>CM035169.1:110869409-111605956 GCA_020205615.1 Panax quinquefolius
ATTGGTAGGACCACCGGAGTTCCGAGGAACCTTGGACCCAATTGAAGCCCAGATATGGATAGAAGAAATAGAAAAGGTGTTTGAGGTCGCACGAGTGGCCGAAGCACAGAAAATGAGTTTTGCCACTTTCATGATGAAGGGCGAAGCTAACTATTGGTGGAAAGCCAATAAAGGCCGAGCAGACGAGGGAATTATTCCTTGGGATAGATTTAAAGAGCTATTCCTTGAGAATTACTTCTCAGAAAATATGCAACAGGTTATGGAAGTTATGTTTCTGGAACTAAAGCAAGGTAGTATATCTATCGCAGAGTACGCGGCAAGATTTAATGAGTTGGACCGATTCGCGTCGCATCAAGTTGACACAAAGGCCAGAAAGGCAAGGAGGTTCGAATTAGGACTGAAACCATGGGTACAGAAAGCAGTGGTCGTAATGAAGATTAAGACTTACTCTGATCTTTTGGAAAGGGCTATCATTGCTGAAGGGGGCAATGAAGCCATCGCTCAATTCAAACAAGAGAAGAAGACCGGTCAGGATGGACAGAAAGGGGGAACAAGCGTAAATAGACGGAGAGCCAATCCTCTGGGGGCAATAAGTCCGGAGGTGAGGTTAAGAAAAGTGTGAAGTGCAACAACTATAGGAGGAGTCACTCCGGGGAGTGTATGAAGGGAAAGAGTGTTTGTTATCGTTGTGGACAACCGGGGCACATGGCTCCTCAGTGTCTGAATAAGCAAAAGGGAGGATGTTTCTCGTGTGGAGCCACAGACCATCAAATCAAGGGTACTTAGAAAAAAAAGGCGTACGACCGGTAGCAATCGCAACAACAACAATGGGCTAAACATTGGAGGGCCAGCCAGTTAAGCCAACAGACAAACGACACGAACGTTCAACATGATCGTACAGGATGCGGTGGAATCTAAGGTCGTGGTGTCAGGTATCATTTCAATCAATGATATAGATGCATACGTGTTATTTGATTCGGGTGCTACCTGCTCTTTTCTTTCCAAAGAATTTGCTAAACAGTTAGACTTACCCCGTGAGAGATTAGCACACCCTATGAACGTAGAAGTAAAGAACAAGGAAATTATTCCCGTAGAATACATTCATAGGAATTGTTGTGCCGAATTACGAGGATTTAAGCTCAAAGTGGATTTGATACCGATTCATTTGGGGGAGTACGATATAATCCTTGGAGTGGATTGGTTATCGATTCATGGAGCAGTTATAGACTGTAAGAAGAAGTGTATACACCTTAAGACTCCGACTAAGTCGAAGGTGGTATTTTATGGTAGTAAATCACCGAGACAGTCTCATTGTCTGACGATGGTGCAAGCGCAGAGATTGCTTAGGAAAGGTTGTATAGGTTATTTGGCTCACGTGGTTGATACTCGACGAGTCGAGGGTGAACTGAGTCAGATACCTATTGTAAGGGATTTCGTTGATGTCTTCCCATACGAGATTTCGGGATAGCCACCGGATAGGGAGATTGAGTTTGTCATTGATTTGGCACCAGGGACAACACCGGTATACAAAGTGCCGTATCGTATGGCACTGGTAGAGATGAAAGAACTAATGGCTCAATTACAAGAGTTGTTAGATAAGGGATACATGCGACCGAGCGTATTACCGTGGGGAGCACCAGTCTTATTCGTGAAGAAGAAAGATGGGTCGCTAAAACTTTGTATCGACTACCGAGAGTTGAACAAGGTCACCATTAAGATTAAGTACCCGTTGCCCAAGATAAACGATTTGTTTGATCAGTTGAAGAGGGCGAAGTACTTTTCAAAGATTGACTTGAGAACCGGTTATCACCAACTGAAAGTGAGGCCGAAAGACATTCCAAAGACGGCATTCAGAACTCAGTATGGACACTTTGAGTTTCTGGTAATGTCATTTGGATTGACGAATGCGCCAACAACATTTATGGATTTGATGAACAGAGTGTTCAAACAATATTTGGATAAGTTTTTGTTGTATTCATAGATGGCATCCTAGTGTATTCATAGATGGAGGAAGAACACGCCGAGCATCTTCGAATAGTATTTGAAACATTAAGGAGGGAGAAGTTGTATGCAAAATTCTCCAAGTGCGAGTTTTGGTTGCAAAGAGTGCAGTTTTTAGGGCACATTATCGACAAAAATGGTGTTTGAGTGGATCCAGCGAAGGTAAAAGCGGTTATCAATTGGGAGCAGCCGAAGATGCCGACAAAAATCTAGAGTTTCTTAAGATTGACAGCATACTATCGAAGATTTATTCAGGAGTTTTTGAAATTAGCATCCCCGTTGACCAATCTTACCAGGAAGGCAATTAAGTTCGTTTGGACAGAGAAGTGTGAAGAAAGTTTCCTATAATTGAAGATGAGGCTTAGTCAAGCACCTGTGTTGGCTTTACCGGACAACATAGGAGTGTTTAGAGTGTATAACGATGCGTCACACAAGGGTCTTGGATGTGTACTGATGCAACACGGCAGGGTCATTGCGTACGCATCACGTCAGCTGAAAGATTATGAGAAGGGATATCTGACTCATGACCTGGAGTTAGCAGTAGTAGTTTTCGCCTTGAAGATTTGGAGGAATTATCTGTATGGCGAGAAATGTGAGATATATACAGATCACAAGAGTCTGAAGTATATCCTCACGCAGAGTGTAATGTCCCGAGAGTTTGATCATATAATATATGATAATGATCCTTAGAGAAAGATAATGAACGGGTCAAAGAATATGTAATACTCAAATATAATTGAGTCTAAGTAAATTTTATTATCAAGAATGGTGAGAGTAGAAAATATAAAACCTATATTAAGGTAATGTGTTGAAATTATTCAATGAATAGATTTGAGGAAAACCTGAGTAAGGTAGAGTTTCGATGATTTCGATGACGGAATCCTTATAAGGAGGGAATGATGTGACATCCCAGATTTTTAAAAATTATAAATGTGAATTTTATAAATAAAAGTATTATTTATGAGATATGTTGGGTGTGAGTACGTGTATGTCATATATTGTAGAATATGTGAATTGATGTGAAGAGAATGTTATATATTAATTTTAATATATATAAATATTTAATTGAATTATTTATTGAGTTAAATAAATAAATTTTGTTTTGATTATAGAGTAATGTAATTAAGTGTAGTGATTAATTAAATGAATATTTAGTATTTAATTTAATTAATATAATAATATTATGTTATAGTTCTAATTTAATTGAGATAATTAAATTAGATGAGTTATCATGATGATTGTTACACAAAATTATAATTAACAAGTAAATATAATTATGTGACAATTTGATGAGATTGATTGATGTTAAGCTATTGATTAATTAAAATAATGAGTATTTGCCAAACATGGTCTTAGGCTTTTCAAGTTCAAAATGGTGTAACCTATGTATTAACTAGTAATTAGTATATCTAATAATTACTAGGAGTTACATATATTATATATTACTAGTATTGTATATTATATGTATATACTACAAGTTAGTATGTTAGTTTTAGAAAACAAACCAAAGAAAGAAGAAGAGAGTTAGAGAGAGTTGTAGGAGAAGAAGAAGAGGAAGAAAAAGAAGAAGAAGGGAAAGCTTTGAGAAGACAAAACAAGCCCCATCATCATCATCTCCATCTCTCTCTTAAATTCATACTAATAAAGTTATAATCTAAATTCCTTGTTTTAATTATATTTTTATGTTCTTCATAATGTAGATAATTGTTATGTAGAAGTTGTATTGAGAAATTGAGAGAGATATAGAGAAATAGAGGAATTAAGATGAGCTAGAAGAAGAAGAAGAAGAAGAAGAAGAAGAAGAAGAAGAAGAAGAAAGAAAAAAAAACTAGAAGAAGGTAACTTCTAAACTCTTATTTAATCCTTGATTTTTTTTGGGTAGATTTATGTTCTAGGGTAGTAGATCATGCTTAATCTGTTTGTATTGGTTTAATCTTGGATTATCAAGAATCAAACAAGAGGATTCAAGAAAGAAAATTAAATGGAAAGAAAATTTGAAGAACAAAATTCGTAGGTTTTAGTAATTGTGGACATATCTTGTGAAATTCATACCTCTCTGGGTATAATGAGTTAGAAAGTGAGCCTTATATCAAATCGAAGATATGGAAGTAAGCTATATTCTGAAAGTGGAATCACATGAAAACTCTTTGTAGATTTTTTACAATGTCTGTTTTAGTAAGGCTGGTACGAAGGGAAAATAATATGTCTAGAAAATCAAAACTGTTACGGTTTCTGACTTTGAAAAATTCATATAAATTCGTGTGTTTTGAATCTGAAGAAACTTAAAATTGCAAAGTTGTAGATATGGACGTTTACTAGCTAAAAACGCGTGATTGAGCCATTGTATGGACCGGATCATGTCCGAAATAAATTATTTAGTAAGGATGTCCAGAAAATGAAATTTTCTTGACTAGTTGATGAATTACAAAATCTAGTTTAGATGGATAAGGGTCTGACTTTAAGGCCTAGATGAGGTTGTAGTACACTAAGTAAGGGTTAATTCTATATAGGAAGGAACAAAAACGGACATATAACGAATGAGTTAAGTTAAAAACGAAAACAACGTTTTGTTAAAGAAATTGTGAGGATGAGTTTTATAATTCTGTTTGATTTAAGATTTTGGGTGATAATATATTTTGATGATTAAAAATATGTTTTGACATATGTAATGAGTATAGATATGTGTTATCATATTCTATGCATAATTAACCATTTAAGATCAAGAGTTGAGATAAGTTAATGTGTGTACATAACGTGCTCGATAAAATACCTAAGAGTAATAGTGTTTCTAAACTTTGGTATACAAAGTGTCTAACTAATGGCTAATATTGGATATCTAAGTATGAAAATATGATAATACAAGAATCATAATGGAAAGAAATTGAAAAGGGTAATTTTTGATTTATGAAGGAAAATAAACATGTAAACAATGTGTTGAATATGCATTTTTGAAACCAAAGTGGTATAATAAAATGGTGTGATATACGCACATTAAACTACAAGTGTGATAGTCTAGCATGTGGTGATGAAAATGAAAAATAAAACCGAGTTGCATATAAAATAGTTAGATGTCTATAAAGACATTATAAAAGATAAAAAGATAAAGTAAGGTCTTAGAATAAATTTGACCATGAGATTGAGTATTGATTTTATTTATTATCAATCTCAAATATAGTGTAGGTTGTGCAAGAACGCGAAGTATTAGCATGTTGGTAAAACACCGGTAAAGGCAAGTCTTTCAGTTACTTTTTGCTATGTGAACTTGATGATGATCTGCTTTAAAATTTTAGTGTATGATGTATTATATATGTCAAAAGTATGAAATGTGAAAGTCAATCTATGACTATGATGATTGAACTATGAATGTTGATTGAGTAAGGAACTCAATATTTATAGTTGTTATGTGAACTATAACATGTATGCTATGTTTGTTTATGATTATTCTTGTATGTTGAGCATGTTATTATGTGCTACGTGATGCATGAAAACTATTAGATTTTCTGCCGAATTTATCGAGCTCATTCTTGCAAATAACCATTTTTACAGATTCAAGAATTGAAGGTAAAACGCTATGTGCTACTTGATTGTTATGGATCAAAAGTGATATATGAAGATTTAATATCCTAGCTCAATTGTTATTCTTGTAAACCATGTCTAATGTTTCGAATAATGTATTAATGTTGAATTGTAATATTGTTTTACGAATGTAAACTATTGTAGTATTAAAATGATTCTGAGATATTTAGATGTAAAGGTTGAAGGTTTTGCGAACGAGGATAGTTTGTAATAGAAAATTTTAATTATTCCGCAAATTTTAGTGGTTGTATTATTGTTTAATGATGTAAAATTAGAGGTTAAATGTATTATTAACGACCGAAGTCGAGAATTAAAATGTATGAATTTCGGGGTCGTTACACAGAAGGAGTTAAATATGAGGCAGCGCCGATCGTTAGAATTGATCAAAGATTATGATTATGAAATTCTTTACCATCCAGGCAAAAAAAATGTAGTGGCAAATGCCTTGAGCAGAAAAGGCTGAGAGAAGTTATTGAAGTTGACCAATCAAGAAGAATTGGTGAAAGATTTCGAACGACTAAACTTGGAAATTAGGTATCCGATGGAAACCGACAAACAATTATTTACAGTGTCAGCGAGCCCAACTTTATTGGATATGGTTAAAGAGGCACAAGAAAAGGACGAAGATTGCAATAACATCAAGAAACGATTGACTGAAGGTGATGAATTAAAATTTAAGATTGATAGCACTGGACTGCTAAGATTTGAAGGAAGAATTTGGGAACCATTAGTACCAGAACTGAGAGAAGAGATTTTGTAGGAAGCGCACAGTACGAGATATTCGATACACCCAGGAAGCACGAAGATGTACCAAGATTTGCATCACCACTTCTGGTGGCCAAACATGAAGAGAGAGGTTGCAGAATGCATAAGTAGATGTCTAACTTGTCAGAGGGTCAAGGCAGAGCACCAACGACCAAATGGGTTATTACAACCATTAGAGATTCCAGAATGGAAATGGGATCACATCACAATGGAGTTCCTGGTGGGACTTCTAGCAACGCAGAAAGGGCACGACGCCATATGGGTGATTGTAGATCGTCTTACTAAGTCAGCTCACTTTTTACTTATTAAGATTAAGTATAGTTTGGACCAGTTAGCCAAATTGTATGTTAAGGAAATTATCTCGAGGCATGGGGTGCCGGTATCTATTGTATCAGATAGAGATTCGCGATTCACCTCAAACTTCTGGAAGAGTCTTCAAGAAAGAATGGGGACACAACTACGAATGAGTACCGCGTATCATCTACAGACCGATGGGCAAAGCGAAAGAACAATTCAAACACTTGAAGACATGCTCTGAGCTTGTGTGATGGGCTTCAAGGGAAGTTGGGAGGATCACCTTCCATTAGTAGAGTTCGCGTATAACAATAGTTATCACACCAGTATTGGAATGCCGAAGTACGAAGCACTGTATGGGAGGAAATGTAGAACGCCTTTATCCTGGGATGAAGTTGAAGAACGTCGACTGTTGGGACCAGAACTGGTACAACAGACGGTAGAAATCATCAAGGTGATAAGAGCCCGGCCAGTAGCTGCTCAAGATCGCCATAAGAAGTATGCAGACCTACATCGTAAGAAGAGAGATTTTGAATTAGGAAGCTATGCATTTCTGAAAGTATCTCCTTGGAAAGGAAAGATTCGTTTTGGGAAGAAGGGCAAGTTGAGCCCTAGGTTTATAGGACCGTTCAAGATTATGAGGCGAGTCGGTGAAGTGGCGTACGAGGTACCTTTACCTCCTGAACTTGAGCAAATTCACAACGTGTTTCATGTGTCAGTATTGCAGCCGTATAAACTAGACTACAAGCACGTTATCTCCTATGAACCAATCCAAGTCGAGAAAGAATTGTCGTACAAGGAAGTTGTTTTCCAGATACTAGATTGGAAGGAGCAGAAGTTGAGGAATAAGATTATCCATTCTGTTAAGATTCTCTGGAGGAATCACGCAGTAGAAGAAGCTACGTGGGAGCTAGAAGAGAAAATGAGAGCAAATTATCCATTTTTATTTGAGTAACCTTATTTTTGCAATTCCGAGGACGAAGTTTTTATAAGGAGGGAGGGATGTAACGTCCACGAAATTGAAACTCCTTATTAATTAAATATGTGATTTAATTTTTGTGAGTTAGTTTTTGCGAGTCCATTTAAACCTTATGTGGTTATGTGAATTTATGAAATGATTAAAGGGAGTCACTAATAGTTATTTAAATTAGTGGACTAACCCTAAGAGTTTAATATCAAAGAATTGATAGGATTATTAATAATTAAATATTCAATTTATTTGAATATAGTAGCAAGAGTTGAACATATTGATTAATTGTAATTATGAGTAATTAATTGATAATGTGTTAATTAATAATTATTATGAATAAATAATAATTAATGTGTAAAAGATTAATAGTTTATAAAATGATTATATGTTTACTTGATTAATTTGTGCAATATAGTAAACCTTTATTATATGGTAGTTAACTATATACTTTATATAGTACAAGGTGGCACATTAATATGTCTATATATTATATATATAGACTATATAATAAGAGTTATTTGCATTCATGTGAGTTGCATAATAATATTGTTATATGATATGAATTGTGTGGGTAAACATTCATGTATACACTATTGACATATAATAATATCAATTTTTAAATTAGTAAAGATGTCATTAAGTTGTTATGATAATATCAGTCATGGTAATAAATAATAAGCATTGCACAATTGTATGGTAGTAATAGGAAATGTACATGGATTATATGTGTGTGCACTACTTGATACCTTGTAATTGGGAAATACATTGTATGTTTTTAAATCATTATAACCTATGTTATATGAAATGAATTGTGTAAACATGTTATATATCCAAAGTATATATTATGTGTATAGTATAAACCAAATATTGTTTTGGTATTACATTTTGTGCAAGTGTTGAGATTTTTGTCCCAAATTGAGTGACCTCGTAGTACATAAACAGTAACCTACACTCTATTTACGTAACTTCCAAGCTGAAGATTAATGACTAACATAGGTGATCATTACCAAGCCATTGGCTACGGAGATGGCTGGGAAATGGTAGGTGAACTACTCTTAATTAACTATTGTGCCTTCCTTCAACACCATGGATTCTAAACTAATACCCAGTCCAAGCTCCTTCTATAAATGGCAGCTCCATTTTCAGTTTTTATGTTACTTGTAATTGCATGTTGAAACTCTGAGAAAATAAATTTGGGTGTGTGTTGTCCATAGAAGAGGCTAGCAAGCTCAGAGGAAAGAAATTAAGTCATTTAGCTCCAAGAGGTATAAAATTCCTATTTTGTTCTCGAGTTGGGTTTTTTTGGCAAATTCTTATAATTCCTATGAAATCTTTGTTAAGAAGTATGAATTAGCAAATATCTGTGTTATTTGAGTTGGTATGAATGCTTTGTAGTGTTTCAGATAGTCTGGTTTAGGAAATTGCCAAACATATGCTAAGGCTCTGCAGAAGCAGAGCCATTTATTTTTGCCTCTGAACGAAGTGGCGCGACTGTGCCACTTCTAGAGTTTGTTACTGCGCGACTGCGCGTGGTGTTTTTCTTGGATACTGCTTTAATGACTCAGTAAGAGGACAATCATGTTACTTTGATTATTACATACATATAAATGACCTGAACATGTGGGCTAAGGTGGTTGTGTATATAGTAAGCCATAATAGGTTTGTTTTGACTTGGTTATTCAAAGAAGGCTTAATGATTTGAAACTAGAAATTTTATACATGGAGTAATATACATTCTAACCTTGTGAACATATGTAAATAACTTGAGTATGTGCACAAATGCATATGAAAGCAAGAATTAGACAATATAGATGTATTTTGTATGCTTGAAGATGTTTTACTAATAGAGACTTCCAGTTTTGAAAATGAACTTGATAAACTATAAGTTGAGAACTTGTAAGTATGCTTTTGATATCTAGCATAAGAATGTATAAGTTGAGGCCAGAGGAACATGTAGCATGTGTATAATGACTATACATGATCGACCTTATTAGCTTAACATGTGAAGTCTTGAGTAAATGAAAAACGAATAATGACCTATGATATGTTTGATGAAGGGTTAAAATTAGTTATTCATATAATAAAATCTGTGTTGTGTGTTGCCCCTTTTTTAGTTTAACAAAAGAGCTCTAACTCATGCAAGCATACATGTGTCAACAAGCAATATAGAGTAAGTTGAGTATCGATCCACGGAGAAAGTTGTTTAAATTAAACTATTATGCATCAACTAAATCACTATTTTTATATACTTAAACTAATGCTTATAATTGTGAATTACTCTAAATGCAAATAATAACTAAAATAAGAATAATAATGTGATAAATCAAATCTAGAAATAATGGGATCCTAACTTCATTTAATAGTTCATCTAACTACCACCATCATGCACAACTATTCACGTATCACAGAAAAATAGCCAAGAGCACTAATGTAGACATAACCATTTTTCAACGTATTATGACCTACTCACATAACATCCACATACGATAGACATCATGTAATTTTCAACAAAACCAACCCACTATATTTCTATGTGAAATTGCAGCCATATTGAATTTCAGCACAAGCTCTTATTTAACTCATATGACGAAATAGTATATGTCTATCTGAACCACGAAATACAAACCTAAGCAAAACAGCCCCATATACGCATGCTATCATGATTACAATCCATACTCGAATGTTATCTTTCAATTCCATACATGCACCTAAAACTAATGGTGATCCATACATACATGCATCTTTGTTTCACGTTGGAATTCTCCACAAGTGTAAACCCTAGTTCTCTCCTATGAAAAGTACGTAAAAACTGATGAAAAATACGTCTGGTACCAACCAGAATTATTTTAACCAACTGCAACTCTTTTAATTTAAAAATTAAAATAAAACAGATCAGTAACCTCAGATGTCGTCCGCCCGCCTTTGTATTCCTCGCGCGGGCCCGTGTGTGTAAAGTCTGTCCAATCCGGGTGATCGCACAGGCGCGCGAGTATTGGCTTATTATGTAGTCATGGTGTGCCATGGCAACTTCTCTGATTTGGATTACGGATTCTGCTGCTCCTTACGATTACGTAAATGTCTGCTCCCCTACTATCATCATCTTGCTCTAGTTCAATTGTCCACCAATGCTCGGTTTCTTTGTTCCACTCATTCCTCATACCTCCATTAGCTTTCACCGTCACCAACCAATTTTAAGGCATGCCAATTCCTGCACTTTTGCACCAAAGGAGTTCTCAGTACATGCAATGCAAAATATTACGAAATTCAACTAAAAACACACTAAAATGTACTTGGCATAGTTCGCGTAAATTGATATCCAATATGTAGGTATAAAACCCACTTATCAAATACCTCCAAACTTGAACTATTGCGTGCCCTCAAGCGATGCATACTATATAAACACTGAAAATGCAACTACATACTATGCAACTAAATTATGATGCAAACGAGTCTAACATTATTCCAGCTATAACAGAATTTTAGTCCAAAATGCCTCAGCGAATTATCCAGATTCAAGAATACTAATTCAAACCAAACTATAGGCATAATATCATACACTCAGATAATTCATATATGCTATAAAGATGTTGTGTGTGTGTGCTGTGTTCACCAAAACTTTATTTAAGCAAAGAATACACATGCTAAACTGCTCAAAACATAAAATTACAGTCTAAATCAAGACTCATGTATACTTATGCAACAAATACTGTTCCAACACATCAAAACAAACTAAGGTTCAACAATGGGCTTAACTGCTTTATTGCTACTCACGAGGGCAATTTTCGCTCTTTCCAGCGGTGATTATTGCTATTTTTCTTTTCTTTTTCGTTTTCTCTTTTTTTTTCCACATGATTGTGCAATGCCTCATTCCATTAGGCAAACACTGCTACCCCTTAGCGAGCTTTCAACCAACGACTCCCAGACCATGAAAAACCTTAGGGCGCTAGGTGTTAAGACACCCCTACGGGCGTACTTACTCAAGTAGCCAGGGCCCCGAAATAAGACTAGCCACGTTATTGCTATTCATTTTTTTTAATACATAGCATACCCATGTTTTCCCAAAGTTTGAATATCAATGTTTTTACACATTCTAAGTCCATGTTTCACATATTTATCTTTTTAAAACCACATTTTCTATTAAACAATGCAACACATCATTCTTATGCCTACAAACAATTGTGAACACGTCCGTGCAAACTGAAAGCATCTAAACAGCAACCTAAATTTCATCGTGTAAAACATTATAACTAGGTTTATGTTATCCAAAATACTCCACAATCCTTCAAAATTCACTTTCATCATCGGCTAGACAAAATTTCCATAAAGATAGAATTTATGAGACATGCACGACACATAAAATGCAACGAAACATATACTAACACAAATAATACTGACTAAAAACCAAAAAATTTCTGCAAACTAAACATGCACATATACTAACACATAAACATGCCAATTTTGAAACTAAACATGCACATATACTAACACATAAACATGCTAATTTTAAACTAATCATGCAAAAACTATATGCAACTAACTACCCCAATACCCCCGAACTTATAATATTCATTGCCTCAATGAATGAAGGTATAGGGTTAAAGAAAACTCCCCTAGTGCTCAGCTGCTTCACCCTCTTCGAGTGGTGAATCCGATGGTGGTTATGGCATGGCAGTCCCGAACTGTGGCCACTCAACCATGGTTCCCTGTTGTGCAAACGCCTCTGCAAGTGATCTTATCAAACCCGTTGCAAACGCTGAGAAGTTGTAATACATAGCATCAACCTTACGCTCCAACCTTCAGAGCTGGAGATCCCCAAGGGCAGCAGCTACTTGAGTTGATGAGCCTGCCTCATCTGTCTGCGAGGTTTGCAGTGGTGGCTCTGGGAATATGGGCTGGATAATGAAGTCTTTTCCTCGCGGGTGCGGTGCACCTCCTGCCCAATCCTAGAAATTTTGCAATGGTTACGTGCGTGATATCTTGGCTTGGGTTTTGCATCTGTTCATTGTCCCAATGGCAGCCTTGATAGGCACACAACATAGCCACAACCGACGCGTGTGGAATACTCCCTGTAGTACTTCCCCGCAGATAACGTATCATATTTTGGTGAATCAGGTGGCCCACATCAATGTATTTACCAGTGATTATTACCCACAGGATGATTGCCCTCTCCGCTGTTATTTCATGCTGATGCGAAGACAGAACTAGCTTGGCACAGATAAACAAATTCCACGCCTTCGAATATCGATTTAAGGCTGCGGCTGGGAATATGCGAGGCTAATTCGTGCCGGCTTTATAAGTCCACTTCGTGGCGGACACGCACAACTCAGCAATAACCATTTCCAAGTCCATTTCGAAATGTGCACCTTCTACCCAATTAGCCGAGCCAGTCGGTGGTGTGTTAGTAATCCGGAAAACTGCTCTGATGGCGAGGAGGTTTGTAATCTATTTCAAAGCCGCGAACCACAAATAGACCGCTCATGGTGGTTTTAGCATTAGCATAGAATTCCTGGACTATACTCATCGGAATAGGCATAAGAGTGGCAGTCAATCCAAGCCATCCCCTCTCGTGAATCATCGCACATAGCTGACCAACTTGTGTCTCAGGCTTGAATCCTCTTTCTTTCACAAATGTTTTGGCTATGATTCTATAATACTCTATTTGTGCTTCCAAACTCAGAAAATTTGTATGATCAACCACATCATCCCCTTGACTGCTAGAGGAAGATGATGATGAAGAAAAAGATCGTGCTCTCTTTGGACCCATTTTCTTTGATAGAGAAACTGAAGATGACTTGCTTGATAGAGATTTTGAACTTAGTACTAATGACCCCCAAACTTATTTCTGCATAACCCAAACGAAAACCCTAGGTTATATAGAGTAGCAATCAATCGTGGGTCTGAGAATCGTAGAGAGAATTATGGGTGTCGAGGAGAGATTTATGGCTTTAAGTTGTAACTATTGAGAGATGAAGAGACGTGCGTTTGTGGGAGAAGAAGTGAGTGCGCCTTCTATTATGTCAAGTGAGAGACTAAATAAGCCACAACACGTTTTAACTTTAAAAAAAATTCTCAACCATGTCGTCAAGGCGCCGCCATGTGATCTTTCAATGCATATCGGTAGCGGGTGAAAGTGACTTTTTTTTGTCTGGCGGTGTCTTACATTGGTATGCATGGTCTTGTGTTGTTATCATTGTGCGGTCACGCGAGCCTGTATCCTGCACTTCCAGTTTTTATATCCTTACTGCAAGGCAGTAATGCATGCAATCCAATACACCTACACTACAACCAATAGACACTGTCAAAGCATGATTTACTAAATAAACATGAGTGTCTATTTTTTTCACCCTAATTTCAATGCAATGCACAAACATACTCCTATTCAATGTTAACTACTATAATAATTATGAAACGATAATCACACTATCCTAATGAAGAATGAAAATTCACTAACAAAAACAACTTAAACTGAATAAATAAAAAGAAAATAGAGATAGAAATAATGGGTTACCTCCCATCAAGCGCTAAGTTATAGTCAATTAGCTTGATTGTCTCTGAATCTCATGTCGAAGAAAGAATTGAGGTGACTTTATGTCTGTCCACCTCGCCACCAAAGTAATGCTTCAATCGTTGTCTATTCACCTTAAATGGCTGATCCGGGAATTTATCAAACACTTCTATCGCACCATGTGGGAAGATAGTCTTCACTGTAAATGGACCTGGCCATCTTGATTTCAGCTTCCCGGGAAAAATTTTAAGTCTGGAGTTAAAAAGAAAAACACTTTGTCCCGGTTCGAATGTTCTCTCAATGATCTTTCAGTCATGCCATTTCTTCACCTTCTCCTTGTACAGCTTTGAATTCTCATATGCCTGTAATCTGAATTCATCTAACTCATTGAGTTGGAGTAGGCATTTCTCCCCTGCATCTTTCAAATCAAAATTGAGCTTCTGAATTGCCCAATATGCGTTATGCTCTATCTCCATGGGAAGGTGACATGCTTTTCCATACACGAGCTGAAAAGGTGACATGCCCAACAGAGTTTTTGTATGCAATCCTATATGCCTATACTGCATCATCCAATTTTAACGACCAGTCATTCCTCATGGGATTCACAACTTTTTCAAGGATTCTTTTGACTTCTCGATTCGACACTTCAGCTGGCCATTCGTTTGTGGGTGATAAGCTGTAGCAATTCGATTGTTCACCCCATACTTAGCCAACAAAGCTGTAAACTACCTGTTGCAGAAATGACTGCATTCATCACTGATGATGTCCCTTGGAGTCCCAAATCTTGTGAAGATACTTCTGTGTAAAAACCTGAGGACTACCTTGGCATCATTTATCGGAAGAGCTGCCACTTCTACCCATTTCGACACATAATCCACTGCGAGCAAGATGTAGAGATTTCCGCAGAAAGAAACAAAAGGTCCCATAAAATCAATCCCCCACACATCGAAAATTTCTACTTCGAGGATCGTATTCAACGGCATTTCATTTCTTTTTGAGATGTTCCCCACTCTCTGACATCTATCGCACCGCTGGATGAAACTGTTGGCATCCTTGAAAATTGTCGGCCAGTAGAATCGTGCTTGTAGTACTCTAGCCGATGTTCGTTCTCCACTATAGTGACCTCCATATACCGAAGAATGACAATCCTATAGAATCCCCTCAGTCTCACTATACGGGATACACCTTCTTATCATTTGATCAGTACACTGTTTAAACAAGTATGGCTCATCCCATATAAACCATTTGACATCATGCAAAAAAAATTTCTTTTGATAACCTACCTAGTCAAAAGGTAGCATCTTACTCACCAAATAGTTCGCGTAGTCTGCAAACCATGGAACTTCCCCTTTCACCACAAATAACTGTTCATCTAGAAAGGATTAATTGATCATAACTTTGTCATCTGCCTCCCTTTCCGGATTCTCTAGTCGAGATAAGTGGTCCATCACTTGGTTTTCAGTGCCCTTTCTGTCCTTGATCTCCAAATCAAATTCCTGCAATAAGAAAATCCATCTGATCAACCGGGGCTTTGCATCCTTCTTTGCCACTAAATGTCGAATTGTCGCGTGATCCGTATACACTATTAGCTTTGTGCCAATCAGATATGCTCTAAATTTATCAAAGGCGTACACCACTGCCAATAACTCTTTATCTGTGGTGGTGTAGTTCAACTGTGCATCTATAAGGGTCTTACTGACATAATAAATCACATGAAACATTTTCTCTTTCCTCTACCCCAAAGCAGCCCCTACGGCGTAATCACTGGCATCACACATCAGCTCAAATGGCAAATCCCAATCTGGTGCAGTAATAATTGGTGCTGATGTTAATTTTCCTTTTAAGTGCTCAAATGCCGACCCGCAAGCCTCATCAAAATTAAACTGCGCATCCTTCCTCAATAAACTGAATAGTGGTTTAGTTATCTTGGAGAAGTTCTCGATGAATCTGCAGAAGAAACCTGCATGTCCCAGAAAACTACAAACACTTTTTACTGAAGTAGGTGGTGGAAATTTCTCAATAGTTTCTAGCTTAGCCCTATCCACCTAGAGTCCCTTCTTCGAAACCTTGTGTCCCAGTATGATTCCTTCTTGTACCATGAAGTGGCACTTTTCCCAGTTCAGCACTAGATTCGTCTCAACGCACCTCTTCAAAACCATCAACAATTTTCAAGGCATAACTCAAACGAGTCCCCGAAGACTGAGAAATCATCCATAAATACCTCCACATTCTGTTCCACCATGTCTAAAAATATAGCCATCATGCATCTCTGAAAGGTGGCTGGAGCATTGCACAACCCAAAAGAAATCCTTCCAAAAGCAAAAGTGCCATATGGACATGTGAAGGTAGTCTTTTCCTGGTCTTCTGGAGATATCATAATCTGATTGTAGCCCAAATATCCATCCAGAAGGAAATAGTACTTATGACCTACTAATCTATCCAACATCTGATCAATAAATGGTAGTGGAAAATGATATTTCCTTGTAGATTTGTTGAGCCTGCGGTAGTCCATGCAGACTCTCCACCCCGTTACTGTTCATGTTGGAATTAGTTCATTATTCTCATTTGAAACCACGGTCATACCACCCTTCTTTGGTACACACTGCACTGGGCTCACCCATGAGCTATCTAAAATCGGATAGATTATGCCTGCATCCATCCATTTCAGTACCTCTTTCTTGACCACTTCTTTCATTATCGGATTAAGCCTTCTTTGTTGTTTCACCGACGACTTACTATCATCTTCTAACAGGATCTTATGCCTGCAAAAAGAAGGGTTGATCCCTTTGATATCTGATATGGTCCATCCAATAGCTGATTTGAATTCTCTAAGCACTCGTAGCATTTTTTCTTCCTGAAAAGATGTTAGTGCCGCAGAAATAATCACAGGTAGCTTTGAATCTTTATTTAAAAATGCGTACCTGAGATGATCTGGAAGTGGTTTTAATTCAAGTTCTGGAGGTGTCTCAAGAGATAGCTTTAATTTTACCGAAGTCTCTCTAGCTTTTGCCAATGGCTCGACAAGTGTTCTGAATTTTCTGAATTGTGGAGTGGTATCCAGATATTGCACAAGTTTGGTAAATTCCTCATCATCTAATTCTGAATTTTCAGCAATGACACTCTTTATTGGTTCATAATCCACCAGACTCTCAACTTCATTATCTAATATATGGTCTACCAAATCAACTCTGAAACATTCTTCTTCATCTGTTGGGAACTTTATTGCTTTGAAGACATTAAAAGTGACCTCCTGAACATGTTCACGTATCGTGAGTTCCCCTTTCTGCACATCTATCAAATTCCTTCCTGTGGCTAAGAATGGTCTCCCCAGTATGTTTGGTATACTTTTATCTTCATCGTAATCCATAATGATGAAGTCAGCCGGAAAGATAAACTTGTCCACTTTCACCAATACATCTTCAACAATTCCTCGTGGATACGTGATGGATCTGTCAGCTAGCTGTAAAGAAATATTTGTCGTCTTTGGAGCCAACAATCCAAACTGATTAAACACTGACAAGGGCATCAGATTAATACTTGCCCCAAGATCACACAAACATTTATTAAAGTTCATCTTTCCAATCGTGCATGGAATTGTGAAACAGCCCGGATCTTTTAGCTTTGGAGGTAGTTTACGCTGAAGCACTGCACTGCATTCATCTGTCAAGGCCACTGTCTCAAACTCATCTAATCTCCTCTTCCTTGACAATATACCCTTCATGAACTTTGCATAACTTGGCATCTGTTCCAATACCTCAGCGAAAGGTATGTTGATTTACAGCTTCTTAAAGACCTCCAAAAATTTACTGAACTGCTTATCTTCCCTCTACTTATTCAATCTCTGCGGATACGGAGCCGGAGGGTGAATTATTTGTACTAAACTCCTAGGCTTCTCAACTGAACTTTCTTTATCTTTCTCTTCATGTTGTACTTCAGAATTTTCCAGATTTTCTTTCTCAGCAGTCATAGATTTCTCCTCGCGCGGCCGCGTGGCATCCCCTTGTAAATCAGGCGCGGGCGCGCAATGCTCAGTTGCTGCAATATTTTTCACAGACCTTAATGTAATCGCTAGCACTGTTCCTTCCCGTCTTTTCTTGGATTTGCTTCCATATTACTTGGCAATGAACCCTGGGGCCTGTTGTTAAGCATGTTCGCCATTTTCCCCATCTGATTTTCTAGATTTTTAATAGCCACTGCTTGGCTCTTGATCATGACCTCCGTGTTTGCCATGTAATTCAACATCATCTCCTCCATTTCTGATTTCTTTTCTTGCTGAGGTGTAGATGGAGTATGATTTTGTTGTTGTTGAGAAAATCCAGGTGGAAATGGTGGTTTTGGTGTAAACTATGGTTGAGATGGCTGTGACTGAAATTGTTGACTCGGCTGAAACTGATTCTGCTGATGCCCTTGGTTATTTGACCTACTAAGGTTTGGATGATTACGGTTGTTAGGGTTGTATGTGTTCTGAAACTGTCCTTGGTCTTTCTTGTAATTTCCCACATATTGTACCGACTCCGAGCTGATAGCACATTGATCTATGGAGTGTGATCCTGCACAGATCTCACATACGAAGGCAACTATTTTCGCCTTGCTCTCGGCTATTGAATCTATTTTCTTCACTATAGCTGCCATCTGTGCCGACAACTGAGTAATAGCATCCACTTCCAACAAACCTGCAACTTTGGGCTATGGCATCCAAGATGTAGGATTTTGAAAATCATTTGATGCCATCATCTCGATAAGGTTATAGGCTTCCTCATAACTCTTTGCCCATAATGCTCCTCCTGCAGTTGCATCTACAATCGGCCTAGACTGTCATCCCAATCCATTATAGAATGTGTTGATCACCATCTAATCTGGCATACCATGGTGCGGACACTTTCGTAACATCTCTTTGTATCTCTCCCAGGCCTCATATAAGGATTCACCCTGTTGTTGCTCGAACTAAGAGATTGTTGTACTCATTTTCCCAGTCTTAGCCATTGGGAAAAACATGGCTAAGAACTTCTGTGCTAGGTCCTCCCATGTAGTTATAGATCATGCAGGCAAAGAATGAAGCCAACTTCTTGCTTTATCCCTCAATGAGAACGAAAACAGCTTAAGTCCGATAGCATTCTCCGTCACCCTGTTATATCTGAAAGTATCACATATCTCGATAAAACTCAATAGGTGTTAATTCGGATCATCTGTAGCAGCACCCCCAAACTGAACCGTATTCTGCACCATTTGAATAGTGCCCGTTTTTATCTCGAATGTATTAGCTGCTATCACTGGTCTGACTATGCTAGACTGTAATCCATTAATATTGGGCACGGAATATTCTCTCAGAGCTCTATGCTCCTCTCTTTGTTCTTCTCCTTGTCCCTCGTTTGCCATATCAGATGTAGTACCCTCTAACTGTGCTTGTAAATTTCTACGAACTCTCGCTTTCCAACCTCTCCCGTTTATGTTGTCCTGAGCAGATGTTAAGTCGCGATGAGATGACCGCGTGAGCATAAAAATTTATACAAGTTCTTGAAACAAAAACAAAAAAAAATAGAAATGAGACAAGATTAGATTTGTCTAAGTCATACAATATAGCTTAAAACTAATGATAATAATAAAAATTTAAACGCCTCTCCCTGGCAACGGCGCCAAAAACTTGTTGCCTCTTTTTTAGTTTAACAAAAGAGCTCTAACTCATGCAAGCATACATGTGTCAACAAGCAATATAGAGTAAGTCGAGTATCGATCCACGAAGAAAGTTGTTTAAATTAAACTATTATGCATCAAACTAAATCACTATTTTTATATGCTTAAACTAATGCTTATAATTGTGAATTACTCTAAATGAAAATAATAACTAAAATAAGAATAATAATGTAATAAATCAAATCTAGAAATAATGGGATCCTAACTTCATTTAATAGTTCATCTAACTACCACCGCTATGCACAACTATTCACGTATCACAGAAAAATAGCCATGAGCACTAATGTAGACATAACCATTTTTCAACGTATTATGACCTACTCACATAACATCCACATACGATAGACATCATGTAATCTTCAACAAAACCAACCCCACTATATTTCTATGTGAAATTGCAGCCATATTGAATTTAAGCACAAGCTCTTATTTAACTCATACGGCAAAACAGTATATGTCTATCTGAATCACGAAATACAAAGCTAAGCAAAACAGCCCCATATACGCATGCTATCATGATTACAATCCATACTCGAATGTTATCTTTCAATTCCATACATGCACCTAAAACAAATGGTGATCAATCATTCATGCATGCAAATCAGCCATGATAGAAATTCATTATGATACGTAAAACAGTCCAGCAATCAGGCCATAAATTAGACTACGTATTAAACTCCGTTAGAAACCCATAATGGAGTTTAGTTCATGACTGAACCAAAAGCCATTATGGGATCAAAGCAACGCATGAAAAATAAACAAACAATTGAAAGAGAGAAGAAAGAATCGATCAAACCCAATTTCCTGATAACAAACCCAACGTAACGTTCAAATCCTTAATAATATCCAGCAATGTAAAAGTAAAGCATCCATAATGACTGAATTCCAAAGAAGACGTAAAGAATAAGGAGTTATTACTTGGTTTCACGTTGGAATTCTCCCCAAGTGTAAACCCTAGTTCTCTCCTATGAAAAGTACGTAAAAATTGATGAAAAATATGTCTGGTACCAACCTGAATTGTTTTAACCAACTACAACTCTTTTAATTTAAAAATTAAAATAAAATAGATCAACAGCCTCAGATGTCGCGCGCGGGCGCGTGCTTCCCCTTTGTATTCCTCGCACGGGCGCGCGTGTTTAAAGTATGTCCAATCCGGGTGATCACGCGGGCGCGCGAGTATTGGCTTGTATAGCCGTGCGACTTCTGCAGTTTGGATTCTGGTTCTACTACTGCTTCTGATTCTGTTATGCTGCTCCTACTTGTCATACTGCTCTAGTTCAATTGTCCACCAATGCTTGGTTTCTTTCTTCCACTCGATCCTCATACCTTCATTATCTTCACCGCCACCAACCAACTTTAAGCTCATGCCAATTCCTTCACTTTTGCACCAAAGGAGTTCTCAGTACATGCAATGAAAAATATTACAAAATACAACTAAAATCACACTAAAATGTACTTGAGATGGGAATAGTTCGCGTGAATTGAAATCCAATAAGTAGGTATAAAACCCACTTATCATTGTGCATGATTGTTCATTTATGTGCATGACATGTGTACACTGGCTTACTGCAGAAGCAACCCTGTCTTGGTTTGTACCAAGAGCAGCGTGACCGCGCCACTCCTTAGTATAAACCAAGTGCGGCCGCGCAAGTCTGTAGTGAGGTCTGAGTTCTGTTAATAAAATGAGAGCTTATGCATGCTTATATGGTTACTCTAAACTGTAATACTTGTCCCGTATAGTATGCATGTGATAATAAGCATGTTATTGAAAGAATTCTATGATGAATTAGTGTTTACCACTTTAAAGTCAATAGTGATTTCAACTATGACATAGCGTGTTAGAAACTAATCGTGTAATGTAATGACACATGTATAGAAGCATGATAGTTGATTATTTGATTCTTGTAAGTGTGGACTCATATTAGTTTGTACATACTAATTGAAAAGGCCAACTTGTTAATGTTAAGTCGTTTCAATGCAAGTAACTAAAGCTAGAAATAAATTATAGCTGAGCAAACAGGCAAGTTCCTTGAACCCTACTTTTATTGAGCAAGTTCCCTAACCTTACTCATATTGAGCAAGTTTTTGTTGAATTGAAAGATTTTCGTTTGAGCTTGAATTTCCTTTCCAAGCATGTTAGTAAGTGGTTTAATTACCTTATGATTAATCCACATCGATTTTTTTTGATATTCGCACTTAGTGCACTTGAGTTCGTACAGTCTTGGACTTGTACTTCATTTAAAGTTCTATAATTCTTGAACTGTGTCAGATAGAGTCTGAACCTTTGTTCGGTCAGACAAGTATATGAAGTTTTATAAAAGATATCCAAACCAATTGATGATAAGGATTCTTAGACTGAAAGAACACCCCTTCTATAATAGGGGAGTACCCCAAGTATCTAATATAAGATACAAAGAACATATTTAATTGTTATGCATATACATGGTGTACGCGAGGCTGATCCCCTCAAGTACTTATTCTGTATCCAGTAACCAAAGGTTCAATTAGCTATTGATTCCATTGGAGTGTTATAGTTCAAAGTTTACTTGACTAGCAGTTATTCTAAAAGCAATCATTATCTTTGCTTCTAATATTCATATTGTTGAATCCTTCATATATTTATATTGTTGAATTCTTTGTCAGATATTTTCCTTTCATCATGATATATCCTTATTGTTGTATTTAAACTTGTTGAGCAAACTTGTTGCTCATCCTTGCTATATCATGAATTATATTGCATCTAAGCCCGAGACCTCAGGAAAGGACAAGGGTAAAGTAAAGATGTAGGATAGTCGCCAGGAGGAGAATTTATCTTATGCTTAATTTAAATTAATGTTATGTAATATTAACCCTAAGTACTATTATAGGGTATGTTTGAAAGATAGTATTAAGGTTATCAAATCTTGGGACTAGTAACACCTTTTGAATGAACGACGTACGTTTATTATTTTCCACATTTTAGTTATCGTATGTTGTTTAGAGGTGGATGTTTGTATTTGTTCATGATGACCAAACCAGGGTTAGAGGAACCGAATTCGGGGGCGTCATAATAAATAACTTTAATATTTTGACAATGGTTTCATTAATAATTTAATATTAATTAAATATTAATGATAATAGAATTATTTAATATTTAAATCATTTAATAATGATTCAAGAGTTTGAAAAATATTGATAAATTATAATAATTATTCAAAAATTATTATAAGCCACTGAAAAATAATACGACTGATATTTAAAATATCTAAACGAATATTGAATTACAGAATAAAGTTTTAGACTCGATAATTACCCGATAAAGCCATCGGTACACCGAAATGTTTTAGAAATTTATCTGGACTTAGATAGTTTGACTATATAAGTGTCTTTTTATGTCATATTGACTGCTAAACATATGTAACAATGTGATTAGATTATGTGTTGACTGCAAATAGCAGTACTATGGGTTATTATATACTATTTTAATCAACAGAATGGACTTATTAATGATAGGTCGCTATATAAAAGATAAAACTAAGTTGTGTAAGCAACAGATCCGGTAAGTATCTTTACCTTTGCATTTACTTTATGCAATGGACATGTGTAAGCCAGTTTTAGAACTTTATTATTGTTGTGCCAGTTTATTAACTGTACTTTTATTGACTATGTATCTAACCCTTTGTATTCATACAAGTTCTTGAATTCTATCCATTCATTGATTACCAGTGTAACATTAAAATGTAATCCAAAGATATATTATGTTCGTTAATTTCTAAGATTGGTTATGCAAGTGTCCTCACTTTGATAATTGTTGTACTTGTTGATACATACCTATTAAATTCTGGTATGGATACATTGATTTAAAAGTCGTCTAAGCTATTTGACTCGGCTAGACACAGATTTAAAAATATCGTTGAACATGATAAAATATTATTGTTATCCAATCAAATTATTTTGGTTCGGATTCAGGATTGAATATGAGCATCCCGATCATGAGAAACTTTTGTGCGCCTAAGGCATATATGTTGAACGAAAATATCGTTCTTGTATGTTGTATTGATCAATACAGGGCATAACGAGATGATCACCCCCCCCATGCCTGTAAATTATGACGGTTTGTGGATGAAGTTCTGCTAAACCTTATCGAAAATTGAAAACAAAGTTCATAGTCTGTCGACTGCTCTCCATTTATAATCAGCACGTAGTTTCAAAATTTTGATATATAATTGATATGTTGTTAATATTGGTTCAGCTTACTTCACAACTGTTGATTCGTTGTAGAAGTGTCATTCAAAGAAAACATTTAATCCTTTCAGCTAATATTTATTATTGCTATTACTTGTTGGGCAATCAAATGCCCATTCTTACTTTAAATTTTAATGTTTTCAGCTAAGCGTGATCAACCTGAAGGTTCAGGCAAGAACAAGGGAAAAGGAAAGCAAAAATAATAAGTTGTGGTATCTTATGTAATAGTTAGACTTTATTAAGAAAATGATATTTAGTATCTATCATGTAATGAAATGTAGTAAAGGTCGCGTACCTGGGATTAGACTCTGTATATGTAAATTAAGTTTGGTATTTATATTACTATTATTATTCCGCTCAAAGAAATGATATCGTGAAGCACTAAGTTCGGGTTTCAAGTACTTGAATATGGAGGCGTTACAGTATGGTATCAGAGCTTTAGGTTAGAAAGCTTAGGTGAGATAGACCTTAGGCTATAACCTTTAGGACAGAGGGAAACGTTGAAAATACAAATAACACAAATAGAGTTTAAAGGAGATGAGTTGAATAAATTCGTCGTAAAAACAAAATAAAAGATAACTTATATAAAACTATTATTTGTTGTGTGTATATATTATTTGCTAGTCAAGATAATTTATGTGTAGAGGTCAGGTGGAAAAGGATTAGGATACTCTCAGATCGTAAAGAATGAGCCAATCTCCATAACCGAGCCAATATCAATGCCAATAGCTGAAATAGAGGCTCACATTGAAAGCAACCCTGATGGGGTGGTTATTGTGGAAATTATAATACCGGATCCAGAAATGGTGTATAACAGATAGGTAGAGTGTAGTTAGAGAATATAATATTAATTGCGAGTTCTTAAAACTTATACTTATGGTAAGTTTATGACTCATAATTATATGAAATGTTTTTGAACCCCTCAGCGAATGGACGCCAATGGTCTGACTATGATAAGTTCTTAAACTCATATGATTGTTGTAAGTTCATGAACTCATAATGTGTGGTAAGTTTAACAAACTAGGTATAGTTATGTGTGAATAGATTATTGAGGATAATAGGAATATATAGAATACTAATCAATTGATCCTTAGTGAAGGCATAGGAAATAAGTAGTATTGGTATTACTTTAATATGTGTGTTCTATGATGTACATATGATAAGTATGTGGGTGTAATGTAATATTCTCAACTTTTGTATAAGTTATAGCAGTGAATCCCGACTTTTGTGGTCACAAAGGGATAGCGAATGTTTATAGCGATATATGTTATATGGTGTAAAGTACTATGAATTAGTTGGATGAACATGAATCTATGTCTGATTAATGAAATAAGTTTTTGTATAAAGATAGTAATTATCTCTCTGATAACCAGTTAATACAATAAACCAAGTTTTCAAAATCCAATATTTTGAGTACATGATTATTTGAGTAGAAAATTTTCTGTTATATGTTAAGTGTATACAATAAGGTGGTGGTGTTGCAGATCAATACTTTTGCAGCACTCATGGAAAAGGCTATCATAGCCAAGGAGGGAAGTGAGGCCATGAGCCTCTACAACAAGGAGAAAAGGAACAATGGTAATGTTGAGGGAGTTGTGAAGGCGGAAACAAGTAGTGGGAGTAAGAATGTAAAAAGAAAAGTGGACAATTTTGGAAATATCAAGGTTAAGCAAGAAGGTGTAAAGAAGCAAGTGGTGCAGTGTGGGAATTGTGATAAGAATCACTCAGGTGAGTATCTCAAAGGAAAATTTGTGTGTTACAAGTGCGGGCAGGAGGGACATATCTCTCCCAACTGCCCCAATCCAAGGATGAATAGTGGGCATTTCATGTGTGGATCGATATAGCATAAGGTAAAGGACTATCCAAAAAGGAGAATAGATGTAGGAAGTGTGAACACGGGGAAAAGTAGCGGGACGCTGGCAATAACATGACCGACTTCATCCAACAAACCAACAAAATTAACTGCAAGAGTCTTCAATATAACTGTTCATGATACTGTAGCAGCAGGTGAAGCAAGTCCATGTATTATTTAAATAAATTTTATTTTCTTATATATGATTTTCTTATATATAGTAAATTATTTTATAAAGAAATTTTGAAGGAGGAATTTGAGTTCTATTAGAAATCAAATTTTTGTTTAATCAAATAGACAGTCTTTATAGTTAAAGATCAGTTCCATCGAATCTGATCGAGATCTACTTGAAATGAATGCGTATGTTATTTACCTTTGTGTGAATAAGTTTTGAAATGGTGATTCTGGGGACGGAATTTTTATAAGGGAAGCTGAATGTAATAACCCAATATTTTTAATATATTTAAATAAGAAATTTTGCGTATTAAATGTTTTTTTAAAATAAAGGTGGGAATGCGTGCTAGGTAATGTGTATATATATATGTGATAAATAAAACTTATTTATTGCATGAATAATTTCAAATAAATATTTAAAAAAAAAGAATTATTGATCATTATAAATTATATTTTTATAATTAATTTTGTAGTAAAAATAATTTTATTATTTATTGTCTATGAAAAAATATGATTATTATATTATTTAATATATGATATGATTATTAGAATTATTATAATAAATATTTTATTATATGAATTTATTCATATTAGTTATGTTAATTATTTTAACTTAATTAATAATGGTATATATGAAAGTTATGTTGAATATGGATTCAAAACCCTAATTCTGGATTTTGAACAAGGAATGAGAATAAAAATATAATATTATTATATTTCTGTGCTATAAAATATGTACTGTATGTGTAGACTGATAATGATTGGTCATTATGTTGTATTATTAATTAACCCTAGCATTAATTTGTTAAACCCTATTTTTGAAACTCAAATAGGAGTTCAAGACTATTATATAATCGCGTTAAGGTGATTAACGATGGATATTATAGATATTAACCCTAATTAGGGAAAACCCTAATTGTTTGAAACCCTAATTAGTAATTGGGAAACCATAAATTGCTAATTTAGGAACTCTAATTGCTAATTAAGAAAATTTAATGATAATTAGAGAACCTTAACCCTAATGTTCAAGAATGATATAATTAGAAAATCTAAACTAATTAGGAAACTAAGCATGATTAAGGAAACCCTAATTTCCATTTTTAGAAACTTTAATTTCCATTTTAAAGCCAAATTAGAAATCCTATAAAAATTATTTTTTTAAACCCTAAGGGTTAGTCAAGTTACATTTTTGTCATTAAAATCACAAGCAAAATGACGTAAATGCCCTTTTGTCACATTCTTTAATAAGTTGCTTGCAAATCTAGCCAAGATATTGAGTGGGTGACTTACTAGATACACCATGTGACTTAAAACTCTAGCAATCAGTTAATTTGATCAGCCATATACATTTCATCTTATTATATATAGAATTGGAGAGAAAAGTTCACAAAAATAGCCATTTGATCACCAACTCTCTACCAAGTCCTTCTCTCTCTATCCCACGAAATATTTTAGTAAATCAGTCCCCAAACAAGTTCTTAGAACATCAAGAACATAATAGAAAGCCAAAATCAAAGCTTGTTTAATGAAGAGGTATAACCCTAAAACCCAAATCTGATCTTTAAAGCCATGTTAGATTTCTTATTTTTTTTTAATATAGTGTTATTAGATGTTATTTAGTGGTCTATGATGTTACATCATAGATCCATAACATCAAAGTGCTCAAAAAACAAAGTTTTTCAAAACTGCCATGAATCCTAATTTTTTGTCTGACAAGCTAAAGTCAGAGGCTGTAGATTCTTCTTTGTTCATGATTTTGTTTGTTTTATGTATTGATCATATAGTTTGATAGGATTACTTTGATCTGGTCTGGAAATCATGCTTATGTCATGTGTATATTTCAAGTTATGGAAGGTCAAACAGCGCTGACCGACCATGACTTTGTATTTTCTGGGTAACCCAGAACTTGTTCAGCAGTGTCTGACAACAAGTTCATGGGCCCAAATCTTTCTTGTGTTTATTGATTTGATGTAGTTAGTGTATCAGTGTTATTGTTTGTTATGTATACTATAGATTCATGTTCCTATATCACTTATATTACAAACAGACTGAAAGTAATGGATGGTCAAACTAGCTTACTTGATCACGGACTCGGTTTTCTGGGTAACTCAGAAAACTCAAGAACACTCCTTCTGACAAGGTTTGACCGTATGATATCTAATGATTATGATGTAGTTAAGCCGACCTGATGTATGAAATATGTACTCTGTCATGTAGACTACAAATCAGAACTATTAGAACACATTAACAATGATCAGAACCTAAAGAAAATTGAGCCTCAAAATAGACCCTCGAAGTTGACTGGGTTTCTAGGTAACCCAGAAAACCCAGAAAGCTCTAACAACGAGTTTGAAGGGACAGATCTTCATGATACATGATTGTATGACTTAGATGAAGATTGATTCATGTAGTATTACATAAACACTACATGATCAATGTTTAAAATTACCAGAGATCACGCTTTAGAAATTTGTGAATTAAAAGGCCAGTCGAAAGGAGCATCTTGAACACTAAATGTCAGTGTTCTTCAGCCTCAAGAACACCAACCGAGGCAGAAACCGTCGCTAAAGTCTTTAACGACGAATTTAATTACTTTAGTTTTCTAATTTCTGAAAAATTCATTAAAAATAGAAAATAATTTCTAAAAATTAAAAAATTAGTTTTAAAAATTATTTGAAGTTATAAAAATAACTTTTAACAATTTGACATATTTTTCATAAATATTTGTATTTATTTGAATATTATTGATATTTAATTTATTTAATAAATGTATTAAATAAATTAATTAAAAATGATTTTATAATATTAAAAATCATTTTAAATGATAATAAAGTATTTAAATATATTTTAAGTTATAAAACATAACTTTTAATATTTTAAGGCAAATTTCATTAATTAATCAATATTAATGATAATAGATTTATTTAATAATTATATTAAATAAATTAATTAAAAATGAATTTAATAATATAAAAATGATTTTAAATGAAAATAAATAGTTTAAAAATATTTGAAGTTATAAAATATACATTTTAATATTTTAAGGAAAATTTAATTAATAATTTAATATCAATGATATTAAATTTATGTAATAAGTATATTAAATAAATAGATTAAAAATGGTTTTATTAATTTAAAATCATTTAAAAAGGATATTAATGATTTAAAAATATTTGAAGTTATAATAAATAACTTTTAATATTTTAGTGTATAATACATTAATTTTTAAATATTAATTGTAATTATTTAAAATGATTTTAAATATTTTAAAATCATTTAAATGTAATAAAAATGTTTTTAAAATATTTTGAGTTATTATAAATAACTTTAATATTTTTAGTGAGGGTTTCATTAATAATTTAATATTAATTAAATATTAATGAAAATAGAATTATTTAATTTTAAATCTTTTAATATTTAAAAATTATTATAAGTCACTGAAAAATAATACAACTGATATTTAAAATATCTAAACGAATATTAAATTAAAGAATAGGGTTTTAAACTCGATAATTACCCGATAAAGCCATCGGTACACCGAAATATTTCAGAAATTGATCTGGACTTAGATAGTTTGACTAGATAAGTGTCTGTTTATGTCCTATTGACTGCTAAACATATGTGATAATGTAATTAGGTTATCTGTTAACTGCAAATAGTAGTACTATGTGTTATGATATACTATTCTAATCGAAAGAATGATCTTATTAATGATAAGTCGCTATATAAAAGATAAAACTAAGTTGTGTAAGCAGCAGATCAGGCAAGTATCTTTACCTTTGCATTTACTTTATGCAATGGACATGTGTAAGCCAGTTTCAGAACTTTATTATTGTTGTGCCAGTTTATTAACTCCAATTTTATTGATTATGTATCTAACCCTTTGTATTCATACAAGTTCTTGAATTATATCTGTTCATTGATTACTACTGTAACACTAAAATATAATCCAGATATATATTCTGTTCTTTCATTTCTAAGATTGGTTATGCAAGTGTCATCACTTGGATAATTGTTGTACTTGTTGATACATACCTATTAAATTTCGATATGTATACATTGATTTAAAAGTTGTCTAAGCTATTTTACTCGCCCAGACACAAATTTAAAAATATCGTTGAACATGAAAAAATATTATTGTTATCCAATCGAATTGTTTTGGTTCAGATTCTAGATTGAATATGAGCATCCCGATTAGGAGAACCTTTTGTGCGCCTAAGGCATATATGTTGAACGAAAATATCATTCTTGTATGTAGTATTGATCAATACAGGGCATAATGGGCTGATCACCCCCCGTGCCTGTAAATTATGACGGTTTGCGGATGAAGTTCTGCTAAACCTTATCGAAAATTGAAAACAAAGTTTATAGTCTGTCGACTGCTTTCCATTTATAGTCAGTACGTAGTTTCAAAATTTTGATATATAATTGATATGTTGTTATTATTGGTTCAGCTTACTTCACAACTGTTGAGTCGTTATAGAAGTGTCATTCAAAGAAAATATTTAATCCTTTCAGCTAATATTTATTGTTGCTATTACTTGATGCGCAATCAAATGCTCATTCTTGCTATAAATTTAAATGTTTTCAGCTAAGTGTGATCAACCTGAAGGTTCAGGTAAGAACAAGGGAAAAGAAAAACAAACATAATAAGTTGTGGTATCTTATATTATAGTTAGACTTTATTAAGACAATGATATTTATTATCTATCATGTAATGAAATGTAGTAAAGGTCGCGTACCTGAGATTAGACTCTGATATATATAAATTAAGTTTGGTATTTATATTACTATTATTATTCGACTCAAAGAAATGGTATCGTGAAGCACTGAGTTCGGATTTCAAGTACCTGAATTTGGGGGCGTCACAAGGATTATGAGTCAGCTCAACCAAAAGAAAGCAACCGGCAGCACGATAATAATCATACTAGTGGCAACAGTCATCAAAGTAGTGATAACCAGCATGCCAGAAATGGTAACCACTTCGGTGGTAATCCTGGCCAAGATAATAGAAGAAATGAGTCAAGTGGAAATGTCAAAAAGAGAAGATTCAACAATGATGGAAAGACATCGACACCATCACTAGCACTAGCAACAATTTTTAGGGGAGGAGAACGATCGCTAGTTAGATGTTACAGATGTGAAGAGGAGGGACACTTAAGTCCAATGCTCACAGCCTTCCAAGGTGTGTTTCAGTTGTGGAAATGATGGTCACATAGCCCGATTTTATCCTATAGCGAAGTCAAGTCCAGTTGGGACAGTGACACCAAAGGCGGCTACGGTCAAAACAAAGTCAGTGGTTCAAGGGAGAGCATTTGTCATGACTTCTCAAAAGGCAAGGAACCTGAACAAAGTTATCACGTGTAAGCTAATCATAAACTCTTGCGAAGTCTATACCGGTTCTATCTATTCTTTGATTTCACCTGCTTGTGCTTAACGTTTAAACTTGACCCCTGAAAAATTAGACTTTGATTTATCTGTTGAAACTCTGTTAGGAGAAACCTTCATTACATCCACTGTTTATAAATCTTTCTTGATTCAAGTTGGCACCATCACATTACATGTTGATCTCATTTCTTCGAAAATACTTGCATTTGATGTGATTTTAAGGATTGATTGGTTAACTACTCATCATGCTAAAATTGATTATTTTCGTAAGGTCGTTAGTTTTCGTATTCCTAACCAACCTGTTATGAAAATTCAAGCAACCAAACCACTAAAGTCAATCACTGTCGTATCAAGCCATACAGCCATTTGTTTATTGAAAAATAGATATCAAGCTTTCTTAGCCCATGTCATGGAATTAAACAAAAATACATTATATTTGAATGATATTTCTGTTGTTAATGAATTTCCTGAAGAACTTCCTGGCCTATCCCCAGAGCGTGAAATCAAATTTTGTATTGACCTTGAACCTGATACAAAACCCATTTCCAAAACCCCATATCAAATGGCTCCTATTGAACTTCAGAAGTTAAAATCCCACCTACAGGAGTTGTTAGATATTGGTTTCATTCGTCCTAGTACATCTCCTTAGGGTGCTCCTGTTTTATTCGTAAAGAAGAAAGATGGAAGTATGCGACTTTGCATTGACTACAGGAGTTGAACCATGTCACCATCAAAAATAGGTACATGTTACCGCGCATTGATGACCTGTTTGACTAGTTGCAAGGTGCTAAATTCTTCTGAAAGATCGATCTTTGTTCCGGATATCATCAATTAATTAAAGATTAAAACCGATGACATTCCAAAGACTACTTTCAGAACTAAGTACGGGCATTATGAATTCCTAGTCATGTCTTTTGGGTTGACTAATGCTCCTACTGCTTTCATGGATATGATGAACTGAGTATTCAAGGAATCATTTTGTGGTTGTCTTTATTGATAACATCCTCATCTACTCCAAAAGTCGTGAAGATCATGAGCAACACTTGAAAGTGATACTCCAAAAGCTTCGTGAAAACAAGCTATACGCCAAGTTGAAGAAATGTGAGTTCTGGCTTGAAGAAGTAGCATTCCTTGGGCACATGATATTGAATCATTGAATATTAGTTAACCAGATAAAGATTTAATCAATACAAAGTTGGGAGCAACATAAGTCAGTAACTGAAGTACGTAGCTTTCTGGGCTTAGTTGGTTATTATCGGAGATTTGTTGAAGGATTTTCTTGAATCGCTACTCCATTAATTCAGCTGACTCGAAAAGATACAAAATTCTGATAGAGCGAGGAATGTGAGATAAGCTTCCAAGAACTCAAGAGGAGACTCATTTCAGCACCTGTTCTGACAATACCATCTGGTTTGGAGGGATTTGTCATCTACAATGATGCTTCATGTAGAGGTTTAGGATGTGTTCTCATGCAACATGAGAAAGTCATAGCCTATGCCTCACGACAACTCATAGAATATGAGAGGAATTATCCTACTTATGATCTAGAGTTAGCAGCAGTCGTTTCACGTTAAAGATTTGGAGGCACTACCTATATGGAGAGAAAGTGGAGATCTATATAGATCATAATAGCATCTAATATTTCTTCACTCAAAAGGAACTCAACATGCGGCATCGACGTTGGCTCGAGCTGTTAAAAGATTACGACCATACCATTCAATATCATCCTGGAAAAGTGAACGTGGTAGCTAACGCGTTAAGTAGAAGATCATATGCGGGTACGAGTGCGATATTGTCAACACAAAGGCCCATTTTGTATGACTTACAAAGGATGGAGATAGAGTTAAAAACTCCAGGAACCCACGTAATGATGCTCAAGCCATTACGTTAAAGATGAAAAGCCACAGACCCAGAGTTGATGCGTATGAAAAAGGTGTTATTCTAGAAGCAACAATCGACGAAGAAGAAATACTTCAAGTCAACTCCAGACTTTGTGTTCCTAACGACTTTGAATTAAAGTATAAAATAATGATGGAGATGCACAACACACCGTTTGCAATCCATCTTGAGAGTACCAAAATGTATCGTGATCTTTGACATACATTTGGTGGAACAATATGAAGAGAGAGATTGTAGAGTTTATCTCAAGGTGTTTAACTTGTAAACGTGTCAGGGCGGAGCATCAAGTACCAAAAGGTCCATTGCAACCACTTGAAATTCCTGAATGGAAGTGGGAGCACATAAACATGGATTTCGTTACCGGTCTTCCCATGGTTTCTCAAGGCATGGTTGCAATTTGGGTCATTGTCGATAGATTAACTAAGTCTGCTCATTTCTTGCCTATACGAAAAACTTATTCACTTGAATGTCCTGCTCGTATGTACATACATGAGATTGTGAGATTGCATGGTATGCCAGTATCCATAGTTTCTGATCGAGACCCAAAATTCACTTCACGATTATGGGTTAGCTTGTAGAAAGCTATGGGCACTGATCTATGATTCAATTCTGCATATCATCCTTAGACGGATGGTTAATCAGAGAGGACTATTCCAACTCTTGAAGATCTATTAAGCCTCTATGTCCTAGACTTCAAAGGAAGTTGAGACAAGTACTTGCCATTGGTGGAATTCTCCTACAACAATAGTTATCAAGCAAGTATATGCATAGCTCCATTCGAGGCGTTGTATGGATGAAAGTGTCATTCTCCATTATGCTGGGACGAGGTGGGTGAAGCAACGTTGTTAGGACCAGAAATGGTACGCATGACTACGAAAAATATTCAAATGATCCGACAATGTATACAAACCTCACAAGATCGACAAAAGAGTTATACTAATCTTCACCAAAGGGACGTGGAATTTATTGTTAAAGATCATGTATTGTTACGTGTTGCTCCATGGAAAGGAGTTACGAGATTCAAAAAGAGAGGGAAGCCCAACCCTTAATTCATTGGTCCATTTGAAATCCTCGATCGAGTAGGAACTGTGGCCTATAGACTCGCTTTACCGCTAAGTATGTCTCATGTTCATAATGTTTTTCACATATCCATGCAACATAAATATGTGATAGACCCTAACCACGTTATTGAATTAGAACCAGATGAGATAGCGTAAGATTTAACGTATGAAGAGGTACTTGTCAAAATCTTAGATAAGAAAGAACATATTCTACGCTCAAATGTTGTACCTCAAGTCAAAGTTTTATGGATAAACCACGATATTGAGGAAATGACCTGGGAGTTAGAATCTAAAATGAAAACAAGATATCCTTACCTCTTCGACATACCAAGTACGTACATCAATTTCGAAGAAAAAATTTTATAAGGAGGGGAGGTTGTAAGACCCCAACTTTTTCTAAATAAAGATTTAATTTCTCTAATTATTATTTTTAATAATAAGGTGTTGATTTGATTTAATGCTTTAGCTATGGGTGAAATGTACAAATGTTGCAAAGTAATCAAGTGGTCATAAAATATTTGTTTGGTCGGGGAATATTCTTGTCGGGGAATATTCGTACGACATCGCAATCATTGGTGGACCACATAACGGAATAACTGTCGGATATAGAAAGCGACAGAAATAACTTTTTTATAAATAATAACGGCAAAATTTTTTCCATTAACTGTTGAAATTCTCAATGATAAAAGTATAGTAATATGCGTGGTTGCACAGTAGCACATGGTATTGTGCAATATTTTTTATTATTGATTCTTACGTAAGAAGTCACTTAGTTTCATTCAATAAGTACCACATTAATTGTTGCATAGTATCTCATATTATTGATTCAATTATTGTCACAGTATCATCTGCACAATATTTTATATTATTAAATCAATAATTGACACGACACAATTATTCATATTATTAGTTAGCATTATTGGCAATGTTTAGAAAATTCTATCAAGGAAAGGGGTTAGGTTATATAATTGCGCGCCAATAAGAATAAATCCTTATCGGAAATTCCCCTCTTTCCTGTGAATGATCTGGTTATTAATATTGTGAGCATATAAATATTATTTATGAATAATTATTTTGTGGTGGATATTGGTTCAATTTTGATATAATTGAAGGAATTTAGCATGAAATATTTGTTAAAAGTTTGGCAATTATCTTCTCCGATGAAATATTCATTCAAATATATTATTGTAAATATTACATTACAATAGTATATTTGTCGACGTCGGGATTTTTGGGTGTTCCTTTCCGTTACTTGTTCTTTGGTGTTCTCATTTTAGGTGAGATTTGTTTAAAAAAACAAGTGAAAAAGGTCCGACATGTATAATGTCGACGATGGGACTGTTAAGAGTCACCAGTTGGTTTTTAAATGGTTGTACCAACACAATGAGAAAAGGTTTGCACATTGACCCGATGATGTGACATCGATATACTGAATTAAATTGAAACAGAGATTTGTTTAGGGTCCAGGGGACTTGGTTATGCTGGGGAAGGTGTTAAGTACCCCGACATCCGTGTTACCACGGTGACCGCCTCTTTTAAGAAACTATTATCCGAATGTGTGTGTGTGTGGGTTGATGTCTTTGTTATATGGAAGTTGTGCGAGGCCTCGCTCGAACCTATATATATTGTGGTTTGAATTTATGTAAAATTCAATTTTTTGCAAGATATGGCGGTGATGTTTTATAAAAGAGGTTTTCAAACCCTAATGCTCAATAGGAATTGAGACCTTTTACACTCCCATTTTTATTAAGTGGCGGTGAATTGATTTTATTTTAATGCGAGGCATTAAATTTAAAATAATATATACAAAAATTAATGCCGACTTCCTCGTGGGTATGGAAACCATCTGAGGAAATTTAGACACCGCAGAATAATTTACAAGCTTCTTACAGCTAAAAAATGTCCATCACGGAACCGAATCTAGATCAATGGGATGAATCTGTGATCACATGATTCTAGCAAGCGCCGCAGAATCTTTGCAATTTGTATGAAAGCGATGGCGGTATATATATAAAAGCGGTAAATATATATATATATATATATATATATATACAATCAGGATCACCAACCACGAAGCACCTCCATGGGGGATCAAAAATGTAAAAAATCTGTTAAAAGCTATTAACCGCCACGGAGGAAACTCCAGGCGGGACAAAACGTAAAAAAGCTGGAAATACGGTCAACCGACACGAAGGAAACTCCAGGCGGGACGAAAATAAATAAATATATATATATATATATATATAAAAGCAATAAACACACCGGATGTAAAATCCAGGCTCATCGAACAGAGTTCGACCACAGTTTATATATATATATAAGTATAAATATATATTTAAAAGCGAGCAAATGCAGGATATAAAATCCAGGCACATCTAATGAGTTCGACACACAGTTAATATATATATATATATATATATATATTAAAGCAATAAACGCTCGCATCAAGTCAGGCTCATCAAAACAAAGTTCTACACACACCGATTCATATATATATATTTATAGAAAAGCAAGTAAACGCTCGCATCAAGTTCAGGCTCAATCGAGGCATAACTCGATAATGTTAAATATATATATATATATATATATATATATATATATATATATATATATATATATATATACTGATTTGGAATGAAACCACGGGGCATCAAGTAAAAGGGCAAAGCAAGCAACACGACTGAGCGTGTAGAAGGGTGTGTGCAAAGATGAAGAGAAAGACTCTAAAGTGTGTTAGAAGGCTTACAGCTGACTGCTAAAAAAGGCTTCTATCTTTAGAGTGCATAAACACTGGCTTTTGTGGGTACAAAAGAGGCTATATATGAGCTCACATGTGTTTGAAAGTGGGAAATACATTGTATGGGCGAGTGCAAAGCGAATTGTGCAGGGTTTCCCCGTCTTTTTCTCTTAGAAAATCAGCACCCCAAGCCCTCTATTTATAGGCATATTAGCCGTAGGTGTACCTACAGCTGAGCCGCAGGTGTACTAGAGGCAACCCGGGTTGGCCCTGGTTTGTTGGGTCGTGTCGTCTCGAAGTACGTGCACTCAGGCACTGTATTGTCCACTCAAATTTTCAGAAGTGAAATCCAGGCATCCGTTTGAGGTATGCAGGACCTATTTTGGACCTCCATTGTTGAGAGTTGTACGATGACATGGGATTAGAGTTTGTAGGAAGTCATTGAAGATGGGACGATGCCCTCCGGTCTTCAAGCTTTAACTTTCATCCGTTACCCCGCGCAATAGTCACTCGGGATTGGTTAGCCTTGTGGGACATCGTTGCATAGAGACGTGATGTGGCATCATATTTGACGAGATGACGATGTTGCCTCTCACCGGTGTTATCACCGGATTGGGCTGATAAAGCAGACGTTGCTCAGACTTCGCTGAGATTGGACTGCTACAATTGTTGAAGGTCCTCATTGTCACCTTCGAGGTGTGCCTATCTTCTTGATGTTTATGCCGGGTTGGTGCAGTGTATCTCGTTGTGAGCGCTGAGATTGAAGCTAGACGCATTTGAAACAAACATTTCTGGGGTTATCGCCGAAACTGCATTTCTTGGGTTTATCGCCAAGGTTGGTGGCTATTCCCATGGTTGGGACTGAGACTGGATACCTCGGGGTTATCTCCGAGATTAATCGGTCTTCTCCGGTGGTGCCAATATTGTATCTGCAGGCCTCGGGGTTTTCTCCGAGGTTGAAATCGTTACTCCCAAATTGCGATCCGGGGTTGATGCTGAACTTCCGGTAGTATCCAGTATGGATTTGGATTGTCTTTCAGGGTTCTCTCTTAAAAGACGAATCTGTCCTCCTGCAATGTTAGTAACAATAGTACAGAAAATTTTTAGTGTCTACAGATGCCCCTCTTTATCATACTCATGCATGGCGATGCATGGGTAGGATAAAGAATCCTAGACACTTGAAACACAACAAGACGAACGTGGTACTATGGGTAGCAAAAATGATGCAAATGTATATCATATATATGCGGGGTTGTATTGACATGCGAGGATGATTCTTTGGATCCCTGTTTCTTCAACTGGGGATTGGCAATACTGACCAGATCTGATGTGTAAGTTGAATATGTTAGGACGTTGATGTTGGAGTTATCACCAAATTCCTGTGTTCTTGATAACGATTTGATCCCGAAGAGGTACCTCTTATGTGCAAGAGAACTATGGGGATAAAGCTTGATCTATTTTGAGGATGTGTATAACATATTCCATCATCTATCCTCTTTGATAACATTAACCTTTTCTGGTTGGTATCGACAGAACATGTCAAGATTCTGCTGGATTTACTGCCAACAACAAATGTTATCAGGGGTGCCTGACCTTCATTGACGTGTGCTTCATTGACATGCGAATCAATGGTTGAAAAAACCTGTGGGATATACCGTCAAGGCTGCTTAACCTTCACTGACGTGTGAATCAACGGCTGAAACTGTATGGGTAGATTGTCAAGGTTGCTTGACTTCCGATGTTGTGTAGATCAACGGAGCATTGCATTGTGACCCCCACCGAGAATCCGCTGGGGAATACGAGCAGTTGGGTATGAAAACCTCGAATAGCTCTAGAGCTCTGATAGGTTTAAACGCTATCGGTGAAATGACGTCAAGGTTGCTTGACCTTCGTTGATATATGTGTCAACGGCTATGCATGCACTGTTACTCCCGCCGAAGATATACGTTGTAACCCCCATCGGGGATCTACTGGGGACTCATGAGTACATACGCAACTATCGAACCGTCCTAAATGCTTCAATGGGTTTACTTGCCATCGGCTGAAATAACGTCAAGGTTGCTTGACCTTCGTTGATAGATATGTCAACAGATGAACGTGTTGTAACCCCCACTGGGGATCTACGTTGTAACCCCCGTCGGGGACCTACGTTGTAACCCCCATCAGGGACCTACGTTGTAACCCCCGTCGGAGACTTATGTTGTAACCCAAGTCTGGGACCTACGTTGTAACCCCCGTCGGGGATTTACGTTGGAACCCTCGTCGGGGACTCACTTAGGGTAACGACCCGGAGTCGGCGGCATCGGACCTGTATAAGGTACTGTCGTATGTGACTTGTGAGAACTGGGATCATTGGTAGGGTATACCTTGTACTTAGGTGACTACTAATGAGTGTTGGACAAATTCAAAATCTCATCTGAGAGGACCAGGATTGTATGCAGTTTTGCACAATCGCGTGGCGCTTTTCTTCTCGATTTGACCTTTCTAGTCCATAAGAACTCTGTTTCAACTCGAATTGGACCGAGCCGGAGGGATGGGACCCACATTGGGGTGCCGCAGGTGCACCTGCTATAGCCGTAGGTGGGCTTGCGGGTAGGCGTGGATTATAAATCCTGTAGGCTGGTCTTTACAAGTTACTTTCACTTTGTTTCACTTAGAAAAAACCGCGAGCCATCTTCAGATCTGTTGAGCTCGGGCTGCTTTCTGCAAATTCTGTCACAGTACAAGCATTCTACACTAACCTGGTAACGTATGCATGTATTGTTTTCCAGTTTCTGTCCGTTAGATTGTGAGTTATCGCACAAAATACATCTAAACACATAGTAGTGATTATGTATACACAAATGACTTGATAAAAAATATTCAACATAGTAAATGTTAGTATTAAACCATGCTGAACATAATGATGTGAAAAAAATTTGACTTCTGAGACAGTCAAATTGGCACCTTTCTCAGCTATTTTTTGTCCTATTTGAGGTCCAATGAGCAAAAGGTAGAAAGGCAAAGTACTCCTAGCATTGAGGTTGGCCTTATGCATGATGATTTTGATTTTTTTATGCATATATTATGTATATGACTTTGGGGCAGGTGTGCTACTGAATGGCCACCTAGACATGCCTATGTGCATGTGGATAGTCCTATTTTCAAAGGGGACTATGGAAATTTTTTTCCAAATTTAGGCATTGGGTAGTCATGCATTCTAACTCTATTAGATGTTAAAGTAAATGCATGCATGCATATAGTCATAAAATGTATTTTATAAAGCTCCAGGTAAGGAAATACCACACCCTTTCTCAGGTGATTTGTAGACTTGTTGTCCAGATATTATAGATCCAGATCAGCCGAGCAGTTCTTACAGGACCGCTTCTGGCGTATGGCGGAGGGCTTCTGAAGTGCCTCGTCCTCGTTCTGTCAGACAGCCTCGTCGGTTGGTGGAGGCTGTGATATGTCCTGTCCAGGCAGATGTTCTAGACTTTGAGGACGAGGAGGCGGATATTCCGATTGAGGATCCCGCTCCTGCTACACAGGTCCTTCGTAGGGAGCTTTCGAGCATTCAAGTGGTGAACCCAGAGTTGCTGGGTGATTTTAGCAGACAATCATCGATGTACTTGCATGCTAATGAGGTATGTCGTTAGACTTTGATCTTCCTTCTTTCCTATTGATGAGGATTAAAGGGTTTTGATGTTGATCTGCATTTCATGCAGGTTCCAGGATTTACACAACCTCGAGGGAACTGGTTTAGCAGTCACTCCATGAACCAGGCACTTCATCCTGACTACAGAGCGATAGTGCATGAGTGGGGATTTGGGGCGTTCTTCTCCATCCTTCCCCGTCGTTGTCCCTAGGGTTACTCAGGGCTTTGTTTGAGCGATGGTTTCATCAAACTCAGTCACTCCACTTGCTGGACTGCGAGGTGATGATGACGCCTATGGATTGGCAATTTATCACAGGTATGGAGTTTGGAGGGGAGCTAGTGCCTTGCATGGCAAATATTACCCCTACTACCGTTCGATCCTTATTAGGAGTTCCGACGGGGGCGCTCAAAGACAGGACTGTTCATTTAGGTCCTTTGAACGTAGATGCTATGAGCGGGCTATTGAGTGAGCCCATGCCTAATGATTCCAGGATCAGGGATCGCGTTTTGCGATGATTATTCCTGATGATCATTCGAGGCTGCTTCATAGCAGATAAATCTTCTACGGTATCTTTCGATTTGGTCAGCGCCACACGTGATGTGAACCGTATAGGAGAGTAAGATTGGGGTTCTTATACCTTTGCCTATTTCCTCCGAGGCATGCGCATGCGCTCATAGGGTTTGACCGAGGCTTGGCTAGGATTTTACCCATTTCTGCTGGTGAGTATTTCTCTTGTCTTTTCCCATTCATAGGTTAAGAGTGTTTACTGATAGCAGATGTTTTGCCATTGTGTTGGCAGTTTTGGGCCTATGAGAAGCTCCCATGTTTGCGTCCTGTGAGTGTGTTAGTTTTAGATACCTATCCACGAGGACGACGCTGGCACCATTCTATTTTGCCGGAGGGTCCACATGTCTGAGGATTCACTCACCGCCAGTATCACGGTTTGGAGTTCTTGACGGCGGGTACCATTACATGGATTCCCTATTTAGGGGAGCATTTGACCATCGGATTTGAGGATGGACATCCCACCGGAGTCGAGTATTTGATCTATACCAGGAGAGTTCCTCTCTTCACTGATGGAGGCTTGGAGCTCTATTTAGGAGAGCATGTTATTAGGAGCACCACAGGGGAGATTCGTGTACCGATCTTGCCTCCTGCCAGGCGTCATTGGCCTGTATCATAGTCACCCGTCACTAATATCCCATTGTTGGGGGTTGACAGCTTTGCATTATCAGAGGGACCATGTACTCAGGAGACGTTCCAACGTTGGTGGTTCCCTCTCACTATTGGAGCCCAGTCCCGCGCCACAAAATTTATGGGGGATATGGTTCCAGGATCTTTGATGATGACAGATTGGGTAGCTTGTGTCCGAGCTCTGACTCATCTGACCCAGATTGATAGCTTGACCCGACAGTTGGATCAAGCACACATATTTATCCGGCATTTGGGCAGAGATCCAGCAGATGCGGAGTCATTTGTTCCTTCCAGCTCAGGTGCTAGCCCCTCAGACGACCCATTTGGTTTTGCCGGCATAGATCCTCCTTTTTATAGGCTTGATATCCATTGATAGAGATCCGGTGACTCGGGAGGAGTTACATCGTTGGAGCGAGGATTGAGGGCGTGGACATCGAGACCACTGGTCTTCTTCGATGTATATTCTCGTTATATCTTTTGATTGGCCTCTGTTAGATATTGGGTGGTCGTTCCCCATTCTCGCTTATATCTTTTGATAGGCCTCTGTTAGTAGTAGAGGCGGTTGTGCCCCATTTCCTGTATTTGTAGTTGTCAGAGTGATGTATTAGATGATGATATATTTAGGAATGTATGCGCTTTTTTCATTCCTATATCATATTGCCATCCATTATCTATTATGCATGTATCATGTTATGCATATGTATGTATGTCCGTCGAAATATTCGGACGGTGACCTGGATGGTCTTATGACACGGCTCACACGGATGTCTTCTTGACGATTAGCGATATATATCATATCCCGTCGCTGTGGTGGTATTAGGTATCGCGATCATGTATGCGATACCATGTCACCACGAACGATGTGGTGACTATAGATCATTCTTTGTAGCATACCATGACCCTTTAGGCATTTCAGGTTCCTGCAAGATTTGTAAACGGGATGCTAGAGCATTGGTTACCTGATAGGCAGGTATTCCATTTTAGAACCCATGAGTTGACTCCTACTCTGGAGGAGTATGCACGTTTGACGATGCTGCCCTTAGACAGACCTTGCGTGCACCTAGCTTTGGGAGACATGAGTAGACGATTCACGACTCTCACAGGATTGAGATGCAGAGTAGTGCAGGACGAGCTGACATCTAGCAATGTGATCTCCCAGCATTTTCTGTACGACAGATTTGGCTCAGAGGATAGCTACTCACGACATTCTGTGGATTTCATCGCGTCGGAGGATCATTGGCGTTTGGCTAGAGTTGATGTACTGATGCTATGTGTACTGTCATATGTGTACATGCCACGGTATATGGATGAGATAGATATAGACGTTATCATGGTCGTGAGAGCTCTCAGGGAGGGTCATACCATTGTGCCAATGATCGTAGCAGAGACCCTGCGGTCGACATCCTATTGTTGCACGTATCTTATAGGAGTGTTCACAGGGAGTTCAGTCATGCTGTATGTGTGGTTTATGTCACACTTGCGACCGGTTGGTACCCTTGGACAACATGAGTATTGTTTCTCCTATGATGTGGCCATGTCATACTCCTTTTAGCCATCGGAGTGTATAGATGCTCTGTCCTGGTCTGCATTTTTGGCAGATATCAGAGATCCATTTAGAATATTGCTGTGCTCAGGGCTTTGCTCACCATACAGCTTCATTACTCACGCTCCAGGCATAGATTTCCTCCCTCTGGCTGGCTTGAGTGGCGTGACTACTTATCACCCATTGGCCATGATGTCGCAGTTCGACCAGTTCCAGGATTTTCATCATTTCGAGGGGGTGATAGGTCAGCGTTCAGCTTCTCGATATCTCTCAGCAGAAGATCGATCCCGTGTATACGCCTGCTGGGATCAGCGTGAGATAGCTTCTTTTTCTGTCAGTCATCCAGGTTATTCTACAGAGTATTCCGCATGGATGGAGACAGATATTTAATCGACTTCTGCATGAGATTTGCGATCTGGGATATTGAGTCGAACGATCGCGAGCCCATGGAGGACATTGATACCTACATCGAAAGAGAGCATTTCTTTGGTTTTGAAGATTTCTTCTAGATTCTCCCAAAGATTAGTACTTTTGTGATTATTTTCGGCACAATACTTAGAGCAGAGTCTTCATCTGCTGACCTTTAAGAGAGACCAGATTCGATTTATGATGTCGATTGCTCTTGACGTGAGGGACACCGCTCTATTGGAGAGAGATGAGGCATTAGATTGCAGGGATGCCGCTGTTGTTGTGCGGGATGAGGCTATATCAGCCAGAGATGCAGTGATAGTTGAGCGGGATGAGGCTATATCTGCCCGGGATGCAGCTGTCATAGATAGCACTGCAGTGAGGTCCCTTACCACTGGCATGATTGCAGAGATGAGCGCATATATCGATGATCATATGGTCACCATGCAGATGGCTACAAGACTGTTGGGTCGTGTGGATATTCTCGTACAGGAGACCACAGCTTCACCTCCATCTTCGGAGAGGGACGCCATATTGGGCTTATTAGCACGCATATACCCTGACTTGTAGATGAGCTTGTATTTACCTGCACAGACTAGATTAGCCATTTTTTCATGTACAGTTTACATTATATATATCAAACATCATTATATATGACAGGGAAATATATATTTTAGGATCACTTCCCTTTTAGATATGCCCTGCTATTTGCTTGATATTTTGCCTGCTGCTTCAGGGCTTGTGGTTTTGATGTATTCTGAATTCCTCCTGGGTGGATGGACATTGAGTTGTCTCTGGATAGTTCAGAATGGATCATCGATCTCTGTGTATCCCTACCATCTTTGGTGTCTTGGGACAGGTTTCTGGATGGAAATGTTTAGAGGAGTGTGGCTTTCCACTCTGAGATTGACTGCACCACAGATGGTCGCCAGCACTTCTATTTAGGAGAAGCCTAGTTAATTCCATCTCTTATGGATTGGTGTTGCTCTTCAAGGTATGACTTGACTTAGATGGTCGTGAATCTCTATTTGGGAGGAGTTCGAGGGTAATTCCATCCTTTGGTGCGAAACCAATGAAATGTATTGGATTGAATGATGATCCCAGTACCAGATGACAATGGTTTGTGTTTTGGTAGGGGGTGAGACCGCACCATGAATTGCTGCCTATGTACTCCTATTGAAGAGGAGATCAGGTCTGCGTAGTTCGAACCTAGTGTAGGAGGTTCAACGCTGTATATGGTAGAAATGGTGTAGGAATGTTTTTTGTTGTTTTTGTTTTATTGCAACCGGGCCATACGAAATGGTTGCTAACGTACTCCTATTGAAGAAGAGATCACGTCGACGTAGTTCGCCCCTCAGGGCGAGATGAAAAGTGTAATCCCATGTGCAGGTCAGAGTGCGGGGAGGAGAAAGTTTAATCCAAGGTTGAGGATAAACTACAGGTATGAGAAGTTTGATCCCATGTATGGGTAGCCAAACTGCAAACGCAAGAGGTTCAATCCGCGGTGGGATGACCTAAGTTGTCAGAACGCATAGGAGAAAGCTAGGCTGCTGGCTTGAAATGTATGTTTCCCTGAAGGGCAAAGTGTAGGAAAGTTGTAGGTGGTAAAGGGTTAAAGAACCGGAATGACTGGTGACCTTATTATGATGCACCAGAGTGTTTGCTGGTTACTTCAGACATAATACCGTTTCACGGTGTCTGAGTTGATGAGTTGTGCAAATTCATCATCGTCCATTTCTTGTAATCTGAGAGCGCCTCCTGTCAATACTTCATTGACAATAAATGAGCCTTCCCAGTTCGGAACGAATTTTCCTTTAGCTTGATCTTGGTTGTCAAAAATCTTCTTCAAAACCAAGTCATGTTGTTTAAACTGTCGTAGCCGAACTTTTTTGTTGTAGGATCATGCAATCCTTTGTTGATATAACTGACCATGGAAGATAGTCGCGGTTCGCCTTTCGTCTATTAGAGACAATTGGTGATACCTGTCTTGTACCCATTGGTCTTCATCCAGCTGAGCGTCAATCAACACTCTAAGGGATTCCATCTCAACTTCTATGGGGAGCACCGCTTCCATCCCATAGGTTAAAGCATAGGGGGTTGCCCCAATTGAAGTGTGCATTGAGGTTCTGTAGGCTAACAGAGTCAAAGGCAATAGGTCAGGCCAATCTTTGTGGTTGGTGGACATCTTTTGTATAATCTTCTTGATGTTTTTGTTAGCTGCTTCAACAACACCATTCATCTTCGGACGATAGATGACTGAGTTGAGATGTTTGATGTGGAATTTACTGCATAATTCCTCCATCATTTTGTTGTTGAGGTTTTAGGCATTTATCGACACTGATCACCTCACGGTTGTCCATATCGACAAACGACATTGTTTACGATGAAAGCAATGATGATTTCTTTAGTGACCACAGGGAAGGAGGTCGCTTCTACCCACTTGGTGAAGTAGTCGATCATGGTGAAGATAAATTGGTGACCATTCTTGGCTTTAGGCTCGATGGGCCCGATAACGTCCATTCCCACATTGAGAAAGGGCGGCGAATTCATATTGTGGAGTTCTGTGGGGGCATGCATAGCATTCCATGAATCGCACTTATAGCATCTTTTGGCGTGTTCGTTGCAATCAGCTTTGAGAGATAGCCAATAATGTCCCGTCCTGAGGACTTTCTTGACAAGGAGGGAGCCACTCATATTGGGGCCACAGACTCTGCCATGGATTTCATCCATAAGCCTTTGGGCTTGATATTTGTCTAAACATCTAAGGAGACCTAATCATGCATCTCTTTTGTAGAGAGCATCTCTACTCAGATAGAATTTCATAGCAAGTCGATGGATCCGCCTTTTCTCGGTCAGGCTTGCCTCAGCGGGTGTGGATCCATCTTGCAGATATTCTTTGATATGTTGATACCAAGGATGTTGGATAGGAGGTAGCTCATCCGATACTTCTCCAACGTAATTCCATAAAGGTGGGGCCTTGTTAGGAAATTGTGGCGCTTGGCAAGTGTTCCTTGTCGATATCACGACTCAAGGAGGCCAAAGTTGCTAATCGTCTGAAGTCATTCCTATTACGAGGAATGTGTAGAAAGGAGATTTCTTCGAACCCCAAAGCCATCTTCAAAACCTGCTGATGGTAAGGCAGCAAATGTAGTTCCTTGGTTTGATAGACTCTAGTGGATTGTCTGATTACCTGCTCTGAATCTCGAAGGACAGTTAACCGTCTGATGCCCATTGAACGGGCAAGTTTTAGCCCCATGAGATAGCCTTCATCTTTGAGCATATATTGTTGATCTTGACAAAGCGTAATTTGATTGGCTGACGGGATCTGCTCCCGTGTCGAGATACTAGAACTGCTCCAGCTCCAGAACCTTCCATATTAACAGCTCCATAAAAATACATCTTCCATGATTGGCATGTATCATATTGATGGTGTTGCTGTACTGTCATTACTCCTTCATCAAGGAAATATGTTTCCAAGGGTTTGAAATCCCCTGAAGGTGCGGCGGGCAGTTGATCCACGATTCCTTGACCTTTGATGGACTTTTGAGTCACATATACGATGTCAAATTGTTGTAGGATCAACTGCCATCTTGAAAGCTGACAATTTAACATGGGTTTGCTAAACACGTACTTGAGAGGATCCACGCGGGATATGAGATGGGTTGTGTGACCATGGAGGTAATGCTGTAACCTCATGGAAGCCCATGCTAAAGCACAACACGTCTTTTTGATCAGAGTGTAGTTGTGTTCACTGCTGCTGAACCTTTTACTGAGGTAATAGATAGCTCGTTCTTGGCCTCTATCGTCCTTCTGTCCCAGCATGCAGCCCATGGCATTGTCATTTATGGACAGGTACATAAACAGGGGAACATCATCCCTGGGTTGCACCAAAACGGGAGCTTTGACTAGCTATTTTTTTATTGTAAGGAAGGCCTTCTGACACTCATCATTCCATTTCATGGAGGAGTTCTTCCTTAATAGTTTGAAGATTGGCTCACAGGTTGCTGTGAGTTGGGACATAAACCTAGTAATGAAGTTGATTCTTCCCAAAAATCCCCGTATTTCCTTCTCTATCTGAGGAATGGACATTTCTGTGATAGCTTGGATTTTGGCAGGATCCAGCTCAATCCCTTTGTGGCTGACTAGGAATCCTAGCAACTTGCCTAATTTAACGCCAAAGGCGTACTTAGCTGGATTCAACTTCAAGTTGTACTTACACAACCTTTTGAACAACTTTTTAAGATGGTCTAGATGGTCATCCTCCTTCTGGGACTTGACAATGATGTCATCCATGTAGATCTCGATCTCTTTATGCATTAAGTTATGGAAAAGAGCCATCATAGTTCGTTGATAGGTAGCTCTGGCATTGATGAGGCTGAATGACAACCGTCTATAGCAGAAAGTTCCCCAAGGAGTGATGAAAGCAGTCTTCTCACGATCTTCCTCGGTAACCATGATCTGATGATACCCCACAAAGCAATCAGCAAAGGAGTACATGTCGTATTGCGCAGTATTGTCAATGAGAATGTGGATAAATGGCACGGGAAAGATGTCTTTTAAGCAAGCTTTATTCAAGTCTCGGTAATCCACGCAAACTCGCACCTTCCCTCTAGGTTTAGGTACAGGAACGCTGTTGGATATCCACTTAGGATATGTAGATACCATGATGATGTCAGCTTGAAATTTTTTCACAATTTCTTCTTTCACCTTTAAACTCCACTCAGGTTTCAGTTGCCTGAGTTTCTGCTTGACTAGCTTAAATCCCTCTTTAATGGGAAGGCGACGAAGGACAATGTCAGTGGATAAACCCACCATGTCTTTATGAGACCATGCAAACACATCCTGGAATTGGGTTAATAACGTAACCATATCATTTCGTTGGTTTGAGGTAAGGTCTGAACCAATCTGGATTAACTTGGCACTTTCTAAGGTTCCGAGATTGAAAGAAGTGGTTCGATTAAGGTTGGGTTTGGGTTTATCTTTAACGCATTCTTGAATTCTGGAAGCACCTCAATGTCATCCTGTATATCCATCAAGGCTGAATTCATCTCTACATCAAAGGTACAATCCACATGTAGAAAGAGGCAATCATGTCGACAAAATACGGGCACATTTAAATTCAGAGTCCTGAAACAAAATATGCTTTCACTTAGTATATATGAAATGCGTTGATCATACATAGTGTTACCATATACTGGCAAAATAAACTGCTAATACTATACAGAAAAGTAAGAAGTTATTATATCTGAGGCGTAAAGAGTTTACGCGCTTTTTACCCAACGACCGATCAATGCAAGGAATGTTGTTCCAATTAGCGAGGGCAAAGTCAGGTGAATTGCGATGATGGATGGATTGTCATCATCCTCCCTATCCCGAATGATGGCCATTACGTCTGGGCAATCATCTTCTGGGGTGTATCTATTGGTATGTTCATCATGAACAATGATGCGTATACCGGACATCATCCGTATGACGTCTTGCTTGATTCTTTGTTCCTCTTCTTCCACTACGAGATTTGGAACAAAGACTTCTTTCCCCTTTATCGGTACCGGCTTGGGACATAACATAGACATTACATTGGCTGGCACCTTTACGGGAGGTTGTGCGGACTCAGAGTTTGAAGACGAAGATAAAAGCCACCTGGTTGAAGCTGAAGGAATCTAATGATGCTTATGAGGATTCCTGTGACTAGAGCTGGCAGAAAAGCCTAGTCTAGCGGTTCCACCTTGCTTGGTTAACCGAATGGGGTACTTGATACCCTGAGAATCCTTACCCAACCCTTGTCCCGGCTTATGACCCAACGACATCCTTTCTTGAGTGGCCGACATTACCTCGGCAGAAATCTTGGGTTCGGGCAATGGTGCTCCAATTGCATGGTATTGGGTGTTGCTTATTTCCAAAGCATGAAAACTGACTGGTTCCACATCGGCATTGGCATTGATGAATGGCATGTCTCCATGCTGAGGAATCTCTGGTTCAGCGTTGACTGTGAGCAGGCTATTGTTGATAATGTATTTCAACTGTTGGTGAAGAGTTGAGGGGACTGCCCAAGCCATATGAATCCATGGTCGTCCCAAGATCAGGTTGTATCCTGAATCTATCTTGAGCACATGGAAAGATACGCAGAATGTGTGAGGACCAATTTTGATTGGCAGTTCAATTACTCCGACCGAATTCCGGCGGGCTCCATCAAAATCTTAGATGATAGTATGGCTACTCCGAATTCGGTTGAGATTGATGTTCATCTTCACCAAGGTAGCATATGGGCATATATTCAGAGAGGAACCTCCATCTATTAAGACTCCAGCTACCATATATCCGGAGGACAAGACCGCAATGTGCAACGGTTTGTAATAATTGGGGTCCCTTGGCGGTATGTCATCATCAGTTAAGGATATCACATTGTTGTTGAAAATGTGATCAACCATATGTTGAAACTTTTTCGTATCCACTGATGTCGGTAGATAGGCTTCTTCTAAAACCTTCAACAAGACTTTCCGGTGATTTTCGGAAGTTAGGACCCAGTCCAAAATTGATATCTGTTGTGGAGCTTCTTTCAAGCTTAAAACCACCTTAGCTTTATTATGACCCATAGCACGGAGGAATTTTTCAATCTTCTCCATGGGTATTTTCCCATTTGATTTGGTGGTAGACTTCATCACCCGATGGGGGAGATACAGTGGATTTTTCTTCAACACTGCAGCAGTTGTATGTTAGGTGGATCCTTCACCTTCTCCATAATTCCACGAAACCTTGCGCAAGCTAACAATAGGATATTGTGCTCTGCACGGCAAATTGATTGGCTCGGGAGCGGCCACTTTCAAAGGATTGTTGCCTCCCGTGAGTTGAATTGTTGGCATTGTGAGTAATGTATTAATCCCATCAGTTTCAGTGGATATAACTGCTACCACACTTTTCCACTTAGTAGGGCATGCATCCTCACTTGCGCGTAACACAATATCGTTGTCTGCTAGGCGCAGGACACCACTGTCGATTAGATTTTGAATAAGGTGGCAGAGTGCCCAGCATTCTTCTGTGCTGTGACCACGAGACTGGGAGTGATATTGACATACTCCATCAGAGTTGTACCATCCAGAACGGGGGTTGATTGGAGGTAGAAGTGAACTGATCCTTCCTTCATTGATTAACATATGAAGAATTTCCTCCATAGGTTGGCCCAAATAGGTGAATTCCCTTTTGTTGGTGAAATCCTAACTGGCTTTGGCATTTGCTCTCTTTGTTACTTTGTCTTCCAGCATTTCATTTTCTGAAAGTGATGAGGGGATATTCATGACAATAGGTAGGAGACTGGCATGCTCCTGGCTGATTAACTGGCGAGTCACTTGATGCTGATATGTCACTAGTTCTGCCAATTATTCAATTTGTTTGTAGAGAGCTTTCATCTTTCATTCCATTATGAACTGGAACTTGGAATAATCCTATTTGTCATCACCGTCTTTGATGGTCTGGGAGGAATCACAGCTGAAATTGGAACTCTGTCCACTGCTCCAATTAATCATGTTGACCTCTTCTTCTTTGTGTTGAGGAAGAGGGTTATCTTGAACATGAGGTTGATTGGGTTTGGTGACTACGATCTCCCCGTTGTCTATTAGGTCATGGATCTTATGTTTCAAGGCCCAACAATCGTGATTATTATGTCCAGGTGCCCCGACATGATAAACATATTTCCTAGCAGCATTGAAACCCTATCCATTAGGGTTGGCTGGTGGAAAAAGACGTGTAATTTTCTTCTGTGTTGTCAGAAGATTAAGAATGTTCTCGAGGGTATCCCCTAAGGGTGTAAACACTCGAAGGTGTTTGACTTCTCCACCTTCTGGTATTGGAGGGTTTGCAGACTGTGCTGGAAAGGGAGTGTAGTTTCTCTTTTGAATAGGCATGTTTTGATTGCCTTTTTGCCTCTGCAGTATCAGGGAAACATCTTCTTCTTTCTTTTTATGGACCCTCCGGGGGTTGTTCCCATAATTTCCAGATTGGATGTAATCCGCAATAGCTTTGAGTGCAACTAGGTCTTGAATCTCTTCTGACTTCAATCCCATCTCAGCCATCTCCCCGTGCTTGACCATTTCAAAAAATGGTTTGCCGATGCCGGTTAAAACTCTCTCATAGAAGGAAGCTTCTTGTATGTCTATAAAAGTCATGACCATTTCTGATTCTATCATAGCAGGACTAACTTGGGCTGTCAGACGTCTCCACCTCTGGGCATACTCTCTAAAAGACTCGTTAGACTGTTTCTTGATCTTGGTAATTTGATACCGATCAGGAGCCATCTAAGTTTAAAAGCTGTATTGGGTGAGGAAGGCATGTGCTAGCTCTTCCCAGCTATGGATTTTGGAGTTGTCTAATCTTGTGTACCACGAACGGGCTTCTCCACTTAGACTCTTTTGGAACAACTGCATTCTGAGTTTTTTATCCTCTGCATAGGATCCAAGTTCTCCAACAAATACTTTTAAATGTGTATAAGGATCTCCTAACCCGTCATATTTTTCAAAGTTAGGAGTTTTAAATTTTTCTGGGTAATGAACACCAGGAAATATACACAGATCAGCATATGAAACACTCTCGTGTGTTCCAATTCCTTTGATAGCACGAAGGGTCTCTTCCATTTGGAGGACTTTCTTTTTGATGTCACCAGTGTCTGGATCTCCAGTGGGATGGGCAGCATCAAGAGTTTTGTTGGTCATATCCAACTGTGGTTTAGGTATTGTAGTGTCCTGGGTTCCCCCTTGTGTGGAGGATTCAGCATGTACGGGTATTTTCTGACCCTGTGTAAACTGGTGTAATTCTTTTAGTAGAACAACCAAATCTGTAATTTGTTTGCTTAATCCATCGAATTCTTTGCGGCTGGATTAAGTTCGATGCGGTCGGATACGCGACATGATTATTTGTATTTTTGGACTTTAACCAGGTAGTAGGTCCGATTGATTCCCTGCGAAAGACTTGCATAGTTTAGTCTTTAGGGAATTTATGAAATAACATGCTATGTGATGTGTTCATTTTAGGAATTTTATCCTGCACAACGGATGTCAGCTGTTTGTAGCATGTTAAATATGTATGTGTACACATTTCTTCATATTTCTCATTACATGGAGATAGATATGGAATGAAATTACAAGTAATTGTTTTTACAAGTAATTGAAATAAGAGCATTAAGAGACTTTCCTCCGTTTTGGGTTTATCAGAGGCTGACCTATCTTAGGTTACTCTCGCGGCTTTTTGGCATGAAGGTTCCCAAATCATTGCAATCTATTTGACGGGAAGTTAATCCGGTCTTTCAACTGGAGCGAATTTGGGTGGTGCCTTTCCTGAGCCTCGGAGAATTAGTCTTCTCACAAGTCCAGTAATCAAACACCGACGGAATAGCCTCCTGGTGGAGGGACCACACAACATACATTCATATACATCGCGTCTCACCGCATGAAAATGATGATATATGCGAAGCACTAATATCACAAGCAGATATGGTGCGAAGCACTAATATCACAAGCAGTTATGGTGCGAAGCACTAGCAACTCAAGCAGTTATGGTGCGAAGCACTAAGTGCAATAAGGAAATGCATTTGTACACATTCATCAAATGTAAATGCAACATCCACACACAAGTAGATAATAGTTTTGAAAAGATTGTAATAGCGGCTTAAGTCCTCTTACTGGAGTCCCTAGCAGAGTCGCCACCTGTCGACGTCGGGATTTTTGGGTGTCCCTTTCCGTTACTTGTTCTTTGGTGTTCTCATTTTAGGTGAGATTTGTTTGAAAAAACAAGTGAAAAAGGTCCGACGTGTATAATGTCGACGATGGGACTATTAAGAGTCCCCAGTTCAATTTTTAAATGGTTTTACCAACACAACCGAGAAAAGGTTTGCACATTGACCCAGTGATGTGACACTGATATATGGGTCGGTGAAACTGAGATTCGTTTAGGGTCCGGGGACTTGGTTATGCGGGGGGGAAGGTGTTAGGCACCCCCCGACATCCGTGTTACCACGGTGACCGCCTCTTTTCAAGAAACTATAATCTGAATGTGTGTGTGTGTGTGGGTCAATGTGCTGTTATATGGAAGTTGTGCGAGGCCTCGTTTGAACCTATATACACAGGATTTGAATTTATGTAAAAATTTAGTTTTTAGCAAGATATGGCAGTGATGTTTTATAAAAGAGGTTTTTCAAACCCTAATGCTCAATAGGAATTGAGACCTTTTACACTCCCATTTTTCGTAAGTGAGCGGCTGAATTGATTTTATTTGACGAATGCGAGGCATCCGTAAGAAAATAATATATACAAAAATTAATGCCGACTTCCTCGTGGGTATGGAAACCATCTGAGGAAATTCAGACACCGCAGAATAATTTACAAGCTGCTTACAGCTGAAAAATGTCCTTCACGGGAACCGAATCTAGATCCAATGGGATGAATCTGTGATCACATGATTCTAAGCGCATGAAATCTTTGTAATTTGTATGAAAGCGATAAGGTGTATATATATAAAAGTGGTAAATATATATATACAGCCAGGATCACCAACCACGAAGTACCTCCACGGGGGATCAAAAATGTAAATAAAGCTGTTAAAAGCTATCAACCGCCACGGAGGAAACTCCAGACGGGACAAAACGTAAATAAAGCTGTAAATACGGTCAACCACCTCGAAGGAAACTCCAGGCGGGACGAATATATATATATATATATATATATATATATGTATATATATGTACATATATATATATAAAAGCAATAAACACACCGAATGTAAAATCCAGGCTCATCGAACAGAGTTCGACCACAATTCATATATATATAAGTATAAATATATATATATATAAAAGCGAGTAAATGCACCGGATATAAATTCAGGCTCATCGAACAGAGTTCGACACACAGTTAATATATAATATATATATATATATATGTACATACATACATATATATATATATATATTAAAGCAATACACGCTACAAACCGAAGTCTAGGCTCATCGAACAAAGTTCGACACACATTTCTTATATATAAATATATATATATATATATATATAGAAAATAAAGTAAACGCTCCAGACCGAAGTCTACGCTCAATCGAGGCATAACTTGATAATGTTAGTCAATATATATATATATATATATATATATATATATATAATATATATATATACAGACTGGAATAAAACCATGGACCGAAGTCCGGGCAAAAGCAAGCAACACGACTCTCAACGTGTAGAAGGGTGTGTGCAAAGATGAAGAGAAAGACTCTAAAGTGTGTGAGAAGGCTTACAACTTACTGCTAAAAAAGGCTTCTATATCTTTAGAGTGGGTAAACACTGGCTTTTGTGGGTACAAAAGAGGCTATATATGACCTCACAGGTGTTTAAAAGTGGGAAATACAATTTGTATAAAGCGAAAGTGAGAGCTTAATTGTGCGAGGTTTCCCCGTCTTTTTCTCTTAGAAAATCAGCACCCCAAGCCCTCTATTTATTGGCATATTAGCCACAGGTGTACCTGCGGCTGAGCTGCAGGTGTACCAGAGGTAACCCGGGTTGGCCCGGGTTTGTCAGGTCGGGTCGTCTCGAAGTACGTGCACTCAGGCACTGTAATGTCCACTCGGATTTTTAGAAGTGCAATCTGGGCATCCATTTGAGGTAAACAAGACCTATTTCGGACCGCCGTTGTCGAGAGTTGTACGATGGCATGAGATTAGAGTTTGTACGAAGTCATTGAAGATGGGACGATGCCCTCTGGTCTTCAAGCTTCAACTTTCATCCGTTACCCCGCATAATAGTAACTCGGGATTGGTTAGCCTTATGGGACATCTTTGCATAGATACGTGACGTAGCATCGTGTTTGACGAGATGATGATGTTGCCTCTCACCGGTGTTATCGCCGGATTGGGCTGATAAAGCAGACGTTGCTCAGACTTCACTAAGATTGGACTGCTGCAATTGTTGAAGGTCCTCATTGTCACCTTTGAGGTGTGCCTGTCTTCCCGATGTTATTGTCGGGTTGGTGCAGTGTATCTCGTTGTGAGAGCTGAGATTGAAGCTAGTCCGCATTTGAAACAAGCATTTCCGGGGTTATCACCGAAACTGTATTTCTTGGGTTTATCGCCAAGGTTGGTGGCTATTCCCATGGTTGGGACTGAGATTGGATACCTCGGGGTTATCTTCGAGAATAATCGGTCTTCTCCGGTGGTGCCGGTATTGTATCTGCAGGCCTCGGGGTTATCTCCGAGGTTGAAATCGTTACTCCCAGATTGCGATCCGGGGTTGATGTTGAACTTCCGGTAGTATCCGGTATGGATTTGGATTGTCTTTCAGGGTTCTCTCTTAAAAGACGAATATGTCCTCCTGTAATGTTTGTAACAGAAGTACAGAAAATTTTGAGTGTCTACAATATTGTGATAAAATAGTAATATAATTTTTATAATTTAAATGGTAATATTATTATAATAATATATAAGTTTTAGCATGTGAATATGTTAAGGTAAGTTGAGGTGAGAAGCTTGGTTTTGCATTCCTTTATTTTTCAAAATCGGGTACTGCACTTCCTTTTCAAAACCATGTGCTGGTATTATTTTTCTCCTACAAATTCTTTTCAATGTTTTCCAAGTTGGTGGGCAAAATAGATTCTCCTGCAAAGCAAATTTTTCTGCAAATTGTGGGCCCCAACTATTAAAAGTGAGATGTTAGGCATTCAATGAAAAGGTTAGGCGGATGAAGTTTGGCAGAGTTAGGCATGGTGATTTAACTTTTCTCCCTCTGTTTCACTATAAATAAAGGGTAACCTGTGACGCCCCCAAAATAGGTATACATCACCTATTCTGAGTTATCAAATACATGGTATAGAATACAAATACAACTTAATTATACAACTGTCGTGTAAAGTACGACAAAACATAAGTTTGTGAGTTTTAATACAAATATTGTCGTCTAGACAATATTCAAACTCAAATTCAATATTATTACATTTATTTTCTACTATTTCTTTGAATAGTGAGGACTACTAACGCTTATCATCCGTCCGGTCACTCCGTTCCCGACTAGTCCTCGCCTACGTTCTCATTTCTGAAGAGAATAATAAAAGTAAAAGGGTGAGCTCAACTAGCCAGAAGGGAAATATTATGACTAAGATAATGCGAATATATTATCATTAGCCTTCAACGTTGTTAAAGCGATACAATATAACAACCATCAAGTTTAAGCTGCGGTAGAACAGCAATCCATTAAAAGAGTCAAATAGAGAATAAAATCTACTATCTTTTATGATTTAAAGGTTTTTCATCACTTTTATCATTTGGGACTCGGTTTAATAAATAATCCACATCATCGAATCACCCACACTTTTCTGCCGAGGATATTTTTTAGTATCACGACCACAATTATCCATGCACCACTGGCCAAGAATATTTGTGTATTCAATAATGGTCATGATCATGCCAACAAGCGTCCATCAATGCACTACTGGCCAATGAGGACTTTTACCACATCATTTGTAACATTACGGTCGTGATTACTTAGAATAATCCACGAGTCATAATTATACCAAGTCAATCTATGCACTATAGGCCACAGATGACTTTCAACAAAATATAAACATGAGGATGATGACAATGATATAAGAATTCAATTAAACAAGTTCAAGAATTATTTTATCTAGGAACTAATAACGTCCAAATTGTCAACATGATCTTTGCTTTGTAGAGTAAAATTCAAGAATGCTCAAAAGAATATTTCCATGAAAAGATATCTTTGGATGAAGCGCAAATATCGAGGATATTCCACTAATTTCATGGAGTATAGAAGTTAAAACTTTAACCAATTTGAGTATAATAAGGAATGGAATAACAAAAGAAATCACCGGGCATGCGATAGAGCCCTTGCAGGTGAGTTATTCAACAGAATAATAAATAACGGAATCAGTTAGGCGTAAAATGCATGATGCATGGATATTCGAAAAAATAATAAAAAGAGGAATCGGTCCGGCACAGAAAAGCATGCGAAATGATATTCAATAGAATAATAAAAAGCGGAACGGTCCCGGCGTAGAAACGATAAACGAGGATGTTCAAACAGAATAATAAAAAAGCGGAACCGGGTTGGCGTGAGAACGCTTGCAGACAGGATGTTCCAACAGAATGATAAAGAATGGAACAACAGAAGAATTTCACCAAGTATAGGGTATCCCACGTATACAGGTTATTCCAACATAATAATAAAGAATGGAATAAGAGAAGTTCTCTTCATGGATAAGAAAGAAATAATACTCCTACCTTAGAAAAAGCGGATCTTTGGAATAGTGAGGTAGCAGACTTCTCTTCTTCTTTCTATAATTTCTCTCTATAATAATCGCTCTAAAGCTTTTGTGAATTGGTGAGAAATGAAGAAAGAATAAGTTTCTATTTATAGAAAAATATTGTTTCTATAATTGCACGTTTTGGGGCTCGAAAAATTACAGTACAATACCTCCAACTTTTCCTTTATTTGTAATTTAGTCATGGAAGTATTATCAAACTTGCACCACCTCCCCTAATAGTAAAGAATGTGATTCAATAGTAAATTATGTGAATCAATAGTTCTAGACATGTGAAAATACGAATTACAGTATAGTACCTCCATCTATACCTCCATTTTTAACTTAGTCATGCAAGTATTATCAATCTTGCACCAACTCCCCTAATAATAACAAGAATGTGAAACAATAGTATACACATGTGAACAAATAGTTATAATCATGTGAAATAATAGCAATCAATTGCTCATTTATCCGGTTAAATACCCGATTAGTCAATATAACCTTCAGACATAAATTATTATCGAAATAATTGTCGATTTTCATTAACACAAATAATTCCAACACAATGAATCAAAAATATAAATTTTGAAATTTCAAAGTTTGACTTTTCCCGAAAAAGTCAACTGTTGACTTTTTGACCAAATAGTGAATTCTGGAAAATTTTGTGTTTATAGACTATTTTTACTAATTTCATCGTTCCGGACTCAAATATCACGTCCGCGTCTCCAAATTCATCTCCGAACACAACTTCAATTTTAATAACATTCGTCATTAATATTATAACTCACACTATTTATCAATCAGGTCGTTCACAGGAAAGAGGGGGCTTTCCAATAAGAATTTCTCCCTGTTGGCGCGCAATTAGGTGACCAAACCTCTCCTTCAAAGAACTTCTAGACATTGTAAATATTGCAATTTAATAATATGAATAACTTTGTCGTCTCAATTATTGATTTAATAAAATAACATATTATGCAGATGATACTATGACAATAATCGAATCAATAATATGAGAGATATGATCAAAGAATTATTGTAGCAATAATTGAGTATAAGCGAGTGACTTCTCACGTAAGCATCAATAATTAATACCGTAAGCGCTTCTTATGCAACCACGCGTATTCATCGTACTCTTACTACCGAGATAGTTCAACGATTAACGGTAAAACTTCCGTCGTTATTTTTATAAAAATATAATTACATAGTTTTTCTAACTCACGATAATACTTAGTTATTGTAGGTCCACTGATGATTGTCAGGCCGTCGCACGAATATTCCCCGACAAAAAGAATATTCCCCGACCAATCGAATATTTTATAACAACTTGCATACTTTGAAAAATTTATAAATACTACCCACAACTATAACATTATATCAAATCCACACCATAATATTAAAAAAAATATTTCGATAAAGTTAAATCTTTATTCATAAAATCTGGGGTTTCACATAACCCTTCTTCCTAAACACACCTTAAATATCAGAAAATCGTATTCTATAGTATTGAGAGTATTTCTCTTGAGTATAAGGATACTTTCAGTGTAGCTTTTTATGCAAGATGTTCTCAGAATAATATTTGATACTCCAGTCAAATTCAGTTTCTACTAAGGTAAATGTTATTATTTTATTACAATACTTGTAAGAAATAATATTTTCTTTCATACTCCATATTATGTAAGGGATATTATTTCATTTCATATTCCTAAATTTAAACTTACTATGGTAAGTATTGCTTCTATAATTCCTGAAATGATTAGAAATTCCTTAAGTTTTGCGCTTCATCTAATATCATTTCACTGGAATATTGGTATGAACTTTCTTATTAAATTTTAAACTTTTCATGTCTAGGTACTATTCATACGTACGGTACTATTCATGAGCACTATTCATACAGTACTATTCATATATACAGTACTATTCATATGATACTATTCACTAGTACTATTCACAACATAATTTATTTTTTTTTTCTGTCCAAATTATTTTTAATACATGAATATAATTCTTGAATTTTACTTCACAAATAGTTATCATGTTGACAATTTTGACATTTTTGAACTCTGGATAAATTGAATTATATCCAATATTTATCCTTTATCTCACTTTATTGAATCTTTATATCATTGTCATCATCATCATGCTTATATTATGTTGAAAGTCATCTTTGGCCCGTAGTGCAAAGATGGACTGTTGATTGGTATGATTATGACAACGAATTGTGTATTGTTATAATCATAACCTTTTATATTACAGATAAGGTTTATGGTGAAATTCTTTTTTGGCCCGTAGTGCATAGATGGACAGGTGTTTGGCATGATCATGACCACTTGTGATACTAATGAATATCTTTGGCCCGTAGTGCATGGATAATTCATTGATTTGAAATATTTATTGAATGATGTTACATAGATAAAATATTGATGATGGACTTTTAAATCATAGAAGATAGTAGATATCATGCTCTACTTGACTCTTCTAATGGATTACTGTTTCCGCTGCAGTTGTACTCTAAAACTTGTTGTCTATTGTATTCTATCAGATTTTTTCCTGTTGAGGACTACGTATAATTTGTTCTATATTATCTTAGTCATAATATTCTTTACTGGGCTAGTTGAGCTCACCCTTTTTCTTTTGGTTCCATTGTTCTTCTTAGGACGCGAGAATATATCTAATACTAGTCGAGGAGTGGAGTAAGGATTTAAGATGGTTATTATAGTAGTCCTCACTATTTTGTAAAATAGTGCAACAATAATTGTAATGAGGACTTTATTTGAGTTTGGATATTGTCTACAAGACAATATTTGTATTAAAACTCACAGCGTATGTGTTGTCGTATTTTGCACGACAGTTGTATTAATGACGTTTGTATTTGGTTTCTGTACCATGTATTTGGCGACTCAGAATGAGTTGTGTGGACCTATTTTGAGGGCGTCGCATAATAGATGGAGGATCATCCCTAAACATTTGCCCTTATACCACTTTGGAAAGAATGAAGATCAATCTCAACCGGATCCGAAGCAGCCACACAATCATTAAAGCTTTTGATGGATCTCGACAAAATGTTGTCGGAGAGATTGAATTACAAGTGGAAATTGGCCCACATACATTCTACATATTCTTTCAAGTGCTCAAAATCACTACAAGATATAATTTACTAAGGGGAAGACCTCGGATCCATATGGCGGGAGACGTCCCATCCACTCTTCATCAACAACTCAAGTATATCATCAACAGTAATCTGGTCACTGTCAATGCTGAACTAGAGTATCATGTCTAAAGTGATATACCTTTAATCAGTTTCAATGAAGAAGTTGAGTCTGTCAGCTTCCAAGCCCTTGAGGTGAGCAAAACTCACTATCAACCCATCGGGGCTCCAGCTCTGAAGCCTAGAGTTTCCGCCGAGGTAATGTCGGCCAGTCAAGAGATAATATCCTTGAGTTTCCAACCAGGACAAGGGTTAGGAAAGAATCAACAAGGAATCAATTGTCCAATTCAAGTTCCCAGCCAGATAGGGAATGTTGGATTAGGCTACTCCTCTGAATCTAGTCACAGGAACCCACACAAGCATACATTGGTTCCTTCATCTGTGACAACCCGAGAATTTAGAATATTTTTTAAATTTTTATTAATTAATTTATGGTTCGAAATTAAAACCTAGACAGAAAATAAGTGTATGCGTTTGATATTTTTGAGAAGTAATTTTGAGGGTTTAAAAATTCTGTGCAAAATTTAGGTGAATTATTCAGGATTAAGGAATAAGTGAATATGTTCTGTGTATATGTGTACAGTATGTGGTTAAGGGTCAAGGGTTGACCAAATAAATAATATTTTTAACAAACCCTAAGTATATATTAAGAACGACAATGTTCGGGTAGAAAACCGTTATGAATTCTAAGAAACCCTAGAAACCGGTTCTGGAAACCCTAATTTTAGTTCTGAAAATCCGAAACCCTAGTTCGGTGTATAAAATCCTAAATTGGGAACTTAATGGTGTAAGTGTAAATAATTATAAGATTAGTTAGGGTAAAGCTTAATTAATTAGCAAACCCTAATCTAATTACGAAATCTAATTTCTAAATTAGGAAATTACTTTTCTATTTGAAACCCTAATTTTTGGTTTGTAAACCCTAATGAGCAATTTTGATCCTAATTGCTAAATTATCATTTTAATTAGGAAATGTTATCCTAATTAGCAAGATTAAAACTATGATTAAGAAATTTTAATATAATTAGACAATCCTAATTATAATTTAGAAATATTAATTTTTTATTTTTAAAATCGAAAATTTGGAAATGTTAGAAATTAAATTTCAAAGTTAAGGGTTAAATCCTAAACCCTAAAATGGTTTAAACCCTAAACCCTAACCCAAACCCTAAACCCTAAGGTTTTCCCCATTTACTAGAATGCCATTAAAATGTTATGCAAAATGACTAAAATACCATTTTCTTAAATCCTAAGCAAAAGATATGGCAATCTTGGTGACTCACTACTCTAATGTTTATCCCATGTACTCTATATCTATTTTATATTAGATAGGTATGCCAACTAGCAACTAGATACATTGCATCATGCCATGTATATTAGATTAAGAGAGAGAAAATGCACACTTTCATTTTCATTTTCTCCAAGTTCCTTCTCTCTCTAACTTTTCGAAATCTAGTGTGAGAGGGAGTGAAAAGCTAAGCCATGATCAGTTTATAACTTACCAAGATCAGATCACAAAGTCAGAAATCAAAGATCAAGCTTGAAAGGTATAAGAACCCTAAAATTTTGAAATTTGTGATCTTAAGTTAATGTTGTTGTTTGTTGTTTAGATATGTGCTAGAGGGTATCACTTGATGATCTGGGTGGTCAAAACCTAGATCCATATCATTTTGGTGCTCGGATTTGATGATTTTAGAAATCTGGAAAATGTTAAAAATGATGGCCTGGCAGACATATGTCAGGGCTTGTAGATCTGTGTGTATTAAGTGTTATGTGTGTTTTATGTTATAGACTTGTATTATGTTATGTGGTCTTTATTCTGCAACTTGAAACATGGTCTGATCGTGCCTAGAACCCAAGTTATGATCGGTCAAAGTGGGTTGACCGTTCACGTAAGTCTCCAAGGCGACCCGTAAAATCAGGTAGCTCTGACAACTTTTTTTTCGGCATTTGATCTGGCAACTGTTAAGGTTAATAACCATGTTTGTGCATATATCTTGTAGTCGGACAACAGTACTACACATCCCAGCCCTTAGAACAACCAGATCCATAACAGGATCAAAGATAATCGTGGTCAAACCCACGTTGACTAACTGGCCGGAAGGAGATTCTGGGTAACCCATAATCTTCAAGACCCGTTTACTGACCACTAGTTTGACCGGCCTTGATAGTTTAGATCTGTTGTTGTTAAGATGATCTGAGGTTATGTAGTTGTACAGGGACATGAGTACTACACAATGGAACCTTAATATTACATTAATAATACCTGGAAAGCCTAGATCCTGGAGGCTCAAAGTAAGACCTAACAACTATTCTTCATTTCTAGAAAACCCAGAAATGAAGAACAACTCTGACATGCTTTTCTGCAGCGTAGATCTCTCGATTAAGTAACGTTTTGGCCATGAACTCAATTGATAGTTGTAGTATAACACTTATACTATAACTATAACACCATTACCAGTCCTGAATTTAACTAGAACATAGGATTAGAAGCAACCAAACGATTCCACCTTGTTGTTGTTCGACATGAACGTTACGGCAGGCTCGAAATGACCTCAAGAACACCTATAGCGGCGAATTACTGTAAGCTATAGGCCCTTTAATGACGATTTATTATTATTATTTTCCGAAATTAATTAAAATAGATAAAAATGGTTTTAATTATTAAAATACATAATAAATTCCAAAAAAATTATTTTAAATTAGAAAAATAGTTTTAATTATTTAAAGTATATTTCATAAATATTTAATATTTTTGGAATATAAATGGAATTTAATTTATTTAATTATAATATTAAATAAATGATTTAAAAATGATTTTAATTCATAAAAAGTCATGAAAATTAATATTATGGTATAAGAAAATATTTTAAGTTATTTTCAATGACTTTTAATATTTTAGGATGAATTTCATTAATTAATTAATATTAATGATAATTAGTTTAGTTAATAAATGTATTAAATAAATTATGAAAAATAGAATTAATGCTTTATAAATCATATAAAAATGATTTAAGTGTTATAAAAATATTTTGAGTTATAAAATATAACTTTTGATATTTTGTCATGAAAATATTAATATTTTAATATTAATATCAATTATCGGATAATGGATTTAAGTGTTTAAAAATCATATAAATATGATTTTAATGTATTAAAAATACTTAATTATATATTATAAATATATTATAATAATATGACATATATTTCATTAATATTTGATAATAAATAAATATTAATGATAAAGGAATTATGTGGTATTTAATTTATTTAAATACGTTTTTAATGATTGAAAATTCATGATAAATGGTAATAATTATGTGAAAATTATTACGAGCTTATGAAAAATATCTTGACTAATATTAAAATTATCTGAGATAATGGTTAAGTGTTTAGTCAGAGTTTAATTAAACGTAGACTCGATAAAAGTCCGACTAGACCGTCGGGATGTTAGAACTTTGTCGAACTCAAGTCATACTGAAATAGTTTGACCTGATACTGAGTCTTATGTGAGTTATAGACTGATAGGGTTATGTGTTATGTGTAATGTGTTTAGGTTATTCCATATATATCTATATATATATAATATTATTATATTGTGATGATATTATTTTAATATTGGAGATCTATATTACTAATATTAGGTCTTTGGATAAAGCGTTATAAATTGCGTAGCGGTAATCAACAGATCAGGCAAGTTTATTTTTACTTAACTCTACTAAGAGTTGTTTCATTTGGATATGCTTATGGTTAATCATTGCCGATTGCCATGTATAATTGTACTATGTACATATATTGCATGTATAAGTCGGTATGAAAGTATTGATCACCTTCATTACCCTTGGTTCGAGATATAATTGTTCATGAAAATACTTGTTCGATCAAAATTTTGTTCTCGCTAGTTCACAATTATATTGTTGAATTATATGACCAATTATTCAAATCATTTCAATCGTGATATATCGTTATATTGTTAAACTTAAACTTCTTTGGGCAACTTTTTATGCTCACCCTTGCTATATCATGATAAAACATTCTTTGATTAAGATGAAGCGCGTCGGACATGTGAAAAGATAAAAGAAAGTTCCAGCTTTAGTTTAAGTATGTGATTAGAAATGTAATAGTGTAGTTTGATAATAAAGTTATGTGTATTAAGTTAAGGTTACTCGACCTTGGGGAATAGTGAGTATATGTATTGTATAAACAATTTATGTTTATATCTTCCGCAAATAGTAATAGTTATATAGAATGATCGAACCGGATCCGAGGTGATTTAGGACCTGGATTCGGGGCCCTCACTTTTGCTTAAACCTATAGATGTAGATTCTATACGCCCTCTAAGGATAATTCCTGTTTCCATGGCGGGTATGTTGTTTATTAAGCCAAAATTGGCTAAAGGGAAAGAAGTCCTAATTCCAGACCTCGCTATTGAGGAAAGGAATCAAAGGCACAAACAAGACATAATGAGACAATTGTCAAAGATGATGATTTTCCAGATGTCATGGTCATTATTCAAGAGGAGGAAGACGATAAATGCCCCTTCATCACAGCTGTCCACTAGGACTTGACCCACAAAAATTGGAGCAGCACTCCTTGCATTTGCAGAAAAGGGTAAAAGGGCAGAAATTTCATTTGCCCTGTACATTGCAATAACTGCTTACTTTTGTTGCATAATATTAGCAATTATTTTTGTCATGCCATGCTAACACTCTGTATGATCAAATAGTTTCATATATTACGTGAAAGCATTTTGTTTCAGGACTCAAGAGTTAGATTTGTCTAAACTTGCTGATGGAATGTCAATTCTTCACAAGGACTGCAACTTTGATGTAACGTTAGACTCTGACTTGATGGAGATTGAGCAAGAGGACTATGAGGTGCCTGTGGAGATCAAAAAATGGGTTGAAGACAAACCAAAACCAAACCTTGATCAAACCACCTCTTTTAACCTTGGAACCTCAGAAAACCCCAAATAAATCCAGATTGGTAAGGACCATACCCCAAGCCAAAGGAATGATATGGTTACTTTATTGACCCAATTCCAGGATATGTTTACATGGTCTCATGAAGACATGATCGATTTTTCCATTAACATCGTCATTCATCGCCTTCCCATTAAAGAGGGATTCAAGCCAGTCAAACAGAAACTCAAGCAATTAAAACCTGAGTGGAGTTTAAAAGTCATGGAAGAAATTGTGAAATAATTTCAAACTGGCATCATCATGGTATCAACATACCCTGAGTGACTATCAAACATAGTCCCCATACCTAAACCTGGAGGGAATGTGCGAGTATGCGTGGATTATAGGGATTTGAACAAAGCTTGTCTCAAAGATAACTTCCCGGTACTACTTATCCACATACTCATTGATAATACATCTCAATATTGCATGTACTCATTTGTTGACAACTTTCCTGGGTATCACCAAATCATTGTTCCTGAAGGGGACCAGGAGATGACAACATTCATCACTCAATGGGGAACCTTTTGCTACAGACAGTTGTCATTCGGCCTCATCAATGCCGGAGCTACCTATCAGCGAGCCATAATAGCTGTTTTCCATGGTTTAATGCACAAAGAGATTGAAGTCTATGTGGATGAAATCATTGTCAAGTAGCGAAGGGAAGAAGACCACATAGACCATCTCAAAAAGCTCTTCAACCGGTTGCGTATGTACAACTTGAAGCTAAATCCAGCCAATTGTTCCTTCGGCGTCAAGTCAGGAAAGTTGTTGGGATTCCTAGTAAGCCACAAAGGAATTGAGCTAGATCCTGCAAAAGTTAAAGCCATTACTGAGATGCACGTGCCCCAAATAAAGAGGGAAATACAGGAATTTCTAGGAAGAATCAACTTCATCAGTCGATTCATCTCCCAACTCACAGCAACCTGTTAGCCCATCTTCAAGTTATTAAGGAAGAACTCCTCCAAGAAATGGAATGAAGAGTGTGGAAAAGCCTTCCTTTCCATCAAAGAATAACTAGTCAAAGCTCCTGTCCTGGTACCTCCTAGGGATGATGTTCCCCTATTTATGTACCTATCAATCAATGACAACGCCATGGGTTGCATGCTGGGATAAAAAGATGATACATGTCAAGAAAGAACTATCTATTACCTCAGTAAAAGATTCAGCATAAGTGAGCACAAGTATACCTTGATTGAGAAGACTTGTTGTGCATTAGCATGGGCTTCCATGAGATTACAACATTATCTCTATGGTCAAACAACCCATCTTATATACCGCATAGATCCTCTCAAGTACGTTTTCAGCAAACCTATGTTGAATTGTCGACTGCCCAAATGGCAGTTGATCCTCCAGTACTTTGACATCATCTACATGACCCAAAAATCTATAAAATGCCAAGGAATTGTGGATCAACTGGCCGCAGTACCATCCGGGGATTTTAAACCCTTGGAAACATATTTCCTCGACGAAGGGGTAATAACAATTCAGCTACACCATCAGGACGATACACCCCAGTCATGGAGGATGTATTTTGATGGAGCTGTAAACATGGAAAGTGTCAGAGCTGGAGCAGTTTTGGTATTTATTTCAGGAGAGCAGTATCCCGTTGCCATCAAATTGCAGTTTGTCAATACCAATAACACAGGTGAGTATGAAGGCTGTATAATGGGTTGAAGTTAGCCCAATCTATGGGCGTCAAACTGTTAACTATCTTTGGAGATTCCAAACTGGTAATCAGAAAAACCACCGAGATCTATCACACCAAGGAATTACATTTGCTGCCTTACCATCGACAAGTTATCCAGATGGCTTCGGAGTTTGAAGAAATATCATTCCTCCATATTCCTCGGAATAGAAATGATTTTGTTGATGCACTAACAACTTTGACCTCCTTGATCAACATACTTGAAAGGGGAAGCATTCAAAATATCACATTTTCCCGCCAAAAGGCATTAGTCTACGGGAATTACATCGGAGAAGTATCGGATGAGCTGCCTCCCATCTCACACCATTGGCACAAGTCTATCAAAGAATATTTGCGAGATGGATATACGCCCATTGTGGCGAGTCAAGCTGAAAGAAAGCGGATCCATAAAATGACCATGAAATTCTATCTGAGCGGTGACGCTCTCTACAAAAGAGATACAAGACTAGGCCTCTTAAGATGCCTACACAAAGACCAAGCGCAGAGACTCATGGATGAAACCATGGTAGGGTATGCGGCCCACACATGAACGACCCTCTACTTGTCAAGAAAATCTTAAGAATAGGGCATTATTGGCTCTCTCTCAAAGCATGATTGTGATGATCATGTCAAGAGATGTTACCAATGTGAAATACATGGGAATTCTATCCACGCCCCTCCATGGGAACTCCATAATATAAGTTTACACTAGCCGTTCTCAATTTGGGGAATAGACGTGATCGTGCCAATCAAGCCCAAAGTCAGCAATGGTCATCGGTTTATCTTTACCATGATCGACTACTTCACTAAATGGGTAGAAGTAGCATCGTCCCCCATAGTTACTAAAGATGTGATCATTGGTTTCATCAAAAACAATGTCATTTGTTGATATGGACAACCAGAGGTGATTGTATCAGACAATGCCAAAAACCTCAACAACCACATGACGGATGAAATATGCAGTAAATTACACATCAAGCATCTCAATTCCCTCTTCTATCGTCCAAAGATGAATGGTGTTGTTGAAGCGGCTAATAAAAATATCAAAAAGATCATGCAAAAGTTGTCCGCCAATCATAAATGGTGGCCTGACTTGTTTCCTCTGACTCTATTAGCCTACAGAACGTCAATGTGCACTTCCACTAGGGCAACCCCCTACTCATTAACCTGTGTCATGGAAGCTGTGATAACCCGGGATTTTGAATAATCAAAATTTTACGAATAATTTTTTTTTAATATTAATATTGATTATCAATTTTGTGACAAGTATCTGTGATACGAGTCTCGAGAAGGGGTTAATTTGTGTATTGACAAATAAATTAGAGTAGAGTTGTGCTTAATAGCTTTAGAAAATCTAACCCTAATTTCTGGATAGGGATTCGATAGAAAATATAATTAAAATAAATATATTAATGAATACATGTTTGTACTATATAGATTTATTGATCAATGATTGATCGGGTAGGGTACAATATTAGTAAACCCTAATAAGGGATTCGAAACCCTAACCTCCGAATTTGAAACCCTAACCTCCAGATTAGAAACCCTAACGTACCGTTAGAAACCCTAATTATAAGTCGGGAAACCCTAATTTCATATTAAGGAAACTTAAACCCTAATTAGGAAACCCTAATCCTAATTAGCAAGCCTAAAGTGATTAGTATGTGTTAATATAATTAGGAAACCTTAATTATACTTTAGAAATATTAATTTCTATTAAAAACCCTAATTAAATTTTCAAAATTCTTAATTTTCTATTTTTAAACCCTAATTAGAAAATATTAGAATTGGAGTTTTTAAAACCTAAGGCTTAGAACCTTAGGGTTAAACCCAAAGGGTTTGTACAATTGTCTAGTATGCCATTAAAATAAATTTGCTAATGACCAAAATTGTAAGACCCCAACTTTTTATAAATGAAATTAAAATTCCTCTATTTATTATTTTGAAATAGTAATGGTTGATTTGATTAATGTGGTTAGTTATGGGTAAAATGCGCAAATATTTTAAATAAACAAGTGGTTATAAAATATTCATTGTTGTCGCGAAATATTCGTACGACGGCGCAGTCTTTTGTGGGCCCTATAACGCAAAGCGATTAGATGAAGAAAATGACAAGTATAAGTTGTTTATAAATAAGCAGTTGTAGTTATTTCTAATTAATATTGTTGGAATACCCGTTGGTTAAAACACACGATAATCTGCTATTATTTGCATAGTAGCTGCGGTATTGCACCAATTATTGATTCTTACGTAAGAAGGCACTACTCAATAATTGTTACAGTAATTACTGTTCAATATTTTATTTTATTGATTCAATAATTGCTACGTTGATATTTTATATTATTGTTGTTTTAATAATTCTCACTACACAGAATTTTCAATAATCAAATCAATAATTCATATTATTTGAATAATATTATTAGATAGCATTACTGGCAATGTCTAGAAAGTTTTGTCTAAGGAGAGGTTTGGTCACCTAATTGCGCGCCAGTAAAGAGAAATCCTTATTGGAAAGCCCCCTCTTTTCTAGGAACGGCCTGGTTGTCATTATTTTGATTCTATAATGTTATTTATGAATAATTAATTATTGATTTATATGATAAGGAAAATATTCATTTTATGTGGTTATAGATGGAGAAAATTTTTAAAGTGACAATTGTTAAAAATTGATATTTTATCTTTTCTGATAAAATAATTCATTTAAATATATTATTATAATTATATAATAATGGTGATATTTTACAATGAATGTGGGATATATGAATAAATGAGGAGGAAGAGTATTTTTGTTATTAAAAATACTAAAAACATGTTTTTCATATTTGTGGACCCCATTTCTTGACTGAAATTTGATTATAGCATGTAAAATCGTCCGTATGTGGATTTCGGTTAATTTCTATTTGGAATTTGGAAACAATTTCTTCTGCAAAGTTGTAGAGAATTGAATTTCCTAAGGAAAGACATAAGATTCGAATTTTTCTGATAAAAGGATTATTTGTTATGAATTATTGAAGTTCCAGAATAATTGATTTTTGAAGTTTTAGTTATTTTTTTTAATAAAAATGTTTTTGTTATGATTGGTGGGCTCACTTGTTGTTAAACATGTTGAAATCTGAATTCAAAGGTTAGCATAGAAAATTATAATAAATATTATTATTTTATTAAATTTTCTGCTTTGGTATTCTAAGCATTTTCCTATAAATAGGGTGCTTAGGTTAGAATTGAAAATCACACCAGAAACTAAAGATTTCTCTCTCTATATTATCGAGTGTATTCTTGTGAGTATTTTGATATTTTGAGTGTTGCTATACGGTGCAAGTTCCTTCAGCACTATATCCGGTATTCAAGTCAGAAGTACTGTCTTTTTGAGGTAAGGGATATTATTTTCTTTGTAAATGATATTATTTCTTCAATATCATTATGCCGAAATATTGATATGTATATTATTGTGGAATTTCTACCTTTTTGTGTCGGGGTTACTATTCACGTATACGGCACTATTCACGTATACGACATTATTCACGAATACGACACTATTCACCAAAAAAATGAAATTTTCTTCTTTTTGTCCAAGATGTCTATTATGGTTACTATCTTTGATTGTATCCATGTTTTGATCTTTATTTTTGAATTCTGCTTTAAAATTAGTTATTATGGAGTATTATTGATCTTGGATAACCTGTAATTCGAATCCCTAATTTTTGTCCTTCTGTCTCACTGGATTCGTTTTCTTTAAAATATTTTTCTTCATTCTCAGTCATAAATGATGATATAACTGAATATCTTTGGCATGTAGTGCAAAGATGAATGATTTTTTGATGAATATCTTTGGCCCGTAGTGCAAAGATGAACAGGTGTGTAGATGAACATGACCAACTAATGAATATCTTTGGCCTGTAGTGCAAAGATGGCTATTTAATTCAAGATGTATATTAATTGATGTTACAGGGATAAAATATTGATGATGGACTTTTAAATTCATATATAGAAGATAGTAGATTTTATTCGCTACTTAACTCTTCTAATGAATTATTATTTTGGCTACGAATATTGATTTAAAACTTGTTGTCTATTGTATTCTATTAGATTTTTCCCTGTTGAGGACTAACGATAATTTGTTCTATATTATCTTAGTCATAATGTACTTTACTGGGCTAGTTGAGCTCACCCTTTTCCTTTTTGTTCCATTTTTCTTCTCAGGAGGCGAGAATGTAGCGAGTACTAGTCGGGGTGTGGAATGATGGTTCTAGAAGTTGTTTTAGTAGTTCTCACTATTTTGTAAAATAGTGTATCAAAAATTATAATGAGGACTTATTTGAGTGTGGATATTGTCTAGATGACAATATTTGTATTTAAATTCACAGTTTAAATGTTGTCGTATTTTGCACGACAATTGTATTAGTAAAGTTGTAGTTGTTTCTGTACCATGTATTTGGCGACTCATAAGGGGTGTTGTATACCTATTTTGGGGGCGTCACAGTTGGTATCAGAGCTTAGGGATATGGTCTCTGGCAGAGATCGGGGAATAGAACTAGGAGGGGAGAGACGAGTAATCCTTCGTTAGTGTGTCATACCTAAGCTTATTTGTTTGGTCGGTCATAATATAAGGATATTATGTGGCATGTTAATTTCTTTAATTAACCCTTGTTTTATGGCATTATTTGAGAATGGCAGCTAAGAATATTAACAGTGGAGTGAATGAGACCGTAGAGACACCTTTAATCACCACCTAGAGGAATGTGAAACAGTAAGGCAATATTCCTCATGTAAACAACACTACTGAACAAATGATGAATGATGGGATGTTTAAAAGCTTTTTGCAGTTCATGCAAAACCAGACGTGGAAGACTCGTGTACAAAATATGGGTGGAAATTATAGCAATGCGCGGCTTGTCACGGCCAAGCAATTCAAAGAGTTGGGACCACCAGAATTTATTGGAAAGCCGAATCCGATCAAGGAAGAGACGTGGGTTAAACAAATTACCATGATATTAGATGTCTTGGGATGCACGGAGGAACAGAAGGTTCCATTCGCCACCTTTATGTTCCGTGGCGAGGCAGACTACTGGTGGGAGTCTATGAAACGTTACCGACCTGCTTTTCAAAGATGTCTTGGGAAACATTTCAGAAACTTTTCAACGACAAGTACTTTCCTGAAAGTATTCACCATATGAAGGAGGTAGAGTTTATTAGACTAGAATAAAACAACATGACGGTGTCCCAATACGAGGCAAAGTTCATAGAGTTATTCAGGTTTGCACCTCATTTGGTAGAGAATGAGGAACGAATTACAAGGATGTTTCTGAGAGGTTTAAAACCCGAGATTCGATAATATCTTATCTCTCATAAATTTTCTTTATATTCAGATGTTGTCAACAGGGCTCAATTATTAGAGCGAGATAACAAGTACATTCAACCTAGGGACCACAACCACGGTCATACCGGTGGCAGCAGTCATTGGAGCAATGAAAACCAGCGGGGAGGAAAACATTCGGACAAAAGCGGTAACCACTCTAGTGGTAATCGTGGCCATGAAAATAGAAGAAGTGAGTCGGGAGGAGATTTTAAAAAGTGGAGATTCAACAATGACAATGTGAAGACGTCAACACTAGCAACAACTGGTTCTAAGCGAGGAGAACGACCACCGGTCGTATGCTATAAATGTAGAAAAGAGGGACATATCAGCCCAAACTGTCATCAATAGTTCAAGCTATGCTATAATTGTGGAAATGAAGGACATATCGCTCGAGATTATACTGTACCGAAACCAAGTCCAGCGGTGATGGTGACTCAAAAGGCTATCCCAGAAAAGTTAAAGTCAACGGTTCTTGGAAGAGCGTTTGTTGTGACTGGTCAAAGTGCGAAGAACCCAAACGAGGTGATCACGGGTAAGCTAATCATAAATTCTTGCGAAGTTTATACCTTATTAGATACCGGTTCTACCCATTCTTTTATCTCTCCTGCTTGTGCTCAACATTTGAACTTAACTCCGGAGAAATTAGACCATGACTTATCTGTTGAGACTCTGTCTGGAGAAACTTTCTTTACATCTACTGTTTATAAATCTTTTTTGATTCAAGTTGGAACCATCACATTACCTGTCGATCTTATTTCTTTGAAAATACTTGCATTTCATGTGATTTTAGGGATTGATTGGTTAACCACTCATCATGCTAAAATTGATTATTTTTGTAAGGTTGTTAGTTTTCATATTCCTAACCAACCTGTTATGCGAATACAAACAATCAAACCACTAAAGTCAATCAATGTCATATCAAGCCATAAAGTTATTCGTTTATTGAAAAATAGATGTCAAGCTTTCTTAGCCCATGTCACGGACTTGAACAAAAACACGTCAGATATGAATAATATTTCTATTGTTAGTGAATTTCCTGAAGTAATTCCTGAGGAACTTCCCGGTCTACCCCCATAATGTGAAGTTGAATTCTTTATTGACCTTGAACCTGGTACAAAGCCCATTTCTAAAACCCCATATCGAATGGCTCCTGTTGAACTTCAGGAGGTAAAGGTCCAACTACAGGAGTTGTTGGACATCGATTTCATTCATCCTAGTACGTCTCCTTGGGGTGCTCCTGTTTTATTTGTAAAGAAGAAAGACGGAAGTATGCGACTTTGTATTGACTATCGAGAATTGAACCATGTCACCATCAAGAATAGGTATCCGCTACCTCGCATTGATGACATGTTTGACCAGTTGCAAGGAGCATAATTCTTTTCAAAAATCGATCTTCGTTCTAGATATCATCAGTTGAAGGTTAAAACAGATGATATTCCAAAGACTGCCTTCAGAAGTCAGTACGGGCATTATGAATTCTTAGTCATGTCTTTTAGATTGACTAATGCTCCTACTACTTTCATGGATATGATGAACCGAGTATTCAAAGAATATTTGGATCAGTTCATTGTTGTCTTTATTGATGACATCCTCATCTATTCCAAAAGTAATGAAGATCATGAGCGCCATTTGAAGCTGATATTGCAAAGGCTTCGTGATAACAAACTATATGCTAAGCTGAAGAAATGCGAGTTCTGGCTTGAGGAAGTAGCATTCCTTGGGCATATGGTGTCAAAACATGGAGTGTCTATTGACCTGGCAAAGATTGAAGCAATACAAAGTTGGGAGCAACCGAAGTCAATGACCGAAGTACGTAGTTTTCTGGGCTTAGCTGGTTATTATCGAATATTCGTGGAAGGATTTTCTTGAATCGCTACTCCGTTAACTCAGCTGACTCGTAAAGATACAAAATTCATATAGAGCAAGGAATGTGAGAAGAGATTCCAAGAACTCAAGAGGAGACTCATTTCGGCACCTGTTTTGACAATACCGTCTGGTTCGGATTGATTTGTTATCTACAGTGATGCTTCAGGCAAAGGTTTAGGATGTTTTCTCAGGCAACATGGGAAAGTCATAGCCTATACCTCGCGATAACTCATGATCTAGAGTTCCCGGACTATACTCATCGGAATAGGAATAAGAGTGGCAGTCAATCCAAGCCATCCCCTCTCATGAATCATCGCACATAGCTGACCAACTTGTGTCTCAGGCTTGAATCCTCTTTCTTTCACAAATGTTTTGGCTATGATTCTATAATACTCTATTTGTGCTTCCAAACTCAGAAAATTTGTATGATCGACCACATCCTCCCCTTGACTGCTAGAGGAAGATGATGATGAAGAAGAAGATCGTGCTCTCTTTGGACTCATTTTCTTTGATAGAGAAACTGAAGATGACTTGCTTGATAGAGATTTTGAACTTAGTACTAATGACCCCCAAACTTATTTCTGCATAACCCAAATGAAAACCCTAGGTTATATAGAGTAGCAATCAATCGTGGGTCTGAGAATCGTGGAGAGAATTATGGGTGTCGAGGAGAGATTTATGGCTTCAAGTTGTAACTGTTGAGAGATGAAGAGACGTGCGTTTGTGGGAGAAGAAGTGAGTGTGCCTTCTATTATGTCAAGTGAGAGACTAAATAAGCCACAACACTTTTTAACTTTAAAAAAAAATTCTCAACCAAGTGTCAGCAAGGCGCTTGCATATGATCTTCAACGCATATCGGTAGCAGGTGCTGTGAGTGACTTTTTTGTTGGCGGGGTGTCTGCCATGGACCTTGATCTTAGGTTATTATCATTGTGCGGCGATTCACGAGCTCAGTATCCTGCACTTCCAGTTTTTATATCCTTACTGCAAGGCAGTAATGCATGCAATCCAATACACCTGCAATACAACCAATAGACACTGTCAAAGCATGATTTACTAAATAAACATGAGTGTCTATTTTTTTCACCCTAATTTCAATGCAATGCACAAACATACTCCTATTCAATGTCAACTACTATAATAATTATGAAACGATAATCACACTATCCTAATGAAGAATGAAAATTCACTAACAAAAACAACTTAAACTGAATAAATAAAAAGAAAATAGAGATAGAAATAATGGGTTGCCTCCCATCAAGCGCTAAGTTATAGTCAATTAGCTTGATTGTCTCTGAATCTCATGTCGAAGAAAGAATTGAGGTGACTTTCTGTCTGTCCACCTCGCCACCAAAGTAATGCTTCAATCGCTGTCTATTCACCTTAAATGGCTGATCCGGGAATTTATCAAACACTTCTATCGCACCATGTGGGAAGATAGTCTTCACTGTAAATGGACCTGACCATCTTGATTTCAGCTTCCCGGGAAAAATTTTAAGTCTGGAGTTAAAAAGAAAAACACTTTGTCCGGTTGAATGTTCTCTCAATGATCTTTCGGTCATGCCATTTCTTCACCTTCTCCTCATGCAATGCTATGAATTCTTATATGCTCAGAATCAATTCATCTAACTCATTGAGTTGGAGTAGGCATTTCTCCCCTGCATCTTTCAAATCAAAATTGAGCTTCCGAATCGCCCAATATGCGTTATGCTCTATCTCCATGGGAAGGTGACATGCTTTTCCATACACGAGCTGAAAAGGTGACATGCCCAACAGAGTTTTGTATGCAATCCTATATGCCTATACTGCATCATCCAATTTTAACGACCAGTCATTCCTCATAGGATTCACAACTTTTTCAAGGATTCTTTTGACATAAATGTGATTTGGGTTATTGTTGATAGATTAACCAAGTCTGCTCATTTCTTGCCTATACGGGAGACTTATTCCCTTGAACGTCTTGCTAGTATGTACGTAAATGAGATTGTGAGATTGCATGACATGCCAGTATCCATAGTTTCGGATCGTGACCCAAGATTCACTTCACGATTTTGGGTTAGCTTGTAAAACGTTATGGGCACGGATTTACGATTTAGTATGGCATACCATCCTCAAACGGACGAATAATCAGAGAGGACTATTCAAACACTTGAAGATCTATTAAGACTTTGTGTCCTAGATTTCAAAGGGAGTTGGGATAAGTACCTACTATTGGTGGAATTCACCTACAACAACAGTTATCAGGCAAGTATAGGTGTGGCTCCATTTGAAGTATTGTATGGACGAAAGTGTCGCTCTCCAGTATGCTGGGATGAGGTGGGAGAAGCAACTTTGTTGGGACCAGAGTTGGTATGAATGACTATAAAGAAGATCCAAACGATTCGACAACGTATACAAACGGCACAGGATCGACAAAAGAGTTATGCGAATCTTCATCGAAAGGACGTGGAATTTGACATTAGGGATCATGTATTGTTACGTATTGCTCCATGGAAGGGAGTTACAAGATTCGGAAAGAGAGGAAAACTCAATCCACGATTTATTAGTCCATTTTAGATTCTTGACCAAGTAGGAAATTTGGCCTATAGACTCGCGTTACCTCCAAGCATGTCTCGTGTTCATAACGTTTTTCAAATATATGTGCTTCATAAATATGTGAAGGACCCGAACCACATTATTGAGTTAGAACCATACAAGATAGCCGAAGATTTAACATACGAGGAGGTACCTGTTATGATCTTGGATAGGAAAGAGCATGTCCTACGCACCAAGGTTATACCACAAGTTAAGGTTTTGTGGAGGAACCATGCTATTGAAGAAATGACCTGGGAGTTGGAATCAGAAATGAAAAAGAGGTATCCTCACCTTTTTGAAATACCAGGTACATACGTCAATTTCGAGGATTAAATTTCATAAGAAGAGAAGGTTGTAAGACCCTAACTTTTTATAAATGAAATTAAAATTCATCTATTTATTATTTTGAAATAGTAATGGTTGATTTGATTAATGTGGTTAGTTATGGGTAAAATGCGCAAATATTTTAAATAAGCAAGTGGTTATAAAATATTCATTGTTGTCAGGGAATATTCGTTTGGTCGTGGAATATTCTTCCGCTTGAGAATATTCGTATTAAATGACGCAGATCTTTTGTGGGCCCCATAATGTAAAGCGATTGGATGAAGAAAACGATAAGTATAAGTGGTTTATAAATAACATGGCGTAGTTATTACTGAATTATCATTGTTGGAATACCCCGGTGGTTAAAACACGATGAATCTGGCGTTGTTGCACAAGAAAATACACCAGTATTGCACCAATTATTGATTCTTACGTAAGAGGGCACTACTCAATAATTGTTACAGTAATTAATGTTCAATATTTTATTTTATTGATTCAATAATTGCTACGTTGATATTTTATATTATTGTTGTTTTAATAATTGTCACTACACAGTATTTTCCATAATCAAATCAATAATTCATATTATTTGAATAATATTATTAGATAGCATTACTGGCAATGTCTAGAAAGTTCTGCCAGTAAAGAGAAATCCTTATTGGAAAGCCCCCTTTTTCCTGGGAACGGCCTGGTTGTCATTATTGTGATTTTGTAATATTATCTGTGAATAATTAATTATTGATTTATATGATAAGGAAAATATTCATTTTATGTGGATATAGATGGAGAAAATTTTTAAAGTGACAATTGTTGAAAATTGATATTCTATCTTTTCTGATAAAATAATTTATTTAAATATATTATTATAATAATATCATAATGGTGATATTTTACAATGAATGTGGGATATATGAATAAATGAGGAGGAAGAGTATTTTTGTTATTAAAAATACAAAAAAAACATGTTTTTCATGTTTTGTGGACCCCATTTCTTCACTGATATTTGATTATAGCATGTAAAATCGTCCGTATGTGGATTTCGATCAATTTCTGTTTGGAATTTGGAAAAACTTTCTTCTACAAAGTTGTAGAGAATTGAATTTCCTATGGAAAGACATATGATTCAAATTTTTCTGATAAAAGGGCTATTTGTTATGAATTATTGAAGTTCCGGAATAATTTATTTTTGAAGTTTTAGGAATTTTTTTAATAAAAAAGTTTTTGTTATGATTGGTGGGCTCACTTGTTTTTAAAAATGTTAAAATCTGAATTCAAAGGTTGGCGTAGAAAATTATAATAAATATTATTATTTTATTAATTTTTCTGCTTTGGTGTTCTAAGCATTTTCCTATAAATAGGGTGCTTAGGTTAGAATTGAAAATCACACCAGAAACTAAAGATTTTTCTCTCTATATTATTGAGCGTATTCTTGTGAGTATTTTGATATTTTGAGTGTTGTTATACGGTGCAAGTTCCTTCAACACTATATCCAATATTCCAGTTAGAAGTACTGTCTTTCTGAGGTAAGAGATGTTATTTTCTTCGTAAATGATATTATTTCTTCAATATCATTATACCGAAATATTGATATGAATATTATTGTGGAATTTCTACCTTTTTGTGTCGGGGTTACTATTCACGTATACGGCACTATTCACGTATACGACACTATTCACTGAAAAATGAAATTTTCTTCTTTTTGTCCAAGATGTCTATTATGGTTACTATCTTTGATTGTATCCATATTTTGATCTTTATTTTTGAATCATGCTTCAAAATTGGTTATTATGGAGTATTATTGATCTTGGATAAACTGTAATACGAATCCCTAATATTTGTCCTTCTGTCTAACTGGATTCGTTTTCTTTAAAATATTTTTTATCATTCTCAGTCCTAAATGATGATATAACTGAATATCTTTGGCATGTAGTGCAAAGATGAATGATTTTCTGATGAATATCTTTGGCTCGTAGTGCAAAGATGGAAAGGTGTTTAGATGAACATGACCAGCTGATGAATATTTTTGGCCTGTAGTGCAAAGATGGCTATTTAATTCAAGATGTATATTGATTGATGTTACAGGGATAAAATATTGATGATGAACTTTTAAATTCATATATAGAAGATAGTAGATTCTATTCTCTACTTAACTCTTCTAATGAATTATTAATTCCGCTGCGTATATTGATTTAAAACTTGTTGTCTATTGTATTCTATTAGATTTTTCCCTGTCACTAACGATAATTTGTTCTATATTATCTTAGTCATAATGTTCTTTACTAGGCTAGTTGAGCTCACCATTTTCCTTTTTGTTCCATTTTTCTTCTCAGGAGGCGAGAATGTAGCGAGTACTAGTCGAGGTGTGGAATGATGGTTCTAGAAGTTGTTTTAGTAGTCCTCACTATTTTGTAAAATAGTTTATCAATAATTGTAATGAGGACTTATTTGAGTGTGGATATTGTCTAGATGACAATATTTGTATTTAAACTCACAGTTTAAGTGTTGTCGTATTTTGTACTACAATTGTATTAATAAAGTTGTAGTTGTTTCTGTACCATGTATTTGGCGACTCAGAAGTGGTGTTGTATAACTATTTTGGGGGTGTCAGAAAAATGCCCTTTTTGGAATTTTAGTTATGTAACTTATAAAATGGCCATCAACTTTAGTGGTTCACCAACTCATTTAACTTAGTGAGTACAAATCTCTAGCAATACCAGCCGAAAATATCAGATCTAAGCAACCTATCATATTATATATAGATTCGGGAGAGAGAAAATCACAAAAACTAGCCATTTTTCTCTCAAGCTCTCACATACTCTCTCTCTCACCAAGACCTCCGAAAATACAAAGCGAATCAGTCACATAATCAGTCACTAGATTACCTAATAACAGATTGGAGAGCCAAGATCTATGCTTATTCAAGAGAAGGTATAAACCCTAAGTTTCACTTTAATCTTGTATACTTGGTCAAAATTTGTGTTTTTATGTTTTTATAAGTGTTATATAATGTTTTTAGTTGATCTATGTTGATCCATAATGGATCCATAGCATCAAATTCTTTACAATTGAAGTTTTACAAAACTGCCCAAGAACATGGTTTGTGGTCTGACAAGCTAATGTCAGGAGCCACAGATTCGTGTATGTTTATGATTCTTGTCTTGTTATGTTTTGGATCTGTAATTTGGTATGAGTTCTTGGTTCTGCAATTGAAATCAAAGTCTTTTAATGCCTAGATTTCAAGTTATACTCGGTCAAAGTCGGTTGGCCGACCATGACCGAGTACAATCTGGGTAACCCAGAAATGGTTTACCAGTGTCTGACAACTAGTTTAAGCCCCTTGATCTATCAGTCGTCTTAGTGTTTTGATGATTTGTTGTATTAATATTGTAGCTGGTAATATGGACTGTAGACCCATGCCTTAAAAACTCTTAAACAATCAATATATCAATTGTAGCAAGTGGTAAAAGTAGGCCATTTTGAAATTCTGGAATTTCCAGAAAAGTTCATGAACCAAGTTTCTGACAGAGTTTGACCGTATGATTCATGGTGATATTGTTGATGTTAAACTGATATATTGATTTATTAATGTTCCTTGACATAAAGAGTACACGTGCGAACCATTAGATTATATGAACCATGACTAGAACACTATAATAATCGAGCCTCAAAATGGCATGTTGTGACTGCCTGGGTTTCTAGGTTACCCAGAAAACCCAGCAGTACTCTGACAACGACTTTGGGAGATCAGATCTCCTTGTTGTTTTGTTTTATGTCTGATATTATTAGTGTTTATTGTAGTGCTACATAAACACTACAAGTTCGAGTTTCAAGCAAGCTCGTAATACGAATAATGTACAGAGAATTATAGTCGGTTAACAAATGTGCACCTTTTCATCATCGTTCTACGATGTTGTTCTTGAAGCACCAAGAACACCTAAGACGTCAGACAAGAGTTGCTATAGGCTTTAACGACGGTTTCTATTTTCTGATTTTCCGGAAATTAATTAAAAATAGAAAATAAATTCTAAAAATAACAAAAATAGTTTTAAAAATCATTTTAAATTCTGAAAAGTAACTTTTAATTATTTGGGACATTTTTCATTAATATTTATAATTATTTGGATATCAATGATATTTAATTTATTTAATTAGTGTATTAAATAATTAGAGAAAAATGATTTTAATTATATAAAATCATTTTAAATAAGAATAAAGTGTTAGAAAATATTTTGAATTATAAAATATAATTTTAATATTTTGGAGAATTTTCATTAATAATTTAATATTAATGATATTAGATTTATTTATTAATTAAATTAAATAAATAAGTTAAAAATGATTTTATTGATTTAAAAATCATTTTAAATGAGAATAAAGTTTTAGAAAATATTCGAATTATAAAATATAAATTTTAATATTTTTGGAAAATTTTCATTAATAATTTAATATTAATGATATTAGATTTATTTAATTATTAAATTAAATAAATAAGTAAAAATGATTTTATTGATTTAAAAATCATTTTAAATGAGAATAAAGTGTTAGAAAATATTTTAAATTATAAAATATAATTTTCAATATTTTTGGAGAATTCTCATTAATAAATTAATATTAATGATATTAGATTATTTAATTATTATATTATATAAATGAATTAAAATGATTTTATTGATTTAAAAATCATTTAAAAATGAGAAAAATGTTTTAAAAATATTTGATGTTATAATTAATGACTTTTAATATTTTGATGATAATTTCATAATATTTAAATATTAATGATCATGATTTAAAATGATTTTAATTATTTGAAAAATCATGTAAGTAGAATATTGATGATTTAAAAATATTTTAAGTTATTAATAATAACTTTAATATTTTTATAAGTATGTCATTAATATTTTTATATTATTAAATATTAATGATGATAAAATTATTTGATAATTAAATCATTTAAAAATGATTCCGATGTTTTAAAAATTATTATAAATTATAATAATTGTTTATAAATTATTAAAAGCTTCCAAAAAAATATTATAAATGATAATTGACTTACCTAAATTAATATTGAAGCTTAGAAACCAAATTAAATTGACAATCAATATGTTAATTGTCGGATAAGGTGACCAGAACACTGAGAATAGACCGAAGTCCAATTAGACTAAACTAGTTAGACTTGATAAGTGTTTATATAGGTTATAAACAGTGATGTGACTATGTGGTAATGTGTCTAGGAGAGAATTGACTGTAAATTACAAGTGGGTAATATTTATAAATTTTGCAAAGTAAGCAAGTGGTTATATAATATTCGATTGGTCGGGGAATATTCGTTTTAACAGGGAATATTCATACGACGGCACAATCATAGGTGGACCCCACAACGAAAGTATTGTCGTAGTTAGAAAATGACAGAGTAATCTTTTTATAAAAATAACGGCGAAAGTGTTACCGTTAAAACTGTTGAACTACCCGGTAGTAAAAGAAAGTGCAGAATGGCATGGTTCACATAGTAGCATTACCAGATTAATTATTGATGCTTACGTGAGAAGTCACTCAGTTATACTCAATTATTGCTACAATAATTGCTGCATCATATCTCTCATATTATTGATTCAATTATTGTCACAGTATCATCAGCATAATATTTATTATTATTAAATCAATAATTGAGTCAACAAAGTTCTGTCAAGGAGAGGTTTGGTCACCTAATTGCGCGCCAATAAGGAGAAATTCTTATCGAAAAGCCCCTTCTTTCCTGGGAATGACCTGGTTGTTAAATATTGTGAGTTATAATATTAATGATGAATAAGTTGTGTTGATTAAAGATGAAATTGATAGTTCCATTGTGTTGGGATTATTAGTGTTAGTGGAAATTGATATTTATTTCGATAATAATTGATGTCTGGATGTTATATTGACCAATTAGGTAATTAATCGGATAACTGAGCAATTAATTGCAATTATTTAACATACTTATAACTATTTATTCATATGTGTGTACTATTGATTCACATTCATGTACTATTAGGGGAGGTGGTGCAAGATTGATAATACTTGCATGATTAAATTAAAAATGGAGGTATAGTTGAAGGTACTATACTGTAATTAGTTTTTTTCACATGATTATTGTGACGCCCCCAAAATAGGTATACATCACTTATTCTGAGTTGTCAATACATGGTACAGAAACAACTACAACTTTATTATTACAACGGTAAAACTGTGAGTTTGAATACAAATATTATCTTCTAGACAATATCTATACTCAAATAAATCCTCATCACATTTATTGATACATTATTTTACAAAAATGGTGAGGACTACTAAACAATCCTTTCTAAAACCTTCATTCCATACCCCAGAGCTAACTGACTCGCTATATTCTCGCCTCCCGAGAAAAATGGAACAAAAGAAAAGGGTGAGCTCAACTAGCTCAAGAAAAGAATATTATGACTAAGATAATATACAACAACTTATCGTTAGTCTTCAACAGGAAAAATCTAATAGAATACAATAGACAACAAATTTTAAATCAATATTCGCAATGAAATAATAATTCATTAGAAGAGTTAAGTAGAGAATGCAAACTACTATCTTCTATGTATGAATTTAAAAGTTCATCGCTCTATCTTTTATCCCCAGTAACATCAATCAATATACATCGGAATCAAATATTCATCTTTGCACTACTGAGCCAAAGATATTCATCATTGGTCATGTTCATTTAAACACTGCTCATCTTTGCACTACGGCCAAAGATATTCTTCAGAAATCATTCATCTTTGCACTACAAAGCAAAGATATTCTTAAGAAATCATTCATCTTTGCACTACATGTGCCAAAGATATTCCATAATATCATCATTTAAGACCGAGGATGATGAAAAATATTTTTTTTTTAAAGAAACGAATCCGGTGAAACAAAATGACAAGGATTAAGGATTAAGGATTCAGTACTTGGTTTTATCCACGTCCAAAAATACCTCAAAAATAATCATAGTGGTGTAAAATTCAAGAATGATCAAAACATGGATACAATCGAGTTAGTATCCGAATAGATGTTTTAGACTAAAAGAAGAAATTTTATTTTTCTATGAATAGTACAGATACGTGAATAAGGCCGTATCACGTGAATAGTAACTCGACACCAAAAGATAGAAATTCCACAAAAAACATCTTCACGCTTCATTAATAGTACTTCGTGAATAGTAACTCGTGAATAGTAGCTCATGAATAGTAACTTCGTGATAGGTAACTCATGAATAGTAACTCATGAATAGTAACCCGACATGAAAAAGTTCCAAATTTGATAAAAACTTCAGATCAACATTTCAGCATAATGATATTGAAGAAATAATATCATTTGAGAAGAAAATAACATCCCTTACCTCGAAAGATCAAGAAGATTTCAAATTTGAAACAGGATATAGGCTATGACTTGGACTTGCACCGTATAACAATACTCAAAGTATACTCAAAATACTCACAAGAATACGCTCGATAATATAGAGAGAGAAAACTTCAGTTTCTGGTGTGATTTTCAATTCTAACCTAAGCACCCTATTTATAGGAAAATGCTTAGAACACCAAAGCAGAAAATTTAATAAAATATATTATTATTAATAAATTTCCTACGCCTCTTTGGAAATCAGATCCCAACATTTCCCACATGCCAACCTTCTAGAAAGAAATGATAAAAAACGTTTTTCATAAAATAAATAATTAAAACTTACAAAAATCAATTATTTCGGAGCTTCAGAACTTCAATAATTCATAATAAATAGCCCTTTCATTAGAAAATTCGATTCTCGCGTGTTTTTATAGGAAATTCAATTCTCTACAACTTTGCGTAAGAAAGTTTTTCCAAATTCCAAACAAAAATTGACCGAAATCCACAAGCAAGCGATTTTATGTGCTATAATCAAATTTCGGTTAATAAATGGGGTCCAACCGACATGTTTAACATGTTTTAAACATTTATTGCAACAAAAATACTCTTCCTCCTCAGATACTCATATATCCCACATTCGTTGTAAAATATCACCGTTAATATATTATTAAAATAATATATTTAAATGAATTATTTTATCGAAAAAGATAAAATATTAATTTTCAACAATTGTCATTTTAAAATTTTCTCCATCTATATCCACATAAAATCAATATTTTCCTCATCATATAAATCAATAATTAATTATTCACAAATAATATTACGTAATCACAATATTGACAACGAGTGCAGTTCTCAGAAAGAGGGGCTTTCAATAAGAATTTCTTCTTCATGCCGCAATTAGGTGACCAAACCTCTCCTTGTATGTAACTTTCTAGACATTGCCAATAATGTTATCTAATAATATTATTCAGATAATATGAATTATTGCTTCGATAATGAAAAAATACGTGTAATGACAATTATTGAAACAACAAAGAATATAAAATATCAACGCAAAGAATTATTAACTCAATAAAATATCGAATGAGAATTATCGTAACCATTATTGAGTAGTGCCTTCACGTAAGAATCAATAATTGGTGCAATACTGGTGCTACATCGTTTCAACAACGCCGTATTAGTGTGTTTTAACCACCGAGTATTCCAACAAAGATAATTCAGTAATAACTACGCTCGTTATTTAAAAACAACTTATATTTTGTCGTTTTCTTCATCCAATCGCTTTCAAGTTATGGGGCCCACACATGGTCGCTACCGTCGCATTTAATATTCCCGACAAGATTTAATATTCCACCACCAAACGAATATTCCCCGACAACAATGAATATTTTATAACCACTTGCTTATTTTGAAATATTTGCGTGATTTAACCCTTAACTATCCACATTAATCAAATCAACCCTTACTATTTCAAAATAATAAATAAAGGAAATTCCTTTTATTTAAAAATTTCGGTCTTACAACCTCCCTCCTTATGAAATTTCGTCCTCGAAATTGACGACGACGCACTGTGTTGTTTCGAAAAGGTGAGGATACCTCGCTTTCATTTCCGCTTCCAATTCCCTGTGTCATTTCCTCTATAGCATGATTCCTCCACAAAACTTTAACTTGTGGTATGACCTTTCTTGCAGTAGGGACATGCTCCTTTCTATCCAAGATCTTGACAGTACCTCCTCATACGTTAAGTCTTGACTATCTCGTCCTAAGGTTCTAACTCAATAACGTGGTTCGGGTCTTTCACATATTTATTGAAGTACGAGATATGTGAAACACATTATGAACACGAGACATACTTGAGGTAACGCAAGTCTATAGGCTACATTTCCTACTCGGTCAAGAATTTGAAATGGACCAATAAATCGTGGATTGAGCTTTCCTCTCTTCCCAAATCTTGTAACTCCCTTCCATGGAGCAACTCGCAACAATACATGATCCCCTACATTAAATTCCACGCCCTTTCGATGAAGATCCGCATAACTCTTTTGTCGATCTTGTGCCGCTTGTACACGTTGTCGAATCATTTGGATCTTTTTCGGTGAGTCATATCGCGTATTAACTCGGGTCCCAACAATGTTGTTTCACCCACCTCATCCCAACATATTGGAGAACAACATTTTCGCCCATATAATGCTTCAAATGGAGCCACACCTATACTTTCTCGATAAGCTGTTGTTGTAGGAGAATTCCACCAATGGTAAATACTTATCCCAACTACCCTTGAAGTCTAGGACACGAGTCTTAATAGATCTTCAAGAGTTTGAATAGTCCTCTCTCGATTGTCCGTCCGTTTGGGGATGGTATGTCAACTAAATCACAAATCCGTGCCCATAGCTTTTTGCAAGCTAACCCAAAATCTTGAAGTGAATCTTGGGTCACGATCCAAACTATGGATACAGGCATGCCATGCAACCTCACAATCTCATTCACGCACATACTAGCAAGACGTTCAAGGAATAAGTCTCCGTGATCGGCAAGAAATGAGCAGACTTGGTTAATCTATCAACAATAACCCAAATAGCATTGATGCCTTGAGAAACCGTAGGAAGACCCGTAGCTAAATCCATAGTAATGTGTTCCCACTTCCATTCCGGAATCTCAAGTGGTTGCACCGGACCCTTAGGTACAAGATGTTCCGCCTTTACACGTTGGCAAGTTAAACACATCGAGATAAACTTTGCAATCTCTCTCTTCAGATTGTTCCACCAAAATGTATGTCGAAGATCACGATACATTTTAGTACTTCCGAGGATGGATTGCAAATGGCGATTGTGTGCCTCCATCATAATCTTGTACTTCAAATCGAGTCGTTAGGAACACAAAGTCTAGAGAGGACTCAAGTATTCCTTCTTCATCAATTCTCGCCCTAATAGCTCCTTCTTGTACTTTCTTCTTCATACGCATCGCTCCGTGCCTCGGTGGCTTGAGCAACCTTAACTTTTTCTATTAAAGTTGGCTCTATGCGATACTTGACATCATCGCACTTGTTCCCCGTGATATGATCTTCTACTCAACGCGCCGCCTACCACGCTCGCTTTACCGGGATGGTATTGAATAGTGTGGTCGTAGTCTTTCAATAGCTCGAGCCAACGTCACGCCGCCGCATGTTGAGTTCTTTTTGAGTGAAGAAATATTTAAGGTTTTTATGGTGCGAATATATCTCCACTTTCTCCCCATATAGATAGTGCCTCCATATCTTTAAGCAGCAGAAAAACGATCGGCCGCTAACTCTAGATCATGAGTAGGATAATTCCTCTCATACTCTTTAAGTTGTCATGAGGCATAGGCTATGACTTTCCCACGTTGCATGAGAACACATCCTAACCCTTTGCTCAAGCATCATTTGAGATAACAAATCCATCCCAACCAGATGGTATTGTTAGAAACAGTCTTGTAAATAAGTCTCCTCTTAAGCTTTTGGAAACTTTTCTCGCATTCTTCGCTCCAAATGAATTTTGTATCCTTCCGAGTTAATTTGAAGTTAATGGAGTAGCGATTCGAGAAAACCCTTCCACGAATCTCCGATAATAACCAAACTAAGCCCAAAAGCTACGTACTTCACCACCGACTTTGGTTGTTCCCAACTTTGTATTGCTTCAATCTTCACGGATCAACAGATACTCCATGTTTCGACACCACGTGCCCAAGGAATGCTACTTCCTCAAGCCGTAACTCGCATTTCTTCAATTTGGCATATAGTTGGTTTTCACGAAGCCTTTGGAGTACCAGCTTCACATGGTGCTCATGATCTTCATGGCTTTTGGAATATATGAGGATGTCATCAATAAAGACAACAACGAATTGATCCAAATATTCCTTGAATACTCGATTCATCATATCCATGAAAGCCGCAAGAGCATTAGTCAATCCGAAAGACATGACTAAGAATTCATAATGCCCGCATCGAAGTTCTAAAGGCGTCTTTGGAATATCCTCGATTCTAATCTTCAAATTGATGATATCCGTAATCGAAGATCGATTTTTGAAAAGAATTGTGCTCCTTGCAACTGGCCAAACAAGTCATCAATACGAGGTAGAGGATACCTATTCTTGATGGTGACATGGTTCAATTCCCGATAGTCAATACAAAGTCGCATACTCCCGTCTTTCTTCTTTACAAATAAAACAGAGGAGCACCCCAAGGAGATGTCTTAGGACGAATGAAACCGATGTCCAACAATTCTCGTAGTTGGACCTTTAACTCCTGAAGTTCAAAAGGAGCCATTCGATATGGGGTTTTAGAAATGGGCTTTGTACGTGTTCAAGATCAATAAAGAATTCAACTTCACGTTCGGGGGTAGACTGTGAAGTTCTTGAAATACGTCGGGAAAGTCAATAACAACAGAATATTATTCAAATTTGACGTGTCTTTATTCAAATCCATAACATGGGCTAGGAAAGCTTGACATCCGTTTTTTAATAAACGAATAGCTTTATGATTAGATATGATGGTGATCGATTTTAATGGTTTAGTTGCTTGAATTCGCATAACAAAGTTGGTTAGGAATATGAAAACTAATAACCTTACGAAAACAATCAATTTTGGCATGATGAGTAGTTAACCAATCAATCCCTAAAATCACATCAAAAGCAAGTATCTTTAAAGAGATAAGGTTAACGTGTAAGGTAATGGTGCCAACTTGAATCGAACAAGATTTATAAGCGAGTGGATGTGATGAAAGTTTCTCTAACGGAGTTTCCACAGATAGGTCAAAGTCTAATTTCTCCCCGAGTCAAGTTTAAACGTTGAGCACATGCGGAGAGATAAATGAATGGGTAGCACACGGTATCAAGTAAGGTATAAACTTCGCAAGAATTTATAAATAGCTTACCCGTGATCACCTCGTTTGGGTTCCTCGCATTATGACCAACCACAACAAACGCTCTTCCCTAATCGTTGACTTTGACTTTTCTCGGGATGATCTTTTTGAGTCACCGCCTCATTGAACTAGGTTTTCATGCGTATAATCTAGAGCGATATGTCCTTCCTTTCCACAATTATAGCATACCTTGAACTGTTGTGGGCGCTTTTGACCGATATGTCCCTCTTTTCCGTGATTTGTAGCATATGACCGGGGTGGTCGTTTCTCCTCCTTAGAACCGATTCTTGTCACGCAAGACCGCTGCGTCTTCACATGGTCGTTGTTAAATCTCCTCTTTTAAAATCTCTCCGACTCGCTTCTTCTATTTTCATGGCCATGATTACCACCAGAGTGGTTACCATTTCGTCCGTCATTCGCTTTTCTCCGCAGTTATCATTATTCTGCTGATCGCTATCTCGTACGATCTCGGTTATGGTCCCTCGTTGACCGTACTCGTTATCTCGCCTAATAATTGAGCCCTGCTTACAACATCCGAATAAAAAGAAAATTTATGAGAAATGAGATCTTCGACGTATGTCGGGTTTCAAACCTCTAAGAAACATCCGCGTCATACGCTCCTCATTCTCCACCAAATGAGGTGCAAACACGGATAACTCGCAAACTTTGCCTCGTCATCGAGACAAATCATATGTTGTTCGCGCTCCGATCTAATAAACTCCACTTCCTTCATATGACGAACACTTTCGAGGAAAGTATTTGTCATTAAATAGCTTTCAAACGTCTCCCAAGACATGCCGAGTGCTTGGTGGATGGGTACGCTTCACGCACTCCCACCAAAGAGGTCGCCTCGCCTCGGAACATAAAGGTGGCGAATGGAACCTTCGTTCTCCGCATCCCAAGACATCGAATATCTTGGTAATTTGTTTGACCCATGTTTCCGCCATGATCGGATCCGCTTTCCCTTAAATTCGTGGTCCCAACTCTTTGAATCGCTTGTTTTGTGACAACCCGTGAATTGCTATCATTTCCTCCTATATTTTGAACACGAAGTTTCCTAAATCGATTTTGCGTGAACCGCAAAAAACTTCTAAACATCCCTCGCTCATCATCTCGCTCAATGGTGTTGTTCACGGGAGGAACATTGCCACGACTGTTACACGTTCTCCTCGTTAGTGAGTACTGAGCATCTCCACGGTCTCATTTCCATTGTTAATATTCTCATTCGACATTCTCAAATACTTGTCTATAAAACAAGGGTTAATTAAGGAAATCAATATATCACATAATATCCCTATATCTTGACCAACTAACAAATAAGCTTAGGTAGGACACACTAGCGAAGGATTTACTCGTCTCTCCTCCTAGTTCTATTCCCCGATCTCCGCCAGAGATCATATCCTAAGCTCGATACTAACTGTGACGCCCCAAAATAGGTATACATCACCTATTCGAGTTGTCAATACATGGTACGTAAACAACTACAACTTTATTATTACAACGGTAAAGCGTGAGTTTGAATACAAATATTATCTTCTAGACAATATCTATACTCAAATAAATCCTCATCACAATTATTGATACATTATTTTACAAAATGGTGAGGACTACTAAACAATCCTTTCTAAAACCTTCATTCCATACCCCACTGCAGTACTCGCTTATATTCTCGCCTCCCGAGAAAAATGGAACAAAAAGGAAAAGGGTGAGCTCAACTAGCTCAATAAAGAATATTGTGACTAAGATAATATACAACAAATTATCGTTAGTCTTCAACAGGGAAAATCTAATAGAATACAATAGACAACAAATTTTAAATCAATATTCGCAATGAAATAATAATTCATTAGAAGAGTTAAGTAGAGAATGCAAACTACTATCTTCTATGTATGAATTTAAAAGTTCATCGTCTATCTTTTATCCCTATAACATCAATCAATATACATCTGGAATCAAATATTCATCTTTGCACTATGGGCCAAAGATATTCATCAGTTGGTCATGTTCATTTAAACACCTGTTCATCTTTGCACTACGGGCCAAAGATATTCTTCAGAAATCATTCATCTTTGCACTACAGGCCAAAGATATTCTTAAGAAATCATTCATCTTTGCACTACAAGCCAAAGATATTCCATAATATCATCATTTAAGACTGAGGATGATGAAAAATATTTTTTTTAAAGAAACGAATCCAGTGAAACAAAATGACAAGGATTAAGGATTAAGGATTCGTACTTGGTTTTATCCACGTCCAAAAATACCTCAAAAATAATCATAGTGGTGTAAAATTCAAGAATGATCAAAACATGGATACAATCGAGTTAGTATCCGAATAGATGTTTTAGACTTAAAAGAAGAAATTTTATTTTTTAGGTGAATAGTATCAGATAACGTGAATAAGTGCCATATACATGAATAGTAACTCTCGACACAAAAGATAGAAATTCCACAAAAAACATCTTCACGCTTCATGAATAGTACTCGTGAATAGTAACTCGTGAATAGTAACTCATGAATAGTAACTCGTGAATAGTAACTCATGAATAGTAACTCATGAATAGTAACCCAGAGCATGAAAAAGTTCCAAATTTGATAAAACTTCAGATCAACATTTCAAAGATAATGATATTGAAGAAATAATATCATTTGAGAAGAAAATAACATCCTTTACCTCGAAAGATCAAGACTTCTAATGAAACACCTGACATATAGGCTATGACTTGGACTTGCAGACCGTATAACAATACTCAAAGTATACTCAAAATACTCACAAGAATACTCGATAATATAGAGAGAGAAAACTTGATTTACGGTGTGATTTTCAATTCTAACCTAAGCACCTATTTATAGGAAAATGCTTAGAACACCAAAGCAGAAAATTTAATAAAATATATTATTATTAATAAATTTCCTACGCCTCTTTGGAAATCAGATCCCAACATTTCCCACATGCCAACCTTCTAGAAAGAAATGATAAACCTTAACTATCCACATTAATCAAATCAACCCTTACTATTTCAAAATAATAAATAAAGGAAATTTCTTTTTATTTAAAAATTTCGGGGTCTTACAATTATACTATTGAGTCACATGAATGAACCATTAATTCACATTATTTACTATTAGGGGAGGTGGTGCAAGTTTGATAATACTTGAATGACTAAGTTAAAAATGAATAAAAAGAGGAAGGTATTATACTGTAATATTTCGAGTCCCAAAACGTGCAATTATCGAAACTATATTTTCCTATAAATAGAAGCTCATTCTTCCTTCATTTCTCACCAATTCACAAAAGCTTTAGAGCAATTATTATAGAGAGAAATTATAGAGAGAAAGAAGAAGAGAAGTTTGCTACCTCACTATTCCAGTATCCAGTTTTTCTAAGGTAAGGGGTATTATTCTTTCGTATTCATGAAGAGAGTTATTTTCTTTCAATACTCGTAAGCGTTGTTATTCCATTCTTTATTATTATGTTGGAATAACCTGTGTATGCAAAGTACCGCATACATGGTAAAATTCTTCTATTATTCCATTCTTTATTATTACATTTGGAACATCACATGCATGCGGATTTACGATAACCTAGGTCCATTCTTTATTATTCTGTTGGAACATCCTGTCTGTGCGGATTACGCATTTCCTGGTTCCATTCTTTATTATTCTGTTGGAACATCCTGTCTGTGCGGATTACGCATGACCTGGTTCCATTCTTAATTATTCTGTTGGAATAACCTGTCTGTACGGATTACGCACGCATGGTGAATTCTTCTATTATTCCATTATTTATTATTCTGTTGGAATAATCTGTCTACGTGGATTACCGCATGGCGGCAAAAATCCATTTGCGATTTCATATATTCTATTATACTCAGTTGATTAAAGTTTTGGCTTCTATACTCCATCAAATTAGTGGAATATCCTTGATATTTGCGTTTCATCTAGTATCTTTTCATGGAAATATTCTTCTGAACATTTTTGAATTTTACTCCACAAAGCAGTATAATGTTGACAATTTAGACGTTATTGATTTCTGGATAAATTAAATTATAAATCTTTACAAATTTATCCTTGAACTTGTTTTATTGAATTCTTATATCATTGTCATCATCCTCATGTTTATAATATGTTGAAAGTCATATGTATTCAGAGTGCATAGATGGACTTGGTATGATTATGACCAGGGATTATTCGGTATAATCATGACCGTAATGTTACAAATGATGTGGTAAAAGTCGTCATTGGCCGTAGTGCATTAATGGACAGTTGTTGGCATGATCATGACCATTGATGAATACATGAATATCCTTGGCCCGTAGTGCATAGATAAGTTTGTGGTCGTGATACTAATGAATATCATTGGCCGTAGTGTAGGGATGATGTGGTTTATTTATTAAGCTGAGCCTTAGCGATAAAAGTGATGAAAAACCTTTTAAATCATAGAAGATAATATATTTTATTCTCTACTTGACTTTTCTAATGGATTGCTTATTCCGTTGCAGTTAAACTTGATGTTTATTATATTTTATCAGTTTAACACTTTTGAAGGCTAATGATAATTTATTCTGCATTATCTTAGTCATAATATTTCTTACTGGGCTAGTTGAGCTCACCGTTTCTTTCACTGTTCGAATCACCCTTGCACTACGGCCAAAAATATTCTTTAGTATCACGACCATAATTATCCATGCACTACGGGCCAAGAATATTTGTGTATTCATTAATGGTCATGATCATGCCAACAACTGTCCATCAATGCACTATGGGCTAATGAGGACTTTTACCACATCATTTGTAACATTACTACCATGATTACAACCGAATAATCCTCGGTCATAATCATACCAAGTCCATCTATGCACTATAGGCCATGTATGACTTTCAACAAAATATAAACATGAGGATGATGACAATGATATAAGAATTCAATAAAACAAGTTCAAGAATTATTTTATCCAGAACTAATAACGCCCAAATTGTCAACATGATATTGTTTTGTAGAGTAAAATTAAAGAATGCTCGTAAGAATATTTCCATTTAAAAGATCTTCGGATGAAGCGTAAATATCAGGATATTCCACTAATTTCATGGAGTATGAAGTAAAAACTTTAACCAACCGAGTATAATAAGGAATGGAATAACAAAAGAAATCACGTGCATGCGATAGATCCGTGCAAAAAAGTTATTCCAATGTAATAATAAATAACAAAATCGTGTCCGGCGTAAAACGCATGCAGATGCGTGATATTCCAATGTAATAATAAAGACGGAATCAGTCCCATGAAAACGCATGCATGTGATATTCCAATGTAATAATAAAGACGGAATCAGTCCCGTGAGAATGCATGCATGTGATATTCCAACATAATAATAAAGACGGAATCAGTCCGGCAGTAAAACGCATGTGATAGGATATTCCAATGTAATAATAAAACGGAATTCAGTCCGGCAGAGACGCGATGTACAGGATGTTCCAATGTAATGATAAAGAATGGAACAATAGAAGAATTTCATCAAGTATAGGGTAGCTCAGCGTGATACAAAGTTATTCCAATGTAATAATAAAGAATGGAATAATGTAAGTTCTCTTCATAGATAAGAAAGAAATAATACTCCCTACCTTGGAAAAATCGGATACTGGAATAGTGAGTAGCAGATTTCTCTTCTTCTTTCTCTCTATTATTTCTCTCTATAATAATCGCTCTAAAGCTTTTGTGAATTGGTGAGAAATGAAGGAAGAATGAGCTTCTATTTATAGGAAAATATAGTTTCGATAATTGCACGTTTTGGGGCTCAAAAATTACAGTACAATACCTCCAACTTTTCATTCATTTTTAATTTAGTCCTACAAGTATTATCAATCTTGCACCAACTCCCCTAATAGTAAATAATGTGAATCAATAGTTCAATCATGTGAATCAATAGTATAATCATGTGAAAAAAATACGAATTACATTATAGTACCTCCATCTATACCTCAATTTTTAACTTAGTCATGCAAGTATTATCAATCTTACACCAACTCCCCTAATAGTAAATAATGTGATTCAATAGTACACATATGTGAACAAATAGTTATAAAAGCATGTGAATTAGTAGCAATTAATTGCTCATTTATCCGATAAATTACCCGATTTATCAATATAGCCCCTAGACATCAATTATCATCGGAATAAATGTCGATTTTTACTAACACAAACAATTCCAACATAATGAAACTATTTTTATCAAAAATATAAATTTTGAAATTTCAAAGTTTGACTTTTCCTAAAAAAGTCAATCATTGACTTTTTTGACCAAATAGTGAATCCCGAAAATTTTGTGTTTAAAGACTATTTTACTAATTTCGTCATTTCGACTCAAATATCACGCCCACGCCTCAAATTCAACTCAACAACATTCATCATTATTATTATAACTCACAATATTTATCAACCAGTCATTCCTGTGAGAAGAGGGGGCTTTCCAATAAGGATTTCTCCCTATCGGGCGCATAATTAGGTGACCAAACCTCTCCTTAATGTAACTTCTAGACATTGTAAATATTGCGGTTTATAATATGAATAACTTTGTCATCTCAAGTATTAAATTAATAAAAAACATTTTATGCAGATGATAATCGACCATAATTGAATCCATAATATGATAGATATGATGCAAAGAATTATCTTTGTAGCAATAATTGAGTATAATCGAGTGACTTCTCACGTAAGCATCAATAATCAATACAGTGTGCTACTATGCAACCACGCCAGACATCGTACTTTTAACACCGGGTGTTTCAACGATTAATCAGTAAAACTTCCGCCGTTATTTTCATAAAGTATTTTTGTCATTTTCTCAATCCAAATAATAATTTCGTTGTGAGGGGTCCACCAATGATTGTGCCATCATACGAATATTCCTGTTAAAACGAATATTTCCCACCAATCGAATATTATATAACAACTTGCGTACTTTGCAAAATTTGTAAATATTACCCACAACTATAACATTATATCAAATCCACACCATAATATTCAAAAATATATTTCGAGAAAATTTAATCTTTATTCAAAAAGTTGGGGTCTTATAGCTAGTTTACGTATTTTCCAAATGGCTAATCTTAGGTGATCATTTTCTAGCTAGGTAGTTGGTAGGGAGTAGTTCAACCACTCTTGATTAACCTTTGTTTCCTTCTATTACACCTTGGGCTCCAATTTTGAGTAATGACAATGTCTAGTTCATGCTTCCTCTATAAATACAAGCTCCAAATTCAGTTTTGTTGTTTGTTAAAGTCTGAGATTGAGAACTTTAAGTTGCTGCGGAATTTTGGGAGCATACTTAGTGTGTAAAGAATCCAATCCAAGCTCAAGAATGTATAGATTCTAAGTATGCTCTTGAAATGGGTCTTGTTTGATTATTGAAATTTCAAGAATTCATTTGTTAATTGATATGAACAATCATGTTATAAGGTTTGTAATAAGTTTTCTCATATGTATGAGCACTTTAATATTGATTTGGAGCATGCTTGATTGGTTGGAAATCAAGTGGTAGTTACTCTTCAAAATAGAGTAACTTCATCTTCTTTGAAATCGACGTGGTGTATTAGGCCCTATTTATACTAGGGGAAAACAGTGGCTGCCAGTAACTCCAAAATTAGTTCTGTCTCTAGCATGGCACAGCTGCACCCTATTTGTATTTATGTGAAAATAAGTAACAAGACTGCACTTCTCGTAACCGATTCTTTGGTTTACATTTGTGATATTTGTTACTAAATTAATGTTATGACCTATATACATGCCTATAGAGGAGTATAACATGATATTTAAAGCCTTTGTATATGGTATGAAGTAATCAATTTGGATTTATGCGAAAGTTGTAGCAAAACTTAAAGTTTTCAAAACTAACTTTGTAGAAAGTTTGTGTTCACGAGTTCTGAACTTACAAGACCATATACATGACTGATTTGGGACCTAAATGAGCATGATATGTGATCCATAGATATTGTATCCATGACCAACTTGACAAGCTTTGTGATAGATCTTGGTTTGAAAAGAAAAGCTTAGTTAAGACTAATGAACATGAACGCTAAAAGATTTAGATTTTGATCTTGAAAGGAGGTTAACATAACTTAACTCCTCATGATATGAGTTCTAAAGTTGTCTTGTATGTGTATATTGCATCATTCGTGCTAAAAAGATTTCAAAGACAACCTTGGACATATTTTCAAACATAAGTTGTATATTATGTGAGTATTTATATATTAAAGTAGTAAGATGTCATTCTATGACTATAATACTCCTATACATGATACATATGTACTGAGCATGATGGTTACATGATTTTTATGTTAATGACATATAAATTGGAAGTTAAAACTGAAGTAATGAACTCAAGTATGACCATGTGTTATATGTGAAACTCTAGCATGTATATATGTTAAATGGTATGTGTGATTAGTGTGTTAGAGTTGGACTGAAGTCAGGAGAGCACATCTCAAACCTAGTGCACTTGAGGGCAGTCAAGCAATGCTTCTTGTCCCCTAAGCCTAGACTCAGTGAAATCATGGCATTCCTGCAGCTTTTGCAGATTCGCTTTTCAGGTTCGAAATTTAAGGCATGCTTACATGTTTTCTTTATCTTGTATTATGTGACCAATGTGCCATATAATGTGTTGAGAATCATGCTATATGATGGGTTGATTCTTTAAGTGTGGATTCATCTTAGTTTACACGTACTAATTGAAAACTGACTTGTTAATGTTAGGTCGTTTCAACGCAAGTAGTTAAGGCTAGTATTATATTGTAGCTGAGCAAACAGGCAAGTATCCTAAACCCTTGCTTTACTTTAATTGACGCATATCGTAAGCAAGTTTCCTAATTCTTACTCTTTTATTCGAGCAAGTATCTAAACCTTACGCACTACCTTTATTTGGTGCAAATAGGTATATGTTTATGCAAGTTCTTTGAACCCTACTTTTATTGAGCAAGTTCCTTGAACCATATTTTTGTTAAGCAAGTTCCCTGAACTTACCCTAAATCATACTGAGCAGGTTATTGTTGAATTGAAAGTTATTCGTTTAAACTTGAACTTTATTTCCAAGCATGTTATTAAGTGGGTTAATTACCTTACAATTATTCCACATCGATATTATCGACATTCGCACTTAGTGTACTTGAATTCGTACAGTCTTGGACTTGTTCTTTATTTAAAGTTCTATAATTCGTGAACTATGTCAGATAGAGTCTGAACCTTTGTTTGGTCTGACAAATATATGAAATTTTATAAAAGCTATCCCAACCAATTGATGGTAAGGATTCTTAGACTGAATGAACACCCCTCTTATGATAGGGGAGTACCCCAGGTATCTAATATAAGATACAAAGAACATATTTAAATGTTATGCATATACATGGTGTACGCGAGGCTGATCCCCTCAAGTACTTATTCTGTAGCCAGTAACCAAAGGGTCAGTTAATTATTGATTCCATTGGAGTGTTATAGTTCAAAGTCTACTTGACTAGTAGTTATTCTAAAAGAAAATCATTCTCTTTGCTTCTAATATTCATATTGTTGAATCCTTCATATATTCATATTATTGAATTCCTTGTCAGATATTTTCCTTTCATCATGATATATCCTTATTGTTGTATTTAAACTTGTTGTGCAAACTTGTTGCTCATCCTTGCTATATCATGAATATATTACAGCTCAGCCCGAGACCTCAGGGAAGGACAAGGGTAAAGGGAAGATGTAGACTAGTGGCAAGAAATAGATTTTACCTTATGCTTAGTTTAAATTACTGTTATGTAATATGAACCCTAATATTTACTTTAGGGTATGTTTGTAAGAATATTTTAAGGTTATCTAATCTTGGGACTAGTAACACCTTTTGAATGAACGACGTACAGTTATTATTTTTCGCATTTTAGTTGTCGTATATTGTTTAGAGGTGGATGTTTGTACTTTATCGTGATGACCAAAACGGGGTCAGAGGACCCGGATTTGGGGCTGTCACAATTGTTGTGAATTTTTCATATAAACAAGCTAGATATCAGCTTTTCTGATTTGCTTAACATGTTGAAAAATGTTGAGAGTCACTTTCAAACCAAGAAAGACCAAGTCTTACTAGTAGGGGCCAAAGGATCTTCTAAAAAGAAGAACAATTCAAAGAAGGTAAATAGAAAAGCAAAAACAAAGGATAATAAGAACAAAACTGATACAGATAGAAAAGGAGTTTGCTTCCACTGCAATAAGCCATGACATTGGAAAAGAAACTTTGAGAAACATCTTGCAGAGTCTAACCAGAAGAAGCTTAGTGAAGCTTCGATTAAAAATAAAGTTTTTTTCATGATTGATATTAATCTTTTTGTAAGTTAATGTTCTACTTGAGTATTGAATACCAGCTTTAGTTCTCATAAATATATATTTATGAAGGAATCAAGTAGAAGTAGAAATCAAAACAAGGATAAGTAATCTTATGTGTGGAAAATGAAGCAAAGGTTGTTGCATTAGCCATAGGAACTTGTAGTTTAGCACTGCTTACGGACAAGTCTATTAAGTCAATAAGTTGTTATTATATTTCAGTTCTTGTTAAAATATTATTTCCATTTTGTTGTTGGACAACAAAATTTTTGGTATTATATTTAAGAATAATTGTTGTCCTATTTATAATATTAATGTTTTGTATAAAACTGGAATATTACTTAATGGACTTTGTGTACTTGATTTACATGAAAATAATTTTGAAAAATTGAACAAACTAGTATAAGAAATGGAGATGATCTTTTAAAGAGTTGAATATTTATATTTGATGAAATGCAAGTCTAACTCATTGAAAGGTTCAAAGAATTCAAAAGTGAAATAAATTGGCAAAGTATTAAGATTCTTTGATCGAATCAAGGAAGGAATACTTGTGCAATAAGTTTCTAGATCATCTCAAATGGTTTTCTCATAATGGATGCCTCATGATACGCAATAATTGATTGATGTATCTTAAAGGAAAAATCGTACATTGTTGAACATGGTGCGATCCATAATTATTTTACCGACATTCCAATAACCTTCTGGGGTCATGCCCTAGAAATGGTTGCATATCTACGAAAAGGTAACCTCAAAATCTGATCCCAAGACTCTATAAGAGTTATGGACATGGAGGATTACTAATCTTCAGTATGTTAAGATAAGGGGTTTTCCAGCTTATGTGAAAAGGTTTCAAAGGGATAAGTTTGGGACAAAATTTGACAAGTGCAGAATTGTGGGACATCCTAAAGTAAGTTTAGGGTATATGTTCTATAATCATAATTAGCAAAAGGTGTTTGTTGCGAAACATGCTACCTTCTAAGATAAAGGTATTTATCATTGAAGGGGCTAATGGGAGGATAATAGATCTTGAAGAGTTCAAGAACCACAAAGCACTATTAATATTTAAATAATTAGATATTAATTTTTATGTCAAAATATCAAAAATTATTTATTATAACTTATTATGATTTTTAAAACTTAATTATTATTATTAATAATTATTGATTATTTATTTCTATTAATTTTAATTATTATTATTAATTTTATTCAGAACCGTCACTGAAAGTCTATAGTGACAAAAAGCGTCGCTGAAAAGGGTTTAGAAAGGGAAGTATAGCGACGGACAGGCATGTTGTGACACCCCCAAATCCGGGTACTTCATTTCCACCGAATTTGGTGCTCACTATCAAAATAATTACATCTAACTACCCATAATAAAGCATAAAACATTAAATAACTTAAAACAATAATCTTTCCCATTAAATGGTAACATCATCTCATAAACAATCCCAGGTAATCTAACCTTAAATTATTACATCAGTTTGCAGAATACATTATAAAATAAAATAAGTCTTATAACTTCATGCATTTAAATAAACTTTAATTAATTTCTCAACACTTGGACATCTTGCCCTTTCCCTTGCTAATAGATGGCTCGTCACCTCTTTCGACTTTAGCTGCATTGTTTAATTACAAGAGTGAGCAAACAATTGCTCATTGACATAAAGATAGTATAGTAACAACATGAGAGTGAACAACGAATACTGAATAATAAAGAACTTGTTCTACGAATCAAAATAGAAAACAAGTTCGAACTTTAATTATTTGAGGGTCTTAAGACCACGAACTATGTCCACGGTGTTTAGGTATTATTACCTTAACCTTAACAGTCATTAGACTATAAAGACTCTTCTTAACGTACTCAGGGGGATCATCCCTTTGTACCATGTATTGTGCATATACATCTAAACGTTACACGTACAAAATCCCCTATGTTAGGGTTGTTCGTCTCAGTTTGAATTTAGAATTTCCGCACTAAAGAAAGTTTAGTTTGGAACTAGCTTATCAATGTTTCTAGAATTTTAGAACACTTATTCAATTTCCATCAATAAAGGTTTCATAAAAGAATGTATAACTGAACAAGGCTATTAAAGTAAAAGATCGGATATCAACAATATATATAACTGAATAACATGATATACATTCCACGTGTTATATTCAAAGGAGTTTAAAACATTCTTCTATGAATCAATGTGTTAGAACAATATATGCATCGAATGATAATAAGGAAAGTAAAGCTTGCTCGATGTAATGAATTAGGTTACAAGAGCTTGCACAAACATATTCAAGATAGATTAGGCTTGCTCAATTTTAAAAACTTATACAATAATAATATAGGAATGGAAACTTGCATTCAATATAAAAAGAATGAAGTTAGAAAGCTTGCTCAATTGTAAGGAGTTAAGGTTTAGGAACTTGACTTGATTGTAAGCTACACAAACGTAAAATAATCTTCAATTACCCTAAACATATCAATGAAATCGCAACAATAATTAATTGTATGAATATTAGCTTTATGGGTTTAGCCCATTATTTAGGTCATAACCTTAACTTAGCATATAACCATGTTGGTTAACATACTTAACGAATCTGAAATCTCATTACGAACCAACACAGCCTAACCGTTCATCTCTAGCCTTTGAAAACATCACATTTAGTTTCATTTTATAACTTATTTAAATAATTATTTCAAATCTTTACACTTTGCATTACAACACATTGACATCTGTTAGTATAGTTTATATCATTTTTTAACATCATTAACATGCATGCTAAACTAACACAAGTCCGTTACTCATGACTGCAATTGCTGAGACTTCACCTGTATTTCATGATCGCTACCTTGTGCCGCGTGAGTAATATACTGGGCTATCGCGCGTGTAAAACCCCAACTTTTTGAATAAAGATGAATTTTCTATAAATATTATTTTTGAATATTATGGAGTGAAATTGATATAATGTTATAGTTGTGGGTAATATTTATAAATTTTGCAAAGTACGCAAGTTGTTATATAATATTCGATTGGGTCTGGGAATATTCGTTTTAACAGGAATATTCGCATAACAAAGACAATCATTTGTGGACCCCACAATGTAATTATTTGTTTGATTGAGAGAACGACAAAAATACTTTTTATGAAAATAACTATGGAAGTTTTATCGTTAACTATTGAACACACCGGGTGTTAAAAGAAATAAGAATATCTGGCGTGGTTGCATAGTAACACACAGTATTAATTATTGATGCTTACATGATAAGTCACTCAATTTTGTTGGTATTATTAATGTAATAATACTGTAAAATCTTTTTTATATAAAATGTAATACTTTTATAAAGTTATTGTATAAATAGAATATATTATATTCTATTACGCATAGTGTTGCATAAAGTGTCGCATATAGTTTTTGCATAGTAAAATCTTTTTATATAAAACAAAATACTTTTATAAAGTTATCTATTTTATTAGACAATAATTAGAATATATTATATTTTATTATGCATAGTGTTTGTATAAGTGCACGGATAGTGTTTGCATAAGTGCTCAGATAAAGTGTTTGCATAGTAAAATCTTTTATAAAGTTATTCGTTTTATTAGATTATAAATAGAATATAGTATATTTTATTTAAAAGATTTTGCTTTAAATATGGACCGTCAGATTAAAGTAAATCAATCTGGACCGTTCATGAGTTAGTTATTATATGTACCATTTTTCTATAAATAAGCTCATTCCTTCATTATTTTCTTATGAATTCATTGAAACTCTAGAGAGATAAACTATAGAGAGAAAGAAGAAAGTATTCTCGCTACTTGATTACTTATATATCCAGATCTTCTTCTTAAGGTAGAGAATATTATTTGTTGTACTCGTAAGGGGTGTTATTCTTTTGTATTCATGAAGAGAACTTATGTTATTCCATTCTTTATTATTTCGTTAGAATAACTCTGTATACACCTGCTACCCTATACTTGGTGACATTCTTCTATTATTACATCTTTATTATTCATTTGAATATCCTCAGATGTATTTTGCTTTTTACTGCCGGACCGATTCCGCCTTTTATTATTCGGTTTGAATATCCCATGCATGCTTTACGCCGGACCTAGTTCCGCCTTTATTATTATTACGTTGGAATATCCTCGCTCATGCGCTTTTACGCCGGACCGATTAAAATCCTTATTAGTATTCTCGTTGAATAACTCGCCTCATGCTAAGCAACCGCATGCATGGTGATTTCTGTTGTTATTCCATTCTTTATTATTTAGTTGGAACATCCCGCTTGGTGCAAAATTTGCTCTCGACCGGTTCCGTTATTTAGTATTCTCGTTGAATAACTCGTCTACATGCTAAGTACCGCATGCATGGTGATTTCTTTTGTTATTCCATTCTTTATTATACTCAGTTGGTTAAAGTTTTGACTTCTATACTCCATGAAATTAGTGGAATATCCTTGATATTTGCGCTTCATCCAATATCTTTTCATGGAAATATTCTTCTGAGCATTCTTGAATTTTACTCTACAAAGCAGTATCATGTTGACAATTTGGACATTATTAGTTCCTAGATAAATTAATTCTTGAACTTGTTTTATTGAATTCTTATATCATTGTCATCATCCTCATGTTTATATTCTTTTTTAAAGTCATCTGTGGCCTGTAGTGCATAGATGGACTTGGTATGATTATGAACAGGGATTATTCGGTGTAATCATGACCGTAATGTTACAAATGATGTGGTAAAAGTTCCCATTGGCCCGTAGTGCATTGATGGACAGTTGTTGGCGTGATCTTGACCATTAATGAATACACAAATATTATTGGACCGTAGTGCATTGATGGAAAGTTTTTGGTATGATTATGGTTATGGATTCTCTTTGGCCGTAGTGCAAAGATGAATTGTTTTATGGCATGATCAGGACCGTTGATGAAAACATGATTATCTTTAGCCAGTAGTAGGCATGGATAATTTGTGGTCGGATAATCTTGAAGAATATCCTTGGGTCAGAAAAGGGGGTGATTCAATGATGTGAATTATTTATTGTCGAGTCTCGCCGATAAAAGTCATGAAAACCTTTTAAATCATAGAAGATAGTAGATTTTATTCTCTACTTGACTCTTCTAATGGATTGCTTGTTCAACCGCAGATTAAACTTGATGTTTGTTATATTTTATCGGTTTAACACTATTCAAGGCTAATGAAAATTTATTCGCATTATCTTAGTCATAATATTTCATCGGGCTAGTTGAGCTCACCCTTTCTTTTCACCGTTCTCTTCAAGAAATGAGAACGTATTAGTGGGACGAGTCGAGGAACCGGAGTGATGGTGGGATGATAGTATTAGCTAGTAGTCCTCACTATTCTGTTAAATAGTGTGACAATAAATGTAATGAGGACTTATTTTGAGAGTGGATATTGTCTAAAAGCGATGATTTGTATTAAAACTCATGCTCTCTTGTTGTATATTAAAGATTGTATTTGTATTTTGTACCATGTATTTGGCGACTCAGAATAGGTGATGTATACCTATTTTGGGGGCGTCACAGTTGGTATCATAGCTTAGGGATATGATCCCTGGCTAAGATGTGAGACTAGAACTAGGAGGGTAGAGACATGGAATTCCTTCGCTAGTATGACCTACCTAAGTTTATTTGGTATTTAATTGGTCGGTCAAAGTATAGGGATATTATGTTATATGTTAATTAACCTTTATTTTGTGGCAGTATCTAAAAATGACATCCGAGAATGTTGAGAATAGCAATGGAGCACAAGAGACCGTTGAGTCTCCACATATCAATAATCAGGAGAATGTTCATCAGGAAGGCGACAATCCTTATGCAAACAACAACACTGACCAAATGATGAATGATGGATTGTTTAGAGGCTTTATGCAATTTATGCAACATCAGGCGAGAACGGCTCCTGTCCAAAATGTAGGTGGAAAAATTGGAAACTCTCGGACGGTCACCATTAAACAGTTCAAGGAGCTGGGACCACCGGAGTTTATTGGAGAGCCAAAACCACTTAAGGCGGAAGCATGGATAAAGCAGATCACCAAGATATTTGATATCTTGGGATGCTCCGAGGAGCAAAAGGTTCCCTTCGCCACCTTCATGTTGAGTGAAGAGGCAGACATCGGTGGAAATCAGAAACGCACTCACTCGACGACTCAAGATGTCTTGGGAGAAGTTCCAAGAGCTATTCAACGACAAGTACTTTCCCGAGAGTATTCGTCACATGAAAGAAGTTGAGTTTATCAAATTGGAACAAAACAATATGACCGTGTCGTAATACGAGGCTAAATTTACAGAGTTATCCCGGTTTGCATCCCATTTGGTCGATAATGAGGAGCGAATGACGCGAATGTTTTTAAGAGGTTTGAAACCGGAGATACGTCAATATCTTATTTCTCATAAACTGTGTTTGTACTCAGATGTTGTAAATAGGACTTAGTTATTGGAGCGTGGTAACAAGTCAACGCAACCTAGAGAAAGCAGCCGGCAGCAAGAAAATACCTGTGGTATCAGTCATCGAAATGGTGACAACAAACGAGGAGGGAATCAACATGCCAGAAATGGTAACAATTCGGTGGTAATCATGGCCAAGACAGTAAAAATGGACATTTCAAGAAAAGGAGATTCAACAATGATGGAAGGACGTCAGCACCAGCACCTGTTGTTAAGGAAGGAGAACGACCACCTATTATATGCTTCAAATGTGGAGGGGAGGGACACATCAGTCCAAACTGTGCGATGCCATCCAAAGCATGTTATAATTGTGGAAGAGAAGGTCACTTAGCCCGATTTTGTCGTTCACGAAAGACAAGTTCAGCCAGGATGGAGGCACCAAAGGCCGTCCCAGAAAATTCAAAGCCGGTAGTGCAAGGGAGAGCGTTTGTTATGACCTCCCAGAAAGCAAGGAACCCGAATGAGGTCATCACGGGTAAGCTTATCATAAACTCTAGCGAAGTCTATACCTTATTTGATACCGGTTCTACCCATTCTTTTATTTCTCCTACTTGCGCTCAACGATTAAATTTGACTCCGGAGAAATTAGATTTTGACTTATCTGTAGAAACTCCGTTGGGAGAAACCTTCATTACATCCACTGTTTATAAGTCTTGTTTGGTTCAAATCGGTACCCTCACATTACCTGTCAATCTTATTTAATTAAAAATACTTGCATTTGATGTGATTCTAGGGATTAATTGGTTAACTACTCATCATGCTAAAATTGATTGTTTTTGTAAGGTTGTTAGCTTTCATATTCCTAATCAACCTATTATGCGAATTCAAGCGACCAAACCATTAAAATCAATCATGGTCATCTCAAGCCATAAAGCTATTCGTTTATTGAAAAATGGATGTCAAGCTTTCTTAGCCCACGTCACAGGTCTAAACAAAAATACGTCAGTTTTGAATGATATTTTCATTGTTAATGAATTTCCTGACGTATTCCCTAAAGAACTTCCTGGCCTACCCCCAGAGCGTGAAATTGAATTTTGTATCGACCTTGAACCTGGTACAAAACCCATTTCCAAAGCCCCATATCGAATAGCTCCTATTGAAATTTAGGAGTTAAAGACTCAACTGCAGGAATTGTTAGACATTTACTTTATTTGTCCTAGTACTTCTCCTTAGGGTGCTCCTGTTCTATTCGTGAAGAAGAAAGATGGGAGTATGCGACTTTGTATTGATTATCGGGAGTTGAATCATGTCACCATCAAAAATAGGTACCCATTGCCACGTATTGATGACCTGTTTGACCAGTTGCTAGGAGCCAAATTCTTTTCAAAGATTGATCTTCGTTCCGGATATCACTAATTGAAGATTAGAACCGATGACATTCCAAAGATGGCTTTCAGAACTCGGTACGTGCATTATGAATTCCTAGTCATGTCCTTTGGATTAACTAATGCTCATGCTGCCTTCATGGATATGATGAACCGAGTATTCAAGGAATAATTGGATCACTTTGTGGTCGTCTTTATTGATGACATCCTTATTTATTCCAAAAGCTGTGAAGATCATGAGCAACACTTAAGGTTGATACTCCAAAAGCTTCACGAATACAAGCTTTATGTAAAGTTGAAGAAATGCGAGTTCTGGCTTGAGGAAATAGCATTCCTTTGGCACGTGGTATCAAGTCATGGAATATCCATTGACCCAAAGAATCAAATGGATCAAGTACGTAGCTTTCTCGAAACTTAGTACATTTATTATCAGAGATTCGTAGAAGGGTTTTCTCGAATCGCTACTCCACTAACTCAGCTGACTCGGAAAGATACAAAGTTCAGTAGGAGCGAGGAATATGAGAATAGTTTTCAAGAACTCAAGAGGAGACTCATTTCAGCACTTGTTCTGACAATACCATCTGGATCGGAGGGATTTTTCATCTATAGTGATGCTTCGGGCAAAGGGTTAGGATGTGTTCTCATGCAACATGGGAAAGTCATAGCCTATGCCTCACGACAACTCAAAGAATATGAGAGAAATTATCCTACCCATGACCTAGAGTTAGTAGCTGTTATCTTCGCACTTCAAATTTGGAGGCATTACTAGTATGGGGAGAAGGTAGAGATCTTTACGGATCATAAAAGCCTCAAATATTTCTTCACTCAAAAGGAACTAAACATGCGACAACGACGTTGGCTTGAACTGTTGAAAGATTATGATCATACCATCCAATACCATCCTGGAAAAGCGAACGTGGTAGCTGACGCGTTGAGTAGAAGATCATATGCAAGTACGAGTACGATATTGTCAACACAAAGGCCCATTTTGTGTGACTTGCAAAGGATGGAGATAGAGTTAAAGACTCCAGGGACCCATGTGATGATGGCGAATATACGAGTAGAACCGACTTTAATTGATAAAGTTAAAGTCGCCAAGCTAGCTGGACACTGGAGCCGATGCGTATGAGGAAGAATGTGCATGAAGGTGCTTTGCGGAAGCAAGAATCGATGAAGAAGGAATACTTCGAGTCAACTCCAGACTTTGTGTTCCTAACGACCCTGATTTAAAGTATAAAATCATGATGGAGGCGCACAACACATCGTTTGCAATCCATCCTGGGAGTACCAAAATGTATCATGATCTTCGACATACATTTTGGTGGGGCAATATGAAGAGAGAGATAGCGTTGTTTATCTAAAGGTGTCTAACGTGTCAACGAGTCAAGGTGGAGCATCAAGTACCAAAAGGTCCATTGCAACCACTTGAAATTCCAGAATGGAAGTGGGAGCACATTTCCATGGATTTCGTTACCGGTCTTCCTAAGGTTTCTCAAGGTATAGATGCGATTTGGGTCATTGTTGATAGATTGACCAAGTCTGCTCATTTCTTACCGATACGAGAAACTTATACACTTAAACGTCTTGCTCGTATATACATAAACGAGATTGTAAGACTACATGGTATGCCAGTATCCATAGTTTCTGATCGAGACCCAAGATTCACTTCACGATTTTGGGTTAGTTTGCAGAAAGCTATGGGCACAGATTTATGATTTAGCTCGACATATCATCCTCAGTCGAACGGACAGTCAGAGAGGACTATTCAAACTCTTGAAGATCTATTAAGACTCTGTGTCCTTGATTTCAAGGGAAGTTGGGACAAGTTCTTACCATTGGTGGAATTTTCCTACAACAACATTTATCAAGCAAGTATTGGCATGGCTCCATTCGAAGCGTTGTATGGAAGAAAGTGTAATTCTCCAGTATGCTAGGATGAGGTGGGAGAAGCAACGTTGTTGGGACCGGAGTTGGTACGTATGACTATAGAAAAGATTCAAACGATCCGGCAACGTATAAAAACCTCACAAGATCGACAAAAGAGTTATGTTGATCTTCATCGAAAGGATGTGGAATTCGATATAGGAGATCATGTGTTGTTACGTGTTGCTCCATGGAAAGGAGTTACGAGATTTGGAAAGAGAGGAAAGCTCAATCCTCAATTCATTGGCCCATTTTTAATCCTCGATCGAATAGGAACTGTGGCCTATAGACTCGTTTTACCTCCAAGTATGTCTCGTGTTCATAACGTTTTTCACATATCCATGCTACGTAAATATGTGGAAGACCCGAACCACATTATTGAGTTAGAACCAGACGAAATAGCGAAAGATTTGACGTATGAAGAGGTTCATGTTCAAATCTTGGATAAGAAGGAACATATTCTACGCACCAAGGTTATAACTCAAGTCAAAGTTTTGTGGAGAAACCACGATGTTGAGGAAATGACTTGGGAGTTAGAATCTGAAATGAAATAAAGGTATCCTTACCTCCTCGACATACCAGGTACGTACCCTTATTTCGAGGGCAAAATTTCATAAGGGGAGATTGTAAAACCCCTACTTTTTGAATAAAGATGAATTTTCTATAAATATTATTTTTAAATATTATGGAGTGAAATTGATATAATGTTATAGTTGTGGGTAATATTTATAAATTTTGCAAAGTATGTAAGTTGTTATATAATATTCGATTGGTCGGAGAATATTCGTTTTAACAGGGAATATTCGTACAACGGTACAATCATTTGTGGACCCCATAACGGAATTATTGTCGGATTGAGAAAATGACAAAAATACTTTATGAAAATAACGGCGAAAGTTTTACCGTTAACTGTTGAAACACTCGGTGTTAACGAAAGATAAAGAATAACGCATGGTTCATAGTAGTAGCACACCAGATTAATTCATCGATGCTTACGTGATAAGTCACTCGATTTTGTTGGTATTATTAATGTAATAATACTGAGAAAATCTTTTATATAAAATGTAATACTTTTATAAAGTTATTATATAAATAGAATATATTATATTCTATTATGCATAGTGTTGCATAAGTATCTCAGATAGTGTTTTGCATAGTAAATTCTTTTTTATATAAAACAAAATACTTTTATAAATTTATCTATTTTATTAGACAATAATTAGAATATATTATATTTTATTATGCATAGTGTTTACATAGTGCCTGCATAGTGTTTGCATAATAAAATCTTTTATAAAGTTATTCGTTTTATTAGATTATAAATAGAATATATTATATTTTATTTAAAAGATTTTGCTTTAAATATGGACCGTCAGATTAAAGTAAATCAATCTGGACTGTTCATGAGTTAGTTACTATGCAGTCCATTTTTCTATAAATAGAAGCTCATTCCATCATTATTTTCTTACGAATTCACTGAAACTCTAGAGAGATAAACTATAGAGAGAAAGAAGAAAGTATTCTGCTACTTCACTACATATATATCCAGTACTCTTCTTCTTAAGGTAGGGAATATTATTAAGCTGAGTGATTTAATGATGTGAATTATTTATTAAGCTAAGTCTCAGCGATAAAAGTCATGAAAAACCTTTTAAATCATAGAAGATAGTAGATTTTATTCTCTACTTGACTCTTCTAATGGATTGCTTTGTTCACCGCATTAAACTTGATGTTTGTTATATTTTAACAGTTTAACAACATTGAAGGCTAATGAAAATTTATTCGCATTATCTTAGTCATAATATTTTACGGGCTAGCTGAGCTCACCTTTCTTTCATTGTTCTCTTCAGAAATGAGAAGCGAATGGGACGAGTCGGGAGAACGGAGTGATGGTCCGAATGATAGTATTAGCTAGTAGTCCTCACTATTCTATTAAATAGTGTGACAATAAATGTAATGAGGACTTTTTCTGAGAGTGGATATTGTCTAGAAAAGACAAGATTTGTATTAAAACTCATAGCTCTCTTGTTGTATATTAAAGATTGTATTTCAGATTTTGTACCATGTATTTAACGACTCGTAATAGGTGATGTATACCTATTGGGGGGGGCGTCATGATCCCAGGCATGACACCTCGCGCCCATTACGACATCCAAGGCCAGCGCGTGGTTGCATGATGCACCTGCACTGCTTTTTCTGTAAGCTCAAAAACAGACTCTATTTTGGCCAAAAATCCCAATTCTATAAAGAATTACCCACTTCAACATCTAAAACTTTGTACTAACATAGCTACACATGTTATTCATCATTCTATATATAAAACTTTGTCCAGTGATAGTCAATGCACCACCACCATTGTTGTTTCTTTGTTCACCACTTGCACTTCCTTCTGGCTTCTTGGGATAATCACGAGCCATGTGATCTTTCGAACCGCAGATAAAACATGCTCCTTTCTTCGGACTAAAATAGTTTGGTGCAATGTGTCTCTCCTGACCACTGTTCAAACACACTCGCTTTCCCTTCAAACATACCCCTGTATGGTTTTTCCCACAAGTAGCACAAGCTTCAAACTTTTTCTTCTGCTGACTTCCCTGCTGTCCTCCCGTAGTCGAATTCTCGTTCCACTTCCTCTTCTGATTGGTACTTCCAACATTACTCCCACCAGCCTTATTCTCGTTATCATTCTTTCTCTTCTTCTGTTCTTGGTTATATTTGGTCAAAGCATCGCTTCCACCTTATGCGATGATTGCCTTTTCCAGTACAGCCGTAAATGTATTTAACTGGAACATTGAAACCTTGCTGTAAAGCTAGGGTTTTAATCCTTTTTCGAACCTTCTCGCTTTACGCTCATCCGTATTGACTTGATAAGTGGCAAACCTTGCCAACTCGTTAAACTTCGCAGCATTTTCTGGCACCGTCATAGTCCCTTGCTTAAGCTCTAGAAATTGCACTTCCAACTGATTCCGAGAACTCGCTAGAAAGTACATTTCAAAGAACATCTCCTTAAATCTCTCCCACGCTATCACTCCTTTTCCTCCACGAACCTTATTTGCTTGCCACCAGTAGCTTGCTTTGGACTTCAGCATAAATGTTGCGAATGCAGTCTTCTGATCTTCATTAACTCTAGATACGTCGAACACCTTCTCCATTTCCATGATCTAGGTTTGGGCTTCTACTAGATTCATAGACCCTTGAAACTCTGGCGGTCCAACCTCTTTGAATTCCTTGAAAGTCTTGACCTGAGCGGCGGTTGATTCGTAAGTGCACTCGTCAATAGATCTACAAACTGCTGAACAGGATTAGCATTTTTCTCGTTGTTATTATTAGTAGACCCCTCGGGAGGTGCTTGTTAACGTGGTTGTCTTCTTCTAGGAGGCATTTTCTGTAAAAATATACGCTTAATAGTTCATTACTCAACTTCTTGGGTATTTGAAGTTTAACTTAAACATTCCAAGATTAAAGCTATAACACATAACAATTCAAATAAACTCTAATATTTTATTCATTCATAATGTTTTAAACATACTAAAGATAGCATAACCGCTAAAAACATCCACTTTCCTGAACTAGACAAGTTTCAGGATTACATACTCATACTATCCCTTTATTCATCTCAAAATAAGGGATTCACAACTTATTTATTCACATAATCAACCTCATATTATTATCACTCTTATTCTATCTAAGCATATTAAGACGTCGTAAGGCCTCTCAACGCTCTTCCTCCATGATATGGTACGCCATCCTACGATCCATCACGAACCACGGCGAGTCTTCAAACTGAGGTGGGTAATAATGGACTCGATCATGGGCCCTATCAATTGCAGAATTAAAAGCATAATCCATCTCCTTCATCTTGGCTTTCTTCACTTGAACTTTAGCCTCAGCACGATCTGCACGTTGAGTCGCCTTCATCCAAGTGTCCTCTGCTCTTGTACGCTTAGTTATTTCCTCTTTGAAGTTAACTTTCAACTTTTCCATGTCAGTCTTCATCTTCTCGTTCACTGCCAGTAGGTCTTCATGCTGACCCTTGGTATGAACTAGATCCCATTCCGTGTTTCCAAGTTTTGAATCAAGTTCTTGAATCTCTACATCCTTCTGTTCCAACGCAACGTGATGCATCTCAACCATCTCCTTCACCTCCTCAACATTATCCTGTAACTCTATGTTACGGTCATATAAAGCATCATACATCTCAGCCGATACGGAGTTTGGTGGAAACTCCTCAGGATCCTCCTCATCATCATCCTCCTCTATCTCCTAAGGACTATCCTCCTTGGGATCAGTCATAGGCTCATCCTCCTAGATTAACTGTTCCCTCACTACGTGAATATCTCGGGGTTCATCATCTCTAGGTATCTGAGGCATCATCTCTCTAGCTGGACTGGATCCTTCTTCGTTAGACATCCTGACAACAAAATATTTTAAGTTTTACTTAACATTATAGATACTCGTGAGCACATAAGTTATTAACACATAGCACATAATGTCTTTTATTGTTTAGCTTCAATGGATGCCTTAATCCATTCCTTAAAACCCGATAAGAGTTAAACACCTCTATGTTTTCTGTTTCCTTAAAGGCTACTTCCTAAGATTTTCCCCACCTAAGGTTCATAACCTAAGGCTTTGATACCAACCTGTGACACCCCCAAATCCGGGTACTTCATTTCCACCGAATTTGATGCTCACTAACAAAATAATTACATCTAACTACCCATAATAAAGGATAAAACATTAAATAACTTAAAACAATAATCTTTACCATTAAAGGGTTACATCATCTCATAAACAATCCCAAGTAATCTAACCATAAATTATTACATCAGTTTGCGGAATACATTATAAAATAAAATAAGTCTTATAACTTCATGCATTTAAATAAACTTTAATTAATTTCTCAACACTTGGACATCTTGCCCTTTCCCTTGCTAGTAGATGGCTCATCACCTCTTTCGACTTTAGCTGCATTGTTTAATTACAAGAGTGAGCAAACAATTTCTCACTAACATAAAGATAGTATAGTAACAACATGAGAGTGAACAACGAATACTGAATAATAAAGAACTTGTTCTACGAATCAAAATAGAAAACATGTTTGAACTTTAATTATTTGAGGGTCTTAAGACCACGAACTATGTCCACGGTATTTAGGTATTATTACCTTAACCTTAACAGTCATTAGACTGTAAAGACTCTTCTTAACGTACTCAGGGGGATCAGCCCTTTGTACCATGTATTGTGCATAAACATCTAAACGTTACACGTACAAAATCCCCTATGTTAGGGTTGTTCGTCTCAGTTTGAATTTAGAATTTCCGCACTAAAGAAAGTTTAGTTTGGAACTAGCTTATCAGTCTTTCTAGAATTTTAGAACACTTATTCAATTTCCATCAATAAAGGTTTAATAAGAGAATGTTTAACTGAACAAGGCTATTAAAGTCAAAGATCGGATATCAACAATATATATAACTGAATAACATGATATACATGCCAAGTGCTATATTCAAAGGAGTTTAAAACAATCTTCTATGAATCAATGTGTTAGAACAATATATGCATCGAATGATAATAAGGAACGTAAAGCTTGCTCGATGTAATGAATTGGATTACAAGAGCATGCACAAACATATTCAAGATAGATTAGGCTTGCTCAATTTTAAAAACATGTACAATAATAATATAGGAATGGAAACTTGCATTCAATATAAAAAGAATGAAGTTAGAAAGCTTGCTCAATTATAAGGAGTTAAGGTTTAGGAACTTTCCTTGATTCTAAGCTACACAAACGTAAAATAATCTTCAATTACCCTACACATATCATTGAAATCGCAACAACAATTAATTGTACGAATACTAGCTTTATGGGTTTAGCCCATCATTTAGGCCATAACCTTAACTTAGCATCTAACCATGTTGGTTAACATACTTAACGAATCTAAAATCTCATTACGAGCCAACACAGCCTAACCGTTCATCTCTAACCTTTGAAAACATCACATTTAGTTTCATTTTATAACTTATTTAAATAATTATTTCAAATCTTTACACTTTGCATTACAACACATTGACATCTGTTATTATAGTTTATATCATGTTTTAACATTATTAACATGCATGCTAAACTAACACAAGTCTGTTACTCATGACCTGCAATTAAGTAGACTTTCATTGCTCATGATTTGGCTACTCGCATGTGACCACCATGAGTAATATATATGGGATATATCGTATACCGCACGACATTTGCAAGACGCTCAAGACGACATCCCAGGCGCCAGCAAAGACGACGCCGCGATTCACCGACTTCGTGGTTTTACTGAAGCTTCAAAATGCATCTGCTTTTGGCCAAAAATCCCAATTCTACAGAGAATTACCCACTTCAACAGCTAAAACTTTGTACTAACATAGCTACACATGTTATTCATTATTCTATATATAAAAACATCACACATATACGAATTTGAAGAATCAAAACTATAATTTTTCCAAATTTCTTCATTTTTTATACTTTTAACGAATTTGATCACCACGAACTCGTTTCTTAATCAATTGTCATGATTTAAACTCCGTTATTTTCGTTTCTTACCATAACAACACAATCCAACAACAAATTTCAAATAACAACACATATAAAGCATGAAATTTGGTACTTTCTAAAGCCATTTTTCAAATATGAGCACTATTAATTATTTTTCCTTCCTACAACCCAATTTTAACATATTTGACACACAAGTGTCCACCATATATGATGATTATTAGTTTATAAACCATATCTACGTGTATATTTCAACACAACGTGACTTAGCAATTTTCAAAGAATGAACATGAAAACTCAAACATAAACCTTAGAAGTAGAATATACCTTGATTTAGCAAACCCTAGTTGTATGCTAGCAAGAAATGGTGATTCTCTCTCAAAACCACTGTGATCTTCCTTCTTTAAAACCTCTGTGTTCTCTTCTTCCAAGCTTTCTCTCTCAACACTGTGATATCTAGCTAAGCCTTAGAAAAGTAGACGTGTAAATAAACTAAAGCCCACGCACTTCAGTTAAAAAAAATCATACGTCTACGTCAGTTACACAAGACCAAAGGCCACAAGGCCATGTTTGGATAACCAAGAATTTCCCTCCCAAACTAAATTATTTATATTATATAGTTTTCATGTGTCACACTAGTTAATTAAATAACTTTAGCTTAATTAATTTAAATTAAAAATAATGAAAATCTTATAATCATTATTATACTTATAATTTAATAAATAATTATATATCCAATTTAATTAATAAATTAGACACATTACTTTATTTAATTTATTTATTTCCTTTAAATTAAACAATTCATTTAATTTAATTATTTTCTTAAATATTAAGCAATTGATTTTATTTAATTATTTTCTTAAATTAAATCCTTCAAATAAAATTATCATTATTCAATTCAATTAATTAATTTAGTTACTAAATTAATTCATTACAATCCATCAATTATTTATTTTCTCAATAAATAAATTATTTAAAATATTTATTTAATTCCATAAATATTTAAATTAAATTACAAATTTCTCGATCGTTACATCGTTTCCTCCTTAAAAGGACTCTGTCCCCAGAATCACAACTCGAAAAATTTATTTGTTACACATGTCACTATAAGTATTCTTCATTCATGAAGAACAGCCCAGTCAGTATCGAGGGGATTGGTTTGACTAGTTTTATTTTCCAACTGATTAGTTAATTTTCTGGAGGTTTAAGTGTTTTAGTGTGATAGTACTCATGTAGATCTATAAGTACATAGCAATTTCGTAGCTTATTGACACCATTATAGGGAGATAATGTGACACCCCCAAATCTGGGTACTTCATTCCCACAAGATTTGGTGTTCACTGTCCAAATATTCATTTTTAACTACCCAAATTAAATAAATCTTAAGCAATAAATCTACCCATTAAAGGGTTACATAACTTAAACCAATAAATCTCAGGTTGTTTAACCTTAAAATATTCATCAAATGCGGAAAAATAATTAATTACATCTCACAATTAAAATTAAGTCTGGAAACATAATTCTCAACAAATTAACAAGTCTTCAACACTTGTTCATCTTGTATTTTCCTTTACTAGTGGTTCGCTCGTTAACATTCTCAACTTTAGTTGCAATGGTTATATATATATATATATATATATATATATATATATATATATATGCAAGAGTGAGCAAAACAAATGCTCACTTGAAAGGGCATAATATCTGGCAATGAATAAACTCAATTGAATTGAATTGAATAACATTTTCTAATATCGATAATCAAGAACTGATACTGGAAATCATCTGAGGGTCAAAAGACCATGAATTATGTCTTAGGTTATAAGTATTTTTCAACTTAAACCTTAACAATCATTAGACTATAGGGACCTTTCTTTCCCGTACTTAGGGTAATCAGCCCTTCGTACCATGTATTGTACACAAATATACAAACGCTTACGCGTAAATAATCCCCTATAATAGGCAAGGTTGTTCATCTCAGTTTTAACATACAAGTCTGCACCAAAGGAAGTTTGGTTTGGATATGTTTCAAGGGTAATTTAGAGTTCAACGTACATTAACTACAGATTAGTTGTATCAAAAGTGGAATGAAAATGCAAGGGTTCAACAACAATGTATTATAGAGTAGTTATGAACCATAAAAGAATAATTTACTACATCAAAGTCATGCTTTAAGAATTAAGTTCAAAGCGTCGAAAAGATATAATAAACCTTGCTTGAACAAAGATGGTAAGCTAAGGTTACACTTTCCAATAAGGAAACAGAATTACAAACTTTGCTCAATAGAATTCAAGAACTTGCATAATTTTAATAACAAGACAGAATAACAAACTTGCATAATTATAAATAAGGTAGGATAAGCTCAAATAGAGATTAGGGTTAGAGAACTTGTTTAAGTAAGAGTAGGGCTCGAAAACTTGAGTAATAATAAACAAGATAAGATAAAGAACTTGCTCAAAGTAAAGAAGTAAGGTTTAAGAACTTGCCTTGCGTGTAAGCTAAACAGTTATAACTCACGTTCCCAAATATCCTATACATGTGTCATTATAACATAATTAGTTACCACATGATCACGATATATAACTGAATATCTATTTCATTTACTCCTCTTAGTCTTAGGTTTAATCACATGGTTAATCCACACTTCTCATTTATTAACACAAATTTTCAATTATCACATAACTCATTAATTACAAATAATAATTTTCATATTTGGTATTATAACAACACCACAATATGATAAATCGCAGTTTATAGTCGTAAGTTCACACTATATTAACAATTATAGAATTATATATTAAAAATCAAATTTCTAGGCTAAATCGCTAATCGAAAAATGCAGTCACTTCTAGTTTTATACTAAGGATCAGCCATGGCTATTGGTCTGGAGCTACCGTGCGAGATAAAGACTTGAAATTAGCTACAACTCGCTTTCGCCACGCTATAGCGCTTACATTTACTCATATAACCCGTATTTAACGCCACTCGTACTTCGTCAAGCAGTAATCGAGTGGAGCTACGATTACTTGTTTCTTCACAAAACAAGCGTTGCGGTGTCGTGGCACAATTTCACGCAGACAGTGTTCGTGAGGAACCAAAACAAAGTCAAATTGACCTAATTAAAAACTTCTTTCTAACAACAAATTTAGCACATATAATACGCATAAACTTTACAAAATATAAACTAATGTTTCTAACATGTTATTAACAACATAATCTACACAAACTTCCAACTTCAAACCTTTAAATTCACTATTTTTACTATTTTTTCCCTGTTAGACATTTGTAGCAAAACAAATTACTGTAAATCCATTTTTCAACCATAACAGTTTGTTTAAAACCCATTATTTTCGTTTCTTCATATATTTACACAATCAAAAATCAATTTACACTTTATATTATGAATTGAGTGTCAATTTTGATTCTAAAATAAGCCATATCATATATATATCACTGTTTTTCTCTGTAAACATGATTTCTTCACATATATCATATTTTTCATGGATTAAATTACTTCAAATCATATATAAATCATATAAAACAGTTTATATCAACAAATTAGTATATAAAAACCATATAATCAAAATTAATCATCAATATAAACTTTATAGAGAACTTTTAAACAAAAAGAGAACTAAAAGTTAAAGGCTGAGATTATACCTTTGATTGTTTGCTTAAACTTTGTTAGAAGATGAGAATTCTTTCTTAGTTGCTCAAATTCACAGAAAAATCCTTCCTCTCTCAAACTCTCTAAAGCTCTCTCTCTTTCTCTCTGTGTTTTTTCTTCTTTCTCTTCTCTGTTTCTTCCTCTTTTCTAACTTAACATAAAAAAAAGCAGACGTATACATATAATGTGTATTAACATAAAAAATTAAAAAAACTGACATATACCATAATAACTCTACTTAATACATATCAGTTTTTTTTTTTGAATTCAAAAGCCACTAAGGCTTGTTTGGCAAGAACTAAATTAAAATAAAGACTTAAAAGTCTTAAGCCTTGTTTGGTAAAACTAAATTAAAACTTCTTTTAGCTTATTTTAATAACTCATTTGTTATATAGTTTATTGTCACACATTGTTTAATTAAATTTCCATATTCAAATATAATTTAATTAAAGCTAACAATGACTTATTAAATCAAAATGTCACATTATCAAATTGCCACAAAATTATAATTTTCATTATAATTTTATTTAATAAATTAGTACATCACTTTAATTACTAAATTAAATCAAATAACATTATAATAATTCATTTAATCCTTATCACTCTTTAATTTAATTATTAAATTAAATTAGAATATTTTCACATAATAATTAATTCCTCACTCTTTTAATTTAATTAACTTCAACATACAAAATTACCGAATATCAACTTAATTAACATATTACACTTAATCAAGTTAATTCCCCGCAACTCATGCATTATTTATTTAACTACTAAATAATCAAATTAAACAAATACTTATTTAACAATAAACACATCAACTAAAATATTTATTTAATTCAATAAATATTTGAAATTACATATAAAAATTCAGGATTGTTACAGATATAAGTGGTCATGTTGACCAACCTGTTCTTCAGTTTTTGGAAATTCCTGAAACTGATAAACATCTTCGGTTAACGACTTTGGATCCTTAATAACTTCGATTTGGTTCAAGTTTTTGGTGATGTAAAGCCACAAGTTTGTAGTACATATGTTAGAGTACAAAAGGGTAACACTTATTCAGTTTAAAAACATCTCAAAGTGGAGATCTGAATGACTAAAGAGCCTGTCAGACCATCATATGGTTTTCTGGATTTTCCAGAAACCATTTTCTGATTGGTCAACGTAGTTTGACCGCTTAGATCTTACAACCTGTTTATTACTAGGGTTTTTACAGTGTCATGTTTATGTAGTATACATGTCATAGTATAACATAGATACAATATAACACCTTAACAGTATAACAGCTAAGAGATTTATACCGGTCAAACGGCAGTCAGAACTTGTTCATATGGTTTTCTAAAAATTCCAAAAACCAGAATTCCTGATCGGTTAATGGGGTTTGACTGGCTATAACGTTTAACCTAATGATCCTATTAACATTCTATCACTTCCAGATTACTAACAACATGGCATAGTATAACTATCAATCTTTAAACAACTCAAACAATTAACATATCAAGATCTATACAGTCTGACATTTGACTGTCAGACCATTCTTCTAGGGTTTTGACAAATTGTTTAAATCATCATTTTTATGTCGTTCAGTGTTATAGATTCATGTTTTAGCAACACATATCACTAAATAACATATTATGTAACATATTTAAATATCAAAACATAAAATTTATGGTAGCCTTAAAGATCTAGTATGGTTTATGGGTTTTTACCTTTTTCAGCAACTCCTTGAATTCTTCTTTCTGATTCTGACTTTGGGGGTTTAGGAAGTGATTATGACTTATAATATGATGTATACTTAGTGTAAATTTTGTGGACTTGGAGAACTATCACTTATCTATGTATAGAAATTTAAAGGGGGAGCAAAAAGGCTTAACTCTCCATTAATTGACAACTAAGCATAGATTCACTCATTGGTTTGCTATGTGGTGTCAATATATGGCTGATATGGGCTAATTTTAACACATGTTGAAAATATTACAAGTGGTGAGTCACAAGATTTGGCCTTATCCCTTTCAAATGACAGAAAATGGCATTTTAGTCATTTCCCATACACTAAAGGTAATTTAGTAATTTCATAATTAATTTTAAGGGTAATTTAGTCATTTCACATACTTTTATAAATTTTAAAGTTTATCTATTAAGTTTTGATCATTAGGATTTTGTTAATCAGAATAAGGGTTTAATAAATAAAATTAGAGTATGATATTTAGGGTTAGGATTTCCTAACAAGATTTTTAGAAATGTATTTCTTCATAATCATACTTAGTTTTAATCACATATTATCCATAACCTTATATACCATTATAAATATATGAAGACATAATTCTAGTTATAATCTAATAAGGGTTAGGGTTTCTTATTTAATATTTAATCTTAAATTAAGGTTTCTAATTAGGAGAAAAATTCAATTTATGTTTTCATAATTATTACCGTAAATATTATATCTTATTTATTGATATATATATATATAGGAATAATTAAGATTAAATATATAATATGCAAAATATAAAACGTATTAATATTCACATTTTATATTAATATTCCTTATTAGGGTTTGGATTATTACAAATAATAGTAGTAAATGAATAAAATATTATCAAATAAATAATAATATTAGTAACTGATTAAAATATTATTAAGAGGTTAATAATATTAGTAATGTAATAAATTATTATTATTAATGTAATAAGGCATAAATGTGGATCTGAAGGGGTGTTTAAATATTTTAGTTCTTATCTTCTCCAACATTTTGTCAATCTTAGTTATACTCATCATCCAAGCTGAGACATAGTAAAAATGGAGACCCAGTTCATCATCATCCTCACGCTCTGCATCTCTGCCCTCCTCAAATCCTTTTTCTCTCTCTTTTTTCCCTCCTCCATAAACAACAACAACAAGAAGCTCCCACTGTGACCCACCCTGATTCCATCAAACTTGGCTCTCACACTGCCATATTCGTCTCCAGCCACTCCATAGCCCACCGTGTTTTAGTCCAGAACGGCCTCATTTTCTCAGACCGTCCCAAACCCTTCACATCGTATTTGTGGCCTAAATAGTGTGAGATGAAGAAGAAGAGCAGTTCAGTACAAAGTTTCTTCTCATTCTCTCTCTTTACCATCTTTACTTCGTTTTACTTCTTCTTCCTTCAAGCTGAAAGCATTACCAATGGCCCCCTCACCGATGCCGAAACCCTTTACATCAAGCAGCGATAACTTTTGTATTACAAAGACGAGTATGGGAATAGGGACGAGAACATGACAATGGACCCATCTCTCGTTTTTGAAAACCCTAGGCTAAAAAATGCTTACATTGCTTTAAAAGCATAGAAGCAAGCTATTCTATCGAATCCCCTTAATCTCACCGCGAATTGGGTAGGATCTGATGTTTACAGCTACACCGGGGTCTTATGTGCATTCGCGCCAGACAATTCTTCCGATCGTACCATGGCCTATATTAACCTCTGTGACACCCCCCGAAACCGGGTCCTCTGACCCCGATCCGGTCATCACGATAAAACACAAACATCTACCTCTAAACAATATATGATAACTAAAATGTGGAATATAATAAATGTACGTCGTTCATTCAAAAGGTGTTACTACTCCCAAGATTCGATAACCTTAAAACAGGCTTACAAACACACCCTAAAATAATCATTAGGGTTCATATTACATAACAGTAATTTAAACTAGGCATAAAGCAAAGCCTGCTCCTTGCCACTATCCTACATCTTTCCTTTACCCTTGTCCTTTCCTGAGGTCTCGGGCTTAGCTGCAATATAATTCATGATATAGCAAAGATAAGAAACAAGTTTGCTCAACAAGTATAAATACAACAATAAAGATATATCATGATGAATGGAAAATATCTAACAATAAATTCAACAATATGAATATCTGAAGGATTCAACAATATGAATATTAGAAGCAAAGATAATGATTTCTTTTAGAATAATTGCTAGTCAAGTAGACTTTGAACTATAACACTCCAATGAAATCAATAGCTCTTTGACCCTTTGGTTACTGGCTACAGAATAAGTACTTGAGGGGATCAACCTCGCGTACACCATGTATATGCATAACATTTAAATCTGCTCTTTGTATCTTATATTAGATACCTGGGGTATTCCCCTATCATAAAAGAGGTGTTCTTTCAGTCTAAGAATCCTTACCATCAATTAGTTTGGATAGCTTTTATAAAACTTCATACACTTGTTTGACTGAACAAAGGTTCAGACTCTATCTGACACAGTTCAAGAATTTTAGAACTTTAAATAATGTACAAGTCCAAGACTGTACGAACTCAAATGCACTAAGTGCGAATATCAATAATATCGATGTGGAATAATTGTAAAGTAATTAAACCACTTAATAAGCTTGGAAATAAAGTTCAGGCTTAAACGAATAACTTTAAATTCAACAATAACCTGCTCAATACAATATGAGAAGGATAGGAAACTTTCACAAAAACAAGTGAAGTTTAGCAACTTGCACAATATTCAAAGTGGTGTAAAATAGAGAACTTGCACAATCAAGGAGTTAAGTTCAAGGAACTTGCTCAATAATAATTTGAGTAAGGTTAGGGAACTTGCCTGTTTGCTCAGCTACAATTTAATTCTAGCTTTAATTAACTTGCGTTGAATCGACCTAACATTAACAAGTCGGCCTTTCCAATTAGTATGTGTTAAACTAATATGAGTCTATACTTACAAGAATCAAATCATCACCTAGCATGCTTCTATACATGTGTCATTACATTACACTATTAGTTTCTAACACACTATGTCATAGTTGAAATCACCATTGATTTTAAAGTTGTAAACACTAATTCATCATAGGTTCCTTTCAATAACATGCTTATTAACACGTGACTACTATACTAAACAGGTATTAGAGATTAGAGTAACCATATAAATATGCATCAACTTTCAAATTATTAATAGAACTCAGACCCTATTGCAGACTAGCGCAACCGCGCTTGGTTTGTACTAAGGAGTGGCGCGATCGCGCTACTCTTGATACAAACCAAGACATGGTTGTTTCTGCAGAAGGTCAGTGTACACCCGTCTTGCACATATATAAATAATCATGCACAACACACATGTTATTATGTGAATAACTAAATTTAACCCTTCATCAAAACATATCATAGGTCATTATTCGTTTTTATTTAATCAAGACTTCACATGTTAAGCTAACAAGGTCGATCATGTCTAGTCATTATACACATGCTACATGGTCTTTTGGCCTCAACTATACATGCTTATGTTAGTTACATCATGTATCTCAAGTATGAAGTCATCACTTAGACTTATCGTATTCCATGCTCAACTATTTTGCAATCCACATGACTAGTTAGCATGCTTGTCCATCATGTCTACATGCATGACACCTCTAATCATGATATCAGATTCTAGAATAATTGTAACATAGCTATTGACAAAACTTGTCTTTAAGGTTTCCTTTGAAAACTTCACATTAAGCTATCAATCATACAAGCCACTTTATGTAAGACCCCAACTTTTATAAATAAAGATGAATTTTTCTATAAATATTATTTTTGAATATTATGGAATAAATTTGATATAATGTTATAGTTGTGGGTAATATTTATAAATTTTGCAAAGTATGCAAGTTGTTATAAAATATTTGTTTGGCTGGGAATATTCTTTTGTTAGGGAATATTCGCATAACTACTCAATCATTGGTGGACCCCACAATGTAATTATTGTCGGATCGAGAAAACGATAAAAAATATTTTATAAAAATAACTACGGAGGTGTTACCGTTAAAACCGTTGAACTACCCGGTGGTAAAAAGTACGAAGAATACGCGTGGTTGCATAAGTACACCAGATTGATTATTGATGCTTACGTGAGAAGTCACTCAAACTATGCTCAATTATTGCTACGAAGAATTCACGATCATATCTCTTATATTATTGATTCAATTATTGTCACAGTATCATCTGTATAATATGTTATAATATTAAATCAATAATTGAGACGACAAGTTATAAATGATTAATAATTGTTGAAAGATTAAATATGTGTTATGATTTGTGGTAAGTTTGATTATTTTATGGGGGGGGCTCATATGTCATCATCTAAGAGTCTCTTCATCAATAGTAATTACCCTTGTGAATAGTATTTACCTTCGTCAATAGTAATTACCTTCGTCAATAGTAATTACCCTTGTGAATAGTATTTACCTTCATCAATAGTATTTACCTTCGTTAATAGTAATTACCTTTACTAGACGTCGAACCACTTGTCGTTTCACATTACAAAGGCGTCGAACCACTTGTCGTTTCACATTACAAAAGCGCCAAACCACTTTTCTTTTCACATCATTAGTCGTCAAGCCACTTGCCTTTTCACACGGCGGTGCTAAGCTAGAAATCTTCTATAAATAGAGGCCTAGGGCTTCATTATTTTCACGAATTCATTCAAGCTATGAGAGAGAAAGTATAGAGAGAATAAGAGAAAAAGAAGAAGAGTATTTTGTTACTACATCGTCTGCAGATTCAATCTCCTACCAAAAGTAAGGGTGTTATTCTTTCTTATTCATGAAGAGAAGCATTGTTATTCCATTGCTTATTATTCTCATTGGAATAACTCAGATACGTGGTTTACCCTATACTTGGTGACATTCTTCTATTATTCTCGTTGGAACATCCGATCAGTGTGTTTTACAATGGGACTGGTTCCGTCTTTTTATTATTCTCGTTGGAACATCCGTCTATGTGTTTTACAGGACTGGGTTCCGCCTTTCTTATTATTCGTTAGAACATCTTGTCGTGTGTGTTTACACAGGACTGGTTCCATCTTTTATTATTACATTGAATATCCTATCTCGTGTGTTTTTTACAGGATGACCGGTTCCATCTTTATTATTCTGTTGGAACATCCCGCTTGCGGTGTAATTTCACCGAATTCGTTCCGTTATTTATTATTACATTGGAATAACACATGCATGCGGTCTATCGCATGCATGGTGATTTCTTTTGTTATTCCATTCTTTATTATACCCGGTTGGTTAAAACTTTGACTTCTATACTCCATGAAATTAGTGGAATATCCTTGATATTTGCGTTTCATCCAAAGATCTTTTCATGAAAATATTCTTCCGATCATTCTTGAATTTTACTCTACAAAACAAAGATCATGTTGATAATTTGACGTTAATAATTCCCGGATAAAATAATTCTTGAACTTGTTTTTATGAATTCTTATATCATTGTCATCATCCTCATGTTTATATTTTTAAAGTCATCTCGTGGCCCTCAGAAGTGCATAGATGGACTTGGTATGATTATGACCAGAGACTATTCTTGTAATCATAACCGTAATGTTACAAATGATGTGGTAAAATCCTCAAATTGGGTCGTAGTGCATTGATGGACGAGTTGTTGGCATGATCATGACCATTAATGAATACACAAATATTCTTGGCCCGTAGTGCATGAATAATTGTGGTCGTGATACTAAAGAATATCCTTGGGTAGTAGTGCGGGGTGATTCGATGATGTGGAATATTTATTAAAGTCGAGTCTCATATATAATGATGATGAAAAAAACTTTTAAACCTAAAAGATAGTAGACTTTATTTTCTACTTGATTCTTTTAATGGATTGATATTCCTCCGCAGCTTAAACCGGTTGTCTATTGTATTTTATCGGTTTAACATTGTTGAAGACTATTGATAATTTATTCTCGCATTATTTTAGTCATAATATTTCTTCATTGGGCTAGTTGAGCTCACCCTTTCTTTCACCGTTTTCTTCGTGAAATGAGAATATAGCTAGGATTTAGTCTGGGAAACGAGTGATGGTCCCGAAGATAGCATTAGTAGTCCTCACTATTCTATAAATAGTGTGATAATAATCGTAATGAGGACTTTTTGTTTGAGTTTGTATAATATCTAGTAAACGATATTTGTATTTAAACTCACAGTTTTATGTCAGATTATACAAATGATTATGTTAATAAGTTGTATTTAAAATTGTACCATGTAAGTAGCGACCCAAGATGGGTGATGTATACCTAATTTTTGGGGCGCCACGGTTAGTATCGAGCTTAGGATATGATCCTGGCTAAGATGTGAGAATAGTACTAGGAGGGTGAGACGGGGAATACCTTCGCTAGTAGTATGACCTACCTAAGTTTATGTGTTATTTTATTGGTTGGTGGGAAGATAGGGATAATTTGTTACACGTCAATTAACCTTTTGTTTTGTGGCGATGATTCAAAATGACATCCGAGAATGTTGAGAATAGAATGGAGCGTCAAGCGATCGTTGATTCACCACATATCAATAATCGAGGATAATGTGCATCGAAGGCGACAATCCTTATGCAAACAACAACACTGACCAAATGATGAATGATCAAATGTTCAGAGGCCTTTTACGCAATTTATGCAACAGAAAGTAGAGCGACTCCTGTCCAAAACGTAGGTGGAAACACGAAAAACTCTCGGGCGGTCACCGCTAAACAATTTAAGGAGCTGGGACCACCGGAGTTTAAGGGTGAGCCAAAACCACTTCTGGCGGAAGCATGGATAAAGATGATTACCGAGATATTTGATGTCTTGGGATGCTCCGAGGAGCAAAAGGTTCCCTTTGCCGCCTTTATGTTGCGCGAAGAGGCAAATTATCGGTGGAAATCCAGAAACGCGTACTCAACCTCGTCAGATCAAGATATCTTGGGAGAAGTTCCAGAGTTGTTTCAACGACAAATACTTTCCGAAAGTATTCGCCAAATAAAGGAGGTGGAGTTTATCAAGTTGGAACAAAACAATATGGACCGTGTCGCAATACGAGGCAAAATTTATGAGTTGTCACGGTTTCGCCCCAACAGTGGATAATGAAGAGAGAATGGCGCAAATGTTTTTAAGAGGTTTGAAGTCGAGATACGTCAACATCTTATTTCTCATAAACCGTGTTTGTATTCGAGATGTTGTAAATAGGGCTCGCGATTAGTGGAGCGCGATAATGAGTCAACCTTAACTAAAAAGAGAGCAATAGGAAAAATTATAATACCAAACGAGAGTAGTCATCGAAGCGGTGACAACAAGCGTGGAGGGAATCAATAAAGCCGGATATGGTAACCACCGGTGGTAATCAGGGCCAAAACAATAAGAATGGACATTTCAAGAAAAGGAGATTCAACAATGATGGAAAGACGTCAAGCACCAAAGACCCATTGTTAAGGAAGGAGAAAGACCACCTATCATATGCTTCAAATGCGGAGGAGAGGGACACATCAGTCCAAACTGCGTCATGCCGTCCAAAGCATGTTATAATTGTGGAAGAGAAGGTCACTTAGCTCGATTTTGTCGTTTACCGAAGACAAATTCAGCTAGGATGGAGGCACCAAAGGCCATCCCGAAAATTCAAAACCAGGTAGTGCAAGGGAGAGCGTTTGTTGTGACCTCCCAAAGAGCAAGGAATCTGAATGAGGTCATCACGGGTAAGCTTATCATAAACTCTAATGAAGTCTATACTTTATTTGATACCGGTTCTACCCATTCTTTTATTTCTCCTACTTGCGCTCATCGATTAAATTTGACTCCGGAGAAATTAAACTTAGACTTATCTGTGGAAACTCCGTTGGGAGAAACCTTCATTACATCCACTGTTTATAAGTCTTGTTTAGTTCAAATCGGTACCCTCACATTACCTGTCGATCTTATTTCATTAAAAATACTTGCATTTGACGTGATTCTAGGATTGATTGGTTAACTACTTATCATGCAAAATTGATTGTTTTCGTAAGGTTGTTAGCTTTCATATTCCTAATCAACCTATTATGCTAATTCAAACGACCAAACCATTAAAATCAATCACGGTCATCTCAAGCCATAAAGCTATTCGTTTATTGAAAAACGGATGTCAAGCTTTCTTAGCTCATGTCATGATTTAAACAAAATACGCCGCTTTTGAATGATATTTCTATTGTTAATAAATTTCGACGTATTCCAGAAGAACTTCCCGCCTACCCCAGAGCGTGAAATTGAATTTTGTATCGACCTTGAACCCCAGTACAAAACCTATTTCCAAAGCCCCATATCGAATGGCTCCTATTGAACTTCGAAGTTAAAGACCCAACTGCAGGAATTGTTAGACATTGGCTTTATTCGTCCCTAGTACTTCTCCTTGGGGTGCTCTGCTCTATTCGTGAAGAAGAAAGATGGGAGTATGCGACTTTGTATTGATTATCGGGAGTTGAATCATGTCACCATCAAAAATAGGTATCCATTGCCACGTATTGATGACCTGTTTGACGATTGCAAGGAGCCAAATTCTTTTCAAAGATTGATCTTCGTTAGGATATCACCAATTGAAGATTAGAACCGGCCGACATTCCAAAGACGGCTTTCGTAACTCAAGACGGGCATTATGAATTCCTAATCATGTCCTTTGGATTGACTAATGCTCCCGCCGCCTTCATGGATATGATGAACCGAGTATTCAAGGAATATTTAGATCACTTTGTGGTCGTCTTTATTGATGACATCCTTATTTATTCCAAAAGCCGTGAAGATCATGAGCAACACTTGAGGTCGACACTCCAAAAGCTTCGTGAATATAAGCTTTATGCCAAGTTGAAGAAATGTGAGTTCGGCTTGAAGAAGTAGCATTCCTTGGGCACGTGGTATCAAGTCATAGAATATCATTGACCCAACAAAGATTGAAGCTATTCAAAGTCGGGAACAACCTAAATCGATTGGACCAAGTACGTAGCTTTCTCGGTTTAGCTGGTTATTATCGGAGATTTGTGGAAGGATTTTCTCGAATCGCTACTCCATTGACTCGGCTGACTCGGAAAGATACAAAGTTCGGTTGGAGCGAAGAATGTGAGAAGAGTTTTCAAGAACTCAAGAGGAGACTTATTTCAAAGACTGCTCGACAATACCATCCGGCTCGAGGGATTTGTCATCTACTGATGATGCTTCGAGCAAAGGGTTGGGATGTGTTCTTATGCAACATGGAAAAGTTATAGTTTATGCCTCATGACAACTCAAAGAATATGAGAGGAATTATCCTACTCATGATCTAGAGTTAGGTATTTGTTGTTTTTGCACTTAAAATTTGGAGGAATTACTTGTATGGGGAGAAAGTGGAGATCTTTACGGATCATAAAAGCCTCAAATATTTCTTCACTCAAAAGGAACTCAACATGCGACAACGACGTTGGCTTGAACTGTTGAAAGATTATGATCATACCATCCAATACCATCCCGAAAAGTTTAACGTGGTAGCCGACGATCGAGTAAAAAATCATATGCAAGTACGAAAAGCGTTATTGTCAACACAAAGGCCCATTTTGTGTGACTTTCAAAGGATGGAGATAGAGTTAAAGACTCTAGGGACGCATGTGATGATAGCGAGTATACGAGTAGAACCGACTTTAATCGATAAAGTTAAAGTCGCCAAGCTACGCACTGGAGCCGATGCGTATGAGGAAGAAAGTGCAAGAAGGTGCTATCTTAGGAAGCAAGAATCGATGAAGAAGGAATACTTGAGTCAACTCCGCACTTTGTGTTCCTAACGACCGACGATTTAAAGTATAATATCATGATGGAGGCGCACAACACACCATTTGCAATCCATCTGGGAGTACCAAATGTATCATGATATTCGGCATACATTTTGGTGGAGCAATATGAAGAGAGAGATAGCATTTGTTTATCTCAAGGTGTCTAACTTGTCAACGAGTTAAAGCGGAGCATCAAGTACCAAAAGGTCCATTGCAACCACTTGAAATTCCGTAATGGAAGTGGGAGCACATTACCATGGATTTCGTTCACACGGTCTTCCTAAGGTTTCTCAAGGCATTGATGCGATATGGGTCATTGTTGATAGATTGACCAAGTCCGCTCATTTCTTACCGACACGAGAAACTTATACACTTGAACGTCTTGCTCAGTATGTACATAAATGAGATTGTAAGATCGCATGGTATGCCGGTATCCATAGTTTCCGAACGAGATCCAAGATTCACTTCACGATTTTGGGTTAGTTTGCAAAAAGCTATGGGCACAGACTTCACGATTTAGCTTTCAAGATATCATCCTCGGGACGGACGGACAATGGAGAGGACTATTCAAACTCTTGAAGATCTATTAAGACTTTGTGTCCTTGATTTCAAGGGGAGTTGGGACAAGTTCTTACCATTGGTGGAGTTTTCCTACAACAACAGCTTATCAAGCAAGTATGGCATGGCTCCATTCAAGCATTCATGGAAGAAAGTGTCGTTCTCAAAGATGGGATGAGGTGGGTGAAGCAACGTTGTTGGGACCGGAGTTGGTACGTATGACTACGGAAAAGATTCAAACGATCCGACAACGATAAAAATCTCACAAAATCGATAAAAGAGTTATGCTGATCTTCATCGAAAAGACTTGGAATTCGATATAGGAGATCATGTGTTGTTAAGAGTTGCTCCATGGAAAGGAGTTACAAGATTTGGAAAGAGAGGAAAACTTAATCCTCGATTCATCGGTCCATTTTAATCCTCGATCAAGTAGGGCTGTGGCCTATAGACTCGCTTTACCGCCAAATATGTCTCGTGTTCATAACGTTTTTCACATATCTATGTTACGTAAATAACGGAAGATTTGACGTATGAAGAGGTTCCTGTTCAAATTTTGGATAAGAAGGAACATATTCTACGCTCCAAGGTTATACCTCAAGTCAAAGTTTTGTGGAGGAACCACGATGTTGAGGAAATGACTTGGGAGTTAGAATCGAAATGAAATCAAGGTAACCTTACCTCTTCGACATACCAGTCGCACCCTAATTTCGAGGGCTTAAATTTCATAAGAAGGGAGGTTGTAAGACCCCAACTTTATTAAATAAAGATGAATTTTTCTATAAATATTATTTTGAATATTATGGAATAAATTTGATATAATGTTATAGTTGTGGGTAATATTTATAAATTTTGCAAAGTATGCAAGTTGTTATAAAATATTCGTTTGGTCTGGGGAATATTTTTTTTTGTTAGGGAATATTCGTATAACGGCTCAATCATTGGTGGACCCCCACAATGTAATTATTTTTCGATCGAGAAAACGACAAAAATATTTTATAAAAATAACGGCGGAGGTGTTACCGTTAAAGCTGTTGAACTACCCTATGGTAAAAAGTACAAGAATCTGGCGTGGTTGCATAGTAGCACACAGTATTGATTATTGATGCTTACGTGAGAAGTCACTCATTATGCTCAATTATTGCTACAAGAATTGCACGATCATATCTCTTATATTATTGATTCAATTATTGTCACAAAGATCATCCGTATAATATGTTATAATATTAAATCAATAATTGAGACAAGTTATAAATGATTAATAATTGTTGAAAGATTAAATATGTGTTATGATTTGTGGTAAGTTTGATTATTTTATGGGGGGGCTCATATGTCATCATCTAAGAGTCTCTTCATCAATAGTAATTACCCTTGTGAATAGTATTTACCTTCGTCAATAGTATTTACCTTCGTTAATAGTAATTACCTTTACCAGACGTCGAACCACTTGTCGTTTCACATTACAAAGGCCGAACCACTTGTCGTTTCACATTACAAGCGCCAAACCACTTTTCTTTTCACATCATTAGTCGTCAAGCCACTTGCCTTTTCACACTAAGAGGTGCTAAGCTAGAAATCTTCTATAAATAGAGGCCTAGGGCTTCATTATTTTTCACGAATTCATTCAAGCTATAGAGAGAGAAAGTATAGAGAGAATAAGAGAGAAAGAAGAAGAGTATTTTGTTACTACACTGCTGCAGTATTCAATCTCCTACCAAAAGTAAGGGGTGTTATTCTTTCTTATTCATGAAGAGAAATGTTGTTATTCCATTGCTTATTATTCTGTTGGAATAACCTGTATACGTGGTTTACCCTATACTTGGTGACATTCTTCTATTATTCTGTTGGAACATCCTGTCTGTGTGTTTTACACCGGACCTGGTTCCGTCTTTATTATTCTGTTGGAACATCCTCGTTTATGTGTTTTACAAGGACTGGTTCCGTCTTTTATTATTCTCGTTAGAACATCCCGTCATGTGTGTTTTACAGGACCGGTTCCATCTTTTATTATTCTCGTTGGAATATCCTATCTCGTGTTTTACACCGGATCCGGTTCCATCTTTATTATTCTCGTTGGAACATCCTCGCTTGCAGTGTGAATTTCACCGACCGGTTCCGTTATTTATTATTACATTGGAATAACCTATCTCGTATGGGTCTATCGCATGCATGGTGATTTCTTTTGTTATTCCATTCTTTATTATACCCAAATTGGTTAAAACTTTGACTTCTATACTCCATGAAATTAGTGGAATATCCTTGATATTTGCGTTTCATCCAAAGATCTTTTCATGAAAATATTCTTCCGATCATTCTTGAATTTTACTCTACAAAACAAAGATCATGTTGATAATTTGGACGTTAATAATTCTCGGATAAAATAATTCTTGAACTTGTTTTATGAATTCTTATATCATTGTCATCATCCTCATGTTTATATTTTTAAAGTCATCGTATTCTGTGAAGTGCATAGATGGACTTGGTATGATTATGACCAGAGACTATTTGTAATCATGACTAGTAATGTTACAAATGATGTGGTAAAAATCCTCGAAGGCTCGTAGTGCATTGATGGACGATTGTTGGCATGATCATGACCATTAATGAATACACAAATATTCTTCGCCCATAGTGCATGAATAATTGTGGTCGTGATACTAAAGAATATCCTTGGCCAGTAAAAGGGGGTGATTCGATGATGTGGAATATTTATTAAAGTCGAGTCTCGGCTATAATAAATGATGAAAAACTTTTTAAACCTAAAAGATAGTAGACTTTATTTTCTACTTGATTCTTTTAATGGATTGATATTCCGCTACGATTAAACCGGTTGTTGTCTATTGTATTTTATCGGTTTAACATTGTTGAAGACTATTGATAATTTATTTCGCATTATCTTAGTCATAATATTTCATTGGGCTAGTTGAGCTCACCCTTTCTTTTCACCGTTTTCTCGTGAAATGAGAATATAGCTAGGATTTAGTCTGGGAAACGAAGTGATGGTCCTCAAGATAGCATTAGTAGTCCTCACTATTCTGTAAATAGTGTGATAATAACTGTAATGAGGACTTTTTGTTTGAGTTTGTATAATATCTAGTAGACGATATTTGTATTTAAACTCACAGTTTATGTCGTATTGTACACAACAGTTATGTTAATAAGTTGTATTTAAATTCTGTACCATGTAAGTAGCGACCCAAGATGGGTGATGTATACCTAATTTTGGGGGCGTCACACTTTACCTACCATACATCATACTTTCATATATACATGTTAGACATCAAAAGCATGCTTACAAGTTCTCAACTTAATGTATATATAGTTTATCAAGTTCATTTTCAAAACTTTAAGTCTCCATTAATAAAATTCATTTAAGCATGCAAGATACGTCTATATTATCTAATTCATGCTTTCATATGCATTTGTGCACATACTCAAGTTATTTACATATGTTCACAAGGCCAGAATGTATATTACTCCATGTATACAATTTCTAGTTTTCAAATCTTTAAGCCTTCTTTGAATAACCAAGTCAAAACAAACCTATTATGGCTTACTATATACATAACCACCTTAGTCCACATGTTTAGGTCATTTATATGCATATTCAATTCAAAGTAACATGCTTAGAATGGAACATGATCACAAAAATTAGTACACATAACTTGCAACAGGCGTGGCCGCGCGGTCATGTACCATAGAAGTGGTGCAGCCGCACCACTTCGAGTAGTATGAAAAATAATGGCTCTGCATTTGTAGAGCCTTAACACAAACCATGCTAAATCTGCAACCAACCCAACTACAATGCTTCTATGCATGCAAACAACCTCAAACAACACAATGACATGTTATTCTACATCAATTAACAGAGAATTCTTGAGAATTGTAAGAATTTGCCAAAACCCAATTCAAGAACATAAATTAGAATTTATACCTCTTTAAAGCTTAGTTTGACTAATTACTCCCTTCTGAGATTGCTAACCTCTTCTTTGGACCACAACTCTCTTAATGCTCAGCCACGCTCACTCTCTTTCTACACTTATCAGACAATTCTTTAGCAATTGAGAAATGAAGAAGGAGGGGTTATATATAGAGAACTCATTGTCCAGACATTACTCTTACACCGTGGTTTGATTCAATAGAGATTGGGAAGAAATGTTGGGTATAGAAGGGTTGGCCAACTGTCAATTCCTAGCCATCATCACTGCTAATGCTATGAAGATGGAGTTTTACGCAATAAAGAAAGTAGGCTACTATTTGGTTACTGTTTGGGACTCTTAATATGGGACACATACTTTTAAATCCCAGCAACGTGTTTATAATGCTTACTTTGTTCTCTTATATTGCCAAAAAATATAATTTTAATGTGTTAATGCTACTACACAATGACAAGTTAGGGATTATTTATGTACTCATATGAATGCATTAACTCTTACTATATAGTCTATAATATAGACATATTAATGTGTCACCTGATACTACATAAAATATATAGTTAACTAACGTATAATAAAGGTTTAATATATGACATGCTTGCACAAATTAATCAAGTATATAAAATCATATTATATTTATTAATCTCTTACTCATTAATTATTATTTATTCATAATAATTATTAATTAACACGTTATCAATTAATTACCCATATTTGCAATTAATCAATATGTTCAAATCATGCCACTATATTCAAATAAATTGAATATTTAATTATTAATAATCATATCAATTCTTTGATATTAAAAAGTCTTAGGGTTAGTCCACTAATTTAAATAAACTATTAGTGGCTCCTTTTAACCATTTCATAAATTTTCATAACCACATAAGGTTTAAATAGACTCACAAAACTAACTCATAAAAATTAAATCACATATTTATTTAATATGGAGTTTAAAATTCACGGTCATTACATCCCTCCTCCCTTATAAAAATTCCATCCTCGGAATTGTAAAAATAAGGTTACTCAAATAAAATCGGATAATTCGCTCTCATTTTCTCTTCTAGTTCCCACGTAGCTTCTTCGACTGCGTGATTCCTCCATAGAATCTTAACGGAATGGATTATTTTATTCCTCAACTTCTGTTCCTTCCTATCTAGTATCTGGACAGGAACTTCCTCGTACGATAAGTCTTTCTCGACTTGGATTAGTTCATAGGACATAACGTGCTTGTAGTTTGGTTTATATGGCCATAATACTGACAAATGAAACACGTTGTGAATGTGCTCAAGTTCAGGAAGTAATGCTACCTCGTACACCACTTCACTGACTCGCCACAGAATCTCGAATGGTCCTATGAACCTAGGGCTCAACTTGCCTTTCTTCTCAAAATGAATCTTCCCTTTCCTGGGAGATACTTTTAGAAATGCATAGCTTCATAATTCAAAATCTTTCTTCTTGCGATGTAAGTCCGCATACTTCTTTTGGCGATCTTGAGCTGCTACTAGTCAGGATCTTATCACCTTGAGGATTTTTACCGTCTGTTGTACCAATTCTGGTCCCAGTAGTCGACGTTCTCCAACATCGTCCCAGTATAAGGGTGTTCTATTTTTCCTCCAATACAGTGCTTCATACGGTGGCATTCTAATACTGGCGTGATAACTATTGTTATACGCAAACACTACTAATGGAAGGTGATCCTCCTAACTACCCTTAAAGTCCATCACATAAGCTCGGAGCATGTCTTCAAGTGTTTGAATCGTTCTCTCGCTTTGCCCATTATTCTGCGGATGATACACGGTACTCATTTGTAGTTGTGTCCCTATTCTTTCTTGAAGTCTCTTCCAGAAGTTTGACGTGATTCGCGGATCTCTATCTGATACAATAGACACCAGCACCCCATGCCTCAAGATAATTTCCTTAACATACAATTTGGCTAACTGGTCCAAACTATACTTAATCTTAATCGACAAAAAGTGAGTTGACTTAGTAAGACGATCTATAATCACCCATATGGCGTCGTGCCCTTTCTGCGTTGCCGGAAGGCCCAGCACAAAGTCCATTGTGATGTGCTCCCATTTCCATTCTGGAATCTCTAATGGTGGTAATAACCCGCATGGTCATTGGTGCCCTGCCTTGACTCTCTGATAAATTAGACATCTACTTATGCATTCCGCAACCTCTCTCTTCATGTTTGGCCACCAGAAGTGGTGACGCAAATCTTGCTACATCTTCGTGCTTCCTGGGTGTATCGAATATCTCGTATTGTGCGCTTCTTGCAAAATCTATTCTCTAGTTTATTGTACTAACAGTACCCAAATTCGTCCTTCAAATCTTAGCAGTCCAGTGCTATCAATCTTAAATTTCAATTCCTCACCTTCAGTCAATCACTTCTTGATGTTATTGAAATCTTTGTCCTTTTCTTATACCTATTTAACCTTATCCTATAAAGTCGGGCTTTCTGTCATTGTGAATAATTGTTCGATGGTCTCCATCGGATACTTAATCTCCAAGTCTAGTCGTTCAAAATCTTTCACCAATTCTTATTGAATGGTCAACTTCAATAACTTCTCTCTGCCTTTTCTGCTCAAGGCATCTGCCACTACATTTGCTTTGCCTGGATGGTATAGAATCTCACAATCATAATCTTTAATCAATTCTAGCCATCGGCGCTACCTCATGTTTAACTCTTTCTACGTGAAGATATACTTCAGACTTTTCTAACAGTATATATCTCACACTTCTCGCCATACAAATAATGCCTCCAAATCTTTAAGGCAAAAACTACCGCTGCTAACTCCAGGTTATGAGTCGGATATCCCTTCTCATAATCTTTTAGCTAACATGAAGTGTACACAATGACCCTGGCGTGTTGCATCAGTACACAGCCAAGACCCTTGTGTGATGCATCACTATACACTACAAATCCTCCCGTGTTGTCCAGTAAAGTCAACACAGGTGCTTAACTAAGCCTCTTCTTCAATTCTAGGAAACTTTCTTCACACTTCTCCGTCCAAATGAACTTAGCTGTTTTTCTAGTAAGATTGGTTAACGGCGATGCTAATTTTGAAAAATCCCGAATAAATCTTCGATAGTATCCCGCCAATCCTAAGAAACTCTTGATATCTGTTGGCGTCTTCGGCTGCTCCCAATTGATAATCGCTTCTACCTTCGTTGGATCCACCGAAACACCAATCTTGTTTATAACGTGCCCTAAAAACTGCACTCTCTATAACCAAAACTCACACTTGGAGAATTTTGCATACAGCTTATTTCTCCTTAATGTCTCCAACACTATCCGAAGATGCTTGGCATGTTCTTCCTCCGTCTCTGAATACACTAGAATGTCATCAATGAATACGACAACAAACTTATCCAAATACTGTTTGAACACTCTGTTCATCAAATCCATAAATGTTGCTGGCGCATTTATCAATCTGAATGACATTACCAAAAACTCAAAGTGTCCATACCGAGTTATGAATGCCATCTTTGGAATGTCCTCTGGCCTCACTTTTAGTTGGTGATAACCGATCCTCAAGTCAATCTTTGAAAAGTACTTTGCCCCCTTCAACTGATCAAACAAATTGTCTATCCTGGGCAACGGGCACTTGTTCTTAATGGTGACCTTGTTCAACTCTCGGTAGTTGATACAAAGTCTTAGCGACCCATCTTTCTTCTTTACGAATAAGACTGGTGCTCCCCACGGTGATACGCTCGGTCGAATGTATCCCTTATTTAACAACTCTTGTAATTGAGCCATCAGTTCTTTCATCTCTACCGGTGCCATACGATACGATGCTTTGTATACCGATGTTGTCCCCTATGCCAAATCAATAAAAAAAACTCAATCTCTCTATTCGGTGGCAATCCTAGAATCTCGTCTAGGAAGACATCAACAAAATCCCTTACAATAGGTATCTGACTCAGGTCACCCTCGACCCATCGAGTATCAACCACGTGATCCAAATAACCTACACAGCCCTTCCTAAGCAATCTCTGCACTTACAACATCTTCAGACAATGAGATTGTCTCAGTGATTTACTACCATAAAATACCGCCTTCGACTTATTCGGAGTCCTAAGGTGTACACACTTCTTCTTATAATCTATAACTGCTCCGTTAACCGATAATCAATCCATCCCAAGGATTACATCGAACTCCCCTAAACGAATCAGTATCAAATCCACTTTGAGCTTAAATCCTCGCAATTCGGCATAACAATTCCTATGAATGTATTCTACGGGAATAATTTCCTTGTTCGCTATTTCTAGGTTCATAGGGTGTTCTAATCTCTCACGGGGTAAGTCTAACTGTTTAGCAAATTCATCGGAAACAAAAGAGCAGGTAGCACCCGAATCAAATAACACGTATGCATCTATATCATTGATCAGAATGATACCTGACACCATGTCCTTATATTCTACCGCATCCTGTACGGTCATGTTGAATGTTCGTGTCGTTAATCTGTTGGCTCGACTAGCTGGTCCTCCAATGTTCACCCCATTGTTGTTGTTGTTGTTGTTGCGGTTGCCGGTAGCTGCATCACCCTTTTTCTTCGGGCAGTCCTTGATTTGATGGTCTGTGGCTCCACACGAGAAACATCCTCCCTTCTACTTATTTGGACACTGAGGATCCGTGTGCCCTGGTTGTCCATAATGATAACAAACACTCTTTCCCTACATGCACTCCCCCGAGTGATTCCTCCCACAGTTGTTGCACTTCATACTTTTCTTGGTCTCCCCCCTAGACTTATTACCTCTAGAGGATTGGCTCTCTGTCCATTTACGCTTGTTGGGGTTGCTGCCTCCGCTGCTTCTTCCTTTCTGTCCATCTTGACTGGTCTACTTTTCTTGTTTGAATCAAGCAATGGCTTCATTGCCTCCTTCAGCAATGATAGCCCTTTCCAATAGATCAGAGTAAGTCTTAGGGGATGTTTGATAAAACTGAATAAATCTGAATCCAAATCTGAATGAGCTGAATCTGAATCTGAATAAAAAAAACTGTTTGATAATTGACATGTCTGAAACATTTGAATGACAAAACTTTATTATTTTACCCTCTCTAAAAAAATTCAAAATTGTTGTAAATTTATTTAATATTACTTAATATAATAGTTAATATTTTATTTTTATTTATTTTACTTCATTAATCTGCTCATTCAGCCATTCAGCTCAAAAAATCTGACTTAGCCATTCAGCTCGTCTATCTTACCGATTCAGCCATTCAGACCAAAACAAACGCACTAATCGATTCAGCCATTCAGACCAAAACAAACGCACTAACCGATTCAGCCATTCAGATTCAGCTCCATTCAGCTCTAAACAAACACCTCCTTAATCTTCAATACAATCACTGCTTTCTGCAACCATGATTTCCGTCCTGATTCGAACCTTCTTGCCTTCTTGGCCTCTGTGTCAACCTGATGCGGAGAAAATCGGGCAAACTCTTTAAATCTTGTCGCGTACTCTACGATACACATACTACCTTGCTTCAGTTCCAAAAACTTAACTTCCATATCCTGCTGCGTATTCTCTGAGAAGTAATCCTCAAGGAATAGCTCCTTAAATTTGTGCCAAGGAATAACTCCTTCGTCTGCTCGTCCCTTATTGGGTTTCCACCAATAATTAGCTTCTCCCTTCATCATGAAAGTAGCAAAACTCATCTTATGTCTGGGCTTCAATTAGGTCCAAGTTTCCCCGGAACTCCGGTGGTCCTACCAATTTAAAGTCCTTAAAGATAGCCAAGTGTTGTCATGGCTGCCCTGCTGCTGGCGGGAGTCTATTTTGCATTGCCTCAGTTAACAAGTTAACAAAGTTTTGCATCGGATCGACATTTTCCCCACTACCATTGTTAACGGATCCTTCCTCCCTCTGATTTCGCTGTAGTCTCCTAGGCGTCATGATCTGAGGAAAGGAAGAAACAATTACGCTTTATGTGATATGTTATCCATGTTAGCATTAAGAAGTTTAAGACGTCTATTAATCATTTTTTATTTAAATAAACAACTTCAGTATCATAATAAACTCGATGGATTTCCTCCACCCATCACTTACATACTTTTCTTAAGTTTTCTACTAAGGTTATAACCTAGGTTTCACATTCCTAATGTTTATAACCTACAGCTTTGATACCAACCTATGACACCCCGAGAAACTGGGTCCTTTGACCCCGGTCCGGTCATCGCGATAAAATACAAACATCCACCTCTAAACAAGATACGATAACTAAAATGCGGAATATAATAAACGTACGTCGTTCATTCAAAAGGTGTTACTAGTCCCAAGATTTGATAACCTTAAAATAGTCTTACAAACACACCCTAAAATAATTATTAGGGTTCATATTACATAACAGTAACATAAACTAGGCATAAAGTAAAGTCTGCTCCTTGCTACTATCCTACATCTTTCCTTTACCCTTATCATTTCCTGAGGTCTCGGGCTTAGCTGCAATATAATTAATGATATAGAAAGGATGAGCAACAAGTTTGCTCAACAAGTTTAAATACAACAATAAATATATATCATGATGAATGGAAAATATCTGACAATGAATTCAACAATATGAATATCTGAAGGATTCAACAATATAAATATTAGAAGCAAAGATAATGATTTCTTTTAGAATAACTGCTAGTCAAGTAGACTTTGAACTATAACACTCCAATGAAATTAATAGCTAATTGACCCTTTGGTTACGGGCAACAGAATAAGTACTTGAGGGGATCCGCCTCGCGTACACTATGTATATACATAACATTTAAATTTGCTCTTTGTATCTTATATTAGATACCTGGGGTACTCCCCTATCATAAAAGGGGTGTTCTTTCAGTCTAAGAATCCTTACCATCAATTAGTTTGGATAGCTTTTATAAAACTTCATACACTTGTCTGACCAAACAAAGGTTCAAACTCTATCTGACAGAGTTCAAGAATTTTAGAACTTTAAATAATGTACAAGCCCAAGACTGTACGAACTCAAATTCACTAAGTGCAAATATCAATAATATCGATGTGGAATAATTATAAAGTAATTAAACCACTTAATATGCTTGCAAAATAAAGTTCAAGCCTAAATAAATAACTTTCAATTCAACAATAACCTGCTCAATACGATTTGAGAAGGATAGGAAACTTTCACAAAAATAAGTGAAGTTTAGCAACTTACACAATATTCAAAGTGGTGTAAAATAGAGAACTTGCATAATCAAAGAGTGAAGTTCAAGGAACTTACTCAATAATAATTTGAGTAAGGTTAGGGAACTTTCCTGTTTGCTCAGCTACAATTTAATTCTAGCTTTAATTAACTTGCGTTGAATCTACCTAATATTAACAAGTCGGTCTTTCCAATTAGTATGTGTTAAACTAATATGAGTCTACACTTACAAGAATTAAATCATCACCTAGCATGCTTCTATACATGTGTCATTACATTACACGATTAGTTTCTAACACACTATGTCATAGTTGAAATCACCATTGATTTTAAAGTTGTAAACACTAATTCATCATAGGTTCCTTTCAATAACATGCTTATTAACACATGACTACTATACTGGACAGGTATTAGAGATTAGAGTAACCATATAAATATGCATCAATTTTCAAATTATTAATGTAATGAGACCCTATTATGCATCAAGGCGGCCGCTTGGTTTGTATTTAAGGAGTGGGCGCTAGCGCTTCTCTTAATGCAAACCAAGATATGGGTATTTCTGCAGAAGGTCAGTGTACACCCGTCATGCACATATATGAATAATCTTGCACAACACACATGTTATTATGTGAATAACTAAATTTAACCATTCATCAAAACATATTATAGGTCATTATTCGTTTTCATTTAATCAAGACTTCACATATTAAGCTAACAAGGTCGATCATGTCTAGTCATTATACACATGATACATGGTCCTTTGGCCTGAACTATACATGCTTATGTTAGTTACATCATGTATCTCAAGTATGAAGTTATCACTTAGACTTATCGTATTCCATGCTCAACTATTTTACAATCCACATGACTTGTTAGCATGCTTGTCCATCATGTCTAAATTCATGACACCTCTAATCATGATATCAGATTCTAGAATAATTGTAATATAGCTATTGACAAAACTAGTCTTCAAGGTTTCCTTTGAAAACTTCACATTAAGCTATCAATCATGCAAGCCACTATACCTACCATACATCATACTTTCATATATACATGTTAGACATCAAAAGCATACTTACAAGTTCTCAACTTAATGTATATATAGTTTATCAAGTTCATTTTCAAAACTTTAAGTCTCCATTAATAAAATTCATTTAAGCATGCAAGATACGTCTATATTATCTAATTCATGCTTTCATATGCATTTGTGCACATACTCAAGTTATTTACATATGTTCACAAGGTCAGAATGTATATTACTCCATGTATACAATTTCTAGTTTTCAAATCTTTAAGCCTTCTTTGAATAACCAAGTCAAAACAAACCTATTATGGCTTACTATATACATAACCACCTTAGTCCACATGTTCAGGTCATTTATATGCATATTCAATTCAAAGTAACATGCTCAGAATGGAACATGATCACAAAAACTAGTACATATTGGCGGCAAGAGGTATGGCCGCTAAGCAATATGTATTATAGAAGTGGCGCAATTGCTGCACTTCGAAAGAAAAGATGAAAATAATGGCTCTGCATTTACAGAGCCTTAACATAAACCATGCTAAATCTGTAACCAAACCAACTACAATGCTTCTAAGCATGCAAACTACCTCAGACAACACAATGACATGTTATTCTACATCAATTAACAGAGAATAATTGAGAATTGTAAGAATTTGCCAAAACCCAATTCAAGAACATAAGTTAGAATTTATACCTCTTTAAAGCTTAGTTTGACTAATTACTCCCTTCTGAGATTGTTAACCTCTTCTTTGGACCACAACTCACTCAATGCTCAGCCACGCTCACTCTCTTTCTACACTTATCAGACAATTCTTTAGCAATTGAGAAATGAAGAAGGAGGGGTTATATATAGAGAACTCATTGTCCAGACATTACTCTTACACCGTGGTTTGATTCAATAGAGATTGGGAAGAAATGTTGGGTATAGAAGGGTTGGCCAACTGTCAATTCCTAGCCATCATCACTGCTAATGCTATGAATATGGAGTTTTACGCAATAAAGAAAGTAGGCTACTATTTGGTTACTATTTGGGACTCTTAATATGGGACATAGACTTTTAAATCCCAGCAACGTGTTTATAATGCTTACTTTGTTCTCTTATATTCCCAAAAAATATAATTTTAATGTGTTAATGCTACTACACAATGGCAAGTTAGGGATTATTTATGTACTCACATGAATGCAATAACTCTTACTATATAGTCTATAATATATAGACATATTAATGTGTCACCTAGTACTACATAAAATATATAGTTAACTAGCATACTGTAAGACCCCAACTTATTATTAATGAAATTTAATTTTCTCTATTTATTATTTTGAAATAGTAAGGGTTGATGTGATTAATGTGGATAGTTAGGGGTAAAATACGCAAATATTTTAAAATAAGCAAGTGGTTATAAAATATTCATTGTTATTAGGGAATATTCGTTTGGTCGTGGAATATTAGATCTTTTTGTGGGAATATTAAATATTTTGCAAGTAGCGACCATGTGTGGGCCCCATAACTGAAAGCGATTGGATGAAGAAAACGACAAATATAAGTTGTTTAAAAATAACGGTGTAGTTGTTATCTGTTATATATCGTTAAAATACCCTTGGTTAAAACACAAGAAGATTACCAGATTGCACCAATTATTGATTCTTACGACGTAAGTCACTACTCAATAATGGTTACGGTAATTCTTCGCTCAATATTTTATTGAGTTAATAATTCTTTGCGTTGATATTTTATATTATTGTTGTTTCAATAATTGTCATTACACAAGATTTTTCATTATCGAAGCAATAATTCATATTATCCGAATAATATTATTAGATAACATTATTGACAATGTCTAGAAAGTTACGTCTAAGGAGAGGTTTGGTCACCTAATTTGCTTTTAGTAAGAAGAAATTCTTATTGGAAAGCCCCCCTCTCTCTGAACCGGCTATCGGTTGTCAATATCAGGATTCGTAATATTATTTGTGAATAATTAATTATTGATTCATATGATGAGAAAAATATTGATTTTATGTGGATATAGATGGAGGAAATTTTTATTGTGACAATTGTTGAAAATTAATATTTTATCTTTTTCTGATAAAATAATTCATTTAAATATATTATTATATGTTAATAATATAATAATGGTGATATTTTTACAACGAATGTGGGATATATGAATATACGAGGAGGAGGAGTATTTTTGTTGCAATAAATGTTTAAAACATGTTAAACATGTCATGGACCCCATTTATTGATGAAATTTGATTATAACTTGTAAAATCGCTTCTGTTTGTGGATTTGGTCAATTTCTATTTGGAATTTGAAAAACTTTCTTCTGCAAAGTTGTAGAGAATTGAATTTCCTATAAAAACTCGCGAGATTCGAATTTTCTGATGAAATGGCTATTTATTATGAATTATTGAAGTTCCGAAGCTCCGAAATAATTGATTTTTGAAGTTTAAAATATTTAAAATTAGAAAAACGTTTTTTCTTACTTTTTTCTAGAATGTGGCATGTGTTTGGTGGCTGAAATCAGATTCTAGGCATGTGTAGGAAATTTATTATTAATTTATTAAATTTTTCGCTTTGGTGTTCTAAGCAATTTCTATAAATAGGTGCTTGGGTTAGAATTGAAAATCACACCGTAAACTCAAGTTTTCTCTCTATATTATCGAGCGTATTCTTGTGAGTATTTTGAGTATACTTTGAGTATTGCTATCGGTGCAAGTCCAAGTCATAGCCTATATTCGGTGTTTCAAATTTAGAAAAGATCGATCTTTCGAGGTAAGGATGTTATTTTCTTCTCAAATGATATTATTTCTTCAATATCATTATCTTTGAAATATTGGTTGGAACTTTTATCAAATTTGGAACTTTTTCATGCTCGGGGTTACTATGCATGAGTTACTATTCACGAGTTACTATTCATGAGTTACTATTCACGAGTTACTATTCACGAGTACTATTCAGTAAGCGTGAAGATATTTTTGTGGAATTTCTATCTTTTGGTGTCTGGAGTTACTATTCACGATACCAAGACTATTCACGATACTGTGACTATTCAATTAGAAAAATAAAATTTCTTCTTTTTGTCCAAAATATCTATTCGGATACTAGCTTTGATTGTATCCATGTTTTGATCATTCTTGAATTTTACACCACTATGATTATTTTTGAGGTATTTTGAACATGGATAAAACAAAGTACGAATCCTTAATCCTTGTCATTTTGTTTCCTTTGGATTCGTTTCTTTAAAAAATATTTTTCATCATCCTCGGTCTTAAATGATGATATTATTGAATATCTTTGGCCCAGTAGTGCAAAAGATGAATGATTTTGAAGAATATCTTGGGTCAGTAGTGCAAAAGATGAGCAGTGTTTAGATGAACATGACTAATCGATGAATATCTTTGGCTCAGTAGTGTAAAAGATGAATATTTGATTCAGATGTATATTGATTGATGTTACAGGATAAAAGATAGAGCGATGAACTTTTAAATTCATACATAGAAGATAGTAGTTTGCATTCTCTACTTAACTCTTCTAATGAATTATTATTTCGCTGCGAATATTGATTTAAAATTTGTTGTCTATTGTATTCTATTAGATTTTTTCCTGTTGAAGACTAACTTAGTAATTTGTTGTATATTATCTTAGTCATAATATTCTTCTTTGGGCTAGTTGAGCTCACCCTTTTCCTTTTTGTTCCATTTTTTTTCTCGGGGAGGCGAGAATATAGCGAGTACTTAGCAGTGGGTATGGAATGAAGGTTTTAGAAAGGATTGTTTAGTAGTCCTCACCATTTTGTAAAATAATGTATCAATAAATGTGATGAGGATTTATTTGAGTATAGATATTGTCTAGAAGATAATATTTGTATTCAAACTCACAGTTTTACTGTTGTAATAATAAAGTTGTAGTTGTTTCTGTACCATGTATTGACAACTCAGAATAGGTGATGTATACCTATTTTGGGGGAGTCACACATACAATAAAGGTTTAATATATGGCATGCTTGCACAAATTAATCAAGTAAATAAAATCATATTATATTTATTAATCTCTTACTCATTAATTATTATTGTAACGCCCGAGAAAATCGGATTTTTATGACAATTAAATTTTTATTTGATTATATGAATTAAATGAATTTAATTGATTTCTTGGTGAGTAAGCTATGTGATGGTCGTTCTATGACCTAGAATGTGTCAACGTGGTTAGTATTCTGACTACGTGTTAGAAATAATTGTTTGGAATTTCCAAGACGAAAATAATTGTTTTCCGAGAAATTTTCGTAAAAACACTATTCATCCGTTACTGTTCGGGGAATTATTTTGAAATTCCGAGAAAGGCGTAATGATAGAATATCGTGATAAGATGGAATATCTGATAATATTTAATTTATGACAAACACAGTTTTCGCCTGCGGACTTAAAACCTAAGGGTTGAGTATATTGATTTCCGAGAAGGAAATAATATGCGTAGAAGGAATGGCGTTAGGGTTAATTCGAGTGTTATACATTTGGTGATACTATTTAGTATCTATGTATAATATGTTGAGTAAATACGAAGTATAATATGATTATTGTATGAGTAGTATACGGAGATAATACGTGAATTGTACGTATGTGACACGATTCGTATTATAGAATTAAGTTAAGACTTAATGACTAATTCATTTGAGTTGGATTATTAATTAACCCAATCATTTGAATGACCAAGGCCCAATGTTAATTTTGTTAAGCCCAATTCATTAAAACTGAATCGTGGGTCAAACCGGTGGGTCACCGAATGGGTAAAACCCATGGGATGTTACATGGGGTGGTGGGCCGGCCACCTTGGTGTGGAAGCCAAGCATAAGGCTTGGTCACCAAGTGTTTTACTTGGTGACCACATATGAATAGTAAGGAGGTGGTGGTTTAAAGTCTAAATTTCCCTCCATTTTAGTTTTCTATAAATAGAAAGGTAGGTTGATTCATTTGGGAGTTTTCAACTTGCCAACCTTAGATTATTTGAGAGAGAAAGAGAGATAGACCCAAAAATTATACACTTTGGAAGCTTTAACCTTTATTCTTCCAAGAGATTGCTTAAGAGTTCTTGAGGTAATACTTCTTGCTTCTCATGTCCATCCCTTTTTGATTTTCTTTCATCTTAGAGAATCATAGAATGGGTGGTATATGTCTTGTGTGAGGATTTAAAGATGACTTACCATAGATTCAATCTCTATAAGTCATGAGACTATAAGAATCATAAGGTTTAATATAGTTTTGAACCATGAAAATATTGATAGTTGAGATCAATTGTTGATAAACAATTGAGCTCCATCAATACGTTAGTATATGCATCTTGTTTGGTTAGGATGTAGATATGAAATCCATGGAGTATTCCATGTGATTTGGCTTAGAGAACATTAGTAACGAAGTTATGGCGAATTTTACAGGAATAGACGTTAAACGTCGAAAACGTAGAAATTCCGGAATGGTAGTCAAAAGTTGCCGTGAGACTTGAAAACGTTGGTTTTCAATGTCAACATGTGAGATAGGGTGATTAAGAGTTGTGGGTTCGAGAATCGTCGGATTCCGACTTAAAAAGAAGAAAACGAGCATTGAATGCTCATTAACATTTCTGAATGTCTATAAAATGAACTTAATAGTGAATTTTGTGTTAACGGATTCGAAATTCTTATATGAAAACGTAGGGTATGTCATTTATGACGTGTAGGCTTTTGAACGGACCAAATCGGGCTTATAACGAAGAAGTTACGACCCCGGGAATTTCACATGATTTTAAAGCTCACGAGAATCAGATTGAGGTTCAGCTGCATATGGCTGACGTAGTGTAAAAAGCCATGCCTCAGCGCCAATTATGGCCGGGAAAAAAATAAAAAGGTATGGAGACTCGCGCCGCAGTGCAAGAGTTTGTTCATGGACTCGCGCCAAGTCCGGGCAAAACCTCTGGAGAGTGAAATGTACAATACCACTAGAATGCTTCGATGTCGCTACCGCTAAAGACGAAGTTCGAGGCTTTTGATAGTAACTTAGGTTTTGAACTTCAGTTATTTCGAGACCTACCTAAGTTGAGTTTATATACTCAATGAATGTACTAAGACTAATCCTATATTACCTATACTAAGGTATATAGTATGAAATCTAGGAATGTAATGCATGTTAACAAGATATGTACGATGAACAAAGTTGGTACCTTATCAACAATGTTTGAGTCCGGTTAATAAACGTCAGTTGAGTGATAAACCGGGACGAAGTGTAATAAGTCATGTTGACTTTAATGAAAATATTAAGTTAACAAAGACATAGAAGAGAAAGAAGCTTGTAGGAACAATGTGAATAGTTGTTTGATGGCTGATTACGGTGTGCTATGTGAATATATCATGTAGATTTTGTAAAGGCTGGGGTCAGTCGAGTAAGTTATTTGAAGACGCTGAAAGGCATGTTTTCTTAACGCTTGTCTAACTTCCATGTTAGCCAAGTTTTATGTGATTCGTTGAACTGAATTGCAAGACTTGTTTTAAAGAAAGGGTCGATGCCAGATTTTAACTTGGCTAGACTATTTGTAAGATATAGATTGATTATTATTTATATCATTCTTTATAGAAATGTTAACGATATCCTATGCCAAGTAATTGGTACGGACGTGAAGGTAAGGTTATTCTATGAGCAAACAAAAGTATTTTTCATCGATTATTCGATGGGCACGCGAGTTTGCCAAAAATATTAAACGTAAATACGTTTAATGAATGAGTGTTGATCAACATAGAGTACTATAGGCTGATCACCTAGAAGTGCTCGTAAGTTATACGGATGAACGGCCTTAGTGCTGTGGACTCCTTTTCAAGTATGAAAACTGAAATGTACTGTTCATGGTCTATCAACCGGTTCAGAATTCCTAATCTATTCTATACTTTGGGAATTGATGTTATGAACTGTTAGAGTATTATTGATTCATAATACTTCATAACTATTGTTCAGTTATGTTGGAATTGTTATACAATTCATGAATGTGGTATTCCTGTTATCCTTGATTAAACTTGTTGAGCTGTCATGCTCACTTCTTGCTTGAATTATATAACTGCAGTTAAAGATGAACGTACTGTGAATTCCAAGAGAGATAAGGGCAAAGCTAAGATGGATGCTTAGACATTGTGTAATAGTTTAGTAAGTTTGTATGTATTATACATTATGAACAATGAATGGTGTAACCGGTTTATGAACCTGGGAAGGATTATACTTTGATTGTAATAAGAAGATAATAATTACCTTCATTTTGTTGTATTTTTACGAAATGATTGTATGGATGTTAGTACAGTGGAGCACCATCTATCGGGTTGGAAGATACCCGAATTTGGGGGCGTCACAATTATTTATTCATAATAACTATTAATTAACACGTTATCAATTAATTATCCATATTTGAAATTAATCAATATGTCCAAATCCTGCCACTATATTCAAATAAATTGAATATTTAATTATTAATAATCATATCAATTCTTTGATATTAAAAAGCCTTAGGGTTAGTCCACTTATTTAAATAAATTATTAATGGCTCCCTTTAACCATTTCTTAAATTTTCATAACCACATAAGGTTTAAATAGACTCACAAAACTAACTCATAAAAATTAAATCACATATTTATTTAATAAGGAGTTTAAAATTCACGGTCATTATAACCTCAACAACGGCGACATTGCTGGGTTTATGACCGAGGAACTTAGGCTTCTCACGAATCTAGCATTGTTTCATATCAATTCCAATAGGTTCCGTGGTACTATTCCCAGGAAGTTCAAGGACTTGAGAATTTTATCTCTAATCGGACGTCAAGAATAAATGTGAGTTTTCCGATAAATTCCCTTATGTTGTACTTGGATTACCCAAATTAAAGTTCTTAGATCTCTGATTTAATGAGTTTGAAGGAAAGGTTCTGAAAGAATTATTTGACAAAGATTTGGATGCAATTTTCATTAATCATAATCGCCGGTTTGAAATCCACGATAATTTGGGGAATTACGGTATCGTAATTGTATTAGCCGACAATGATTTCGCGACTATCTTCCGGTACCGAAGATTGGGAACATGTCCGTCTGTTGAATGAGGTAGTTATGATGGATAATGGGTTGCGGTCATGTTTTCCAGAAGAGGTCGGGTTTTGAAGGAGCTAACCGTGTTTGATGTGAGCTTCAATGAATTAATGGGGCCTTTGCCGGATAGCATTGGAGGGATGGTGAGCTTGGAGTAGTTAAATGTGGCACATAATATGTTATCCGGAAGTATAAATGGTGAGCTTGGAGCAGTTAAATGGGAAGTTAAATGGAGTTCAAGCCTGAGAGATTCTTGAATATAAATGGTGAAAGTAAGATGGATGAAGAAGAAGGTTTTGATATAACATGGAGTAGGAAAATCAAAATGATGCCTTTTGGTGCAGGGAGGAGGATATGCTCTGGCTTTGGTTTGGCTTTACTTCACTTGGAATATTTTGTGGTCAATTTGATTTGATACTTTGAATGGAAGGTTATGCTGATGCAAATGTTGATCTTTCAGAGAAGCAAGTGTTCACTGTTGTCATGAAAACACCCATGCTTTCACACATCTCCCCCAGAGCTCAATCATAGAGGTATTAAGGGGCTGTCTTTTACATCCGTAGATGAATGTGTTGGATTAGTACAAATACAGTGTTATTATTATGTAGATGTGGGTTATGTTTAGTTATTATTGCATGTGGAATTTGAACACCCCCATCGCTGTATCCCATAGATGATGCAAGGTTGTATACTCAGTTTGATTTTATCTGGTGTAAATGTAACATTAATTTATAATAAATGTACACTACCAAGCTTACCCCTCTGTAATAAACATTACAGCCTTAGCCGGTCACTTTTGACCGGTTAACAATTGAAAGTGTGCTTTTTGTTACGTTTAATTAAAGTTTTGGGTGTACTTAGACACCTTTTTTCGGTTTGGGTGCAAAAGTCAACATGGATGTAATGTTTGGGGTGCACATTGTCTTTTAGTCATAATATTAGTAAGCGAGGAAAATATTATTTGTCGATTAATAATACTTAGAAGTAAATAAAATATTATTAAGGGTAATAATATTAAATGAGTTTAATAAGGTTTACGTGATAGTAATGTTGTCAAATGATGATAATATTACTCAAGAATTAATGTAATGACTAGATGTTCGATAATTTAATATAGAGTGATGATATTATATGATTTACTAATTGGAAGATCAATTATAGGTCTTTCAACAGAAAATAATTAAATTGCTTAAGCAGATAGATTTAATTTCGTATCAGTAGACCGTAGATGAGGCAAGTTCCCTAACTCAAACTTGAGTTATTATTTTCAAAGCATGTTAGCGGATAATTATTGTTTTTATTCCACATCCTTAATGATTATTTCTAATCGCACTTTGTGCAATTAAAATCATGTTCTACTATAGGTAGGACACACTAGCGAAGGATTTACTCATCTCTCCCCTCCTAGTTCTATTTCCCGTTGTAAGACCCCTACATTTTAATGACTAAAATTAAATTTCCTCTATTCATTATCTTGAAATAATAAGGTGTTAATTTGATATAATACTTTGGTTATGGGTGAAATATGTAAAATTTTCAAAATAAGCAAATGGTTATAAAATATTCATTGTTGTCGGGGAATATTCGTTTGGTAGTGGAATATTCTTGTTGTCAGGGGATATTCGTACGACGGCGCATCCATTTGTGGGCCCCATAACGGATAACGGTCGGATGAAGAAAACGATAATTTGAGTTTTTATAAATAACGGCGTAATGGTTATCGTTAACACTATTAGAATACCCGGTGGTTAAAATACAGTAATATGCGTGGTTGCACAGTAGCACACGGTATTGCACAGTATTTTTGAAATATTGATTCTTACGTAAGAAGGCACTACTCAATAATTGTTACAGTAATTACTGTTCAATATTTTATTTTATTAATTGAATAATTGCTACGTTGATATTTTATATTATTATCGTTTCAATAATTGTCACTGCACAGTATCTCCATTATCAGATCAATAATTCATGTTATTTGAATAATATTTTTAGATAGCATTATTGACAATGTCTAAGGAAGTTCTGTCTAGGAAAGGGGTTTGGTCACCTAATTGCGCGTCAATAAGGAGAAATCTTTATCGGAAAGCCCCATCTTTCTTGGGAACGACCTAGTTGTCATAATTGTGATTCTGTAATATTATTTATGAATAATTAATTAGTGATTTATATGATAAGGAAATATTTATTTTATGTGGATATAAATGATGGATATATTTATTTTATGTGGATATAAATGAAGGAATAAATGCTGAGGTGTTTTATCAGTATTTTGTCAGAATATAGGTGTTGAAAATCGTCTATATGCGGATTTCAGTCATTTTTCGTTTGGAATTTGGAAAAACATAAACTTAAAAAGTTGTAAAAAAATTAATTTCCTATGGAATAGACATGAGATTCGAATTTTTCTGATAAAAGGGCTATTTATTATGAATTATTGTAGTTTTGGAAATTAAATATTTTTATTAAAATTGGGTGGGACCAACTTTTGTTTGAAAACATGTGGGCTGCAAATTTTTTCAGAAATGGATGGCTTGCTTATTCAACAAAGGAGGAGGCATGGAAGAAAAAAAAAATTATTATTTTATTAATTTAGTCTCCTTTGACATTCTAGCATTTTCCTATAAATAGGTGCTTAGGTTAGAATTGAAAATCACACCAGAAATAAGTTTTCTCTCTCTATCTATATTTTCAAGCGTATTTTGTGAGTATTTTGATACATTGAGAGTTGCTATTCAGTGTAAGTTTCCTTCGGCTTTACATCTGATATTCCGATCAGAAGTACTGTTATTTTGAGGTAAGGGATGTTATTTTCTTCATAATGATGTTATTCTTTCAATATCATTATACCAAAATATTGGTATGGATTTTATTATGGAATTTCTACCTTTTCATGTCGGGGTTACCCCGAATTTTATGAAATAAAAGTATTCAATTTTTCTATTTTGGTGAATGGTTAAATTGATAAAATGTTAAAGTTAAGGGTGATATGTGAAAATTTTTCAAAGTAGACAAGTTCTCATAAAATACCCAGTTACTATTCACTCTAGTATTATTCACTCAGGTATTTAGGACACTTTTTGTGTCGGAGTACTATTCACAAGTTACTATTCATTAGTAGTAATTCACGAGTTACTATTCACGAGTTACTATTCATGAGTTACTATTCACGAGTTACTATTCATGAGTTACTATTCACATGATACTATTCACCCGAACAAAATATATTTCTTTTTTTCATTCAAATCATTTTTGGGTACAATATTATTCCATGAAGAGATGTACTAATTTTTCGAATCAGTTGGTTGAAATTATAATGTAAAAAGCTTTTTATATAAAACAAAATACTTTTATAAAGTTATTTTATAAATAGAATATATTATATTCTATTACGCATAGTGTTTTGCATAGTTAAATCTTTTTATATAAAATGTAATACTTTTATAAAGTTATTCTATAAATGTAATATATTATATTCTATTGTGCATAGTGTTTTTGCATAGTAAAATCTTTTTATATAAAATAGAATACTTTATTAAAGTTATTCTATAAATAGAATATATTTTATTTTATTATGCATAGTGTTTGCATAGTAAAAATCTTTTTATATAAAATAGAATATATTATATTTTATTTAAAAGATTTTGCTTTAAATATGGACCGTCCGATAAAAGTAAATCAATCTGGACCGTTCATGGGTTGGTTACTATTCATTCCATTCTTCTATAAATAGAAACTCATTCTTTCATTATTTCTTACGAATTCACTGAAACTCTAGAGAGAGAAACTATAGAGAGAATTCTTCTTTTATAATCTTGAGCGTATTTCTTTAGAGTTTAAGAAAACTTTGAGAGTAGTGCAAGTTTTCTTCGAGTATATCCTCGCCATACTAGTCGGAATACTATTATTTGAAAGGTAAAGGGATATTATTATGGTAAGGGATATTATTTGTTGTACCCGTAAGGGGTGTTATTCTTTCATATTCATGAAGAGAACTTCTGTTATTCCATTCTTTATTATTCTATTGGAATAACCTGTATGCGTGGTTTATCCTATACTTGGTGGAATGACCTGTATATGCGGTTTACCCAATACTTGGTGATCTTCTTCTGTTATTTCATTATTTATTATTATATTGGATTAACCTGTTTATGTGAAGTACCGCATACTTGGTGAAATTCTTTTATTATTCCGTTCTTTATTATTCTGTCGGAATATCCTATCGGTGTGAATTTCACCTGACCTGGTTCCATTATTTATTATTCCGTATTTAATATTTTGTCGAATATCCTCGCTTGTGAATTTCACCGACTCGGTTCCATTATTTATTATTCTCGTTGGAATAACTCAGATATAATGTGATTACCGTATACCTGGTGAAGTCTGTTGTTATTCCATTCTTTATTATTTTGTTGGAATAACATGTATACGCGGATTACCGTATACCTGGTGAAGTTTGTTGTTATTCCATTATTTATTATTTCATTCTTTACTATTCTATCGGAATATCCTGTCTGTGCGCTTTACGACGGACCTGGTTCCATTATTTATTATTCCGCATTTATTATTCTTTGAATAACTCGCTCAATGCGGATTACGCACGCACGTGGTGAAATTCTTGATTATTCCATTCTTTATTATTATGTTGGAATAACTCGCATACATGAAAAATCGCATACATAGTGAAATTCTTTTATTATTCCATTCTTTATTATTATTTTGGAAGAACCTGTCTATGCAAAGTACTGCATACATGGTGAAATTCTTTTATTATTCCATTCTTTATTATTAGTTGGAATAACCTGTCTATGCGAAGTACTGCATACATGGTGAAATTCTTTTATTATTCCATTCTTTATTATTATGTTGGAATAACCTGTCTATGCGAAGTACTGCATACATGGTGAAATTCTTTTATTATTTCATTCTTTATTATATTGTTAGTTATTGGTTTTATAGTTGTATGTCTTTGGCTCAGTGCAAAGATGATATGTTGTTGAATATCTTTGGCCTGTAGCAAAGATGATCCGTTGTTTGATAGCTTTGACCCGTAGTGCGAAGTAAGATGGTGTGTGTATGACATGATCATGACCACTAGTGATACTAAAGAATATCCTTGGCCGTAGTGCATGGATAATTCAATGATGTGATTGGTAGGATCATGACCATTAGTTAACAAGTTGAATGTCTTTGGTCAGTAAAAATCGACAAACAATTGATTGGTATGATCATGACCATTGGTTTTATAGTTGAATATCTTTGGCCCGTAGTAGCAAAAGATAGATAAATCGATTGGTATGATCATTGTTATTACCTTTGAATATCTTTAGCCTTTGGGGTAAGGATATTGAGTAAACATTCTATTAATCCTTTGTGGCAAGGAGGCTGTTGATTTACATGATTATAAATATGAATTGTGAACTTAATTAAAATCTTTAGTGGTTCAGGTGAAGACAGGTGATGAAAGTTCTCTTTGTCTTGGGTACAACGAAGAACTGTTGATGAGTATTACAGGAATGAAATATTAACGATGGACTTTTAATTTGGAGGAGAAAGTATACATTATGTCTTCTTGACTCTTCTAATGGATTGTTGATTCTGTTGCAATTATGGTTGAAAAGTTTTATTATCTACCATATGTTCTAAATCTCTGATTTGTTATTGACAAAAGCTATTGATAATTTAATTATCTTTAGTTATGATACTCTTTACTGGGCTAGTTGTGCTCACCCTTTTGCTTCACAATTCCTTTCGGGTAATAAGAGTGTAGCTGGATCAAGCGGGGATAACAGGGAAATAATGTGATGGTCCGAGACTGTCGAACTTTCTCAATACATTATAAAATGTCATGACTTGCAACAGATAATTGTATTGAGGACCTAAGATGTGTGTGTCGTATTTTATACGTCACTTAATAATTGATTTTGGCGAACAACAATAGGGTGATGAGAACCCGACTTTGAAAGCGTCAAAAGTACACCTCATTAGAATAAACAAGATAGTAATCTTCTTTGGGGTCTTGAAATATTTGCTACTATATTTTATATGGCATTGTAATAATTTGAGTTTGGATACAGTCTACGAGATAATATTGTATTAAAAACTCACAGTTAATCGTTATCGTACTCGCATTTACGAGTTCAACAAATTGTATAAATAAAGTTTGTATTTAATTTTTATAATGTGATATCTCGGCGCACTCGAGAATGGGTGATGTATACCTATTTTGGGGGCGTCACAATTGGTATCAAAGCTTTGGGATATGATCCACAGCTAAGATGTGAAACAAGAACTACGAGGGAGAGCGGGAATTCTTCGCTAGTATGACCTACCTATGTTTATTTGGTATTTAATTGGTCGATAAGTATAGGGATAATATGTGGCATGTCAATTAACCCTTATTTTGAAACTGTATTCTAGAATGATAACTGAAATACAGGAGATAAGCAATGGGAAAATTATGATACAAAGGAAATAACCGGGAAGGTACAATCCGAAAAGAAAGTAAGGTATTCTCATCTCTTCGAATACCATGTACGTACGTAAATTTCGAGGGTGAAATTTCATAAGGATGGGAGATTATGAGACCCCGAATTTTATGAAATAAAAGTATTCAATTTTTCAATTTTGGTGAATGGTTAAATTTATAAAAGGTTAAAGTTAAGGGTGATATGTGAAAAATTTTCAAAGTAGACAAGTTGTCATAAAATACCCAGTTACTATTCACTCTAGTTTTATTCACTCGGGTATTTGGGATATTTTTTGTGTTGGAGTACTATTCACAAGTTACTATTTATAAGTTACTATTCACGTGTTACTATTCACGAGTTATTATTCACGAGTTACTATTCATGAGTTACTATTCACATGATACTATTCACCCGAACAAAATATATTTCTTTTCGGTCCAAATCATTTTTGGGTACAATATTATTCCATGAAGAGATGTACTAATTTTTCAGACCGTTGGTTGAAATTATAACAGAAAAGCTTTTTATATAAAACAAAATACTTTTATAAAGTTATTCTATAAATAGAATATATTATATTCTATTATGCATAGTGTTTTGCATAGTAAAATCTTTTTATATAAAAATGTAATACTTTTATAAAGTTATTCTATAAATAGAATATATTATATTCTATTGTGCATAGTATTTTGCATAGTAAAATCTTTTTTATATAAAATGTAATACTTTATTAAAGTTATTCTATAAATAGAATATATTATATTTTATTACGCATAGTATTTGCATAGTGCTCAGATAAGTGTTTCAGATAGTAAAAATCTTTTTATATAAAATAGAATATATTATATTTTATTTAAAAGATTTTGCTTTTAAATATGGACCGTCCGATTAAAGTAAATCAATCTGACTGCTCATGGGTTGGTTACTATTCATTCCATTCTTCTATAAATAAGCTCATTCTTTCATTATTTTTATTTAATTCAATTGAAACTCTAGAGAGAGAAACTATAGAGAGAATTCTTCTTCTATAATCTTGAGCGTATTTCTTTAGAGTTTAAGAAAACTTTGTGAGTAGTGCAAGTTTTCTTCGAGTATATCCTCGCCCTACTAGTCGGAATACTCTTATTTGAAAGGTAAAGGGATATTATTATGGTAAGGGATATTATTTGTTGTACCCGTAAGGGGTGTTATTCTTTCGTATTCATGAAGAGAACTTCTGTTATTCCATTCTTTATTATTCTGTTGGAATAACATGTATGCGCGGTTTACCATATACTTTGTGGAATGACCTGTATATGCGGTTTACCCAATACTTGGTGATCTTCTTTTGTTATTCCATTCTTTATTATTCTGTTGGAATAACATGTATGCGCGGTTTACCCTATACTTGGTGGAATGACCTGTATATGCGGTTTACCCAATACTTGGTGATCTTCTTCTGTTATTCCATTCTTTATTATTATGTTGGAATAACCAGTTTATGCAAAGTACCGCATACTTGGTGAAATTCTTTTATTATTCCGTTCTTTATTATTCTGTCAGAATATCCTGTCGGTGTGAATTTCACCTGACCTGGTTCCATTATTTATTATTCCGTATTTAATATTCTCGTCGAATATCCCGCTTGCGGTGAATTTCACCGACTGGTTCCATTATTTATTATTCTGTTTGAATAACTCAGATACGTGGATTACCGTGATACCGGTGAAGTCTGTTGTTATTCCATTCTTTATTATTCGTTGAATAAGTCGCGGATTCGTATACCTGGTGAAGTCTGTTGTTATTCCATTCTTTATTATTCTGTTGGAATAACTCATATATATGCGAATATCGTGTATACCGGTGAAGTCTCGTTGTTATTCCATTATTTATTATTTCATTCTTTACTATTCGTCGAATATCCCGTCTCTCATGCGATTTACTACGGGACTGGTTCTATTATTATTTATTATTCGCATTTATTATTCTCGTTGAATAACCTCGTCTCGTATCGCGGATTACGCACGCATGGTGAAATTCTTTAGTTATTCCATTCATTATTATTATGTTGGAATAACTCGTCTACTATCAAGTAATCGCATACATGGTGAAATTCTTTTATTATTCCATTCTTTATTATTATGTTGAAATAACCTGTCTATGCGAAGTACTACATACATGGTGAAATTCTTTTATTATTTCATTCTTTATTATTATGTTGGAATAACATGTCTATGCGAAGTACTGCATACATGGTGAAATTCTTTTATTATTCCATTCTTTATTATTATGTTGGAATAACCTGTCTATGCGAAGTACTGCATACATAGTAAAATTCTTTTATTATTTCATTCTTTATTATAATATTGGTTATTGGTTTTACAGTTGTATGTCTTTGGCCTGTAGTGCAAAGATGATATGTTGTTGAATATCTTTGGCATGTAGTGCAAAGATGATCCGTTGTTTGATAGTTTTGACCCGTAGTGCGAAGATGGACAGGTGTATGACATGATCATGACCACTAGTGATACTAACGAATATCCTTGGTCAGTAGTGCATGGATAATTCAATGATGTGATTGCGGTGATCATGACCATTTGTTAACAAGATTGAATGTCTTTGGTCGTAGTGCAATCGACAGACATAATTGATTGGTATGATCATGACCATTGGTTTTATAGTTGAATATCTTTGCCCAGTAGCAAAAAAGATAGACAACTGATTGGTATAATCATTGTTATTACCTTTGAATATCTTTAGCCTTTGGGGTAAGGATATTGATTAAACATTCTATTAATCCTTTGTGGCAAGGAGAAACTGTTGATTTACATGATTATAAATATGAATTATGAACTTAATTAAAATCTTTAGTGGTTCAGGTGAAGACAGGTGATGAAAGTTCTCTTTGTCTTGGGTACAACAAAGAACTGTTGATGAGTATTACATGAATGAAATATTAACGATGGACTTTTAATTTGGAGGAGAAAGTAGACATTATGTTCTACTTGACTCTTCTAATGGATTGTTGATTCCGCTGCAATTATGGTTGAAAAGTTTTATTATCTACCATATGTTCTAAACCTCTGATTTTTTATTGACAAAAGCTATTGATAATTTAATTATCTTTAGTTATAATATTCTTTACTGGGCTAGTTGTGCTCACCCTTTTGCTTCACAATTCCTTTCAGGTAATAAGAGTGTAGCTGGATCGAGCAGGGATAACAGGGAAATAGTGTGATGGTTCGAGACTGTCGAAGTTTCTCAGTACATTATAAAATGGCATGACTTGCAATAGATAATTGTATTGAGGACCTAAGATGTGTGTGTCGTATTTTATACGTCACTTAATAATTGATTTTAGTGAACAACAATAGGGTGATGAGAACCCAACTTTGAAAGCGTCAAAAGTACACCTCATTAGAATAAACAAGATAGTAATCTTCTTCGGGGTCTTGAAATATTTGCTGCTGTATTTTATATGGCATTGTAATAATTTGAGTTTGGATACGGTCTACGAGACAATATTGTATTAAATCTCACAGTTAACTGTTGTCGTACTCTGCACGACAGTTCAACAGTTGTATAAATAAAGTTTGTATTTAATTTTTATAGTGTGATATCTGGCGACTAAGAATGGGTCGGGTATACCTATTTTGGGGGCGTCACATATACGACACTATTCACGTATGCGACACTATTCACGAATACGGCACTATTCACAGAAAAAATGAAATTTTCTTTGTATTTTTGTCTCACTTTAGGATTTTTTCATCATCCTCAGTCCTAAATGATGATATTACTGAATATCTTTGGCATGTAGTGCAAAGATGAATGATTAACTAATGAATATCTTTGTCCCGTAGTGCAAAAATGAGCAGGTGTTGAGATGAACATGACCAACTAGTGATACAAATGAATATCTATGCACTGTAGTGCAAATATGAATATTTGATTCAAGATGTATATTGATTGATGTTACATGGATAAAATATTTATGATGGACTTTTAAATCTTAGAAGATATTAGAATTCATTATCTACTTGACTCTTCTAATGGATTGATGTTTCCGCTGCAGTTGTTAATCTAAAACATGGTGTCAATTATATTCTATCAGATGTTTTCCCTGTTGAAGACTAATGAAAATTCATTGTATATTATCTTAGTCATAATATTCTTTACTGGGCTAGTTGAGCTCACCCTTTTCCTTTTTGTTCCATTTTTCTTCTCAGGAGGTGAAAATATATCAGGAACTAGCCGGGATATGGAATGATGATAGTTGTTTTAGTAGTCTTCACTATTTGGTAAAATAGTGTATCAATAATTATAATGAGGACTCCTTTTGAGTTTGTATACTGTCTATTAGACAATATTTTTATTCAAACTCGCAGTATATGTGCTATCGTATTTTGCACGACAATTGTATTAATGAAGTTGTATTTCTTTTTGTACCATGTATTTGACGACTCAGAATCGGTGATTTATACCTATTTTGGGGGCGTCACACCCAATCTCTGCCAAAGACTATATCCCTAAGCTCTGATACCGACTGTGATGCCCCCATAATAGGTATACACCACCCATTCTGAGTCGCCAAATACATGGTACAGAAAATAACTACAACTTCATTATTACAATTGTCATGCAAAATACGACAACACATATACTGTGAGTTTAAATATACATATTGTCAAATAGACAGTATTCAAACTCAAAAGAAGTCCTCATTACAATTATTATCACACTATTTTACAAAATAGTGAGAACTGCTAAAACAACTGTCTAGACCCATCACTCCACACCCCGTCTAGTTCCCGCTATATTCTCTCCTCATGAGAAGAAAAATGGAACAACAATGAAAAGGGTGAGCTCAACTGGCCCAGTAAAGAATATTATGACTACGATAATGTAGAACAAATTATCGTTAGCCTTCAATAATTCAGATAAAATATAATGGACAACAAGTTTTAGATCAATATTCGCAGCGAAAATAACAATTCATTAAAAGAGTTAAGTAGAGAATGAAATCTACTATCATCTATGAATTTAAAAGTCCATTATCAATATTTTATCCCTGTAACAACAATCAATATACATCTTGAATCAAATATTCATCTTTGCACTACGGGCCAAAGATATTCATTTGTATCACCAGTTGGTCATGTTCATCTCAACACCTGTCTATCTTTGCACTACGGGCCAAAGATAGTCATCAGGTAATCATTCATCTTTGCACTACAGGCCAAAGATATTCAATAACATCATAATTTAGGACTGAGGATGATGAAAAATATCTTAAAGAAAATGAATCCAGTGAGATAAAAAGACAAAGATTAGGGATTCGTACTTCAGTTTATCCAAGTTCAAAAATACTCCATAATAATCAATTGTGGAGCAAAAATTAAGGAATGAAGATCAAAACATGGATACAATCAAATATAGTAACCATAATAGACAGCTTGGACAAAGAAGAGAAAATTTCATTTTTCTATGAATAGTGTCGTATTCGTGAATAGTGTTGTATACGTGAGTAGTAACCCCGACACTAAAAGGTAGAAATTCCACAAGAAAAATCATACTTCGTGAATAGTACCGTATTCGTGAATAGTGTCGTATACGTGAATAATGTCGTATACGTGAATAGTAACCTCAAGGTAGAAATTTCATTTTAGAATTCATACCAATATTTCAGCATAATGATATTGAACGAAATAACATCATTTACAAAGAAAATAACATCCCTTACCTCAAAAGAACAATACTTTTGACTGAAATATTGGATATAATGTTGAAGGAAATGTGCACTGAATAGCAACTCTCAAAGTATCTAAATACTCACAAAATATGTTCGATATTATAGAGAGAGAAAACTTCTAATTCTAGTGTGATTTTCAATTCTAACTAAGCACCATATTTATAGGAAAATGCATAGAACGCCAAAGTAGACTATTTAATAAAATATTAATATTCTTTAAAAAATGTCTCCGCACATTTCCTTGACCAAAATATCAGCCACCACAAGTGGGGACCACCAAAATCAGCATTTTCCACACCAACCAAAAGTGGGGCCCACCATGTTTTTAATAAAAATATTTATTTTTGAAACTTCAATAATTTATAATAAATAGTCCTTTTATTAGAAAAATACAAATTTTATGTCCATTACATAGGAAATTTAATCCTCTACAACTTTGTAGAAGACAGTTTTTCCAAATTCCAAACAGAAAATGGCCAAAATCTACACACGGACGATTTTTAATACCTCCATTTTAACAAAATACTGATAAAACACCTAAACATTATATCTTTCATTCATAACCATATAAAATAAATATTTCTTTATCATATAAATCAATAATTAATTATTCACAAATAATATTACAGAATCACAATACTGACAACCAGATCGTTCCCAAGAAAGAGGGGGTTTTCCGATAAGGATTTCTCCTTACTCGCGCGCAATTAGGTGACCAAACCCCTTTCCTAGACATAACTTTCTTAGACATTGCCAATAATGCTATCTAATAATATTACTCAAATAATATGAATTATTGTTCTGGTAATGGGAAATAATGTGCAGTGATAATTATTGAAACAATAATAATATAAAATATCAACGTAACAATTATTGAATCAATAAAATAAAATATTGAACAGTAATTACAGTAACAATTATTGAGTAGTGTCTTCTTACGTAAGAATTAATAATTCAAAATATTATGCAATCATCGGTAGCTATCTCTTGTGCAACCACGTGTATTACTGTATTTTAACCACCGGGTATTCCAATAGTGTTAACGGTAACAATTACGTCGTTATTTATAAAACTCAAACTTGTCATTTTCTTCATCCGATCGTTTTCCGTTATGAGGCCCACAAATGGTTACGCCATCGTACGAATATTCCCCAATAGCAAGAATATTCCACGAACAAATGAATATTCCCCGATAACAATGAATATTTTATAACCACTTGCTTATTTTGCAAAATTTGCACATTTCACCCATAACCAAAGTATTATATCAAAATAATAATTAGAGGAAATTCAATTTTATTTATAAAAAGTTGGGTCTTACAACGTCCCTTCCTTATAAAATTTCATCCTCGAAATTGACGTACGTACCTGGTGTTTCGAAAAGGTGAGGGTACCTCGCTTTCATTTCCAATTCCAACTCCCAGGTCATTTCCTCCATAGCATGGTTCCTCCACAAGACTTTGACTTGTGGTATAACCTTTGTGCGTAAGACAAGCTCTTTCATATCCAAGATCTTGACAGGTACCTCCTCGTACGTTAAATCTTTGGTTATCTCGTCTAGTTCTAACTCAATAATGTGGTTTGGGTCTTTCACATATTTACGAAGCACGGATATATGAAACACATTATGAACACGAGAAATGCTTGGAGGTAATGCGAGTCTATAGGCCACATTTCCTATTCGGTAAAGAATCTCAAATGAACCAACAAATCATGGATTGAGCTTTCCTCTCTTTTTGAATCTTGTAACTCCCTTCCATGGAGCAACACATTACAATACATTATCCCCAATATTAAATTACACGTCCTTTCGATGAAGATCCACATAACTCTTTTGTCGATCCTGTGCCGTTTGTATACGTTGTCGGATCATTTGGATCTTCTCTGTAGTCATACGTACCAACTCTGGTCCCAACAACGTTTCTTCTCCTACCTCATCCCAATATACTGGAGAGCGACACTTTCGTCCATACAATGCTTTGAATGGAGCCACACTTATACTTGCCTGATAACTGTTGTTGTAGGAGAATTCCACCAATGGTAGGTATTTATCCCAACTCCCTTTGAAATCTAGGACACAGAGTCTTAATAGATCCTCAAGAGTTTGAATAGTCTTTTCTGATTACCCGTCCATTTGAGGATGGTATGCCGAACTAAATCGTAAATCTGTGCCCATATCTTTCTGCAAGCTAACCCAAAATCGTGAAGTGAATCTTGGGTCACGATCCAAAACTATGGATAATGGCATGCCATGTAATCTCAGAATCTCATTTACGTACATACGAGCCAGACGTTCAAGAGAATAATTCTCCCGTATCGGCAAGAAATTAGCAGATTTGGTTAATCTATCAATACTAACCTAAATCGCATCTATGCCTTGAGAAACCTTAGGAAGACCCGTAACAAAATCCATGGTAATGTGTTCCCACTTCCATTTCAGAATCCCAAGTGGTTGAAATGGACCCTTTGGCACTTGATGGTCCGCCTTTATACGTTGACAAGTTAAACACCTCTAGATAAACTTCGCGATCTCTCTCTTCATATTGCTCCACCAAAATATATGTTGAAGATCATGATACATTTTGGTACTCCTTGGATGGATTGCAAACGGTGTGTTGTGTGCCTCCATCATGATTCTATGCTTCAAGTCAGAATCGTTAGGAACGTAAAGTCTGGAGTTGAATCGAAGTATTCCTTCTTCATCGATTCTTGCTTCTGGAATAACACCTTCTTGTACTTTATTCTTCATACGTATCATCTCTGGGTCTGTGGCTTGAGCAGCTTTAACTTTATCAATTAAAGTCGGTTCTACTCGTATGTTTGATATCATCACGTGGGTACTTGGAGCTTTTAACTCTATCTCCATCCTTTGTAAGTCGTACAAAATGGGTCTTTGTGTTAACAACATCGCACCCATACCCGCATACGATCTTCTACTCAATGCGTCAGCTACCACATTTACTTTTCCAGGATGGTATTGTATGGTATGGTCGTAATCTTTCAACAGCTCGAGCCAACGTCATTGTCGCAAGTTTAGTTCCTTTTGGGTGAAGAAATATTTAAGGCTCTTATGATCCGTATAAATCTCCACTTTCTCCCCATACTGGTAGTGTCTTCAGATTTTCAACGCGAAAATGACAGCTGCCAACTCTAGATCATGAGTAGGATAATTCCTCTCATATTCTTGAAGTTGTCGCGAGGCATAGGTTATGAATTTCCTATATTGCATGAGAACACATCCTAACCCTTTGCATGAAACATCGTTGTAGATAACAAATCCATCCAAACCAGATGGTATTGTCAGAATAGGTGCCGAATTTTATATCTTTCCGAGTCAGCTGAGTTAACGGAGTAGTGATTCGAGAAAATCCTTCCACAAATCTCCGATAATAACTAGCTAAGCCCAGAAAACTACGTACTTTGGTCACCGTCTTCGGTTGCTCCCAACTTTTTATTGCTTTAATCTTCGCCGGGTCAACAGATACTCCATGTTTTGACACCACATGCCCAAGGAATGCTACTTCCTCAAGCCAAAACTTGCATTTTTTCAGCTTGGCATATAGCTTGTTTTCACGAAGCCTTTGAAGTACCAGCTTCAAATGGCGCTCATGATCTTCACGGCTTTTGGAATAGATGAGGATGTCATCAATAAAGACAACAGTGAACTGATCCAAATAATCCTTGAACACACGGTTCATCATATCCATGAAAGCAGCAGGAGCATTAGTCAATCCAAAAGACATGACTAAAAATTCATAATGTTCGTATCGAGTTCTGAAGGCAGTCTTCAGAATATCCTCAGTTTTAATCTTCAGCTGATGATATCCAAAATGAAGATCGATCTTTGAAAAGGATTCTGCTCCTTGCAACTAGTCGAACAGGTCATCAATGCGAGGTAGCGGATACCTATTCTTGATGGTGACATGGTTCAATTCTCGGTAGTCAATACAAAGTCGCATACTCCCGTCTTTCTTCTTTACAAATAAAACAGGAGCACCCCAAGGAGATGTACTAGGATGAATGAAACCGATGTCTAATAACTCTTGTAGTTGGACCTTTGACTCTTGAAGTTCAATAGGAGCCATTCGATATGCGGTTTCAGAAATGGGGTTTGTACCAGGTTCAAGGTCAATAAAGAATTCAACTCCACGTTCTGGGGGTAGACCGAGAAGTTCTTCAGGAAATACGTCAGGAAATTTGCTAACAACAGAAATATTATTCAAATCTAATGTATTTTTGTTAAAGTCCGTGACATGGGCTAAAAAAGCTTGACATCCGTTTTTCAATAAACGAATGACTTTATGGCTTTATATGACAGTGATTGACTTTAGTGGTTTGGTTACTTGAATTCGCATAACAGGTTGGTTAGGAATATAAAAACTAACAACCTTTCAAAAATAATCAATTTGGGCATGATGAGTGGTTAACCAATCAATCCCTAAAATCACATCAAATGCAAGTATTTTCAAAGAAGTAAGATCGACAGGTAATGTGAGGGTTCCAACTTGAATCAAGCAAGATTTATAAACAGTAGATGTAATGAATGTTTCTCCTAACGGAGTCTCAACAGATAAGTCAAAGTTTAATTTCTCCGGATTCAAGCTCAAACATTGAGCACAAGCAGGAGAGATAAAAGAATGGGTAGAACCGGTATCTAATAAGGTATAAACTTCGTAAGAGTTTATGATTAGCTTACCCGTGATCACCTCGTTCGGGTTCCTCGCGTTTTGGGCAGTCACGACAAACGCTCTTCCAGGAATCACCGACTTTGACTTGTCCTGCATAGCCTTTGGAGCCACCATTCCCGCTGGACTTGGTTTCGCTACAGGAAAATCTTTAGCTATATGACCTTCATTTCCATAGTTATAATACACCTTGGATTGTTGTGGGCAGTTTAGGTTGATGTATCCCTCTTTCCCGTATTTATAACATACGACCGATGGTAGTTCTCCTCCCCTAGAAACATTTGGTGCTGACGTCTTCACGTTGTCATTGTTGTACCTTCTCTTTTTGAAATCTCCCCCCGATTCGCTTCTTCTACTATCATGGCCACGATTACCACCAGAGTGGTTATCGCTTTTGTCCGGATATTTTCCTCCCTGTTGGTTATCAATGCTTCGATGACTGTTGCCACCGGTTTGACCCTGGTTGTGGTCCCTCGGTTGAACATACTCATTATCTCGTTCTAATAATTGAGCCATGTTCACAACATCTGAATATAGAGAAAATTTGTGAGAGATAAGGTATTGACGAATTTCTGGTTTCAAACCTCTTAGAAACATCCGCGTCATACATTCATCATTCTCTAACAAATGAGGTGCACAACTGCATAACTCAGAAAACTTAGCCTCGTACTGGGACACAGTCATGTTGTTCTATTCCAATCTAGTCTAATAAACTCTACCTCCTTCATATGACGAATACTTTCAGGAAAGTATTTGTCATTGAACAGTTTCTGAAATGTTTCCCAAGACATATTGAGTGCGGTTGGCTGGGTACGCTTCACAGATTCCCACCAGTAATCTGCCTCACCACGGAACAAAAAGGTGGCGAATGGAACCTTATGTTCCTCCGTGCATCCCAAGACATCAAATATCTTGGTAATTTGTTTAACCCATATTTCTGCCTTGATCGGATCTGGCTTTCCCAAAAATTCTGGTGGTCCCAACTCTTTGAACTGCTTGGTTTTGACAAGCCGCGTGTTACCATTGTTTCCACCTGTATTTTGTACACGAGTCTCCCTCGTCTGATTTTGCATGAACTGCAAAAAGCTTCTAAACATCACATCATTCATCGTATGATCGGTGGTAGGACATGCCACATATTATCCCTATATTCTGACTGACCAATTAAACACAAATAAGTTTAGGTAGGACACACTAGCGAAGGATTTACTCGTCTCTCCCATCCTAGTTCTATTTCTCGATCTCTGCCAGAGACCATATCCCTAAGCTCTGATACCAACTGTGACGCCCCCAAAATAGGTATACACCACCCATTCTGAGTCGCCAGATACATGGTACATAAAATAACTACAACTTCATTATTACAATTGTCGTGCAAAATACGACAACACATATACTGTGAGTTATAATACAAATATTGTCTAATAGACAGTATTCAAACTCAAAAGAAGTCCTCATTACAATTATTATCATACTATTTTACAAAATAGTGAGGACTGCTAAAACAACTGTCTGGACCCATCACTCCACAACCCGACTAGTTCCCGCTATATTCTCGTCTCCTGAGAAAAAAAATGGAACAAAAAGGAAAAGGGTGAGCTCAACTAGCCCAGTAAAGTATATTATGACTACGATAATGTAGAACAAATTATCGTTAGCCTTCAATAATTAAGATAAAATATAATGGACACCAAGTTTTAGATCAATATTCGCAGCGGAAATAACAATTCATTAGAAGAGTTAAGTAGAGAATGAAATCAACTATCATCTATGAATTTAAAATTTCATCATCAATATTTTATCCCTGTAACACCAATCAATATACATCTTTAATCAAATATTCATCTTGCACTACTGGCCAAAAGATATTCATTTCATATCATGGGTTGGTCATGTTCATCTCAACACTCATCCATCTTTACAATACTGGCCAAAGATATTCATCGGTAATCATTCATCTTTGACCTTTCTGGTCAAAGATATTGATTATATCATCATTTAGGATGAGGGATGATGAAAAATATCTTAAAGAAAAGCGAATCTAGTGAGATAAAAAAGGACGGAGATTAAAGATTCGCACTTGGTTTATCCAAGTTCAAAAATACTCCATAATAATCAATTGTGGAGCAAAAATTAAGGAATGAAGATCAAAAACGTGGATCTGATCGAAGATAGTAACTATAATAGACAACTTTGACAAAGAAGTAAAAATTTCATTTTTTTACGTGAATAGTGGACGTATTTGTGAATAGTGGCGATATCGTGAATAGTCTTAGTATAGATGAATAGTAACGACGACAAAAAAAGGTAGAAATCCACAAGAAAAATCATACTTTCGTGAATAGTCTAGTATTAAGTGAATAGTGTTGTATCGTGAATAAATATAAGTATCATGAATAGTATCCTAAATATGAAAAGGTAGAAATTTCACAATAGAATTCATACCAATATTTTGACATAATGATATTGAACGAAATAACATCATTTACGAAGAAAATAACATCCCTTACCTCAAAAAAACAGTACTTCTGACTAGGGGTACTCAAAAATTTGATTTTTTTGGTTTTTTACCGAACCGGTTAAAACCGGTACCTGCGGTACAAGTTTTTTTGGTACCGATTTTTCAATTTTTTTATACTTTTCGGTACCGGTAGCGGTAATGAAAATTTTGAATTCGGTAAATACCGAAAAACTAAAAAAAACCGAAAAGACCAAATTTTTTATCAAGTGGCTACATTGTCAATGATGACAGTGGGTCTGTGCTGTTGAATTTAAATGACAAAGCAGGCATTATGAAAGCTTTGTGGTAGATTTTGCAGTGAGGAGTTCCAGTAATAGAACGCCAAAGCTATATATGTCAGAAGGTTGTGAGGTTTTCCGTGTATCTGTGACCTCTGGGGCTCGGTAGCCAGCAGCACGAGCAATTGGGGGAGCCAGTGGACTCATTATTGCTGATAAACCAACATCTAATACACACACTTTCAAAAGCATAATCCAAATTCACCTTAACAATCTAAATCCTTCACATATGGCCTCTCATGACACAAGTCGTAAAAGGAGGTGTTGCCAATGTGATTTACTACATAATAATTTGGCTTAAATTTACAGTTAATTCATTCGCTTGGAAGGAGTTCAGACATATGTAGAAACAGAAGCAGTGTCAATATACTAGCATAAAATCTCTACAGTTACTCTTCAGTACTATTCAAATTGACATTTCATTTAACTGCCAAATAAAGTTTCCAGAAGTGATTTATAACTTGAAAAGGAAAGTTTATATAGATGACAATGAAGGTGGTGAAATAAAGATTCTAGGTGAGCAGAACACTAGTAGCTTACAGATACTCTGGAATTCATCCCACCAGAAAATACGTTAATCCAATTCATGGTTTCAGACACTATATATGTAATAACAGGGAAAAATGGTATATTCTATTATTCATGAACATTTGACCCAAAAACTCTCTCTCTCAAATATGACATGGAATTTTCTCGGATAACAAATATGTTTCATAACAAATATGTTGTGTAACGTCAACAACAATTAACGGGCAAAAAAAATTCACTAACAAGTATCAAACAATATTGACCAACTTTACTGTTTTACATATGGTGTCTATAAATAAAATGAAATACCATATTACTTTCTACTCCAGAAAATTTGATAGCATATCCCAAAAGATTTAACAATTGTAATTAGTATTTATAAGAATATAATTTACTAGTCTCATTTCTTAGTTTTAAAAAATTGTTAATATAAAAAAAAATTATTTAATTATTGCGGTATAACCGAAAACCGAGCAAAAAAAAACCGGTGCCGACTTTTAAAATTTAACCGTACCAAACCGATTATTAAACACAAGTGCAGGTTCTTGATTTTCTGGATTTTTCGGTTCGGTACCGGTTCGGTTTTGTCGGTACCGGTTTGATTTTTTACCGATGAGCACCCCTACTTCTGACTGGAATATCGGATATAATATTGAAGTAAACTTGCACTGAATAACAACTCTCAAAATATCTAAATACTCATAAAATATGCTCGATATTATAGAGAGAGAAAACTTTTGATTCTAGTATGATTTTCAATTCTAACTAATCACCCAATTTATAGAAAAATACTTAGAACGTCAAAGCACACTATTTAATAAAATATTAATATTCTTTAAGACAATTCTACGCACACTTCCTTGACCAAAATATCATCCACCATAAGTGGGGCCCACCAAAATTAGCATTTTCCACACCAACCAAAAGTGGGGCCCACCATATTTTTTAATAAAAATATTTATTTCTGAAACTTCAATAATTCATAATACATAGCCCTTTTATCAGAAAATTGCGAATTTTATGTCAATTCCATAGGAAATTTAATTTGAAGAATGGTTTTCCAAATTCCAAACAGAAAATGATAGAAATCCACATACGGACGATTTTTAATACCTCCATTCTGACAAAATACTGATAAAATACCTCACCATTAAATCATTTATTCATAACCACATAGAATAAATATTTCCTTATTATATAAATCAATAATTAATTATTTATAAATAATATTATAGAATCACAATATCGTATTGAAGGTCGCGTCCTGGAAAGAGGGCTTTCAGATAAGGATTTCTCCTTCTTGGCAATTGATTAGGTGACCAAACCCCTTTCCTAGATAGAACTTCCTTAGACATTGCCAATAATGCTATCTAATAATATTATTCAAATAATATGAATTATTAATCTGATAATGGGAAATATTGTGCAGTGACAATTATTAAAACAACAATAATATAAAATATCAACGTATCAATTATTCAATCAATAAAATAAAATATTGAACAATAATTACTGTAACAATTATTGAGTAGTGCCTTCTTACGTAAGAATCAATAATTCAAAAATATTGTGCAACATCTAAAGTGTCTTCAGGCAACGACAGCAGACATCTTGTATTTTAACCACGGGGTATTCCAACAGTGTTAGCGGTAACAATTATGTCGTTATTTATAAAAACTTAAACTTGTCGTTTTCTTCATCCGACTAATTTTCGTTATGGGGCCCACAAATGGTTGCGCCATCGTACGAATATTCCCCGACAACAAGAATATTCCACGACCAAACGAATATTCCCCGGCAACAATGAATATTTTATAACCACTTGCTTATTTTGCAAAATTTGCACATTTCACCCATACCTAAAGCATTATATCAAAATAATAATTAGAGGAAATTCAATTTTATTTATAAAAAGTTGGGGTCTTACAGTATTTGTTATTCATTATTTGAATATTCAATTATTGAGAATTAATTCAAGTCCTTTCACAATCGATTTGTATTTTTGAACATTGAAAGCTAAATTCCTTTCTAATCACGATATATTCCCTTTGTATGTAAACTTGCTAAGCAAATTTGTTGTTTACTCTTGCGATATCATGACGTTTATTTTAGTTAAACTATAGACGTCCTAGAAGGACAAGGGCAAGGGAAAAGTTCAAGAATAGTTAATGAGAATGTTTTAAGTATTATTTTACTTTGATGTAATTTGGTTAAGTAAACCTTTTATAATATTAAGGGTATGTGTAAGTTAAGGTTAAGAGGACCTTGGGATTATGTTGTAAGACTTTATTATGATGAACAATGTATGTTTATTATCCCGCAATAGTTATAGAATGTGTATGTTATTGATGGATCGTGAGAACTGGATCCGAGGTTAGAGAACATGGATTTGGGCCGTCACAGGTTGGTATCAAAGTTGTAGGTTATAAATATTAGGAATGTGAAACATAAGTTATAACCTTAGAAGAAAACTCTTATAGAGTATGTTAGGAGATGGATTGAGGAAATTCATCGAGTTTTGGTTGTATTTCATAAAATATCAATTCATTTTATTAATGAATATATTTTATTGTGGTACTAATTTTGATTATTGTTTGTGGTGATTATAGGATGTTGAAAGACGGGCAGGGTAGCCATAGTGTCGAGCAAGGACCAGTAGAGCATGAGATATTGGAAGATACCCCACAAGATACTCTGATAGGGATTATGCTGATGAGGAACAATCAGATGGAGGCGAGATAGAGGCGATGAGGTGGAGAATCACACTGCTGCAGATTCACGAGCGAAATTCAAAGATGTGGCTTACCAGACCCAGATGGAGATGGTCGAGCTGAAGGGAAAGTTAGAGCATTCAGAGCTCCAGCTGGAAATACTAAGGGTGGAACATCAGGCGATGCTTACTGAGTTAGAGCTGGAGAAGGTTGAGAGGGTCAGAGTTGGGAATGCATGGTTCGATGCATCTTAGAGGGTTTACCAGTTAGAGATTGAGTTACAGGCTAATGAGGTAAGGATTGAGACTTTGGGGCTGGCACTAGATTCAGCTTATGAGAGTCAACGAGGAGGTACCATGAGGTCTCACATGGAGATAGGGGAGTCAAGCCGATCAGTTCGACGTCGAGTCACGGAGGAAGTGTTTTCCCAAGAGCAAGTGCATATGACCCAGCAGGGCCGCTAGTAAGGTTATGAGATGGACTAATTGTTATGTAGATAGATGCATTAGTAACCCTTTTGTTTATTAGGGTTTTATGTTGATGTAAATCTCAACAGGTGTGAGGTATTATGTAAGTATGTGGTATCCCCATTTGTGTATGTAGGGGAGTATCATTTTGAGTAGATCCCATCTTTTGAGGTTTAAAATGGGATAGCAGCATTTATAGTAATATGCCACTTATGAAAGTGTAAGATTCAAAGATTTGGTATATTAATATAAATGCAGTATTATGATATGTGTTTTGAGAATTAAGATATTAAGTTGTCTATTTGATAATATGCTTAATTTAGCAAACTGAATTGGTAATTTAGCTAATTAAATCCATTAATCCGGTAAGCTGAATTCAATAGTCTAGAAAACTAAAGTTGTCACGTCATGAATATGTGATTGTTTGAGTTTAAATTATGTATTACATGCTAAACACTAATAAGATGTGATATAAGATGTAAAATAAGAAATAATAACTTTAGGTTTTACTTAATCAGACAATGCCGCTAAGAAGAGAAAAATGAAACCGAAGGGCAGAAGAATCCGTTAACAATGCAGGAGGTCAAGAAGTAAACCTGATGCAAGATTTTGTAGACATGTTAACACAAGCGATGCAGAATAGAAGACCAGCAGAAAGATATAGGCCAAACAATGGATTAGCAAGTTTTAAAGACTTTAAGGCAGTGGGACCGACCGCCAGAGTTTAGGGGAACCACTAAACCTATTGAAGCCCAAACTTGGGTGGAGGAGATGAAGAAAGCATTTGTCATTACAAGAGTTATAGAGGAACATAAGACAGTTTTTGCCACTTACTTAATGAAAGGTGAGGCTAATTACTGGTGGGAGTCAAATTAGGCTATAGCCGGAGTAGGAGTCATAACATGGGAAAGGTTCAAAACCCTATTTTTCAAAAACTGTTTCTCAAAAAGTATGCTAGCAAGAATGGAGATTAAATTTCAAGAGTTAAAGCAGGAGAATATGTCCGTGTCAGAATACGCTTCCAAATTTAATGATTTATCCAGATTCACTCCACATCAAGTGGACATTGAGGCAAGGAAAGAAAGGAGGTTTGAGAATGGGTTAAAACATCGGATTTTAAGCAAAGTAGCAGTATTGCAAATCAATTCGTTTTCAACTCTATTGGAGAAAGCTCTCATTGCAAAAGGTGGGAGTGAAGCAGTTTTAAAGTACAATCAAGAAAAGAATAAGAAGAAGGTCGAATGAGGGAATCCTAATGCTAGCAGTGGTGATAGTAATAGTAAGAAACATAAGTGGAACAACAGTGGCAACAATTCTGAAAGTCAACAAGGAAGTGTAAAACAGAAGAAGCAGACATGTGGGAATTGTGGAAAAAGTAATTCGGGAGAGTGTGTGAAGGGAACGAATGCATGTTACAACTGTGGGAAAGAAGGATATATTTCGCCAAATTGTCCTAAGCCAAAGAAAGGATGTTGCTTTTCATGTAGAGGAATAGGGCATCGACTCAAGGATTTTTCACTGAAGAAGAACACTGATGGAGGAAGCGGCATTAGGGGCAGTAACACTAAGTTAACCATTGGAGGATCAGCTCAGCCCAGCAAGCCAGCGGCTAGAACCTTCAACATGATTGTGCAAGATGTAGTGGCGTCCAGGGAGCTGCTGTTAGGTATAATTTCGATCAATAATATAAATGCATGTGTTATTTGATTCGAGAACTACGTCACTACAAAAAAATGGTGATTTTGCAACAAACAGTTTGGAACGATTTTTCGATCGTTGGACATTTCGTTGCGCAATGAGCGTTGCTAATTGTCTAGCAATGAATTTTTTTTCCCGTTGCAGAAAGTAACATATTTCGCAACGCAGTTTTATTTTCGTGTAAAATCATAAATCATTTAGCAACGAAATATTTTGTAGCAAATTTATTAAGAAATTGTTACTGAAAAACAAATTTTGTTGCAAAATACGCCTAATTGGCAACGAAAAGAATCTTTTTATTTTCCAACAAAGATAAAATTTGTTACATTTGATACACATTTGCCAATGAAGTTTGCCGTTACTGAACACTATAAAAATTATTGCCTTAATTGGTTTACGTTGCTAATTGTGTACTTTTTGATAACCATATTTGTTGCTAAATGTACAAAATAAACCAGCTATATATTAATTTGCAACAAAATTTTGCGTTGCTGTTGGTTTTTTTATTGATAATTATGATGAATTAACAACTATACTATTCGAATGTAATTATTTTTAAAGAGCAACAAAAGTTATTGTCAATTACCAACGACACTATACGTTATCGTTTATTTTTCATATGCAACGAAATTTGTTATAATTTACAACAATATAAATATTTCTTTTTCTTTTGTTATGCAACGAATGTCAAAATTATTTTATAAACAAACAAAATTATGTCTCAATAAACCCATAACAAATTATGACAGAAATACAATAAAACTAAAATATTATTAATTAAATAAAATTAAATATTAAATATTCTTGTGTGCTCCAGATGCCTTTGGCCACTGGGAGATTTTTATTGCTATTTCCTCAACATTCTCTGTCTGGTCAGTCATCAGCGGAATCAGATAAATAGTGAAGAAAGTGAAAGAACAAGTCACCACCTATGCTGGAAATGGAATCATTACCTCCCAGCCATGAACTTTTGAGAATGTTCTTGCTTCTGTTTCGTTTCCAAAAACAAAGTCCATATACCTGAAACCAAAAAGAGTGGCAAGCTGTAAATCTAAATATTATATTTTTCTGTAAAAAAAAAAAAATTAAGCACAAGACTAGGACATTGAGCATACTGTAAAACTTTCTCTTGTGCATCCTTGAAGAACTCAAAGATAAATGGAGCAGAAAGGTTCATCATGAAGATCTGAATGTGAAAACATATTAGCTGCTGTATCATGCATAAGCTACTAGCAAAGGGAGCATGTTAAATGAATGGAGGGATGAACTGGATTTGACTATTGAAACCTCCTGCCACAATGACAAACCTTGTTCTTTGCAAACATAGCACAACTGATTCCAATACAGAATCAACTCAAGTATTCCAAATATGCTACAAGATCATAAAAATTCAAGTCCGGTTATAAGTTCCATTACAGTTAAACTGTGTCAAAATGTAAGTAGTTCCTTCAAGTTATTTAATGAAAGAATATTTGTAATAATATTATTTTTTGTACTCCAATATTTAACATAATACTGTCAAATATATAATTTCAAGTCTCTTTATTACATTCGGATTTAAATCTTGAAAATACTAAACTGTCTCTTTCATCATTTTGAATTAATTTAATAAAGGTAATATTGAGATTTTATAACCACTTTAATCGATCATACAAAGCATTAATTACATTTATTAATCTTCAAGTTTGCTTCTAAAACATCAATTAAAAGGAACGGAGGGAGTATATTTATAAGGTTTGAGAAATTTAATTTGAGAGACAAAAAAGAAAAGGTAGGATTGATTAAAAATGAAAGTTTTAGTTAAACTTACTAAAAATAATAATGATATTTGACAGGCTGCAGTCTTAAATTACAGGGATAATATGAGTCATATTTGACAGAGGACTTTGGGATTCCATGCCATGTACCCCACTTTTGGCTTTGTCCATGCCATTAGGGAAAGTGTGAAAATGCCCCATGAAACTCCCAAAATTTTATATCATTTACTGTTACAAAAGACATTTAGACATTTTTGTAGCTCAGACTCGAACCAAACCAGGATCATCACTCTATTAAGCTCCTTAAATGTGATAAAGAAAAAATTAGAGTACATTTATACAGGTAAAGGATAATTCTAAAGGGAAATAGATGTTTCACAGGATAGCGAAAAGGACTGGCAGAACATAGCCTTATTAACTTTAACTTGAACAAATGTTACCTTCCACAATGAGAGAGAGAAGATGGAAGGGGGGGGGGGGGGCACAGTTAGCTAGCACCTCAGTAAGATAGATCTGTCATAACTTCAGATTGAAGGGAAAATGTGACACCCTCAAATCCCGGTACTTCATTACCTCAAGATTTGGTGTTCACGTAATCAAAACATTCATTTATAACTACCCAATCATAAATAAAATTGAATAATAAACCTGCCAATACAGGAATTTTATAAAATAAAATCTCCTAGGTTATCTAACCTTTACAAACAGTCATTCATGCGGAAAAATAAAATAACTTCATTACAATCTTTAAACCAAAGTCTGATAATAAAACTATTAAACTATTACAAGTCTTCAGTACTTGTTCATCTTTCCATTTCCCTTATTGGTGCTAGCTACATCACCCTTTTCAGCTTTAGTTGTAAGAATTTTACGGGCAAGAGTGAGCAAACAAGGCTCACTTGGAATAACAATAAATAAAACCTTAACCTTTACATCACTTGCCAAATGCTAGGCTGAATAGAACTGAACAATATGTTCTATTAACATTCCATAAATCATAACATTCACTGAGGGTCTAATGACCACGAACCCTGTCCATAGTTATAAGTAATCTTTTAACTTTAACTATAACGAGATCATGCATTACGCAAGGACTCAAAAGGTACTTAGGGGATCAATCAACCGTACATGTATTGTATACAAACATTTCAGCACAAAGTACAAAACTAGGTGCAACCCCTAAAAATAGGGTTATTCATCTCAGTATTTAGAGTACAAGTCCGCACCAAAGTCCGTTTGGTTTGGATACACTTCAAGGTTATTTGGAGTTCAACGGACATCAACTAAGAATTAGTTGAATAAAAGATAATAACACTATGTTACTGAATGATCATAACTGAATAAACATTTCGTTCTAAGTTCATCCTTTAGGAATAATCTAATAGAATAACAATTGAATAATCTATCATACCTTGCTTTGAACAACATTAAGCTAAGGTTACAACTTAGAATTTAATATCAAGCATGCATAACAACAATAATTTGAACGATAAACTGATTCAACAGAATAAAGGTACTAGCATGCTGATATAACAAGTTTAGAGTTAAGAAAACTTGCATAACCATAATAACTATCTCGACGAAACTGTGGAGATGGAAAGCTTGTATTATCATGAATAACTAGATGCAATCAAGTTGTTTAATGAAAATACTTTACTCAATAAAGTATAGAATTATGAAATTTGCACAACGACGCTTTATGATTTAGAAAAACTTGCTCAACTATTAACAAAGTAGAGTTAGTGAACTTGCATGACAATAAATCGTTAAACAAGAGATTAGAAATAGAGAATTTGCATAAGTATAACATAACGTTGAAAAGTAACCTTCTTTGAATAATAAAGTAGCAAATGTTAGGGAACTTGCCTACGTCGCGTGGGTTAAACAATCACTACTCACGTTCACCCCAAGTCCTACACATACCATATGTATTGACAATACACATTAGTTACACTAACATTACCTGCATGAGTTGCTTTCTTACTTTTAGTATAGCTACTAACTAAGTGTAAGTTTAAATAACATTGCATCTTTTCATAAACATTACTTTTTAGTTTTTTTTTTACAACTACTTAAGTGATCATGTCATTGCACCACATACAAATTAACAACTTGATACAGCATCCTATTACATGTCCAACATGTTATCATTAGGTTATACTAATACTCAAAGGATTGCACTTGCATTCGCGCATCTGGCGCCTCCGATTGGCTCCAAATACACAACGAGGCCTAAAGATGGCCATTTGACCCTTCATAACAATTTCAAATTGAAACACTTAAAGAATAAAAGTTATAGGCTCATTCGTCCTCTTTCAGAATCATCTTGAATCACCTCGATCGGAGTTTCGTATGAAAGCGTTATGGCCATTTTACTATAGGAGGTCAAAGCGTCAGGCCTGGACCACTTTTCCGGGGTCGGGACTTGAAATGATGGCGCTAGGGGCGAATTCAGCCACGAGGTATGAACTTCTAGCCTATTTTGGTAGGCGAGAGACTTGAGTGGGCGTGGATTTTGGTATTTGGGCGCCAAAACTCACAGAATATACAAAATGAAGAACATAACAAAGCTACTATCTTTATTTTTAACAGCGATTAACCTCAATTAACATGTATATCTTCACATAATTTACACATAAACGCTAACAATCATTCATATACCAACGACCAACAATTAAACAACGAATTTTAAAAAAACTTAGTTCTTTGAAAACACTGTTTTACATCAAAACTCCATTACTGATAATTGGTAAACACAGTGAACACTGTATGTTTATATAAAATCCAATTGATTCCTTTAAAACACAAACATACTAACATATAAACCAATTAACATGTATAATTCAATTTCCCAATTAGCATACACTAACTTTGTTATCATACAAAATTAACAATCACATTTCCTACGGTTAAATGTATGTATATATATATCGTATATATATCTGATATATATACAGATATATATATATGTGTATATATATCTTTGTATATATATACGATATACATGTAACTTTGTTACATGTATGTATATATATATCTTGTAAAACAAAATTTCCTATCTTTTAAAATGTAATTTATCATTAAACACATATATACATATATACATGCTAGTTGTATCAATTACAATTATAATTATTCACGATTACAAAATCAATTTCATAAACATGATTTACAGATAACCTTTGTAAAAACTCAGATACAGTGAAGTTGAGTTTCAAGAAACATAGAGGCTAAATAGTTATACTATAAAACCTATGTTAAGATTATAAAATATACCTTTTTGTTGCTTTTAGAAAACCTTTCACTGAGAATAGTTTTTTGTGAACAGAACTTGTTTTGGAATTCTCTCTCAAACTCTCTCTACGAACTTCTTTCTTTTCTTTACTCTGTAAACCTTTCTTGAAGCTTAAGCCAAAATACATTATACGTAATATTAACTAAAAATCAATGCTTACCTTTGAAACGTAAAAACTGACGCCTTAATAAATAATGCTAATAATTTATCGGTTATAAAAATTAATATATATATATATATATATATATATTATACGTATTTTATTTATATAACAATAATTCAAAAATTAAAACCAAAAGCCGTAGGGCTTTGTTTGGAAAACCATTTAAAATAAAGGATTAATATACTTAAACCCTTGTTTGGCAAAACTAAATTAAAATTACTTTAATTTATTTTAATAACTCTTTATAACATAGTTATTTGTCACACTTTATTTAATAACAATTTATTAAATAATTCACTTAATCACATAACTCAATCCACATAACACATTAATTATTTAACAAATAAATAATTAACTAAATCAAATCAATCAAATTGAACAATTATTTATCCAATAATAAACACATCCAATAAATATTTATATAAATCAATAAATATTTATAATTTACATTAAAAAACTAGAATGTTACATTATTCCCCTCTTATAAGGATTCTGTCCCCAGAATCACAACTCAAACAACACATTCGTTACATTCTTCCCTACTTACAAAGATTCTGTCCCCAGAATCGAAGACATAGATTAAACAAATAACTCAGGGTACTCTTTCAACATTTTCTCTTCGAGTTCCCACGTAGCTTCTTCAGCATTGTGGTTCCTCCATATCACCTTTACAGAAGGAATCACTTTATTCCTAAGCACTTGTTCTTTCCTGTCGACTATCTGGATAGGAATCTCTTCATAAGACAAATCTTTCTCGAACTGTAATGGTTCGTACTCGATCACGTGTTTGTAATCGGGTTATACGGTCGTAACACCGAAATATGAAAAACATTGTGAATGTTTTCCAAATCTGGAGGTAGAGCTACTTTGTAAGCTACCTCTCCAACTCTTCGCAACACTTTGAAGGGTCCAATAAACCTCGGGCTGAGCTTTCCTTTCTTACCGAAACGAATTTTCCCCTTCCAAGGAGAAACTTTGAGGAATACGAAAGTTACTACGTCGAATGCACGATCTTGTCTGTGTTGATCATCATACTTCTTCTGTCGGTCTTGAGCTGCTATCAATCTTGTCCTGATGAGTTTAATAATCTCAGCAGTTTGTTATACTAGATCTGGTCCTAGCAGTTGACGTTCACCAACTTCATCCCAGCACAGTGGAGTTCTGCACTTTCTGCCGTATAATGCTTTGTAAGGTGGCATACCGATACTCGCGTGATAACTATTATTATGCGAATTCCTGATGGTAATTATTCTTCGACTTCCTTTGAAATCCATGACGACGCGTACTCTCGGCATATCTTTCGATGTACGGATCGTTCGTTAGCTTTGGCCATCTGTTTGTGGATGATAAGCGTACTCATTCGCAATTGAGTTCCCATGCATTCTTGTAGTCTCTTCCGAAATTTGAAGTGAATCGCGGGTCTCTATCGGACCTGATTGACACCGGCACTCCATGTCTCAAAGCGATCGCTTTGATGTACAATCTTGCTTGGTGATCGAGATTGAACTTAATCTTTATTGGTAAAAAGTGTGCTAATTTCGTCGATCATCACTATCACCCAAATCGCATCGCATCCTCTACGAGTAGTTGGAAGACCCACCACAAAATCCATCGTGATATGCTCCCACTTCCATTCAAAGTATTTCCAAGCGGTTGAAGTAATCATTTGGGTCTTTGATGTTCGGCTTTTACTCTTTGACATGTCGAACATTTCGCGCCGCATTGTCTGGCGTCCTTTTCATATTTGTCCACCAAAAATGTCGGCGTAGATCTTGATACATCTTCTTACTTCTGGATGAATCGAATATCTTGAGCTATGAGCTTGGTCGAGATTTCGTCTTTTCACTCTGGTGTTCTTTGGAACCAGATTCTTCCCTCATCAGTAGTAATCCTTGATTATCGACCTTGTATTCGTATCGCTACCATCAACCGTATTCTCTTTTATCTTCCCACATTCTCCATCTTATGGCGAGCATTACGCACCTTGTCGAGAAAGTTGGACTCGCTTAAACCGAAATAGTCGTTAAATTTGATTTCTGTGGAAATTTGATTTCCAACTCTAACTTTGTCATTCTTTGAAATGAGCTCCTCACGAGTTGTTATCGGCATCAACTTCTCCGACCTTTCTGCTTAAAGCATACGTGACCACATTCGCTTTGCACGGATGATAAATGATCTCACAATCATAATCTTTTATCAATTCCATCCACCTTCTCGTAGCGTATTTGAGATCCTTTTGAGTGAAAATATACTTGAGACTTTTGTGGTAAGTAGATCTCACATTTCTCTCCATCTGAGATAGTGTCTCCATATCTTGAGAGCAAATACTCTATGACCCTAATTCCAAATTATGAGTGGATAACCTTTCTCATAATCCTTGATTGTCTTGATCATAAGCGATAACTTTGCCGTTTTGCATAAGAACACAACCCAATCCTTTGTGAGGCATCCTTTATACACCACAAATTTCTGTATTATCCGGTAAGGTTAACACGGGTGCCACAATTAGCTTCTTCTTCAAATCTTGGAAGCTTTCTTCACATTTCTCTGTCAAAGCGAATTTCACGACTTTAAAAGTGTCAAATTTGTTAGCGAAGTGGCTATCTTAGAAAAATCTTGAATGAATCTTCTATTATAGCCTATTAGTCCCAAGAAACTCCTCACCTCAGAAGGTGTCCTTGGTTGTTCAATTTTATTCTGACTTCCACTTTCGATGGATCCTTTGAAATCCCATCTTTGTCAATCCATGACCCAAAAATTGTACGATCGAGCCAAAATTCGCACTTAGAGAATTTCGCGTATAGCTTTTCCTTTCTTAGTGTCTCCAATGTCAAACGTAAATGTTCCACGTGTTCTTCTTGAGTTTTGGAATACACTAGAATGTCGTCGATAAATACCACTACGAACTTGTCTAAGAATGGTTTAAATACCCTGTTCATCAAATCCATGAATGCGGCAGGGGCATTTGTTAAACCAAAAGACATCACCAGAAACTCGTAATGTCCATAACGAGTTCTGAATGTCGTTCTAGGTATATCCTCCTTTCTTACCTTTAGTTGGTGATACCCACTTCTCAAATCTATTTTTTAGAAGTACTTAGCACCCTTCAACTGGTCAAACAAGTTATCTATTCTAGGAAACGGATACCTATTCTTAATAGTGACCTTGTTTAATTCCCTATAATCAATACAAAGACGCATTGATCCGTCCTTCTTCTTCACGAATAATATTAGCGCTCCCCACGGTGATACACTTGGTTGAATATATTTCTTGTCGGTGACTCTTGCGGTTGCACCATCAATTCCTTCATTTCTCTCTGGGAGCCGTTTCGTATGGGGCCTTCGATATCGGTGCAGTTCCTGGCGCTAAGTCGATTACGAACTCAATCTCTCTGTCTGGCGAAAGTCCTGGTAAATCCTTCGGAAATACATAAAAGAATTCCCTAACCACTGGTATCTCCTCCAGTTTCACACCCTTTTTCTGAGTATCGACTATGTAAGCCAAATAACCCTGCGGGCTTTACTTAACAACTTCTTGGCTGCGTAATCGTCGGACATTTCATTTTATGCAAGCAATTTGCTACCATAGAAAACTACCTTTTTGTGGTCGTAAGGTTTATACACTTCTTGTGGCAATCAATTCTTGCTCCATATTTGAGCAGCCCGATCCATTCCTAAAATATCATCAAATTCTCCAAGTCTAATTGGGATTAAATCTACCATCGAGGATATTCCCTTTAATGTTCACCTACGACTCTTGTATCTGAACCTAACATGAATCACTTCCCTATTCGCAATTTCTATGTTCAAAAGGAAATTCGGTTCTTCTACAAGCAATTCTAACCTCTTAGCAAATTCATCGGATATAAACGAGCAAGTAGCACCCGAATCAAATAATACATAAACATTAATATCGTTGATTGGGATAATACCTAACACCACATCTTTTGATTGCACAGCATCTTGCCCAGTCATGTTGAAAGTTCTGGTTGTGGGTTTGTTTGATGTTGTAGGTCCAACAATGGCCCATGTTCCTCCACTGCTACCTCCCTTTCTTCTTGCTGCTTCTCCAACCTTCTTCTGAGGACATTCACGAGCAAAGTGATCCTTGGATCAGCATGTGAAACAGACATTCTTCTTGGGTTGGGTGCGATTTGGGGCTAGGTGACCTTCGGCCACGGTTGAAACATCGTGTTTCCCCATCAAGCACACCCCTTATGAAACCTCCGCGTGTAACACGTGCTTCAAACTTCTAAATTCTTGGTTACCCCTTTGGTTTCGGTACCCCATTTCGTTCCACTTCCTCTTGAGTTGTTGTTGCCATTTCCATTGCCTCGCTTACCATTCTTCACTTCCCCCAATTCTTCTTCTTCTTTTGTTCTTGGTTGAATTTTTTACTACTACCTCGCCTCCACCTTGATGAGTATCGCCTTCTCCAAAGCCTTCTGCTGAACACATCTTCAATTAGAGCAGGAAACCCTCTTTGTCTGACGAGCTTGGTCCTGTTCAAATCTCTTCGCCTTGATTCATCCGTCTTGACCTAATATGGCATAAACCTTGCCGACTCGTTGAATTTGGCGGCATAATCGAGATCATCGTCATCGTTCCTCGCGCGGTTCAAAAAGCGAACCTCTAAGCGATTCTTGAACTTTACGGGAAATAGGTCTCAAAGAATAACTCCTTTAACCTATCCGGTGTCATCACCTCGTCCTTCCGGGTTTTATTGGCTTGCCACAATAGCTAACCACGCTTTCAACATGAATGTTTGCAAAAGCAATCTTACATTCATCCCCTACCTAGCGACTTCAAATACTTTCTCTATTTCCATAATCCAGTGCGTGCCTCGGTGGGATTCATGGATCCACTGAATCGTGTGGTCAACGCGCCTTAAACTCCTTAAACGTTGTGCCTTGGTTTTGAGGTTGATTCCGCAACGCTCCTGTTAGTAATGTCACTAGTTGTTGGATGGGATTATCTTCAACATCGTTATTGTTAGTTCTCTCATTGGTTCCTTGTCGGGGTGGTTCACGTCTGGGAGGCATTTTCTGTTAAAATAAAACATCTATTAGACTATTACTCAACTTCTTTAAGTATTTTCTAATTAACTTGCCTCCATAAAAGAAATAACCACATAACACATAACACTTTGAATAAAATAATAACTTTTATTTATTCATCATTACTTGAAAAACATAAAATAATAGCATCATCGCTGCTATTTACATTCCTTTCTGAACTACAAAAGTTACGAGACAACATCATTATTATCATATCCGTGGTTACTTAACACTGTGGATTTACACATTATTTAATACTTATTACGTGCATTACATTGCACATTTCCTACGATGATTTATTAAGATACTCTGTAGCCTTTCGACGCACTTCTTCCATAACTTTCGAACATTGTTGGCGATCTAACGTGTATGATGGCGAGTCTCAAACTGAATTGGATAACCCGGCGACCGATCTTGAGCTCGATTGATCGCGGTATTGAATACTTTATCCATCTCTTCCATCTTCATCCTCTTAGCTTGTCGTCTCTTTATCGCTACTCCGGTTCGTTGATAAGCTTCCTCGTATGCATCTTGACTCTCGCCCTCTTGGTAGCTTCTTCCTTGACTTGTTCTTGGTTCCACGACCATCTCAATCATTGTTCCTTCTCTCCTTGATGCGCATCGACTTCTCTCAACATTAGTTAGGCGTTCATCTCGATCCCGGATGTCGTAGATCATCTCGTGTCATTGCGATCATTGTTCGTTCATTTACTATCTCCTATGACTCCTCGGTCGTGTGTCGTGAAGTTCCACGTTACGGTCGTAGACTTCATCATACATACGAGCAACCATAGAGGTTAGTGGAGTCTTGTAAGACCCCAACTTATTATGAATAAAATTAAATTTACTCTATTCATTATTTTGAAATAGTAAGGGTTGATTTGATTTATGTGGTTAGTTATGGGTAAAATGCGCAAATATTTCAAATAAGCAAGTGGTTATAAAATATTCATTTTATCGGAGAATATTCGTTTGGTCGTGGAATATTCTTACTTTGTCGGGAATATTAAACAACCTATGACAATGACCTTATGTGGGCTCCATAACTAAAGCGATTGGATGAAGAAAACAACAAGTATAAGTTGTTTATAAATAATGGCGTGAGTTATTACCAGATTATCTTTGTTGGAATACCAGTGGTTAAAACACGATGTACGCGTTGTTGCGATATCTGCGGTATTGCACGATTATTGATTCTTACGTAATAAGGCACTACTCGATAATTATTACGATAATTCTTATTCGATATTTTATTTTATTGATTGATAATTGCTACGTTGATCTTTTATATTCTTGTTGTTTGATAATTGTCACCACACGATTATTTTCCATTATCGGACAATAATTCATATTATCTGAATAATATTATTAGATAACATTATTGGCGATGTCTAGAAAGTTACATACAAGGAGAGGTTTGGTCACCTAATTGCGGCGCCCGAGAAGGAGAAATCCTTATTGGAAAGCCCCTCTTTTCTGAGGAGCCGCACGGTTGTCGATGATTGTGATTACGTAATATTATTTGTGAATAATTAATTATTGATTTATATGATGAGGAAAATATTCATTTTATGTGGATATAGATGGAGAAAATTTTAAAGTGACAATTTATTGAAAATCGATATTTTATCTTTTACGATAAAATAATATTTTATTATATTATTATAATATAATAATGATGATATTTTTTACAATGAATGTGGGATATATGAGTGTATGAGAAGGAAGAGTATTTTTGTTGCAAAAGTTGTTTAAAACATGTTAAACATGTCTGTGGGCTCATTTCTTGACTAAAATTTGATTATAGCCTGTAGAATCGCCCGTTTGTGGATTTCGGTCAATTTCTGTTTGAAATTTGGAAAACCTTTCTTCTGTAAAGTTGTAGATAATGAAATTTCCTATGGAAAAGACATGTGGTTCGAATTTTTCTGACAAAATGGCTATTTATTATGAATTATTGAAGTTCTGAAGCTCCGAAATAATTGATTTTTGGAAGTTTTAATTTTTTTTAAAGAAAAACGTTTTTGGTGAGTGTCCCACATGTGATAAATGTGTTATGTTGCTAGAATTCAGATTTCAAAGTGGGCGTAGGAATTTGTTTTATAAATAATATTATTATATTCAATTTTCTGCTTTGGTGTTCTAAGCATTTTCCTATAAATAGGGTGCTTAGGTTAGAATTGAAAATCACACGTAAACACATTTTTCTCTCTTTCTCTATATTATCGGCGTATTCTTGTGAGTATTTTAAGACTTTAAGTGTTCTTTATCTGGTGCAAGTTCCTTCATTTCTATATATCGATATTCGCATGTAAATCTTGTCTTTTCGAGGTAAGGGATATTATTTTCTTCTTAAATGATATTATTTTCTTGATATCATTATCTTAGAAATATTGGTTTGAACTTTTTATCAAATTTGGAACTTTTTGTGTCGGGGTTACTATTCACGTATACGGCACTATTCACGAATACGGCACTATTCACCGAAAAATAAAATTTTCTTCTTTTTGTCCAAAATATCTATTATGGATACTAGCTTTGATTGTATCCATGTTTTGATCATTCTTGAATTTTACTCCACTATGATTATTTATGAGGTATTTTTGGACATAGATAAACTGAAATACGAATCCTTAATATTTGTTATTTTGTTTCACTGGATTCGTTTCCTTTAAAATATTTTTCATCATCCTCAGTCCTAAATGATGATATTCTTTGAATATCTTTGGCTGTAGTGCGAAGATGAATGATTTCGATGAATATCTTTGGCCCGTAGTGCGAAGATGAACGTGTGTTTAGATGAACATGACCCGGTGATGAATATCTTTGGCCTGTAGTGCAAAGATAATATTTGATTCCAGATATATATGGATTGATGTTACTGGGATAAAATATTGATGATGGACTTTTAAATTCATAGATAATAGTAGATTTCATTCTCTACGTGACTCTTCTATAAATTATTATTTCCGCTGCGAATATTGATCTGAAACTTGTTGTCTATTATATTCTCTCAAATTTTTCCCTGTTGAAGATTAACGATAATTTGTTCTGTATTATCTTAGTCATAATGTTCTTTACTGGGCTAGTTGAGCTCACCCTTTTCCTTTTTGTTCCATTTTTCTTCTCAGGAGGCGAGAATGTAGCGAGTACTAGTCGGGGTATGGAATGATGGTTCTAGAAGTTATTTTAGTAGTCCTCACCATTTTTGTAAAATAATGTATCAATAATTGTAATGAGGACTTATTTGAGTGTGGATATTGTCTAGATGACAATATTTGTATTTAAACTCATAGTTTTTATGTTGTATTAATAAAGTTGTAGTTGTTTCTGTACCATGTATTTTGATGACTCAGAATGGGTGTTGTATACCTATTTTGGGGGCGTCACAAGTCTCTTCCTCCTCGCCCTCGTCATCCTCATCCTCTTGTGGCAACTCCACGTACGGGATCCTCCTCATCCGTCTCCATATCATCATCTTCATCTTCAACCACTGTGACCAACGGGGCTGACTCCCGTGGCAGTAGTTGTTTCCAAACAACCTGAATGTCGCGAGGCTCCTCCTCTATAGGCATCTGAGGTCCTTCCTCTCTAGCCTGACTGGATTCTCCGACATTAGTCATCCTGACAACAAAGTTTTAATTATTAATCATTCTACTCGACACTCACGAGCATATAAATTATAAACACATAAGCACATAAATGTTTTGTTACTTCTTCCTTAAAACTCGATACGAGTTATCTCCACTATCTTTTCAATGGTTACTTCCTTAGGCTTTTCCCCCTCCTAAGGTTCATAACCTAAAGCTTTGATACCAACTTGTGACACCCCCAAATCCCGGTACTTCATTACCTCAAGATTTGGTGTTCACGTAATCAAAACATTCATTTATAACTACCCAATCCTAAATAAAATTGAATAATAAACCTGCCTATACAAGAATTTCATAAAATAAAATCTCCCAAGTTATCTAACCTTTACAAACAGTCATTCATGCTGAAAAATAAAATAACTTCATTACAATCTTTAAACCAAAGTCTGATAATAAAACTATTAAACTATTACAAGTCTTGATGATTGTTCATCTTTCCATTTCCCTTCTTTGGTGCAAGTCGTCACCCTTTTCAAACTTTTATTTGTAAGAATTTCTGAGGAAAGAGTGAGCAAACAAGGCTCACTTGGAATAACAATAAATAAAACCTTAACCTTTACATCACTTGCCAAATACTAAATTTGAATAGAATCGAACAATATGTTCTATTAACATTCCATAAATCATAACATTCATTGAGGGTCTAATGACCACGAACCACCGCCCACGATTATAAGTAATCTTTCAACTTTAACTATAACGATTAAATACATTGCAAGGACTCAAAGGTACTTAGGGGATCAATCCTTCGTATATGTATTGTATACAAACATTTCAAAGACAAAGTACAAAGCGAGGTGCGACCCTAAAAATAGGGTTGTTCATCTCTTATTTGAAGTCTACAAGTCCGCACCAAAGTCCGTTTGGTTTGGATACACTTCAAGGTAATTTGAGTTCAAACGGACATCAACTAAGGATTAGTTGAATAAAAGATAATAACAACTATGTTATTGAATGATCATAACCGAATAAACATTTCGTTCTAAGTTCATGCTTTAGGAATAATCTAATAGAATAAAATTGAATAATCTATCATACCTTGCTTTGAACAACATTAAGCTAAGGTTACTACTTAGAATTTAATATCAAGCATGCATATAACAACAATAATTTGAGCGATAAACCGATTCACGAGAATAAAGGTACTAGCGTTTGATATAACAAGTTTAGAGTTAAGAAAACTTGCACAACCATAATAACTATCTCGACGAAAGTGTGGAGATGGAAAGCTTGTATCATCATGAATAACTAGATCTGATCAAGTTGTTTAATGAAAATACTTTACTCGATAAAGTATAGAATTATGAAATTTTCATAACGACGATTTATGATTTAGAAAAACTTGCTCAACTATTAACAAAGTAGAGTTAGTGAACTTGCATGACAATAAATCGTTAAACAAGAGATTAGAAATAGAGAATTTGCATAAGTATAACATAACAGTGAAAAGTAACCTTGCTGAATAATAAAGTAGCAAAGGTTAGGGAACTTGCCTCATGTGTAGGTTAAATAATCACTACTCACGTTCACCCCAAGTCCTACACATACCATATGTATTGACAATACACATTAGTTACAATAATATTACCTTCATGACTTGCTTTCTTACTTTTAGTATAGCTACTAAGTGTAAGTTTAAATAACATTGCATCTTTTCATAAACATTACTTTTTAGTTTTTTTTTTACAACTACTTAAGTGATCATGTCATTGCACCACATACACATTAACAACTTGATACAACATCCTATTACATGTCCAACATGTTATCATTATGTTATACTAATACTCAAAGGATTGCACTTGCATTCGCGCATCCTGACGCCCTCCGATTGGCTCCAAATACACAACAGGCCTAAAGATGGCCATTTTGACCCTTCATAACAATTTCAAATTGAAACACTTAAAGAATAAAAGTTATAGGCCTATTCGTCCTCTTTCCGAATCATCTTGAATCACCTCAATCGGAGTTCGTATGAAAACGTTATGGCCATTTTACTATAGGAGGTAAAAGCGTCAGGCCTGGACCACTTTTCGGTATTTGGTAGCTTGAAAACGATGTATTGGGGCTAATTCGATGTCGGTAGCATGAATTCGGTATTATGGTATGAACTTCTAACTTTATTTTTGGTATTAAGTAGCGAGACTTGAGTTAGGCGTGGATTTTGGTATTTGGTAGTGAAACTCATGTAATACAAAGCGAAGAACATAACAAAGCTACTGTCTTTATTTTTAACAGCGATTAACCCCAATTAACATGTATATCTTCACGTAATTTACACATAAACGCTAACAATCATTCATCTACCAACGACCAACAATTAAACAACGAATTTTTAGAAAACATAGTTCTTTGAAAACACTGTTTTACATCAAAACTCCATTACTGATAATTGGTAAACACAGTGAACACTGTAAGTTCATATAAAATCCAATTGATTCCTTTAAAACACAAACATACTAAGATATAAACTAATTAACATGCATAATTCAATTTCCTAATTAGCATACACTAACTTTGTTATCATACAAAATTAACAATCACAGTTCCTACAGTTCATGTATGTATATATATCTTTGTAAAACAAAATTTCCTATCTTTTAAAGCGTAATTTATCATATAACACATATATATATATATACATACTAGTTGTATCAATTACAATTATAATTATTCGAGATTTCAAAATCAATTACATAAACATGATTTATAGATAACCTTTGTAAAAACTTCATATATCTGGTGAAGTTGAGTTTCAAGAAACACTGAGGCTAAATAGTTATACTATAAAACCTATGTTAAGATTATAAAACATAACTTTTGTTGCTTTTAGAAAACCTTTCACTTTGAGAATAGCTTTTGTGAGCTTAGAACTTGTTTTGAAATTCTCTCTCAAACTCTCTACGAACTTCTTTCTTTTCTTTACTCAGTAAACCTTTCTTGAAGCTTAAGCAAAATACATTATAACGTAATATTAACTAAAACCAACGCTTACCTTTGAAAGCGTAAAAGCGGACGCCTTAATAAATAATGCTAATAATTTATCGGTTATAAAAATTAATATATATATATATATATATATTATACATATTTTATTTATATAACAATAATTCAAAAATTAAAACCAAAAGCCATAGGGCTTTGTTGGCAAACCATTTAAAATAAAGGATTAATATACTTAAACCTTGTTTGGCAAAACTAAATTAAAATTACTTTAATTTATTTTAATAACACTTTATAACATAGTTATTTGTCACACTTTATTTAATAACAATTTATTAAATAATTCACTTAATCACATAACTCAATTCACATAACACATTAATTATTTAACAAATAAATGATTAACTAAATCAAATCAATCAAATTGAACAATTATTTATCCAATAATAAACACATCCAATAAATATTTATATAAATCAATAAATATTTATAATTTACATTAAAAAACTGGAATGTTACAGAAAACTTGAGAGGAAACTGGAAAGATAGGAGGAAGGGGGGGAGAGGATAATGTAAGGAAGAAAGGAAGGGAGACCAGTGAGAAAAAAGTAAAGTTTTCACATGGGCAATGCAGAAGTTTCAAATATAAAGCATATAACCATATCAAAGGCAAAAGTTTATACCTCTTGGCAGTCTCCAACTCAAGAATAAGTTGCGTGCCTGCTTACCAGTGATTCTTCCATCTCTGTCAGTGTCTACTTCCACAAAAACTTTGTGATATCTTTGTATGCCAGCACGGGTCATTTTTGGCCACAAAGGTTGGGGCTGGATGGAAGTAGAATTGCCAATGTCTGCTGAATTTCCAGATGATCCAAGTGAGGTAGTATTATTCTGAGAAGAAAGCGGTTGGTTTGGTTTCAATATTGATTGAGTTGTCGGCAGCTGCGCAATAACATGAACTAGCCTACTCGATAAAGTTATTTTTCCCAGCTGGCCTTACAGCGCAGCCCATTGCTTCAACTGTTTGGTTGTAATAGATGAAAATCATAAACGACAAAACCTTAGCTGCATTTTTTGCTATCTTAATTACATTAAACTATATTAGAAAATTGACTATTTTACTTTTGCAATGAAAAAGTGATTAAAATTTGAAATTTATAGCAAATAGTTGTTGCTTTAGATAGAATTCAGAGAAAGAGTTTATTGTCGAACTCTACTTTCACCATACAGAGTTCACTATACTGTTTGGCGGATGAGTTTAGAACAACTTGTCTTCCTAATATTTTGGCTGACCGTAAATGGGTGATTTATTTTGGCTGACCACCAACCGCCGTATACTTAAGACACTAGATAAAGACGAGTGAAGAAACCTTGAAGTTGGAAACTGTATAAGAAATGTACTTAGTAGATACAGATCATTGTGAAAATGGTCGAAGGAGAAGGAAATAGTTAAATCCATATTACATTGTAATCTTATGCATTGAGAATTAAGTTGATGAGGTACCAAAACTTTGGAATGTTGATCATTTCTATATATTCCCTTAATGTTTGAATTGTAAAATTAAATGAAGTTACTTCTACTACTACCTACTACTGAAGGCATGAAATTATTAAGTTTTTATCTGCTAATTTTATTGATGTGAGTTTATTGTGATAACTAAATGTGTTTCTTGTTCGAGATTCTTTTAACTTCATTATGATTTTCTCAATTGAATCTGTGTATTAGAGTTACTTCCATCTTTAAATTGGCGGATGTATAGGTTTTTATGTACTGTGATTCCTATCATTTCTTCTGCTATGAACCAATATGAGGTAAAATAATGCTATGAGAGACCGGAAGCAGTGACTACTAATTAATGCAACGTATGAAGCAATAAAGTTCGGCCACAAAGTTTTACAAGAACTGTAAGTCATCACAATATCAATTTTGAATTGCGATATATAGACATTCTTTGAATGAAAAGATGGGTGCTTTTTCTGGAATAAGTTACTATAAAGCTAGGTAAATGGAGCATATGAAAATTCAGTACATTAATAAAACAGGTCGATTACATATATTAATTGAAGACGGGGTGTTGGTTTGCAAGGGAGCATGTTTCTGCTGCCTATCATGAAGAGTTCAGTTAAAACGTCATTAGCGGGAACTGCTAATTATATTAGGTCCAACACTGCTAAATACAAACGCCAACAACATACTCGGTGTTAGGTGGCATATATTAGCAAATAAAACCTACATCTATTACACAAAATCAAATTATCAAACATGTAGAGTGCAACAACCAAAGAGTAACAGGCTACCCATAACTTGATTTCAAAACAAGGCAGAACAAACACCATTTGCGTATGTGTATACAAACATCAATAGAACTAGAGAAAATATATACACATAAAAAAGGAAAAAAAATCTAATCAAAAAAGAATTACCCGAAGAAGAAGAAGCAGTAGGTAAAGAAAGTGAGGGCTCGTGGAGAGGGCTAGGTTTTGAGAAGTGGAGCTCTCTCCTCTCCACCTTCCACTTCAACCCTCTGCAAGAATGGAGAATGGAGAGATCTGAAGCAACGAGATGTCAATTTGATATCGACTATTTGCTTCAAGACTTGACAATACTCCTAATTAGGAAGAGATGATTTGGGTGGAGGGGTAAAAGATTTTGTGTGAAAAATGGGAGGCAGGGAATATCAAATTGGGGGAAAATTATAAGGAGGGAATGAAATTAAAATATACTAAATACATAGCTTGAATTAAAAAGTAAATTTACTATTGTAAAAATTTAATCTATTTATATATAATACAATTTATATTATTATAATTAATTCTAAAAAACTTATTTCAATAAAATAGTGACTAATTTTATCTCTCACAAAAAATTTCTCACCAATAATATATAGCGAGTAATAATTTCTTCGCAAATTTTCATTAAAAATTGGCACTAAACATTATTCTATCATCTCAATTTTGTGAAAGAAAAAATCTATATTGTGATGGATGTTTCCTTCAGAATAACTATATTGTTATTAAAAAAAATTCCTTGTTCCCTCGTTATAAAACTCCTTATGTGAAGGAATGTATTCCTTCACAAATTTCATTCACTACATCCCTAGTTTCTTGTAGTGAAATAGCTAGGGGTATACTATTACTATTCTTCTTTTTATGTTTTATTTTTGGACTTTAAAATATGTTCATGATTTAAGTTACTCCATCTGTCTAAGAATAAAAATTCTTATTATTTTATGTAATCTCAAGTTAAATATTTACTTATATTAAATAATCTATTTTTTTACAATAATTTGTGTGTAATATCCTTAGTATCAAATGTCATATTTTTATTATTTATAAATATTTATATAATATCACTAGTCATGTATAGAAAAATATGCAATTAGATGATAATTTAAATATGAATAATTTTATCATTTGACATTTTATTTAAATTCGCATAAAATCAATCACCACTTTCATTCTCGGAGTGAGGGAGTACTTGTAAGTATATCCTACTTCTATCTAAAAATAGGAAATATTGGGAAACATAGATATAATAATCAGGTTTGATGAGGTTGGATTTATTTGGGTTGGATACCCAGAACTAACATGTTTGGCAATCGGTTGTCACGTGTACTATTTCAACAACTATAATCTATATCGTTAATCACAACATTGGATGGCACAAATTGAAATGGATTTCCCCATGCCGCTACAGGTTGTAGCGACATGAGAAATTACTCATTTGTCCCTCATTTGCTAATGTGCTACATTGTCTACCGCTATAAGTTATGGCGATAGTTTAGTTAACTAATAAATTAGAATGACTCGATGGTAGCTTAATGACCTAATAACCCATAGGTCTTAGGTTTGAAACCTAGCTGTGATATTTTTACTTCTTATGTTATATTTTTTGTAAGACCCCAACTTTTATGAATAAAGATTAAAAAAATTTCGAAATATATTTTTGAATATTATGGTGTGGATTTGATATAATGTTATAGTTGTGGGTAATATTTACAATTTTACAAAGTAAGCAAGTGGTTATATAATATACGATTGGTGGGGAATATTCGTTTTAACGGGGAATATTAAATGCGACGACACAATCATTAGTGGACCCCTAGCGGAGGAAGTATTGTCGTAGTTAGAAAAGCGGCGGAATTATCTTTTATAAAAATAACGACGAAAGTTTTTACCGTTAAAGCTGTTGAACTACACGGTGGTAAAAAAATGCGATGTCGTGTGATTGCATAGTAGTAGCATACGGTATTGATTATTGATGCTTACGTGAGAAGTCACTCGGGTATACTCGATTATTCTACTGATAATTCTTTGCATAATATCTCTCATATTATTGATTCAATTATTGTCACAAGATCATCTGCATAATATTTATTATTATTAAATCAATAATTAAGATGACAAAGTTATTCATATTATTATTTGCAATATTGACAATGCCTAGAAAGTTCTGTCAAGGAGAGGTTTGGTCACCTGATCGAAAAGCCCCCTCTTTCGTGGGAATGATCTGGTTATTAAATATTGTGAGTTATAATATTAATGATGAATAAGTTCGTGTTCATTTTGTTAAAGTATTGCTTCTATACTCCGTGAAATTAGTAGAATATCCTTGAAATTTGCGCTTCATCTAGTATCGTTTCACAAGGATATTTTCTGCACATTCTTATTAAATTTTAAGCTTTTCATGCCAGAGTATTGTCCATGAGTAGTATTCATTTTTACGGTACTATTCACAAAGTACTATTCACGGGTTATTATTCGCAAAGTACTATTCACGGGTACTATTCACAAAGTACTATTCATGAGTACTATTCACAAAGTACTATTTACAGGGTACTATTCCTAAAGTACTATTCACATGGTACTATTCACTCGGGTACTATTCACCCGGGGAATTATTCATGACAAAAATTGATTTCTTTGTTATCCAAATCATTTTTGATACAATATTATTCTTGAATTTTACTCCACAAAAGAGTATCATGTTGACAATTTGGACATTATTGAATTCTAGATAAATTAAATTATAAATCTTTAAAAAATTATCTTTTGATTTCTTTTAATTGAATTCTTATATCATTGTCGTCATCCTCATGCTTATATTGTGATAAAAGTTATAGGTGGCTTACGTGCATAGATGTACTATTGATTTGTATGATTATGACAAGGGATTATTCGGTATAATCATGACCCGTAATGTTACAAATGATGTGGTAAAAGTCCTCATTGGCATGTAGTTCATTGATGGACAATTGTTGGTATGATTATAACCAGGGATTATTCGGTATAATCATGACCATTGATGATTACATAAATATCCTTGGCCCGTAGTGTGACGACCCCAAAATAGGTCCATTCCATCCAACCCATTCTGAGTCGCCAAATACATGGTACAGAAACAACTACAACTTATTATCACAACAATAAAACTGTGAGTTTAAATACAAATATTATCTTCTAGACAATATTTATACTCAAATAAATCCTCATCACATTTATTGATACATTATTTTACAATAATGGTGAGGACTACTAAACAACTCTTTCTAGAACCTTCATTCCATACCCGAGACTAGTACTCATTTACATTCTCGCCTCCCGAGAAGAAAAATGGAACAACAAGGAAAAGGGTGAGCTCAACTAGCCCAAGAAAAGAATGTTATGACTAAGATAATATACAACAAATTATCGTTAGTCTCCAACGAGGAAAAATCGATAGAATACAATAGACAACAAGTTTGAGATCAATATTCGCGGTGAAATAATAATTCATAGAAGAGTTACGTAGAGAATGAAATCTACTATAATCTATGAATTTAACGATCCATCATCAATATTTTATCCTGTAACATCAATCGATATTCATCTCAAATCAAATATTCATCTTTACTACTGAGCCAAAGATATTCATCAATCGGTCATGTTCATCTCAACACTGTTCATCTTTGCACTAAAGGCCAAAGATATTCATCGATCGGTCGTATTCATTTAAACACTGTTCATCTTTGCACTTCTGAGACAAAGATATTCTTGAGAAATCATTCATCTTTTGCACTACAGGCCAAAGATATTCTTGAGAAATCATTCATCTTTACTACTGGGCCAAAGATATTCAATAATATCATCATTTAAGGCGAGGATGATGAAAAATACTTTTAAAGAACGAATCCGGTGAAACAAAATGACAAATATTATGGATTCGTACTTTAAACAATCCGAGTTCAAAAATACTTCATAAATAATCATAGTGAAGTAAAATTCAAGAATGATCAAAACATGGATACAATCAAAGCTAGTATCCGAATAGATATTTTAGGCGAAAAGAAAAATTTTTCATTTTTCTATGAATAGTCTTGCGTGATTCGTGAATAGTCTTGAGTATCGTGAATAGTCTTAGTATCGTGAATAGTAACTCAAACACCAAAAGATAGAAATTCCACAAAAAACATTTTCACGCTTCATGAATAGTACTCGTGAATAGTAACTCGTGAATAGTAACTCATGAATAGTAACTTCGTGAATAGTAACTCATGAATAGTAACCCAGACATGAAAAAGTTCCAAATTTGATAAAAAGTACCAACCAATATTTCAAAGATAATGATATTGAAGAATTAATATCATTTGAGAAGAAAATAACATCCTTACCTCAAAGAATCGATGACCGGAAGGAAAGGTCGGAAGTGATCTTTGAATGAAACTTGTCTTGAGCAACAACTCTCAAAGTATCTAAATACTCACAAAATACGCTCAATAATATAGAGAGAGAGAGAGAAAACTTTGTTTACGGTGTGATTTTCAATTCTAACTTAGCCCTCTATTTATAGGAAAATGTTAGCTTGCCAGAAAGCGGACTTGACACGCTACACGATGGCTTTACTCGCTACTATTGCCACCCACCACATTTGAAATAAAATTCAGCACATTTTTCACCAACCACAAGTGGGGCCCACTCAATTCTAGAATTTTCCACCAAAATCAATTATAAACCTAATTTAGAATCCGATACCTCTTAAAATTCACAACAAATCATTCGTGCATTTTTAACGGTTCAAAATTTGTGGACATATACTCAACTTATGTATGTATAACATATCCAAAAATTACAACGATCCAACGGTCGGATTAAAAATTATAACCCCATAATATATCTCAAAAACCCCGATTTGATTTTTAATACCTCAATCAGATAAAATCTTGATAAAACACCTCAACATTAATTCCTTTATTAATAACCACATAAATAAATCCATCATTTATATTCATATAAAATAAATATTTCCTTATCATATGAATTAATAATTAATTATTCACAAATAATATTACTGAATCACATTTATGATGACAGTTTGTTCCCGAGGAAGAGGGGCTTTCGATAAGGATCTCTCTCTTCTTGCCTTGCAATTAGGTGACCAAACCTCTCCTTGAGCAGAACTTTCTAGACATTGCCAATAATGTTATCTAATAATATTATTCAAATAATATGAATTATTGATCGATAATGGGAAATCATGCGATGACAATTATTGAACAATGATAATATAAAATATCAATGCAAAGAATTATTGAATCAATAAAATAAAATATTGAGCGGTAACTCACTGTGAAAATTATTGAGTAGTGCCATCTTACGTCACGAATCAATAATTCAACAATCAATGTCTGGTAATAACTCTTTGTGCAACCAATGCCATTCTTCGTATTTTAACCACGGGTATTCAATGATCTTAGCGGTAGAATAACTACGGTCTTACTTGGTAACAACTACTACGCGAATTATTTATAACCACCCAAACTTTGTCGTTTTCCTCATCCAATCGCTTTCGTTATGGGGCCCACACATGGGCATTTTCGCTTGCGTCGCACGAATATTCACAACTGATGCGAATATTCTCGACGAAACGAATATTCCGACGATACGAATATTCCAACCAAACGAATATTCCAAGCAAAAATGAATATTTTATAACCACTTGCTTATTTTGAAATATTTGCGTATTTAACTTTTTTTATCCACATTAATCAAATCAACCCTTACTATTTCAAAATAATAAATAAAGGAAATTCCTTTTTATTTAAAAAATTTGAGGGTCTTGCGTAGTCGTGAGGATGATTCGATGATGTGGTTTATTTATTAAAATTTGAGTCTCGGCGATAAAATTGATGATAAACTTTTAAATCATAGAAGATAGTAGATATCATGCTCTACTTGACTCTTCTAATTGATTATTTGTGGGGAAAGGCAGAGTTAATCGGAGATGACCCGAGGTATCCGGTCTCGGGTCCCGACCATGGGAATAGCCACCAACCTTGGTGATAACCCCGAGGAATGCGATTTGGCGATAACCCGGAAATGCTTGTTTCAAAATCGACCGGCTTCAATCTCGGCGCTCCTGGCGAGATACACTTGCTACCTGACACGGCAATAACATCGGGAAGGCAGGCACACCTCAAAGGTGACAATGAGGACCTTCAACAATTGCGGCGGTCAATCTCGGTGAATGCGAGCAGCGTCTGTTTTATCATTAATCCGGCGATGATAACCGGTGAGGGCAACATCGTCATCTCGTCGACACGATGCCGATGCCGTCGTCTCTCTCTGCAATGATCCCACAAGACTAACCAATCCGAGTGACTATTATGCGGGGTAGCGGATGAAAGTTGAAGCTTGAAGGCAGGAGGGCATCGTCCCATCTTGATGACCCGTACAAACTCTAATCCCATGCCATCGTACAACTCTCGACAATGGCGGTCGAAATAGGTCTGTATACCTCAAGCGGATGCGGATTGCGCTACTTAAAAAGTTCGAGTGGACATTACTGATGCACGAGTGCACGTCTTTTGAGGCGACGGACCAGAAAAACCGGGCCAACCGGGTTGCCTCTGGTACACTACTGGCTCGGTCAGCGGTAGGTACACTATGACTAATATGCCTATAAATAGAGGGCTTGGGGTGATTTTAAAAGAGAAAAAGAGCGGGAAAACCACACAATTACTCTCACTTTTCGCCCATATACAGTGTATTTTCCCCTTTTAAACACACTGTGAGCTCATATATAGCCTCTTTTGTACCCACAAAAAGCCGGTGTTTACCCACTCTAAAGATATAGAAGCCTTCTTTTTAGCGATCGGTTGTAAGCCTTCTCACACACTTTAGAGTTTTCTCTTCATCTTTGCACACACCCTTCTACTGCGTTGAGAGTCGTGTTGCTTGCTTTTTGCGGACTTGATTCAGTGGTTTCATTTCATATATATATATATATATATATATATATATATATATATATATATATATTGACTAACATTATCGAGTTATGCCTCGATTGAGCCTGAACTTGATGCAGGCGAGGCGTTTATTTATATATTATATATATATATATATATATATATATATATATATATATATATAGCGTATGTGTAGAACTTTGTTCGATGAGCCTGAACTTGATGCAGGCGTTTTTCTTTGCTTTATATATATATATATATATATATATATATATATATATATATATATAGAACTACATTTTGATGAACACGGATTTGATATTTTTATATAGGTATATTTATATATATATATATATATATATATATTATATATATATATATATGGTCGAACTACATTCGATGAGCTGGATTTTTTTCGATTAGCATATATATATTATTACATATATATATATTTATTATATATATATATATATATATATATATATATATATATATATATATATATTTATTTTAAATACTTTATTTACGTTGGAGTTTCCTTCGTGGCGGTTGATAGCTCTTCTGACTTTATTTACATTTCGATCCCCGTGGAGGTGCTTTGTGGTTGGTGATCATATACGTATATATATATATATTCTGACTTTATATATATATATATATATATATATTACTTTTGCTTTCATACAAATTGCGATATTTTGTGTGCCTAGGAATCATGTGATCACAGATTCATCCCATTGGATCTAGATTAGGTTCCGTGATGGACATTTTCATTTATGGCGACTTGTAAATTATACTGCGATTGTGCGAATTTCCTCGGATGGTTTCCATACCCACGAGGAAGTCGGCATTATTTTGTATATTATTTTAAATACGGATGCCTCGCATCATCCGTCAAATAAAATCAATCAAGCCCGATCACTTAATAAAATGGGAGTGTAAAGGTCTCAATTTCTATTGAGCATCGGGGTTTGAAAAAACCTCTTTTTATAAAACATCTTTGCCATATATCTTGCTAAAAATTGAATTTTTACATAAATTCAAACCACAATGTATATATAGTTTGAGCGAGGCCCTCGCACAACTTCCATATAATGACACATTGACCCACACACACACACACACATTCGGATAATAGTTTCTTGAAAAGAAGCGGTCACCGTAGTGGTAACACGGATGTAGAAGTGCCTAACACCTTCCCCCGCATAACCAAGTCCGGACCCTAAGCGAATCTCGGTTTTCAGGACCCGTATATCGATGTCACATCCTTTGGGTCGATGTGCAAACCTTTTCTCGGTTGTGTTAGTACTGACCATTTAAAAACCAATGGCGACTCTTAACGATCCATCGTCGACATTATACATATCGGACCTTTTTCACTTGTTTTTTCAAACAAATCTCACCTAAAATGAGAACACCAAAGAACAAGTAGCGGAAAGGACATCCAAAAATCCCGGCGTCGACGGTGGCGACTCTCTTTGGGGACTCGATAAGAGGACTTAAGCCGCTATTACAATCTTTTCAAAACTATTATCTGCTTGTGTGTGGATGTTGCATTTACATTTTGATGAATGTGTGCGAATGCATTTCCTTATTGCACTTAGTGCTTGCACCATAGCTTGCTTGTGATATTAGTGCTTTCGCACCATAAGCTGCTGTGATATTAGTGCTTGCACCATATAGTGCTTGATATTAGTATTTGCCGCACATGTCATCATTTTCATACGGTGAGGGCGCGATGTATGTGAATGTATGTTGTGTGGTCCCTCCACGGGGAGGCTATCCGTCGGTGTTTGATTCTTGGACTCGTGAGAAGACTAATTCTCAGAGGCTCGGGAAAAGCACCACCAAATTCGCTCGGTTGAAAATAGGATTAACTTCCGTCAGTAGATTGCGATGATTTGGGAACCTTCATGCCAAAAAAAGCATGAGAGTAACCTAAGATAGGTCGACCTCGATAAACCCAAAGCGGAGAAAGTCTCTTCATGCTCTCATTTCAATTACTTGTAAACACAATTACTTGTAATTTCATTCCATATCTATCTCCATGTAATGAGAAATATGAAGAAATGTGTACACATACATATTAACATGCATATAAGCAGTGACATCCCCCGTTTTGGGATAAAATTCCTAAAATGGACACATCACATAGCATGTTATTATATACATTCCCTAAAGACTAAACTATGCAAGTCTTTCGCGCGAGGGGAATCAATCGGACCTACTACCGATTCAAAAGTCAAAAAATGAGCGGCCTACGATCGATCATGTCGTCATCAGGCCGGGTGAACTTAATCCGGTTTCTCAAAAAAAATTGCCGGATTAAGCAAAGCAAATTCTGATTTGGTTATTCTACTAAAAAGAATTACACGATCTACACGGGGTCGGAAAATACCCGTACATCTTTGAATCCTCCACTGAGGAGGAATCCGGTCATTACCATACACGAACCACGGTTGGATCGACCAACAAAACTCTTGATCTTGCCCATCCCTTTGGAGATCCAGAACCTTTGGTGACATCAAAAGAAAGTCCTCAAATGGAAGAGACCCTTCGTCTTATCAAAGGAATTGGAACACACGGGAGTGTTTTATATCTTGATCTGTGTATTTTTCACGGTGTTCATTATCGAGAAAAATTTAAAACTCGACTCGACTTTGAAAAATATGGACGGGTTAGGAGATCCTTATACACATTTAAAAGTGTTTATTGGAGAACTTGGATCTATACGAGAGGATGAAAAACTCGAGAATGCAATTGTTCGAAAAAGTCTAGCTTGGAAAGCCGTTAAGTGGTACACAAGATTAAACAACTCAAAATCCATAGTTGGGAAGAAGCTAGCACATGCCTTTCCTCCTCAATCTGAGTTTTCAAACTCGGATGGCTCTGATCGGTATCAAATTACCAAGATCGAAAGCAGATCTAACGAGTCTTTTCGAGAGAGTATGCTCGAGGTGGAGGCGCTTTGGTTGCCCAAGTTAGTCTTCCATGTGAGAATCGAGAAATGGTCATGACTTTCATAGACATCTGAAGCTCCCTTCTATGAGAGAGTTTTAGCGGCATCGGCAAACCATTTTTCTGAAATGGTCAAACATGGGGAGATGGTGAGATGGGATTGAAGTCGGGAAAGATTCAAGACCTATTTGCACTCAAAGTTATTCTTTGATCACATCAATCTGGAAATTATGGGAACAACCCGGAGGAATCCATAAAAAGAAAAAAGGAAGATGTTTCCACGATCTACGAGGGCAAAAAAGCAATCAAAACATGCCTATTCAAAGGAGAAACTACACTCCCTTTTCGGCCACGATCTGCAAACCCTCCGATACCAAAAGGTGGAGAAAGTCAAAGCGCCTCGAGTGTTTACACCCTTAGGGGATACCCTCGAGAACATTCTTAATCTTACGACAACACGAGAAGAAAATTACGCATCTTCTTCCACGGCCGGCCCTAATGGGGCGGGGTTTCAATCTTTGCTAGGAAATGTGCTTATCATCTTAGGGGCACTGGACATGATACTCGGGATTATTGGGCCTTGAAACACAAGATCCGAGGACCTAATAGACAGCGGGGAGATCGTAGTCACCAAACCCGATCGACCTCGTGTTCAAGACAACCCTCTTCCTCAACCTGAAAAGAAGAAGAGGTCGACATGATTAATTGGAGCAATGGACGAGTTCCAATTTTGGTTTGTGAATCTTCCCGGACCCTCAAAAAGGCGGTGATGGCGGATGGGATTATGCAAGTTCGATTCCTGATGGAGCGAAAGATGAAAGCTCTCTGCAAACAAATTGAACAATTGGCGGGGCGGTGACTTATCGACATCAAGTGACTCGTCAGTTAATCGGCCGAGGAGCATGCCGGTCTCTACCTATTGTCATGAATATTCCCTCGTCACTTTTCGGAAAATGAAATCTTTGGAAGACAAAGTGACAAAGAGAGCAAATGCAAAGCCGTCGGGATTTCGCATGACAAAGGAATTCACTATTTGGGCCGACCTATGGAGGAAATCTTCATATATTAATCAATGAAGGAAGGATCGGTTCCTTCTACCTCAATCAACCCCGTTCGGGGATGGTACAACTACGATGGAGTATGTCGATATCACTCCCGATCTCGTGGTCACATGCCACGGAAGAATGTTGGGCACTCATACCTTATTCAAAATCTAATCGGCGGTGGTGTCCTGCGCTGGCGAACGGCGATCTTGTGTTCGCGTGCAAGTGAGAATCGAGGCCCTACTAAGTGGAAAAGTGTGGTAGCGATCATATCCACTTTGGCGATGGGATTAATACCTTACTCACTGCGCCATGACAATTGACTCGAGGAGGAAACAATCCTTTGAAAGTGGCGCTCAGAGCAATCAACTTGCCATGCGAGCTGATATCCTATTGTTAGCTTGCATGAGTTCCGTGGAATTATGGAGAAGGTGAAGGATCCACCTCACATACAAGCTGCTGCGAGTGTCGAAGGAAAATCCTTTATATCTTCCCCCATCGGGTGATGAAGCCTACCACCAAATCAAAGGGAAAATACCCATGGGAAGATTGAAAAATTCCTCCGTATTTGTGGGTCGTAATGAAGCTACGGTGGTTTTAAGCTTGAAAGAAGCTCCTGACAAATATCAATTTTGGACTTGGTCTAAACCGAGAATCATAGGAAGGTCTTGTTAAAGGTTTTAGAAGAAGCCTATCTCCCGACATCGGTGGATACGGAAAAGTTTCAACATATGGTTGATCACATTTTCAACAACAATGTGATATCCTTTCTTGATGATGACATCTGCCCGAAGGGGCCGGTCATTACAAAGCCGTTGCACATTGCGGTCTTGTCCTCCGGATATATGGTATTTGGAGTCTTAATAGATGGAGGTTTCTCTACGAATATCTGCCCATCGCTACCTTGGTGAAGATGAATATCAATCTCGGCCGAATTTGGAGTAGCCATACTATCATCAAAGCTTTTGATGGAGCAGCAAGTGAAATTCGGATCGGAGTAATTGGTACTGATCGAAATTGGTCCTCACACATTCTGCGTATCTTTCCATGTGCTCAAGATAGATTAGGGATACAACTTTTGCTCTTGGGGCGACCATGGATTCATATGGTGAGGCGATCCCTCCACTCTTCATCTGACGGTTGAAATACATTATCAACAATAGCACAGTCGCGATCGATCTTGAGCTGGAGATTCCTCGACGAGAGACATGCCGTTCATCGATGCCGATGCGGATGTTGAACCGATCGGTTTTCATGCTTTGGAAATAAGCAATACCCGATACCATGCTATTGGAGCACCATTGCCGAACCCAGATTTACGAGGTAATGTCGGCCACTCGAGAAATGATGTCGTTGGGTCGTAAAAGCGGGACAAGGGTTGGGTAAAGATTGCCGGTATCAAGTACCCATTTCGCTTAACAAGCAAAATTTGGAGCAATTTGGGCTAGGCTATTCGCCGATTCTAATCACAGGAATCCTCATAAACATCGGTGATTCCTTGACTTCAACCGTGTGGCGTTTATCTTCGCCTTCAAACTACGAGTCGCACAACCTCCGTAAAGGTGCCGCGTGATGTAATGGCTATGTTATGTCCCAAAGCGGATGCGGTGAAAGAAAGAAATCTTTGTTCCAAATCCGATGGTGGAAGAAGAGGAGCGAAGAATCAAGCAAACGTCATCGGATGATGTCGATATCGCATCATCGTTCATGATGAACATACCAACAAATACACAGAGGCGATGATTGCCCGGACGTAATGGCCATCATTCGGGACGGGGAGGATGATGACAATCCCTCCATCACTGCGGTCCACCGACTTTGCCCTTGCCAATTGGAACAACATTCCTTGCATTTGGTCGTCGAGGGTAAAGCGGGCGAGAACTCTTTACGCCTGTAGATATAATAGCGCTTACTTTTACATGCGGTATTAGCGGTTTATTTTGCCGATATATGCTAACTTGTGTATGATCAACGCATTTCATATATATACTAAGTGAAAGCATATTTTGTTTGAGGACTACGAATTTAGATGTGCTGTACTTGCGGATCGATGCCTCTCTACCACACAAGATTGTACCTTTGATGTAGAGATGAATTGACCTTGATGGATATCTGAGGATGACATTGAGGTGCCTCGAGAAATTGAGAATGGGTCAAAGAACAAACCCAAACTGACCTTGATCAAACCACTTCTTTCGATCTCGGAACCTTAGAAAGCCCTAAGTTAATCCAGTTGGTTCGGACCTTACCCCAAACCAGCGGAATGACATGGTTACGCTATTAACCCAATTCGAGGATGTGTTTGCATGGTCTCATGAAGACATGGTGGGTTTGTCCTTGACATTGTCCTTCATCGCCTTCCCATTAAAGAGGATTTAAGCGGTCAAGCGAAACTCGAGGCGATTGAAACACGAGTGGAGTTTAAAGGTGAAAGAAGAAATTGTGAAACAATTTCAAAGTGGCATCATCATGGTGTCTACATATCTGAGTGGATATCAACATTGTGCCGTACCTAAACACGGAGGGAAGGTGCGAGTTTGCGTGGATTCACGGGACTTGAATAAAGCTTGCTTAAAAAGATAGCTTTCCGTGCCATTTATCCACATTCTCATTGACAATCTTTGCTTGATCTGACATGTACTGTACTCCTTCTTTGATTGCTGCGGGGTACCATCGGATCATGGTTCTTGAGGAAGATCGTGAAAGCGCTTTCATCACTCCTTGGGGAACTTTTTGCTATAGAGCGGTTGTCATTCGGCCTCATCGATCTTAGGAGCTACCTATCGGCGAGCTATGATGGCTCTTTTCCACGACTTAATGACTTAATCATAAAGAGATTGAGATCTCGTGGATGACATCATTGTCAAGTCCGGAAGGAGGATGACCATATAGACCATCTCGAAGAAAGTTGTTGACGGGTTGCGTAAGTCTGACTTGAAGTTGAATCCATTAAGTGCGCCTTTGGCGTTAAATCGAGCAAGTTGCTAGGATTTCTAGTCGACCACAAAGGGATTGAAATTTGGATCTGCCAAAATCAAGCCATCTTTGAAATGCCCATTCCTCGAGACGAGAGAAGAAATACGGGATTTTTGGGAAGAATCAACTTCATTAGCGGGTTTATCTCTCGACTCGCGTGACACACTTTGTGAGCGATCTTCAAGCTATTAAGGAAGAACTCCTCCATGAAATGGAATGATGAGTGTCGAGAAGGCCTTCCTTACAATCAAGAAGCAACTAGTCAAAGCTCCGTTTTGGTACCACCGAGGATGATGTTCCCCTGTTTATATACTGTCCAGTAAGTGACAATGCCATAAATTTGCATCATCTTTGAGACGAGAAAGGCGATAGAGGCGAGCGAGCTATCTATTACCTCGGCAAAAGGTTTAGCGTGACGGTGAACACAAGTACACTCGATCGAAAAGGCGTGTTGTGCTTTAGCATGGGCTTCCATGAGGTTACAACATTACCTCCATGGTCACTGACCCATCTCGTATCCGCGTGGATCCTCTCAAATCGTGTTGACAAACCTATGTTAAATTGTAAATTTATCCGGATGGCGAGTTGATCCTACAACAATTTGACATCGTATATGTGACTCAAAAAAAGTCCATCAAAGGTCGAGGAATTGCGGATCGGTGGCGCGCACCTTGAGGATTTCAAACCCTTGAAACATATTTCCCGATGAAGGAGTAATGGCGGTGCAACAACACCATCGATGCGATCTGCGCATGATCATGGAAGATGTATTTTGATGGAATTTTATTAATATGGAAGGTTACGGGGGTGGGCGAGTTCTAGTATATCGATGCGGGGAAGCGGTATCCGTTCGTCAAATTTAGGTTTATCGGCACCAACAATACGGTGGTGAGTATGAAAGGCTATCTCATGGGGCTAAAACTTGCCGTTCGATGGGCATCGGCGGTTAGCTTGTCTTTGGAGATTGAGTTGGTAATCAAACAATCCGGAATCTATCAAACCAAGGAACTACATTTCTTTGCCTTACCATGGCGGAGTTTTGAAGATGGCTTTGGAGTTGAAAAAATCTCCTTTCTACACATTCCTCGTAATAGGAATGACTTTGCGGACGCATTAGCAACTTTGGCCTCCTTGATTCGCATATCGGACAAAGAACACTTGCGAAGCGTCACAATTTCCCACACTGAGGCCCGGACTATGGGAATTACGTTGGAGAAGTATCGGATGAGCTACCTCCCATCAACATCCTTGGTATCGACATATCGAGGAATATCTACGAGATGGATCTACACCATTGGGTGAGGCAGGCGAGAAAAGCGGATCCATCGACTTGCTATGAAATTCTACGAGTGGAGATGCGCTCTACAAAGAGATGCGAGGACTAGGTCTCCTCGGATGTTTAGACAAAGATCAAGCCAAAAGGCTTATGGATGAAATCCATGGTGAGTCTGTGGCCCCCCATGAGGTGGCTCCCTCCTTGTCAAGAAAGTCCTCGGGGCGGGACATTATTGGCTATCTCTCTGAAAAGGTGATTGCAATGACCACGTCAAAAGATGCTATCGATGCAGATTCATGGGAATGCTATATACGCCCCTCACGGGAACTCCCTGATATGAGTTCGCCTTGGCCCTTCTCGATGTGGGGAATGGGCGTTATCGGGCCCATTGAGCCTAAAGCCGATAATGGTCATCGATTTATCTTCACCATGATCGACTACTTTACCAAGTGGTAGAAGCGACCTCCTTCCCGGGGTTACTAAAGAAGTCATCATTGCTTTCATCGAAGAAACAATGTCGTTTTTGTCGATATGGACAACGAGAGGTGATTGTCGAGACAATGCCAAGAACCTCAACAACAAAATGATGGAGGAATTATGCGATAAATTCCACATCAAACATCTAACTCTGTCATCTATCGTCCAGAAGATGAGCGGTCTTTGTTGAAGCGGCTAACAAAAACATCAAGAAGATTATGCAAAAGATGTCGCATGACCACAAAGATTGGCACGACCTATTGCCTCGACTCTGTTAGCCTCTGAGAACCTCAATCGCATTACTTCATTTGGGGCAACCCCTACGCTTTAACCTATGGGATGGAAGCGGTGCTCCCCATAGAAGTTGAGATGGAATCTCTTAGAGTGTTGATAGAGGCTCGCTCGGTTGGATGAAGACCAATGGGTACAAGGCGGTATCACCAATTGTCTCTAATAGGCGAAAAAGCGAACCGCGGCTATCTTCCGTAGTCGATTATATCAACAAAGGATGCGCGGATCTACAACAAAAAAAATCCGACTCTGGCGGTTTAAACAACATGACTTGGTTTTGAAGAAGATTCTTGACAACGAAGATCGGGCAAAAGGAAAATTCGCTCCCTAGCTGGGAAGGCCCGTTTATTGTCAAAGAAGTATTGACGGGAGGCGCTCTCAGTTACAAGAAATGGGCGGCGATGAATTTCCACAACTCATCAACTCGAGACACCGTGAAAGCGGTATTATATACGAAGTAACCCGACAAACACCACAGTGCATAATCATCAGGTCACCGGTCATTCGGTTCTTTAACCCTTTACCACATCTGACTTTTCTACACTTTGCCCCTCGAGGAAACATACTCTTCAAAGCCGGTGACTGGCTTTCTCTCTTTGCGCTCATCTGACTTGACTTAGGTCATCCCCCGTGGATTGAACCTCTTGCGTTTATGGTTTGGCTACCCATACATGGGATCAAACTTCGTACCTGCGATTTATCCTCGACCCGAGGATTAAACTTTCTCCTCCCCACTTTTCGACTGCACATGGGATTACGCGCTTTTCTTCTCGCATACGAGGCGAACTCGTCGACTGATCTCCTCTTGATAGAGATGCGTAGGCAACCATTTCACATGGCGGTCATGATAAAACAAAAACAACAAAAACATTTCTACCCTCTTCTCCTACAAAAACAAAAACAACAAAAACATTCCTACACCATATACGACCCGTATCTGACGTTGAACCTCTCTTACACGGGTTGAACTCATGAGACTGATCTCCTCTTGATAGGAGTGCGTGGCGACCATTCATGGTGCGGTCTCACCCCTACCAAAACACAAACCCTTGTCGGTTAGTCTTTGGGATCATCCTTGATCCACTACATTTCATTTGGCCCGGGACGAAGGGATGGAATTACGAACTCCTCCCGAATAGGAGATTGGCGACCATCTAAAGCTGTGGTCATACCTTGAAGAGCAACACCGATCCATAAGAGATGGAATTAACTAGGCTTCTCTAAATAGAAATCTTGGCGACCATCGTAGTGCGGTCGATCTCGAGAGAGAAAGCCACACTCCTCTCCACATTTCCATCGAAACTAGTCCCAAGACACAAAGATGGTAGGGATACACATAGATCGATGATCCATTACGAACTATCGAGAGACAACTCGATGTCCATCCACCGGGAGAATTGAGAATACATCAAGACCCCACAAGCCACTGAAGCGGCGGGCAAAATATCAAGCAAATAGCGAAGGCATATCTAAAGGGAAGTGATCAAAAATATATTTCCTATCATATATAATGTTGTTTGATATATATCTGATATAAATTATACATGACAAAATGGCTAAGCTAGTGCATGCGGTAAATCTACAAGCTCATCTACAAGTCGGGATATATGCGAGCTAACAAGCCCAACATGGCGTCCCTCTCGGAAGAGGAAGGGAGAAGAAGTTGTGGTCTCTGTGTGAGAATATCCACACGACCAAAAAGATCTGTAGCCATCGCATGGTGACCATATGATCATCGATATATGCGCTCATCTCTGCGATCATGCCGGTGGTAAGGGACCTCAACTGCGATACTATATCTGTGATGGCTACATCCGGGCGGATATAGCACTATCCGCTCGACTATCTTTGCATCTCTGGTGATATAGCCTCATCCGCTCAACAATGGCGGCATCTCTGCGATCTAATGCCTCGTCTCTCTCAATAGAGGCGGCGTCCCTCACATCGAAGCGATCGACATCATAGATCGAATCTGATCTCTCGAAAGGTCATCGGATGAAGACTACTGCTCTAAATCTTGTCTTGAGTCTTTGAATCACAAATGATCTTGGTACTAGGAGAATCCGGAAGAAATCTTTGGCAACCCGGTGGTGGGCTCCTCCTCGATGTAGGTATCGATGTCCTCCATGGGCTCTACATCATCTAACTCTCTCTCTCTCGATCTTTGCAAATCTGCTGCGGTAGATAAAATCTCTGTCTCCATCCATGCGGAATACTCTGCGAGAATAACGGGATGGTGACGAAAAAAAAGCTATCTCGCGTTGATCCCAACAAGCGTATACACGAGGATCGGTCCTCTCTTTGAGAGATATCGAGAAGCTGAGCAATGACGACTATCCCCCCTCGAAAGGATGAAAATCTGGGCTAGTTGAGCTGCGACATCACGGCGATGGGTGATAAGTAGTCACGCCCCTCGAAACCCGACCCGGAGGAGAAATCCATGCGGGCGTGAGTAATGAAATTGTATATGGTGAGCAAAGCCCGAAACACGACAATATGCTAAATGGATCTCGATATATCGCAAAAATGCGGGACGGGGTGAGCATCATACACTCCGATGGTGAAAGGGGTATGACATGGCCACATCATGGGAGAAGCAATACCCCCATGTCGTCTAAAGGGTACCAATAGGTCTCAAGTGTGACATAAACCACACGTCTGACATGGTAGAACTCCTGTGAACACTCTCATGGGATCGTGCAACAATAGGATCTTGTGCGCGGGGGTCTCCCTTTCTGATCATAGGTCTGATGGTGCGACCCTCTCTAAGAGCTCTCACGGCCATAATAACACCGATGTCTATCTCGTCCATATATCGTGGCATATAGACACATCTGACGATACACATGCATGACGATTACATCAACTACGGCAAAGCATGATGGTCCTCGGTGCGGTGAAATCCCCGGAATATCGTGAATAGCTATCCTCGAGCCAAATCGTAAATCTGAGAAAAATCTTTGGGATATCACGTGGCTAGATGTCGGCTCGTCTGCACTACTCTGCGCCTCGATCTGTGAGAGTCATGAATAATCTACTCATGTCTCAAAAAAGCTAGAGATGCCATGAGTGCTGTCTAAAGCGGCATCGTCAAGCGTGTCGTACTCCTCCAGTAGTAAGTCGACTCATGGGTGCCAAAGCGGAATACTGCCTGTCGGTGTGATGCTCTAGCATCCGTCTACAAATCCTGCGGGAAACGAAAAGCCAAAAGTCATGGTATCTTTGCTGACAAGTGATCTCTGATCCACCCTATCTGGGGGTGACATGCTATATCATACCGATCGCATACCTAATGCCACCAGATGCGGTGGGGTATGATCTATCTGACTAAGCTATCGAAGAAGACATACATGCGGCCGTGTCGTAAGACCATTCCGGGGTCGATCTTGAATATCTACGGACATACATACATATGCATAACATGATACATGCATAATGAGATAATGGATGGCAATATGATATAGGGAATGAAAAAAGCGGTGCATACATTCTAAGTATATCATCATCTAATACATCATCTCTCTCTGTCTGACTACAAATACTGGGGAAATGGGGCACTGGTAGCCCTACTACTAATGAGAGGCCTATCAAAAGATATAGCGAGAATGGGGAGCGACCACCCATGATATCTAACGAGAGGCTATCGAAAGATATAACGAGAATATACATCGAGAAGAAAACTAGGGTCTCGATGTCCACGTCCTCGATCTGTCCACTGATGTAACTCCTCTGAGTCATTTGGATCTCTATCAGCGGGGATGTCGGGGCCTATAAAGAGGAGGGATCTGCGCCGGCAAAACCAAATGGGTAAATCGAGGGGCGGCGCTTGAAATTTGGAAGGAACAAATGACTCGCCTCTCTTTGGATCTCTGCCCAAATCTGGGATAAATATATGTGCACGATCATTCTGCGGGTCGAACTATCAATCTGGGTTATATGAGGGGAGCTCGGACCACAAGCTACCCAATCCGTCATCATCAAAGATCACTGGAACCATATCCCCCCATAAAGCTGTGTGTGCGGGGATTTGGGCTCCGATAGTCTTGAGGGACCACACCATTTTGGAGCGTCTCTGAGTACATGGACCCTCGATAATGCAAAAGCCGTCGACCCCCAACAATGGGATATCGTGTGGTGGGTGGTGTGATCTGAGGCCGATGGCGCTGGCGGGAGGCAAGATCGGTATCTGGATCTCCCTGTGGTGCTCCTAAATGCGCGCTCTCTAAATAGAGCTCCGGCCTCCATCGGTGAAGAGAGGAACTCTCTGGTGGAAATCAAATACTCGACTCGGTCGGATGTCCATCCTCAAAGCAGATGGTCAAATGCTCCCCTGAATAGGGAATCCATGTAATGGTACCCGTCCGTCGACAACTCATTTGCATCTCGGCGGTGAGTGAATCCCTCATTCTGAGGGACCTCGGCAAAATAGAATGGTGCCATCGTCGTCCTCGTGGATAGGTATCTAAACCTAACACACTCATGGGGCCTTAAACATGGGAGCCTCTCATAGGCCCCAAAAGCTTGACGACCTGATGGCAAAACATACGCTATCGGTAAACACTCTTAACTTTATGAATGGGAAAAAACAAGAGAAATACTCACGCGTGAAATGGGTAAAATCCTAGTGAGCCTCGGTCGAACCACAGTGGCGCGTGCGCATGCCCCCGGAGGAAATAGGCAAAGGTGTAGAGCCCCGATCATACTCTCTATCACGGTCCACATCGCGTGTGTGGCTGACGAAAGCGAAAGATCTAGTGGAAGAGTTATATACGCTATAAGCGACCTCGAATGATGATCATCGGGAACAATCGCGAGAACGCGATCCACGATCACGACATCATCGGGCATGGGCTCACTCAATAGCCCTCTCATAGCATCTACGCTCGAAAGGACACGAGCAGACGATCACGCCTTTTGGCGCCTCCATCGGAACTCTAATAAGGATCGGCGGCGGTAGGGGTAATATTATTCGCCATGCGAGGCCTTTGGCTCCCCTCAAACTCCATACACATGATAAATCGCCGATCCATAGGCGTCATCATCACCTCGCAATCCAGTGAGATGGGTGGTGAGTGCGATGAAACCATCGCTCGAGACAATGCCACGAGGTAACCCGGGGGACATCGGACGGGGAAGGATGGAGAAAAATGCCCCGAATCCCCACTCATGCACTCTGCGCTCTATAGTCGGGATGAAGCGCTGGTACATGGGTGAATGCTAAACCCGGTTTCCTCGAGGTTTGTGTAAAACACGGAACTGCATGAAATGCGGATCAACATCAAGAACCCTTTAATCCTCATCAATAGGAAAGAAGGAAGATCAAAGTCTAACGCCATACCTCGTTAGCATGCAAATACATCGATGGATGTCTACCCAAATCACCCAGCAACTCTGGGTTCACCACCTGAATGCTCGGAAGCTCCCTGCGAGGGACATATGCAGCAGGAGGCGGGATCCTCAATCGGAATATCCGCCTCCTCGTCCTCAACGTCTGGAACATCTACCTGGACAGGACGTATCACGGCCTCCACCAGCCCGGCGGTACATCGGCGAGCGAGGGCGAGGCGGCGGCAAAGCCCTCCATGCAAATGCGCCGAAGCGGTCTATGAAGCTGCTCGGTGATCCGGATCCATAATATCACGGACAACAAGTCTCAAATCACCTCGAGAAAAGGGTGTGGTATTTCCTTACACGGAGCTTTTTTAAATGCATTTATGACTATATGCATGCATGCATTTACTTTAACATATAATAGAGTTAAAATGCATGACTACCCAATGCCTACATTTGGAAATTTTTGCCATAGTCCCCTTTGAAAATAGGACTATCCACATGCATATAGGCGTATACAGGTGGCCATTCGATAGCACACACACCCCAAAGTCATATACATAATATATGCATTAAAAATAAAAAAATCATCATGCATAAGGTTGACCTCGATGCTAGGAGTACTTTGCCTTTCTACCTTTTGCTCATTGGACCTCAAATAGGACAAAAATAGCGAGAAAAAGGTGCGATTTATTTATCTCAAAAGTCAAAATTTTTCACATCATTATATTTGACATGGTTTAATACTAACATTTACTATGTTGAATATTTTTTATCAAGTCATTTGTGCATACATAATCACTACTATGTGTTTAGATGCATTTAGATGCGATAACTCACAATCTAGCGGATAAAAGCTGGAAAAAATACATGCATACGTTACCGGGATAGTGTAGAACACTTATGCGGTGTGAAATTTGCTGAAAGCGGCCCAACTTCAGCGAGATCGAAGATGGCTCGCGGTTTTTCTCTATCTGAAGCGAGTTGAAAATGACTTGTGAAGACCGACTGCGGGATTTATGATCGCGCTTTGGTATGAGGCACCTACTGTGGCTGCGGCGGGTGCACTGCGGCTCCCCTATGGGGTCCCACCCCTCGGCTCGGTCGAGTTCGAGTTGAAGCGGAGTTCTTTACGGACTAGAAAGGTCGAATCGAGAGAATAAAAATGCCACGCGATTGAGCAAAGCGCATCTGATCTGGTCTTCTCGGATGAGACTTTGAATTTGTACATCACTCATTGGTAGTCACCTAAATACAAGGTATACCCTACCGATGATCCCGGTTGTCTAAGTCACATCTGGCGATACCTTATCTGGTCCGATGTCATGACTCGAGGGTCGTTACCCTAATATGTCCAAGCGGAGGTTCTGACGTATGTCCCCGGCGGGGATTTACAATATATATCTCCCAAGCGGGTTACAACGTATATATCTCCGGTGGGGTTAGTTACAACACGTTCATCCGTTGACACATTCTATCAGCGAAGGTCAAGCGACCTTGGCGTTATCTCAACCGATGGCAAGTAAACCCATCGAAGCATTGAGGGATTCGATGATTAGTTGCGTACGTACTCATAAGTCCCGGTAGATCCCGGCGAAGATTACAGCGTGAAATCGCGCGGGGGACAACGCGTACATTCAAGCCGTTGACACACATATCAATTGAAGGTCAAGCGACCTTGGCGTTATTTGGTCGATAGCGATTAAACCTATCGAACTCTAGAGCTATCAGAGGTTTTCATACCCATTGCTCGTATTTCCCGGCGGATCCCCGGTGGGGGTCGTATGATGCTCTCGTTGATCTACTGCGGCGGTGAAGGTCGAAAGCAACCTTGATGATCTATCCATAAAATCTCGGTAGTTGATTCACACGTCGGCGAAGAAGGTCAAGCGACCTTGACGGTATATCCACAGGATTTTTTAGTTGATTCACATGTCGGTGAAGTACGCGTCAGCGAAGGTCGGCACCCTGACGACATTTGTTGTTGGCGATAAATCAACGAGGATCTTGACATATTCTGGCGATACTAACCGAGGAAAGGTCGATGTTATCAAAGAGGATAGATGATGGAATATGTTATACACATCCTCAAAGCAGATCAAGCTTTATCCCCACGGATCTCTTACACATAAGAGGTACATCTTGAGGATCGAAGTCGTTATCAAAAACACGAGGAATTTGGTGATAACTCAACATCAACATCTATGATTGATTTGATTACACATCGAATCTGGTCGACATTGCCAATCCCGGTTGAAAGCGAGCGGGGGATCAACAATCATCCCGGCATGTTGGGCTACTGACCCGTACATACATGCATCATACATTTGCATCATGTTGCTATCCATAGTACCATGTTCATCTTGTTGCGTTTCAAGTGTCTAGGATTCTTTATCCTACCCATGCATCGCCATGCATGAGTATGATAAAGAGGGCATCTATGAACACTCGAAATTTTCTGTACTCTTATTACTAACATTGCGGGAGGGCAGATTAGTCTTTTTAGAGAGAGAACCACGAAAGACAATCAAATCCATCTCGGATACTACTAGGAAGTTGACATCAAACCCGGATCGCGATGCAGGAGTAACCAAATCAACCTCGGAGATAACCCCGAGGGCTGCGGATCAATACGGAACACACACCGGAGAAAACCGATTAATCTCGGAGATAACCCGAGGTATCGGTCTCGGTCCCAACCATGGGAATAGCCACCAACCTTGGTGATAACCCCGAGGAATGCGATTTGGCGATAACCCGGAAATGCTTGTTTCAAATCGACCGGCTTCAATCTCGGCGCTCTGGCGAGATACCTTGCACCAACCCGGCAATAACATCGGGAAGGCAGGCACACCTCAAAGGTGACAATGAGGACCTTCAACAATTGCGGCGATCAATCTCGGTGAAGTCGAGCAGCGTCGCTTTATCATTAATCCGGCGATAAACCGGTGAGGGCAACATCGTCATCTCGTCGACACGATGCCACATCACGTCTCTCTGCCTAGCGATGTCCCCACAAGACTAACCAATCCCGAGTGACTATTATGCGGGGTAGCGGATGAAAGTTGAAGCTTGAAGGCCGGAGGGCATCGTCCCATCTTCAATGACCGTACAAACTCTAATCCCATGCCATCGTACAACTCTCGACAGCGGCGGTCGAAATAGGTCTGTATACCTCAAGCGGATGCGGATTGCGCGCACGAAAGTTTGAGTGGACATTCTGATGCTGCACTGAGTGCACGTGCTTGAGACGACCGACAGGCAAAAAAACCGGGCCACCCGGGTTGCCTCTGGTACACTGCTGGTTTCGGGTAGCCTACGGTACACCTGCTGACTAATATGCCTATAAATAGAGGGCTTGGGGTCTTTGATTTCAAAAAAGAAAAAAGGGGGAAACCTGCACAATTAAGCTCACTTTTCGCCCATACGGTGTATTTTCCCCCTTTTAAACACTGTGAGCTCATATATAGCCTCTTTTGTACCCACAAAAGCCGGTGTTTACCCACTCTAAAGATATAGAAGCCTTTTTTTAGCGATCATTTGTAAGCCTTCTCACACACTTTAGAGTCTTTCTCTTCATCTTGCACACACACCCTTCTACACGTTGAGAGTCGTGTTGCTTGCTTTTGCGGACTTGGTCAGTGGTTTCATTCGATCTATATATATATATATATATATATATATATATATATATATATATATATATATATTGACTAACATTATCGAGTTATGCCTCGATTGAGCCTGAACTTGATGCGGAGGCGTTTATTTATATATATATATATATATATATATATATATATATATATATATATATATAGCGTATATCGAACTTTGTTTGATGAGCCTAGAACTTGATTTGGGCATTCTTTTTGCTTTATATTATATATATATATATATATATATATATATATATATATATATAGCGTGTGTCGAACTACATTTCGATGAGCACAGATTTTTTATATATAGGTGCATTTATATTATATATTATATATATATATATATATATTATATATATGAATTGTGGTGGTGAACTACATTCGATGAGCTTTGATTTTACATGCGTTGCATTTTTATTATATATATATATATATATATATATATATATATATATATATTTTAAATCTACTTGGAGTTTCCTTCGTGGCAGTTGATCGCTCTTCTGACTTTATTTACATTTACGATCCCCCATGGAGGTGCCGTGGTTGGTGATCATATATATATATATATATTATATATATATATATATATATATATACTATACTTTTGCTTTCATACAAATTGCGACATTTTGTGCGCCTAGGAATCATGTGATCTGATTCATCCCATTGGATCTAGATTCGGTTCCGTGATGGACATTTTAAATTTATGGCGACTTGTAAATTATACTGCGATGCGAATTTCCTCGGATGGTTTCCATACCCACGAGGAAGTCGGCATTATTTTTGTATATTATTTTTAAATGCGGATGCCTCGCGCATCGTCAAATAAAATCAATCAAGCCGATCACTTAATAAAATGGGAGTGTAAAGGTCTCAATTCTATTGAGCATCGGGGTTTGAAAAACCTCTTTTATAAAACATCTTTGCCATATCTTGCTAAAATTGAATTTTACATAAATTCAAACCATGTATATATAGGTTGAGCGAGGCCTCGCACAACTTCCATATAATACACATTGACCCACACACACACACACACATTCGGATAATAGTTTCTTGAAAAAAGCGGTCGGTCGTAGTGGTAACACGGATGTCGGGAAGTGCCTAACACCTTCCCCGCATAACAAGTCCCCGGACCCTAAGCGAATCTCGGTTTCGCAGGCCAGTATATCGATGTCACATCCTTTGGGTCGATGTGCAAACCTTTTCTCGGTTGTGTTGGTACAACCATTTAAAAAACCAATGGCGACTCTTAACGGTCCATCGTCGACATTATACATATGGGACCTTTTTCACTTGTTTTTTCAAACAAATCTCACCTAAAATGAGAACACCAAGAACAAGTAGCGGAAAGGGACATCCAAAATCCCGGCGCCGGTTTCGTCCCACTTGGTTGATAATGAGGACAGAATGACGCGGATGTTTCTAAGAGGTTTGAAACCCGAGATACGTCAATATCTAATTTCTCACAAAATGTGTTTGTATTCAGATGTTGTAAATATGGCTCAGTTATCGGAGCGCGATAACGAGTCAACCCAACCATGAGAGAGCCGCCGACAAAATGATAATACCAGTGGTAGCAGTCATCGAAGCGGTGACAACAAACGTGGTGGAAGTTAACATGCTAGAAATGGTAACCACTTCAGTGGTAATCATGGCCAAGACAATAAAAGTGGGAATTTCAAAAATAGGAGATTCAATAATGATGGAAGGACGTCAAAGACCAATTTTTTGTTGTTAAGGAAGGAGAACGCATTGCGGTTATATGTTACAAATGCGAGGGGAGGAGGACGTCGGTCAAACCTGCATACACAATGATCCAAAGCTTGTTACAATTATGGAAGAGAAGGTCATCTAGCCCAATTTTGTCGCATGCACCAAAGTCAAGTCCGATTAGGATGGAGGCATCAAAGGCCATCCAGATAAGATAAAGCGGTAGTTCAAGGAGAGCGTTTGTCGTAACCTCCCAAAAAGCGAGGAATCCAAATAAGGTGATCACAGGTAAACTAATAATCAACTCTAGCAAAGTATATACCTTATTTGATACAGGTTCTACCCATTCTTTTATTTCTCCTACTTGCGCTCAACGTTTAAATTTAACTCCGGAGAAATTAGACTTTGATTTATCTATTGAAACTTCGTTGGGAGAAACCTTCATTACATCCACTGTTTATAAGTCTTGTATGATTCAAATTAGTAACCGCATGTTACCTGTCGATCTTATCTCTGTGAAAAAACTTGCATTTGATGTGATTTTAGGGATTGATTGGTTAACTACTCATCATGCAAAAATTGATTATTTTCGTAAGGTTGTTAGCTTTCATATTCCTAACCAACCTATTATGCGAATTCAAGCAACCAAACCACTAAAGTCAATCACTGTCATATCAAGCCATAAAGCTATTTGTTTATTGAAAAATGGATGTCAAGCTTTCTTAGCACATGTCACGAATTTAAACAAAAATACGCCAGATTTGAATGATATTTCTATTGTTAATAAATTTCCTGACGTATTCCCTGAAGAACTTCCTGGCCTACCCCCAGAGCGTCAATTTGAATTTTATATCGACCTTAAATCTGGTACAAAACCCATTTCCAAAGCCCCATATCGAATGGCTCCTATTGAACTTCAGGAGTTAAAAACCCAACTACATGAATTGTTAGACATCGGTTTCATTCGTCATAGTACGTCTCCTTGGGGTGCTCCTGTTCTATTCGTGAAGAAGAAAGATGGAAGTTTGCGACTTTGTATTGATTAACGGGAGTTGAATCATGTCACCATAAAAAATAGGTACCCGTTACCTCGTATTGATGATCTGTTTGACCAGTTGCAAGGCGCCAAATTCTTTTCAAAGATCGATCTTCGTTCTAGATATCATCAGTTGAAGATTAAAACTGATGACATTCCAAAGACTATTTTTAGAACTCGGTACGGGCATTACGAAATCCTAGTCATGTCTTTTGGATTGATTAATGCTCCTGCTGCCTTCATGGATATGATGAACCGAGTATTCAAGGAATATTTGGATCACTTTGTAGTCGTCTTTATTGATGACATTTTCATTTACTCCAAAAGTCGTGAAGATCATGAGCAACACTTGAAGCTGATACTGTGACGCCCCCAAATTCGGACCTCCACTTGGTCACTCGAATTCGGTTCATCACGTTCTCATGGTAAAACCATAATAACTAAAATAACGCGTACACAACGGAAAATCTACTTTAGAATAATATAAAATGACTTATTATAATTATTCCCCCAAGTCTCGTAACCTACAGTGCTTAATAGATTACATAATAATATCTAATAAAGACTTATTACATGATCTTACTTAAGCTTAAACATAGTCTGAAATAGTCTTAATACAACATAATAGACTTTAAACATAAAAAGGGACAAGCTAGTCGGTAGCCTTGCCCTTGCCTTTGTCTATTTCAGAGACACCACCCTGTTCCTGCTTAACTGAAAGGTTTTAAATAAGCAAGGATGAGCACAAATTGCCCAGCAAGTAATATACAACAAGGGTGTAGGATATAATATCACAAGGTTTGAAATATCGAAGTGTCATTTCTAGGATAGTTTAAAGTTTCAGAATAACCTCACGGATAAGAAATATCAACAATTCTTGGAATAAGAATGATAATTCAATATAAATCAACAAATATATATGAATTCAATGACTAACAATCTATCCAACTGAATAAATAATTTATACTGAGTAGTCACTAAGGACTATTGAACTTCCACTAAGGTTACCAATATTAAACTGATAGCCCAAAAATATCAAGTACTATAGATGATCAGTCTACAATACTTTACGTTATGCATAACACCACAATAATATTTATTCATGTGTTGGGGTTTCCAACGACATACACTCCCCTTACCAAAAGGGTTGTCCAACTCAGTTTTAAAGATTTTCGCACTAATCAATTGGTTTGGACAACTTTTATAAACATGCATATATTTTAGCCAAATCAAATGGCATCGACTCTTTCACAATATTCAAGGACAATACCAATTTCAACATGAATAATAGCTTTTCACAAGGGTTTAACATACTAGCTCATTTGAACGAGAAAGTAATCTAACTTGTATTCAAAAAGAATAAGCTTACGGTATTTGTCAAAAAAAATAATGCAATGATATTGCACAATAGTAATAGCAGGGTTCGGATATTTGCACAATCAAGAGCAAAATTTAAGGAAACTTGCTCAATAATAATTAAAGTAAGTTTAGGGAACTTGCTCAATAATAATTAAAGTAAGTTTAGGGAACTTGCCTTAAGCGTAGTTTACCAAAATATCGCTTAACAATACTCTTTTAAATCCTAACATAATGTAATATGTATATAAGATATTCATTAGTTAAACATTTTGAGTAAACAATCTTGATATATATAGATCAAGTGTACACACACACAAATCAAGAAACCTTATCGTATGTTATTACGTAGCTTCGAATCTATCGTTAGACATCGTCATTTTTTTAAAACACTTTATCAATTCAAGCTAAGATAGGTGTTAACATGCAAAGCTACCTTTGTTAGTGTGTTATGAACAGACATAATCACCATGACGTTATACTAGCATGCTATATACTTCTGAAATCACAGAAGTTACTTTCCAAGTTTACGAATGGTGGCATACTTTGATTTATACTAAGGAGGCAGTGGCATTTGCGTGGCTCCCAGTTCAAACCAGGACTGAACAACTATTTGCTTGGCCTAACTTATCCATCCTTACGTACATAACATATATTAACATGTTAAGGGTCCTTTCGCATCTTCCTAGTTTATCTAGGTCCCGTCTTGCACAATACGACTCTAAGTTGGACATCTCACAATTTAAGTCCATTTAAGGTTTGGAAATCACAAAGTTCAACATGCTTGATTCTTAAACATATAAAGTAGTCATATAACTCATATTAGACATGCTTGTGAGTATTCATACCACATATGTGCATTTAACATCGTTTTGTTTTGAAATATGCTTCGTTTATGATTTCCCTGAAATAAAATACCTAAGCATGGTATATATACATTTACGATACATGAGTGCATCTAAGGGTATCATCTAACATGCTCATAATCATCAGATTCTAACTTTCCAAGTAGCAGATCAACATTCACGTTCAAAGTTAGCATTTTCATTAGCAAAGCTTACTAATAAGTCTAACATGCTCATGCTTCAATATGAAACTCATATACTTAAGTTAGTATATAACATGCATTTCAAAACAATACTAACATGCTTGCAAGATCGAATATGCATTATTCAAGTTTACCATTTCTCACTTTTCCAAAACTTGAAGTTTTCTTGAAAACTTAGCTCAAATCAAGCTAAAACAACATAACATGTTCAAAATAATATCTAACCATGTGATACGGTCATTTATAAAGCTTAACCTAACTATCATAGTATGCTCAAAACAAATCGAAACCTCAAATCGTTATCTAATAAAAGTACCGCTACCACTTGCATGCAGTATTAGCTTTATGGAAGTGGCGCGACCGTGCCACTTGAACATATTGAAAAAAAATGGCTCTCTGAGCGAGCCTTAACACGAGAGATGCTACACTGCAACTGACCGGCTACCATGTTCCAAAACATGTGTACCAACTCGAGATAACTGATAGCATGCTATTCTTCATCAATTAACAGAGGATCCAACAAATTCTAGAATTTGACAAAACTCAAACTCAAGAATATTAAAGTAGAATTATACCTCTTAAAACTTAATGGAATTCTTCAATACAATGATTGCACTCCCTCAATTTTGCAGCAGCTCACACTCCCTATTGCACCTCTCAAACAATTCAAGCAACCACAAAGAATGAAAGGAAGTGTTTAATTTATAGAAAATCTCTTGACCATGCCGAGCCATTATCCAAGAACTCAATCCAAAGGATTAAGGTATTGCATGAAGTATAAGAAGGAGTTGGTAGATTGGTTGTTGGAACTCATCATGATCACCACTCCCCCATGATCATGAGCTTGAGAGTTGGAAGAAAATAAAGAACATAGGCTAGCCTTTTTCTATTACACGTGAATGAGAAATGAGAGGTAAATGGGACACTCAATTTGGGATAAACAATATAACTAGCATTCGTGTGTACTCCTACACATTCTCACTCTTATGTCATATGTTTAATACATATCTCAACCATATACTATAACCTAATGTCACAACATGACCCAACATTTTAAGGTAGTAGATGTTATGCAACATACATATAATTCATGTACATTTTATCAAAATGATAGTTTACAATGTGTTCATGGTATGTTCATGGTATATTATTTTAATACACCCACATACATATTGTCACATGGATAATTTTTATGAAACTTATAATTCCTTACACTTTATTATATAGTTTATATATATTACATAGTCATACTAATGTGTCACACCACATCTTCTTATTAATTGTTAGAATTATATAATATCACATGTCTTCATAAATTAAATAAATCATACCATTCTATTAATTGATTATTGTATATAGCCATTAATCCTTATTACATTTGCTAACAATAATAATCATATATTATTAATTAACTCTACCGTTATTAATTAATATAACAATTAATAATCATTAATTAATCCTCATTATCAAATAATTAATATACCACACATCAATAAACAACTAATAGTATACTACAACAACAATTAACAATTAATATTACCTAATTGCTCATTTTATAATTTCTTCACCGATTAACATTACTATTAGTATTTCCTATCACTAGGCCACACAAAGCTTTCAACGAGTTTATCACAAACCCCACATTTCCAATTATTCAATTATTTAATATAATTGAGTTAACTCATTTCGTAACACAAAATTATTTATATCCGAATAAACATTCATTTTCATTAATATATTCATTTAATAAGACATGGAAATTCTCGGGTATTACAGATACTCCAAAAGCTTCATGAAAATAAGCTTTATGCCAAGTTAAAGAAATGCGAGTTCTGGCTTGAGGAAGTAGCATTCCTTGGGCACGTGATATCAAATCATGGAATATCAGTTGACCCAACAAAGATTGAAGCAATTCAAATTTGGGGAGCAACATAAGTCGATTGACCAAAATCGTAGCTTTCTCGGCTTAGTTGGTTATTACAGGAGATTAGTAGAAGGGTTTTCTCGAATCGCTACTCCATTAACTCAGCTGACTCGGAAATATACAAAATTTAGTTAGAGCGAGGAATGTGAGAAGAGTTTTCAAGAACTCAAGAGGAGGCTCATTTCAGCACATGTTCTGACAATACCAGCTGGTTCGGAGGGATTTATCATATACAACGATGCTTCAGGCAAGGGTTTAGGATGTGTTCTCATGCAATATGGGAAAGTCATAGCCTATGCCTCACGACAACTCAAAGAATATGAGAGGAATTATCCTACTCATGATCTAGAGTTGGCAGCTATCGTTTTTGCGCTTAAGATTTGGAGGCATTACCTGTATGGAGAGAAGGTGGAGATCTATACGGATCATAAAAGCCTCAAATATTTCTTCACTCAAAAGGAACTCAACATGCGGCAACGACGTTGTCTTGAGTTGTTGAAAGATTACGATCATACCATTGATACCATCACGAAAAGCGAGCGTAATAAGGCGGCGCATTGAGTAGAAGATCATATGCGGTGCGAGTGCGATATTGTCAGTATAAAGGCCCATTTTATATGACTTACAAAGGATGGAGATAGAGTTAAAGACTCTGGGACCCATGTGATGATGGCGAATATCTGAGTAGAGGCGAGCTTTAATCGATAAAGTTAAAGATGCTCAAGCTACGGATTCGAAGGCGATGCGTATGAGGAAGAAAGTGCAAGAAGGTGCTATTAGAAAGCAATAATCGATGAAGAAGGAATACTTGAGTCAACTCCGGACTTTGTGTTCCTAACGATTTCGACTTGAAGTATAAAATCATGATGGAGACGCACAACACACCGCCGTTTGCAATCCATCCTAGGAGTACCAAAATGTATCGTGATCTTGACATACATTTTGGTGGAGCAATATGAAGAGAGAGATAGCGGGGTTTATCTCAAAGTGTCTAACTTGTCGGCGAGTCGGCGGAGACATCAAGTGCCAAAAGGTCCATTGCAACCACTTGAAATTCAAAAATGGAAGTGGGAGCACATTACCATGGATTTTATTCTTTGCTCTTCCCAAGGTTTCTCAAGGCATAGATATGATTTGGGTCATTGTTGATAGATTGACCAAGTCTGCTCATTTCTTACCGATACGAGAAACTTATACACTTGAACGTCTTGCTCGTATGTACATAAATGAGATTGTAAGATTGCATGGTATGCCAGTATCCATAGTTTACGGCCGAGACCCAAGATTCACACTTCATGATTTTGGGTTAGTTTACAAAAAGCTATGGGCACAGATTTACGATTTAGTTTAGCATATCATCCTCAAATGGAGGGGCAGTCGGAGAAGACTATTCAAACTCTTGAAAATTTATTAAGACTCTGTGTTCTTGACTTCAAAGAAAGTTGGGACAAGTTCTTACCATTAGTGGAGTTTTTCTATAACAATAATTATCAAGCAAGTATTATCATGGCTCCATTTGAGGAGTTGTATGGAAGAAAGTGTCATTCTCCAAAGATATCTTTGGGATGAGGTGGGTGAAGAAATGTTATTGGGACCAGAGTTGGAGCGTATGACTACGAAAAAGATTTAAACGATCCGAAAAACGTATAAAAACCTCACAAGATCGACAAAAGAGTTATGTTGATCTTTATCGAAAGGACGTGGAATTCAATATTGGAGATCATGTGTTGTTACGTGTTACTCCATGGAAAGGAGTTATGAGATTTGGAAAGAGAGGAAAGCTCAATCCTCGATTCATTGGCCCATTTTTAATCCTCGATCGAGTAGGAACTGTGGCCTATAGACTCGCCTTACTGCCAAGAATGTCTCGTGTTCATAACGTTTTTCACATATCTATGTTACGTAAATATGTGAAAGACCCGAACCACATTATTGAATTAGAACCGGACGAGATAGCGGAAGATTTAACATATGAAGAGTTACCTGTTAAAATCTTAGATAAGAAGGATCATATTCTACGCTCCAATGTTATACCTCAAGTTAAAGTTTTGTGGAGAAACCACAATGTTGAGGAAATGACATGGGAGTTAGAATCTGAAATGAAGTCAAGGTATCCTCACCTCTTCGACATACCAGGTACGCACCCTAATTTCGAGGATGAAATTTCATAAGAAGGGGAGGTTGTAAGACCCCAACTTTTATGAATAAAGGTTAATTTTATCTCGAAATATATTTTTGAATATTATGGTGTCGATTTGATATAATGTTATAGTTGTGGGTAATATTTACATTTTGAAAAGTAAGCAAGTGGTTATATAATATTCGATTGGTCGTGGAATATTCGTTTTAACTGGGAATATTCATACGACGGCACAATCATTGGCGGACCCCACAACGAACGTATTGTCATAGTTAGAAAACGACAGAATTATCTTTTTATAAAAATAACGGCGAAAGTTTTATCGTTAAACTGTTGAACTACCTGGTGGAAAAAGTACAATAATACGCATGGTTGAATAGTAGCACACGGTATTGATTATTGATGTTTACGTGAGAAGTCACTCAGTTATACTCAATTATTGCTACAGTAATTGCTGCATAATATCTCTCATATTATTGATTCAATTATTGTCACAGTATCATCTGCATAATATTTATTATTATTAAATCAATAATTGAGATAACAAAGTTATTCATATTATTATTTGCAATATTGACAATGTCTAGAAAGTTCTGTCAATGAGAGGTTTGATCAACTAATTGCGCGCCAATAGGAAAAAATCCTTATCGGAAAGCCCCCTCTTTCTTGGGAATGATCTGGTTGTTAATTATTATAAGTTATAATATTAATGATGAATAAGTTTGTGTTCATTTTGTTAAAGTATTGCTTCTATACTTCGTGAAATTAGTAGAATATCCTTGAAATTTGCGCTTCATCTAGTATCGTTTCACAATAATATTTTCTGCACATTCTTGTTAAATTTTAAGCTTTTCATGCCAGAGTACTGTCCATGAGTAGTATTTATTTTTACGGTACTATTTAAAAAGTATTATTCACGGGTTACTATTCACAAAGTACTATTTACGGGTACTATTCATAAAATACTATTCACGAGTACTGTGACGCCCCCAAAATTAGGTATACGTCACCCATCTTGGGTCGCCACTTATATGGTACATAAATTCAAATACAACTTAATAATACAACTGTCGTGTACAATACGACAAAACATAAACTGTGAGTTTGAATACAAATATTGTCTACTAGAGAATATACAAACTCAAAAGGAGTCCTTATTACAATTATTATTACACTATTTCACGAGAATCATCGAGGACTACTAATGCTATCATCTCGTCCGTTACTTCGTTCCCGACTAGTCCTCGCTACGTTCTCATTTCAAGAGAAAAATAAAAGTAAAAGGGTGAGCTCAACTAGCCCGAGAGGGAAATATTATGACTAAGATAATGCAGGATATATTATCGTTAGCCTTCAAGCAGTGTTAAAGCGATACAATATAACAACCATCAAGTTTAAGCTGCGGTAGAACAAGCAATCCATTAAAAGAGTCAGTAGAGAATAAAATCTACTATCTTTTATGATTTAAAAGGTTTTTCATCACTTTAATCATTTGGGACTAAATTTTAATAAATAATCCACATCATCGAATCACTTACGCACTACGACCGAGGATATTCTTTAGTATCACGACCACAATTATCCATGCACTACTGGCCAAGAATATTTGTGTATTCAATAATGGTCATGATCATACCAACAACAATGTCCATCAATGCACTCACGGGCCAATAAGGACTTTTACCACATCATTTGTAACATTACGGTCATGATTACACGAATAATCCTCAGTCATAATCATACCAAGTCCATCTATGCACTATAGGCCATGAGATGACTTTCAACAAAATATAAACTTGAGGATGATGCCAATGATATAAGAATTCAATAAAACAAGTTCAAGAATTATTTTATCCAGAACTAATAACGTCCAAATTGTCAACATGATCATCGCTTTGTAGAGTAAAATTCAAGAATGCTCGAAGAATATTTCCACGAAAAGATCTTTGGATGAAAGCGCAAATATCAAGGATATTCCACTAATTTCATGGAGTATAGAAGTTAAAACTTTAACAACTGAGTATAATAAGGAATGGAATAACAAAAGAAATCACCGGGCATGCGATGACCGCCTTGCAGTGAGTTATTCAACAGGATAATAAATAACGGAATCGAGTCCCGTAAAAGCGCATGACAGACGAGGATATTCAATGAGAATAATAAAGAGCGGAATCGGTCCGGCGTAAAAGCGTCTGAGCGAGGATATTCCAATGAGAATAATAAAAAGCGGAATCAGTCGGCGTAGAAGCGCATGCATGACGGGATATTCAATGAGAATAATAAAAAGGCGGAATCGTCCCGGGCGTAGAACGCCTGAACAGGATGTTTCAACAGAATGATAAAGAATGAAACAACAGAAGAATTTCACCAAGTATAGGGTAGCCCACGTATACAGGTTATTCCAACAGAATAATAAAGAATGGAATAACAGAAGTTCTCTTCATAGATAAGAAAGAAATAATACTCCCTACCTTGGAAAAAGCGGATCTTTGGAATAGTGAGTGTGATTTCTCTTCTTCTTTTCTCTATAATTTCTCTCTATAATAATCGCTCTAAAGCTTTTGTGAATTGGTGGGAAATGAAGGAAGAATGAGCTTCTATTTATAGGAAAATATAGTTTTGATAATTGCACGTTTTGGGGCTCGAAAAATTATAGTCAATACCTCAACTTTTCTTTCATTTTTAATTTAGTCCTGCGCAGTATTATCAATCTTGCACCAACTCCCCTAATAGTAAATAATGTGAATAAATAGTTCAATCATGTGAATCAATAGTATAATCATGTGAAAAAAATACGAATTACAGTATAGTACCTCCATCTATACCTCAATTTTTAACTTAGTCATGCAAGAATTATCAATATTGCATCAACTCCCCTAATAGTAAATAATGTGCTTCAATAGTACACATATGTGAACAAATATTTATATAAGCATGTGAATTAGTAGCAATTAATTACTCATTTATCCGATAAATTACCCGATTTATCAATATAGCCCCTAGACATCAATTATCATCGGAATAAATGTCGATTTTCACTAACACAAACAATTCCAACATAATGAAACTATTTTTATCAAAAATATAAATTTTGAAATTTCAAATTTAGACTTTTCTTGAAAAAGTCAACTGTTGACTTTTTGACCAAATAGTGAATCCAGGAAATTTTGTGTTTATAGACTATTTTACTAATTTCGTCGTTAGGACTCAAATATCACGTCAAGCGTCTCCAAATTCAACTCAGAACAACATTCATCATTAATATTATAACTCACAATATTTATCAACTAGGTTGTTCCAGTGAGAAGGGGCTTTCGATAAGGATTTCTCCTATTGAGGCGTATGATTAGGTGACCAAACCTCTCATTGTGAACTTCTAGACATTGTAAATATTGAAGTTTATAATATGAATAACTTTGTCATCTCAAGTATTAATTTAATAAAAAACATTTTATCACAGATGATCTCGACCATAATTGAATCCATAATATGATAGATATGATGCAACAATTATGTAGCAATAATTGAGTATAAGCGAGTGACTTCTCACGTAAGCATCAATAATCAATCTGGTATTGCTACTATGCAACCATGCGACATATTGTACTTTTAACACTTGCAGGGTGTTTCAACAGTTAACGGTAAAAACCTGCCGTTATTTTCATAAAGTATTTTTGTCGTTTTCTCAATCGATAATAATTCCGTTGTGGGGTCCACCTGATGATTGTCTTGGTTATACGAATATTCCTGTTAAAGCGAATATTCCCGAGACCAATCGAATATTATATAACAACTTGCTTACTTTTGCAAAATTTGTAAATATTACCACAACTATAACATTATATCAAATCCACACCATAATATTCAAAAATATATTTAGAAAATTTAATCTTTATTTAAAAAGTTGGGGTCTTACAACCTCCCTTCTTATGAAATTTCGTCCTCAAAATTAGGGTGCATTGCACTGGTATGTTGAAGAGGTGAGGATACCTTGATTTCATTTTGATTCTAATTCCCAAGTCATTTCCTCAACATCGTGGTTTCTCCACAAAACTTTGACTTGAGGTATAACCTTGGAGCGTAGAATATGTTTCTTCTTATCCAAGATTTTAACAGGAACCTCTTCATACATTAAATCTTCCTCTATTTCTTTCGGTTCTAACTCAATAATGTGGTTCGGGTCTTTCACATATTTACGTAACGTGGATATGTGAAAAACGTTATGAACACGAGACATACTTCAGAAGATAGCAAGTCTATAGGCATGATTCCTACTCGATCGAGGATTAAAAATGGGCCAATGAATCGAGGATTGAGCTTTCCTCTTTTTCCAAATCTTGTAACTCCTTTCCATGGAGCAACACGTAACAACACATGATCTCCAATATCGAATTCTACGTCCTTTTGATGGAGATTAGCATAACTCTTTTGTCGATCTTGTGAGGTTTTTATACGTTGTCGGATCATTTGAACCTTTTCCGTAGTCATACGTACCAACTCTGGTCCCAACAACGTTGCTTCACCCACCTTATCCCAGCATACTAGAGAATGACACTTTCTTCCATACAACGCCTCGAATGGAGCCATGCCAATACTTGCTTGATAACTGTTGTTGTAGGAAAACTCCACTAATGGTAAGAAATTGTCCCAACTTCCCTTGAAGTCAAGGACACAGAGTCTTAATAGATCTTCAAGAGTTTGAATCGTCCTCTCCATCGCCCGTCCATCCGAGGATGATATCTTCGAGCTAAATCGTAAGAAAGTCGTGCCCATAGCTTTTTGCAAACTAACCCAAAATCTTGAAGTAAATCTTGGGTCTCGATAAGAAACTATGGATACTGGCATACCATGCAATATTACAACCTCGTTTATGTACATACGAGCTAGACGTTCAAGTGTATAAGTTTCTAGTATCGGTAAAAAATGAGCAGACTTAGTCAATCTATCAACAATGATCCAAATCGCATCTATGCCTTGAGAAACTTTGGGAAGACCGGTAACGAAATCCATCGTAATGTGCTCCCACTTCCATTCTAGAATTTCAAGTGGTTGCAATGGACCTTTTGGTACTTGATGCTCCGCCTTGACTCGTTGACAAGTTAAACACCTTGAGATAAACTCTGCTATCTCTCTCTTCATATTGCACCACCAAAATGTATGTCGAAGATCACGATACATTTTGGTACTCCTAGGATGGATTGAAAACGGTGTGTTGTGCGCCTTCATCATGATTTTATACTTTAAATCAGGGTCGTTAGGAACACAAAGTCTGGAGTTGACTCGAAGTATTCCTTCCTCATCGATTCTTGCTTCCGGCATAGCACCTTCTTGCACTTTCTTCTTCATACGCATTAGCTCCAGGTCTGTAGCTTTAGCAGCTTTAACTTTATCGATTAAAGTCGGTTCTACTCGTATATTTGCCATCATCATATGGGTCCCTGGAGTCTTTAACTCTATCTCCATCCTTTGCAAGTCAAACAAAATGGGCTTTTGTGTTGTGAATATTGCACTCGTACCCGCATATGATCTTCTACTCAATGTGTCAGCTACCATGTTCGCTTTTCCAGGATGGTATTTGATGGTATGATCATAATCTTTCAACAGTTCTAGCCAACATTGTTATCGCATGTTGAGTTCCTTTTGAGTGAAGAAATATTTGAGGCTTTTATGATCCGTAAAGATCTTTACTTTCTCTCCATACAAGTAATGCCTCCAAATTTTAAGTGCGAAGACAACAGCTGCCAACTCTAGATCATGAGTAGGATAATTCCTCTTATATTCTTTGAGTTGTCTTGAGGCATAGGCTATGACTTTCCCATGTTGCATGAGAACACATCCCAACCCTTTGCGAAGCATCATCATGTAGATGACAAATCCCTCCGAACCGGATGGTATTGTCGAGCAGTCTTTGAAATAAGTCTCCTTTGAGTTCTTGAAAACTCTTCTCACATTCTTCGCTCCAACCGAACTTTGTATCTTTTCGAGTCAAATTTGAGTTAATGGAGTAGCGATTCGAGAAAATCCTTCCACGAATCTCCGATAATAATAACTAGCTAAACCGAGAAAGCTTCGTCTTCGAGTTATTAATTTAGGTTGTTCGACTTTGAATAGCTTCAATCTTTCTTTGGGTCAACGGATATTCTATGACTTGATACTACGTGCCCAAGGAATGCTACTTTCTCAAGCCGAACTCGCATTTCTTTAACTTGGCATAAAGCTTATATTCACGAAGCTTTTGGAGTATCGACCTCAAGTGTTGCTCATGATCTTCACGGCTTTTGGAATAAATAAGGATGTCATCAATAAAGAGCGACCACAAAGTGATCCAAATATTCCTTGAATACTCGGTTCATCATATCCATGAAGGTAGCAGAGCATTAGTCAATCCAAAAGACATGACTAAGAATTCATAATGCCCGTCATCGAGTTACGAAGGCAATCTTTGGAATATCCTCGGTTTAATCTTCAATTGATGATATCGAGCGAAGATCGATCTTTGAAAAAATTGTGCTCCTTAGAATCCGATCAAACAGGTCATCAATACGTGGCAATGGATACCTATTTTTGATGGTGACATGATTCAACTCCCGATAATCAATACAAAGTCGCATACTCCCATCTTTCTTCTTCACGAACGAAAAGCGAGAGCACCCCAAGGAGGCGTACTAGGACGAATGAAACCAATGTCTAACAATTCCTGCGCAATTGGGTCTTTAACTCACGAAGTTCAATAGGAGCCATTCGATATGGGGCTTTGGAAATGGGTTTTGTCTTAGGGTTCAAGGTCGATACAAAATTCAACTTCACGCTCTGGGGGTAGTAAGAAGTTCTTGGGAATACGTCAGGAAATTTATTAAGAATAGAAATATCCATCAAATTTGACTTATTTTTGTTTAAATCCGTGACATGAGCTAAGAAAGCTTGACATTCGTTTTTCAATAAACGAATAGCTTTATGGCTTGAGATGACCGTGATTGATTTTAATGGTTTGGTCGCTTGAATTATATAATAATAGGTTTATTAGGAATATGAAAGCTAACAACCTTACGAAAACAATCAATTTTAGCATGATGAGTAGTTAACCAATCAATCCCTAGAATCACGTCAAATGCAAGTATTTTTAAGGAGATAAGATCGATAGGTAACGTGCGGTTACCGATTTGAATCAAACAAGACTTATAAGCAGTGGATGTAATGAAGGTTTCTCCCAATGGAGTTTCCACAGATAAGTCAAAGTCTAATTTCTCCGAGTCAAATTTAATTGTTGGCGCAAGTAGGAGAAATAAAAGAATGGGTAGAACCCGGTATCAAATAAAGGTATAGACTTCATTAGAGTTTATGATAAGCTTACCCGTGATGACCTCGTTCGGGTTCCTTGCTTTTTGGGAGGTCACAACAAACGCTCTCCTTGCACTTCTGGCTTTGACTTTTTTACGAACGGCCTTTGGTGCCTCCATCCTAGTTGAACTTGTCTTGGTGAACTACAAAATCGAGCTAAAGGACCTTCTCTTTCAACAATTAAAACACCTTTGGGAAGGCAACACGGCAGTTTGGAGTGATATGTCCCTCCCCTCCGCATTTGAAGCATATGATAGGTGGTCTTTCTCCTTCCTTAACAACGGTTCTTTGATCTTGACGTCTTTCCATCATTGTTGAATCTCCTTTTCTTGAAATGTCCATTTTTACTGTCTTGGCCATAATTACCACCGAAGTGGTTACCATTTTGGCATGTTGATTCCCTCCACGCTTGTTGTCACCGTTTCGATGACTGTTACCACTGGTATTATAATTTGCTCATTTGCTTTCCTTTTAGTTGCATTGACTCGTATCTGGCGCTCCAATAATCGAGCCCTATTTACAACATTTGAGTACAAACACAGTTTATGAGAAATAAGATATTGACGTATCTCCGGTTTTAAACCTCTTAAAAACATTTGTGTCATTCACTCCTCATTATCAACCAAATGGGATGCAAACCGGGATAACTCTTCAAATTTAGCCTCATATTGCGACACGGTCATATTGTTTTGTTCCAACTTTATAAACTCCACCTCTTTCATGTGACGAATACTTTCGGGAAAGTACTTGTCGTTGAATAGCTCTTGGAACTTCTCCCATGACATCTTGAGACAAAGCCAGTTGAGTACGTTTCTGATTCCCACCAAGAATCGCCTCTACTTCACGAAACATAAAGGTGGCGAAGGGAACCTTTTGCTCCTCGGAGCATCCCAATACATCAAATATCTTGGTGATCTGCTTTATCCAAGCTTCCGCCTTAAGTGGTTTAGGCACTCAATAAACTCCGGTGGTCCCAGCTCCTTGAATTGTTTAGCGGTGACCGTCCGAGATTTTTCGTGTTTCCACTGTATTTTGACAGGAGTCGCTCTCTTCGATGTTGCATAAATTGCATAAAGCCTCGGAACATTTGATCGTTCATCATTTGGTTAGTGTTGTTGTTTGCATGAGGATTATCGCCTTCACGATGCACATTATCCCGATTATTGATGTGGAGAATCAACTATCTCCTGTGCTCCATTGATATTCTCAACATTCTCGGATGCCATTTTCAAACACCGCCACAAAACAAAGGTTAATTGACATGTAACATATTATCATTATATTCGACCGACCAATAAAATACCAAATAAACTTAGGTAAGTTATACTAGTGAAGGAATTCCCTGCTCTCTCCCTCCTAGTTCTATTCTCACATCTTAGCCGGAGATCATATCCCTAAGCTTCGATACTAACCGTGACGCTTCAAAATTAGGTATACATCACCCATCTTGGGTAGCCGGATACATGGTACATAAATTAAATACAACTTAATAATATAACTGTTGTGTACAATACGACAAAACATAAAGTCGTGAGTTTGAATACAAATATTGTCTACTAGATATTATACAAACTCAAAAGGAGTCCTTATTACAATTATTATTACACTATTTCACGGAATAGTGAGGACTACTAATGCTATTATCGGACCATTACTCTGCTTCCCGACTAGTAGTCCACGCTATATTCTCATTTCTAAAGAGAACAATAAAAAAAAAAGGGTGAGCTCAACTAGCCCAATAGGAAATATTATGACTAAGATAATGCGAGAATATATTATCATTAGCCTTCAACAACGTTGTTAAAGCGATAAAATATAATGAACATCAAGTTTAACTGCAACGGAACAAGCAATCCATTAAAAGAGTCAAGTAGAAAATAAAATCTACTATCTTTTATGATTTAAAAGGTTTTTCATCACTTTTATCGCTGAGACTCACTTTAATAAATAATCCACATCATCGAATCACCCCTGCACTACGGCCAAGGATATTCTTTAGTATCACGACCACAATTATCCATGCACTACGTGCCAAGAATAGTTGTGTATTCATTAATGGTCATGATCATGCCAACAATCGTCCATCAATGCACTACTACCAACGAGGAATTTATCACATCATTTATAACATTACGGTCATGATTACGAATAGAATAATCATAATCATACCAAGTCCATCTATACCAAGTCCGATGACTTTCATCACATCATTTGTAACATTACGGCCATGATTACACCGAATAGTCTCGGTCATAATCATACCAAGTCCACTATTCTGACACAAACTTTCAACATAATATAAACATGAGGATGATGACAATGATATAAGAATTCAATAAAACAAGTTCAAGAATTATTTTATCCAGAATTATTAACGCCCAAATTGTCAACATGATACTACTTTTGTAGAGTAAAATTCAAGAATGATCGGAAGAATATTTCCATGAAAAGATATTAGATGAAACACAAATATCAAGGATATTCTACTAATTTCATGGAGTATAGAAGTCAAAGTTTTAACCAATTGGGTATAATAAAGAATGGAATAACAAAAGAAATCACCATGCATGCGATAGGCGCAGACAAAAGTTATTCCAACAGAATAATAATAATGGAACCAGGTCAGGTGAAATTCACACCCACATGGATGTTCCAATGTAATAATAAATGTGGAATAATAAATGATGGAACCAGTCCCCAGATATAAGCATGCATGAGGATATTCCACGTAATAATAAAGACGGAATAATAAAAATGGAACTGTGTCCGGTGTAAAACACCACGCATGTGATATTCCAACAGAGTAATAATAAAAGCGGAACCAGTCCGGTGTAAACACACATGCATGAGGATGTTCCAAGCAGAATAATGAAAGAATGTCACCAAGTATAGGGTAAACCATTATACAAAAGTTATTCTAACAGTAATAATAAGCAATGGAATAACAACAGTTCTCTTCATGAATAAGAAAGAATAACACCCTTACTACGGTACAACAAATAATATTCCCTACCTTAGAAGAACCTGAATATTCGACAAGTGAAGTAGCGTAATACTTTTCTTCTTTCTCTCTATAGTTTCTCTCTCAGAGTTTCAATGAATTAAGTAAGAAATAATGAAGGAATAAGCTTTCTATTTATAGAAAAGCGAGGGTGGCTCTTGGTCTTAACGAAGGTCAAAATGACTCTCGGTAATATCAAGAGACAACTACTATTTCTGAAGGGGTAATTAACCTTTAGAACAATCAAGAGGCGGTTAACTCTTGGTAATATTGAAGGGACAACTACTATTGAAGAAGGTAATTACTATTGACGAAGGTAAATACTATTCGACGAAGGTAATTACTATTCACAAAGGTAATTACTATCGATGAAGGTAAATACTATCGATTTGAAGGTAATTACTATTCACAAAGGTAATTACTATTCACAAAGGTAATTACTATTGACGAAGAGACTCTTAGATGATGACATATGGGCCCCCCCATAAAATAATCAAACTTACCACAAACGTCTCATAACAGACTCTTTATATACATCAAGGATTGAATAAATATTACCACAAATCATTTTATTTTTAATCAACACATTTTTAATCTTTCAACAATTATTAATCATTTATAACTTGTCGTCTCAATTAATAATATAACATATTATACAGATGATACTATGACAATAATTGAATCAATAATATAAGAGATATGATGCAGCAATTACTGTAGCAATAATTGAGTATAGCTAAGTGACTTCTCACGTAAGCATCAATAATAAATACGTGTGCTACTATCGCAACCATGCCAGACATCGTACTTTTTACCACCGGGTAGTTCAACAGTTTTAACAGTAACACCTCCATGAATTATTTTTATAGAAAGATAATTTTATCGTTTTCTAACTACGACAATACTTTGGTTGTGGGGTCCACTAATGATTGAGTCGTCGCATTTAATATTCCAAACAAAAAAGAATATTCCCCAACCAAACGAATATTTTATAACAACTTGCTTAATTTGCAAAATTTATAAATATTACCCACAACTATAACATTATATCAAATTTATTCCATAATATTCAAAAATAATATTTATAGAAAATTCATCTTTATATATAAAAGCAGGGGTCTTACAGACGTGCCGTCATTCGGGACAGGGAGGATAATGACAATCCCTCCATCACTGCGGTCCACCCGGACTTTGCCCTTGCCAAATGGAACAACATTCCTTGCATTGGTCGTCAAGGGTAAAGCGGCGTAAACTCTTTATGCCTCAGATATATAATAATCGCTTACTTTTCATGCAGAGATTAACATTTCGTTTTGCCAGTACATGCTAACACTGTGTATGATCAACGCATTTCATATATACTAAGTGAAATCATATTTTGTTTCAGGACTCTGAATTTAGATGTGCCTGTACTTGCGGATACGATGCCTCTCCTACACAAGGATTGTACCTTTAATGTAGAGATGAATTCAGCCTTGATGGATATACAAGATGACATTGAGGTGCCTCCAAAAATTCAAGAATGGGTCAAAGACAAACCCAAACCCAACCTTGATCAAACCATTTCTGTCAATTTCGGAACCTTAGAAAGCCCTAGGTTAATCCATATTGGTTCAGACCTTACCCCAGACCAACAGAATGACATGGTTACGCTATTAACCCAATTTCAGGATGTGTTTGCATGGTCTCATGAAGACATGGTGGGTTTGTCCACGGACATTGTCCTTCATTGCCTTCCCATTAAAGAGGGATTTAAGCCAGTTAATCAAAAGCTCATGCGATTGAAACCTGAATGGAGTTTAAAGGTGAAAGAAGAAATTGTGAAACAATTTCAAGCTGGCATCATAATGGTGTCTACATATCTTGAGTGGATATCCAAAATTGTGCCCGTGCCTAAACCTGGAAGGAAGGTGCGAGTTTGCATGGATTACTTGGACTTGAACAAAGCTTGTTTAAAAGATAGCTTTCCCGTACAATTTATCCACATTCTCATTGATAATACTGCGCAATACGACATGTACTCCTTTGCTGATTGCTTTGCGGGGTATCATCAGATCATGGTTTCTGAGGAGGATCATGAAAAAACTGCTTTCATCACTCCTTGGGGAACTTTTTGCTATAGACGGTTGTCATTCTGCCTCATCAATGCCGGAGCTACCTATCAACGAGCTATGATGGCTCTTTTCCACGACTTAATGCACAAAGAGATCGAGATCTATGTGGATGACATCATTGTCAAGTCTCGGAAGGAGGATGACCATATAGACCATCTCAGAAAGTTGTTCAACATGTTGCGTAAGTACAACTTGAAGTTGAATCCAGCCAAGTGCACCTTTGGCGTTAAATCGGGAAAGTTGCTAGGATTTCTAGTCAGCCACAAAGGGATTGAGCTGGATCCTGCCAAAATCCAAGCCATCACGGAAATGCCCATTCCCCAGACAGAGAAGGAAATACGGGGATTTTTGGGAAAAATCAACTTCATTAGCAGGTTTATCTCCCAACTCACAGCAACCTATGAGCCAATCTTCAAACAATTAAGGAAGAACTCCTCCATGAAATGGAATGATGAGTGTCAAGATGCCTTCCTCACAATTAAGAAGCAGCTAGTCAAAGCTCCCGTTTTGGTACCACCCAGGGATGATGTTCCCCTATTTATGTACCTGTCCATAAGTGACAATGTCATGGGCTGCATGCTGGGATAGAAAGACGATAGAGGCCAAGAACGAGCTATCTATTACCTCAGCAAAAGGTTCAGCAGCAGTGAACACAAGTACACTCTGATCAAATAGACGTTTTGTGCTTTAGCATGGGCTTCCATAAGGTTACATGATTACCTCCATAGTCACACAACCCATCTCATATCCCGCGTGGATCCTCTCAAGTACGTGTTCAATAAACCCATATTAAATTGTCGGTTGTCCAGATGGCAGTTGATCCTAAAACAATTTGACATCGTATATGTGACTCAAAAGTCCATCAAAGGTCAAGGAATCGCGGATCAACTGGCCGCTGCACCTTCAGGGGATTTCAAACCCTTGGATACATATTTCCCTGATGAAGGAGTAATGACAGTACAGCAACACCATCAGTACGATATGCGCCAATCATGGAAGATGTATTTTGATGGAGTATTAATATGGAAGGTTACGAGCCGGAGCGTTCTAATATCCGATACGAGGGAGCAAAGATCTCCGTTGCCATCAAATTACAGCTTTGTCGGCACCAACAATACGGTGAGTATGAAGGTCATCTCATTGGGCTAAAACTTGCCCGCTCAATGGGCATCAAAGTGTTAATCATCCTTGGGGATTCAGAGTTGGTAATCGAATAATCCAATCAAATCTATCAAACCAAGGAACTACATTTGCTGCCTTACCATCTGCAGGTTTTGAAGATGGCTTTGGAGTTCGAAGAAATCTCCTTCCTACACATTCCTCGTAATAGGAATGACTTTACGGACGCATTAGCAACTTTGGCATCCGTGAGTCGCATATCAGACAAGGAACACTCGCCGAGCGTCACAATCTCCCTGCATAAGGCCCCAGCCTATGGTAATTACGTTGGAGAAGTATCGGATGAGCTACCTCCCATCCAACATCCTTGGTATCAACATATCAAGGAATATCTGCGAGATGGATCTACACCCGCCGAGGCGAGCCCGACTGAGAAAAGGCGGATCCATCGACTTGATATGAAGTTCTACCTGAGTGGAGATGCGCTCTACAAAAGAGATGCAGGACTAGGTCTCCTCAGATGTTTAGACAAAGATCAAGCCCAAAGGCTTATGGATGAAATCCATGGCGGAGTCTGTGGCCCCCACATGAGTGGCCCCCTCCTTGGCAAAAAAAGTCGTCAGGACGGGACATTATTGCCTATCTCTCAAATCTGATTGCAATAACCACGTCAAAAGATGTTATCAGTGCCAGATTCATGGGAATGCTATACACGCCCCACCATGGGAACTCCACAATATGAGTTCACCTTAGCCCTTCTCAATGTGGGGAATGGACATTATTGGGCCCATTGAGCCTAAAGCCAGTAATGGTCATCGATTTATCTTTACCATGATCGACTACTTCACCAAGTGGGTAGAAGCAGCCTCCGTCCCCAGGGTTACTAAAGAAGTCGTCATTGCATTCATCAGAAACAATGTCGTTTTTCGATATGGACAACCAGAGGTGATTGTGTTAGACAATGCCAAGAACCTCAACAACAAAATGATGGAGGAATTATGCAGTAAATTCCACATCAAACATCTCAACTCTGTCATCTATCGTCCAAAGATGAATGGTGCGGTTGAAGCGACTAACAAAAACATCAAGAAGATTATGCAAAAGATGTCCGCCAACCACAAATATTGGCATGACCTATTGCCTCTGACTCTGTTAGCCTATATAACCTCAATGCGTACTTCCACTGGGGCAACCCCCTACGCATTAACCTATGGGATGGAAGCAGTGCTCCCCATAGAAGTTGAAATGGAATCCCTTAGAGTGTTAATAGACGCTTAGCTGGATGAAGACCAATGGGTACAAGACATGTATCACCAATTGTCTCTAATAGACGAAAGGCGAACCGCGACTATCTTCCATGGTCGATTATATCAAAGAAAGGATCGCCAGATCCTACAACAAAAAAGTCCGACTACGGCAGTTTAAACAACATGACTTGGTTTTGAAGAAGATTCTTGACAACCAAGATCAGGCTAAAGAAAAATTTGCTCCTAACTGGGAAGGCCCGTTTATTGTCAAGGAAGTATTGACAGGAGGCGCTCTCAGACTGCAAGAAATGGACGGCGATGAATTTCCCCAACTCATTAACTCGCATAATCGTGAAAGCGGTATTATGTCCAAGTAACCAAAGAAACACCCCAGTGCATAATCATCAGGTCATCTGTCATTCCGGTTCTTTAACCCTTTACCACCTACAACTTTTCTACACTTTGCCCCTCAGGGAAACATACATTTCAACCCAGCAGCCTGGCTTTCTCCTCTGCGTTCCTACAACTTAGGTCATCACACCGTGGACTGAACCTCTTGCGTTTGCAGTTTGGCTACCCATATCTGGGATCAAACTTCTCATACCTACAGTTTATCCTCAACCTAGGATTAAACTTTCTCCTCTCCGCACTCTGAACTGCACATGGGATTACGCTTTTCATCTCGCCCTGAGGGGCGAACTACGTCGACCTGATCTCCTCTTCAATAGGAGTACGTAGGAAACCATGTTACATGGCCCGGTCGCAATAAAACAAAAACAATAAAAACATTTCTACCCTTACAAAAAGAAAAACAACCAAAAACATTCCTACACCATTTATGCCATATACAACGTTGAACCTCTTACACTAGGTTCGAACTACGCAGACCTGATCTCCTCTTCAATAGGAGTACGTAGGCAGCCATTCATGGTGCGGTCTCACCCCCTACCAAAACACAAACCCTTGTCAACTGGTACTGGGATCATCCTTCAATACATTACATTTCATTTGGCTTCATACCAAAACGATGGAATTACCTGAACTCCTCCCAAATAGAAGATTCGGCGACCATCTAAGCTGCGGTCATACCTTGAAGAGCAACACCAATCCATAAGAAGTTGAATTAATCAGGCTTCTCCTAAATAGAAGTACGAGCGACCATCTGTGGTGCGGTCAATCTCAGAGAGGAAACCCACACTCCTCTCCACATTTTCACCCAGAAATCAGTCCCAAGACACCAAAGATGGTAGGGATACACATAGATCGATGATCCATTCTGAACTATCCAGAGACAACTCAATGTCCATCCACCCAGGAGGAATTCATAATACATCAAGATCACAAGCCCTGAAGCAGCAGAAAAAATATCAAGCAAATAGCAGGGCATATCTAAAAGGGAAATGATCCAAAAATATATTTCCCTGTCATATATAATGTTGTTTGATATATATACAATGTGAACTGTACATGACAAAACGGCTAAGCTAGTCTGTGCAGGTAAATGCAAGCTCATCTACAAGTCAGGGTATATGCGAGCTAACAAGCCCAACATGGCGTCCCTCTCAGAAGACGGAGGCGAAGCTGTGGTCTCTTATATGAGAATATCCACACGACCCAAAAGATCTATAGCCATCTGCATGGTGACCATATGATTATCAATTTATGTGTTCATCTGTGCGATCATGCCAGTGGTAAGGCACCTCACTGCAGTACTATCTGTGACGGCTACATCCCGAGCAGATATGGCACTATCCCGCTCAACTATCACTGTATCTCTAGCTGATATAGCCTCATCCCGCTCAACAACAGCGGCATCTCTGCGATCTAATGCCTCGTCTCTCCCCAATAGAGCGGCGTCCCTCATATCAAGAGTAGTCGACATCATAGATCTAACCTGATCACTCTTAAAGGTCATCCGATGAAGACTCTGATCTAAGTATTGTGCCGAGTGCTGAATCACAAAAGTACTAGTACTAGGAGAATTCGAAAGAAATGCTGGCAACCCCGCAGCAGGTTCCTCCTCGATGTAGGTATCAATGGCCTCCATGGGCTCTACATCGTCTAACTCACTCTCCGGTACTGCAAATACTGCTGCAGCCGATAAAATCTCTGTCTCCATCTATGCGGAGTACTCTGCAGAATAACCGGGATAACTGACAGAAAAAGAAGCTATCTCACGCTGATCCCAACAAGCATACACACAGGATCGGTCCTCTGCTGAGAGATATCGAGAAGCTGAACGCTGGCCTATCGCCCCCTCAAAAGGATGGAAATCCTGGAATTGGTCGAACTGCGACATCACGGCCAATGAATGATAAGTAGTCACGCCCCTTAAGCCAACCAGAGGGAGGAAATCCATGCTCGGAGCATGAGTAATGAAGTTGTATGGTGAGCAAAGCCCCGAGCATGGCAATATGCTGAATGGATCTCTTATATCTGCCAAAAATGCGGACAAGGACTGAGCATCTATACACTCTGATGGCTGAAAGGAGTATGACATGGCCACATCATGGGAGAAGCAATACCCATGTCGTCTAAGGGTACCAATCGGTCTCAAGTGTGACATAAACCACACGTGCAACATGACCGAACTCCCTGTGAACACTCCTGTAGGATACGTGCAACAATAGGATGCCGACCGCAGGGTCTCTGCTACGATCATAAGTACAATGGTGTGACCCTCTCTAAGAGCTCTCACAGCCATAATAACACCAATGTCTATCTCGTCCATATATCCTGGCATATAGACATACGACAGTACGCATAGCATCAGTACATCAACCCTGGCCAAATGCCAATGGTCCTCCGGTGCGGTGAAATCCCCGGAATATCGTGAATATCTATCCTCTGAGCCAAATCTGTCGTACAGAAAACACTGGGATATCACATGGCTAGATGTCAGCTCGTCCTGCACTACTCTGCGCCTCAATCCTGTGAGAGTCATGAATCGTCTACTCATGTCTCCCAAAGCTAGATGCACGCAAGGTCTATCTAAAGGCAGCATCATCAAACGTGCATACTCCTCCAGAGTAGGAGTCAACTCATGGGTGCCAAATCAGAATACCTGTGTGACAACCCGAGAATTTAGACAATTTATTAAAATCTTAAAAGATTGAATAGAGGTTAAATAATAAACCTAGACAGAAAATAAGTGTATGTATTTAACATGTTTAAGAATAAATTTTGTGAATTTAAAAAAAAAAAAAAAAACTTTTGGTAAAGGTTTACAGTGTTAAGAATATCTGTGTATGTGGATATGTTCAGTGTATATGGTTATGTATGTGTTTATAATGTGGTTAAGGGTCAAGGGTTGACCAGATAAAACTTATCACTGTCAAAACCTAAATATATATTAAAGAACGACAACGTTATTTTAGAAAACCCTAACGTCTGATAAGAAACCCTAGAAATCGGTTCTGAAACCCTAATTACAGTTCCGAGAATCCGAAACTCTAATTCGGGAATTTAAATGCTATGAATAAGTTTAACTTCATTAATTATAAATTTATTAGGGAAAAACCTAATGAATTACTTGAAACCCTAAGTGCTTATTAGAAAACCCTATTACCGACTATGGAAACCCTAATTACAGTTTCGAGAATCCGTAACCCTAATTCGGGATATTAAAACCCTAAATGGGAAGCTTGAAGATAAGTATAGAGTTTCTACGTTATTAAATTGTAAGTGTAATTAGGGATAACCCTAATTGATTAATTGGAAAGCCCTAATTTCTAATGTTGGAAACCCTATATGCGATTAGAAAACCTAATTATAAATTTATAGTGTTTAATGTTAATTAGGAAACATTAATCCTAATTTTCAAGATATAAGTAATTAGAAACCCTAATCTAAATTAGAAACCTAATTTCTAAATTAGAAAGATTATTTTCTATGTAAAATCCTAATTAGTGGGTTATAAACTCTAGTGACCAATTATTATCCTAATTGCTAAATTATCAAATTTAATTAGGAAATAATAATCCTAATTGGCAAGCTTAATTTATGATTAGGAAATTTTAATATAATTATCAAATCCTAATTATAATTTAGAAATATTAATTTTATATTTTGAAAACTTAAATTGGAAATTCTAGAAATTTATTTTTTTTAAATCCTAAGGGTTCAAACCCTAAACCCTAAAGGCTCAAACCCTAAACCCTAAGAGTTGGAGTATTTGACAATTTAGCCACTAAAAGTACAAACCAAATGACCAAAGTGCATTTATATTATTTTAATAAGGTGGAGTGTGGATCTAACCCTACTCGTGGTTGGTAACCAACCCTAGGATAGCCATGTGGTCTAGAAAGCTACTTTAATCAATCAACAAATTGATCACATGATCAGCTATTACATTTTATCATTATATATATGGATCAAAGAGAGGAAAATTTACAAAACCAAGCTCAATTGCATCCTTACACTCAACCAAACCTTTCTCTCTTCTTAGCCACGAAAATGTTGAGTAAATCAGTCACTAGTAAGAACATTAGCAAGCCAGAAACAGATCATAAAGATCAGAGTCAAGATCAAAGCATTTTTAAGGTATAAACCCTAATCCTAGAAATCCTATGATTCTATGTTAGATGTTGTTGTTGATTAATGTGGTTGTTAAATCTCAGATCCATAACATCAAAATACTCGAATCTTGCATTTTTAGAAATCTGGAAAAATGTTGAAATGTTATCTGACAGCCTTATGTCAGTAGCTATAGATCTTTGTTTAATCATGCTTTTTGTTGTTTGATGTTTTGGATTGGTAGTATGGTAGGAGGTCTTTCATCTGGAAGTGTTATTTTGGCCATTGGAAGTCTAGATTACAAGATATACTTTGGTGAAAACCCTTTGATTGTAAGGCGTAATGGAAGTCAAAAATCTGGGCAACACGAACTGCATGAACAGCGTTTGACAACTTTTTACATGGCCCAGATCTGTTAGATTTAATGTGTTAGGATGTTGTTGTTGTAGCATACTAGTAGCCTTGTATATGTACTTTAAATTTATATCTTTAGATCCCACTAATAATCAACAGATCGGGCGTGACAGTTGGTCAAACCAGGCATGACCTTCATATTCTGATTTCGGGAATTTCCGTAAACTCTAAGAACGTTATTTCTCGTCGGGGCTTTGACTAAGTTTTAGCTAGTGTTTGGGATGTTATTGAACTGTGATTTTAATATGTTGTTGTTCCTTGTCACGAATATTGCCAATTTGAATCATAAAACCATCAAAAGCAAAACAGAACCTAGATTAAAATGACACAGAAAGTACTGAGCAGACGAATCGGGGTTTTCGGGAAACCGTAAATCGTCTGACAAGGTTTTTGATCGCCCAGATCTTGCTGTTTTGTTGTTGGATAGCCATGATACTGATGGATAATAATAGTATTACACTAATACTACAACTATAACAATTTATGTGCCCTGAAAATACAATCATCATGATTATATAGCTGGTCAAACCTACCCCCTTGAGCACTGACACTGTTTTTTGGGTTGGGCTCAAAAACACCTATAGCGACAGTTTCGTCACTATAGGGCCCTTTAGCGACGCTTATTTTCGGAAAATAGATTATTTTAATAAATAAATAGAAATAAATGGTTTTTAAATTATTAAAAATACATATTAAATTATGAAAAATTATTTTAAAGCCTGAAAAATAGTTTTTAATTATTTGGAGTATATTTCGAAAATATTTAATATTTTTGGAATATAAATGGTATTTATTTATTTAATTATAATATTAGATAAATTATTTAAAAATAGTTTTAATTTTGAAAAATCGTGAAAAATTATATTATGGTGTTAAAAATATTTTAAGATATTTCGGATGGCTTTTGATATTTTGTGATGAATTTCATTAATATTTATTATTAATGATAATTAGTTTATTTAATAAATATATTAGATAAATTATGGAAAAATAGAATTTATGGTTTAAAAATCATATAAAAATGATTTATGCGTTATAAAAATATTTTGAGTTATAAAATATAACTTTTGATATTTTGTTATGAAAATATTAATATTTTAATATTTATAGCAATTATCGATAATGGATTTGATTGTTTAAAAATCATAGAAATATGAATTTAAGGTATTAAAATACTTTAATATATTATGAATATATTATAATATTATGTTATGATTTTTATTGATATTTGGTATTAAATAAATATTAATGATAAAAGAATTATGTGGTATTTAATTCATTTAAATACAGTATAAGTGATTCAAAAATTATGATAAATGATATTAATTATCTGAAAATTATTGCAAGTTTATGAAAAATGTTTTGACTGATAATATGATTATTTAAAATAATTGTTTAATGTTTAGGCAAAGTTTAATTAAACTTAAACTCGATATTGTCCGATTAGATCGTCGGGATGATAGAATTGTGTCAGTTCCAACTCGGACTGAAATAGTCTGTCTTGATGCTAAGTCTTATGTGTTGTATAGACTGATAGGATTATGTGATAATGTGTTTAGGTTATTTTATACTGTGATGATATTATTCTAATATTTGGAGATCGGTATTATCTTTATTAGGTCTTCGGATAAAGCTAAGTTATTTTTCATATCGATAATCAACGGAGCAGGCAAGTTTGTTTTTCTTAACTCTACTAAGAGTGTTTTATTCAGTTATGCTTATGGTTAATCATTACTGATTGCCATGTAGAATTATACTCTGTACATCTTGTATGTATAAGTCAGGTATGAAAGGCTGATCACCTTCATTTCCAGTTGGTCCAGATATATATTGTTCATATGTAATACTTGTTCAGTCAAAAGTTTGTTCATGATAATTCACAACTACATTGTGAATTATAGCCAGCTTATTATTCTAAATCTTTCAATCATGATATATCCTTAAATTGTATTTAAACTTGCTGGGCAACTTTCATGCTTACCCTTGCTATATCATGATAAAACATTGCAGATTAAGGTGAATGCGTTCGGATACAAGGAAAGTTAAAGACAGTTCCAGCTTAAAGTTAATGTGCGCGATTAGTTTTGTAATAGTCTTGTATGATAATGATGTCACGTGTTAGATAAGTTATGAATTGTGTATAAGTTATAGTTACTCGACCTTGGGGATAGTGTATAATGTTTAATGTATAAATAATTTATGTTTATATCTTCCGCAGCAGTGATAGAATGATTGAACCGAATCCGCGGTGATTTGGGACCCGGATTCGGGGCTCTCACAGTTGGTATTAGAGTTGTTGGTTATAAACCTAGGGTAGAGTTACCTTAGACAAATAACTGCAGTGATAGGATAAGATCTAACTCATATAGAGTTAGTGTATCGGTAAGATTCAAAGACGAATCTCGGTGAGTTATAAAGATACAGAGTTCCCTAACTCTGATAAAAAAAAAGTGAACAGTAGTGGCGAATAGATAAAGTCTAAAAGACTAAAAGTGCAGTGATAGAAGATCATAAAACAAAACAATCAAGTCATAGAATTGAATCGTAGTATATATGATGAGATCACTCCGTGATCTGTTAATGTTATGACAACCAGAAAGAATCAATCTGATGACTGAAAAGTTTACAGCAAGATGTTTTGTGACAGTTGTACTATGAAATTGTACTAAGAAAACTCATGAAAGAGTTATGGATTAAGAATACAGATTAAAAGAAATTCGTATTAAAAAGGTGGTTAAGATTAGGTGGGGATTTTAATGAGGACTCATGTCGGCAGCTGAGTTGTATGATTCCTTGTATGGGCGGGGAATTGTACTTGGTGTAACAACTACTTAGTATCTGGCATTCATAATCATTGAAATATTTGTGTCGCGCTATTTGCTATATGCATGTTAAGAGGGTGATTCCTTTCTCATGTGTATAACAGATAGATAGGTCATAGGTAGAGAATATAGGTTTAAGTACGAGTTCTTAAAACTCATACTTATGTGACATTCTTGACTCATAGTTATATGAAATGTTTATGAACCCCTCAGCGAATGGACGCCAAAGGTCTGACTAGGACAAGTTCTTAAACTCATATGATTGTGGCAATTTATGAACTCATAAGTGTGGTTTGATGAACTGGGTATAGTTATGTGTGAATGGAGTATTGAGGATAATAGGAACAGATAGATTGTTAAGCAAACGATTGTTAGTGGAGACATAAGTTTTCCAAAACTCCTAGCTATGCTAGACTTCAAAATTTTGACATCAAGCTAAATACGCACTATGTGCCTTTTGAAAAAAAATATGTAGACTCGTAACCATTTTTGAAACGGTTTAAAGTATAGTCTATGCTACTTGTTTCAGCTAGACAAAGATGATTTGAAATATTAAAATCTATTTTAATTATCAATCATGTACCATGTAACCTGGTGTAGAGATGATAAAAATGTGACGGAGTTGTAAATACAGGAATACTTAGTGTGAATTTGACCTAAAGTCGTTGTTCCACTATTGTATGATGTGTTATGACAAAGTCATACAATGACGGCATCCTCAAACGGACTGTTAATACATTACGGCATCATGACGTCATTCTCGAAAATGTTTTCAAAAGTTTAATTTGCCAACGGGGTTTGGCTACACCTAAATAATTCGATTAAACTGAATTATCGATATGAGTCTATGCTATTCGAATCAGCTAGACTAATATTTATGAAAAACTCTAAGTGTTCATTGAACGAAATTTCCCGAACCAAATTGTTTTGGTGCGAAATCCTATGATAAGGCTGAGGTGAACAATATTGTTGGACAAATAATCCAATCTAGTAGCGTAAATATTCGCTAAAAATGATTAATACGTTATGCATGACGTAAGAGTACAATAGGCTAATTACCTAAAGTACTAGCATCGGTAGTTTACCTTCTTTGTGATTGTAAACATACTTTTAACCTTTTTAAAGGGGTAGATTACCTTTTTCTTAATTGAAATAGGTAGCGGGTAGTAATACCTATAAACCTCAGTAGTTCATGGTCTATATGACCCCTCAGCACAATTTGAAAACTTTTGCTCTTGTGAGTGGTGTATTGGGTAGCATGTGATATGTGTGAACGGTGTAAGGTGTACGGTGTAAGGTGTAAGGTGGATTTCGGGGACGAAATTCTTATAAGGAGGGGTGAATGTGACAACCTGAGAATTTAGACAATTTATTAAAATCTTAAAAGATTGAATAGAGGTTAAATAATAATCCTAGACAGAAAATAAGTGTATGTATTTAACATGTTTAGGAATAAATTTTGTGAATTTTTTAAAAAAAAAAAAAAACTTTTGGTAAAGGTTTACAGTGTTAAGAATATCTGTGTATGTGGATATGTTCAGTGTATATGGTTATGTATGTGTTTATAATGTGGTTAAGGGTCAAGGGTTGACCAGATAAAACTTATCACTGTCAAATCCTAAATATATATTAAAGAACGACAACGTTATTTTAGAAAACCCTAACGTCTGATAAGAAACCCTAGAAATCGGTTCTGAAACCCTAATTACAGTTCCGAGAATCCGAAACTCTAATTCGGGAATTTAAATGCTATGAATAAGTTTAACGTCATTAATTATAAATTTATTAGGGAAAAACCTAATGAATTACTTGAAACCCTAAGTGCTTATTAGAAAACCCTATTACCGGCTATGGAAACCCTAATTACAGTTTCGAGAATCCGTAACCCCAATTCAGGATATTAAAACCCTAAGTGGGAAGCTTGAAGATAAGTATTGAGTTTCTATGTTATTAAATTGTAAGTGTAATTAGGGATAACCCTAATTGATTAATTGGAAAGCCCTAATTTCTAATGTTGGAAACCCTAATGTACGATTAGAGAAAACCTAATTATAAATTTATAGTGTTTAATGTTAATTAGGAAACATTAATCCTAATTTTCAAGATATAAGTAATTAGGAAACCCTAATCTAAATTAGAAAACCTAATTTCTAAATTAGAAAGATTATTTTCTATGTAAAATCCTAATTAGTGGGTTATAAACTCTAGTGACCAATTATGATCTTAATTGCTAAATTAGCAAATTTAATTAGGAAATAATAATCCTAATTGGCATGCTTAATTTATGATTAGGAAATTTTAATATAATTATCAAATCCTAATTATAATTTAGAAATATTAATTTTATATTTTGAAAACTTAAATTGGAAATCCTAGAAATTTATTTTTTTTAAATCCTAAGGGTTCAAACCCTAAACCCTAAAGGCTTAAACCCTAAACCCTAAGGGTTGGAGCATTTGATAATTTAGCCACTAAAAGTATAAACCAAATGACCAAAGTGCCCTTATATTATTTTAATAAGGTAGAGTGTGGATCTAACCCTACTTGTGGTTGGTAACCAACCCTAGGATAGTCATGTGGTCTAGAAAGCTACTTTAATCAATCACCAAATTGATCACATGATCAGCCATTACATATTATCATTATATATATGGATTAAAGAGAGGAAAAGTTACAAAACCAAGCTCAATTGAATCCTTACACTCAACTAAACCTTTCTCTCTTCTTATCCACAAAAATGTTGAGTAAATCAGTCACTAGTAAGAACATTAGCAAGCCAGAAACAGATCATAAAGACCAGAGTCAAGATCAAAGCATTTTTGAGGTATAAACCCTAATCCTAGAAATCCTATGATTCTATGTTAGATGTTGTTGTTGATTAGTTAATGTGGTGTATTTAGGTGTCATTTAGTGATCTGGGTTGTTAAATCCCAGATCCATAACATCAAAATACTCGAATCTTGCATTTTTAGAAATCTGGAAAAATATTGAAATGTTGTCCGATGACATTTTATGCCGATGGTCAGTAGATCTTTGTTTAAACATGATTTTGTTGTTTGATGTTTTGGATTGGTAGTATGGTAGGAGGTCTTTCATCCGAAGTGGTATTTTGGCCATTGGATGTCTAGATTACAAGATATACTCATTAAAAACCCGTTGATCGTATGTGATCATCAAAAAAATGGGCAAACACGAACTATAATGAACAAATGCGTCTAACAACTTTTTACATGGCCCAGATCTGTCAGATTTAATGTGTTAGGATGTTGTTGTTGTAGCATACTAGTAGCCTTGTATATGTACTTTAAATTTATATCTTTAGATCCCACTAATAATCAACAGATCGGGCGTGACAGTTGGTTAAACCAGGCATGACCTTCATATTTACAGTTTCTGGGAATTTCCCACAAACTCTAAGAACGTTATTTCTGTCAGGCTTTGACTAAGTTTTAGCAAGTGTTTAGGATGTTATTGAACTGTGATTTTAATATGTTGTTGTTCCTTGTCACGAATACTACCAGTTTGAATCATAAAACCATCAAAAGAAAGAACAGAACCTAGATTAAAATGACCTAGAAAGTACCTAGACGAACTACTGGGTTTCTGGGGAAACCTAGAAACCGTCTGAAAAGGTTTTTGATCGCCCAAATCTTGCTGTTTTATTGTTGGATAGCCATGATACTGATGGATAATAATAGTATTACACTAATACTACAACTATAGCAATTTATCTACCCTGAAAACACAATCATCGTGATTATATAGCTGGTCAAACCTACCCCCTTGAGCACTGACACGATTTTTTGGGTTGGGCACAAGAACACCTATAGCGACAGTTTTGTCGCTATAGGACCCTTTAGCGACGCTTATTTTCGAAAAATAGATTATTTTAAAAAATAAATAGAAATAAATGGTTTTTAAATTATTAAAAATACATATTAAATTCTGAAAAAATTATTTTAAAGCCTGAAAAATAGTTTTTAATTATTTGGAGTATATTTCGAAAATATTTAATATTTTTATAATATAAATGGTATTTATTTATTTAATTATAATATTAGATAAATTATTTAAAATAGTTTTAATTCATGAAAAATCGTGAAAAATTATATTATGGTGTTAAAAAATATTTTAAGATATTTTGGATGACTTTTGATATTTTGTGATGAATTTCATTAATATTTATTATTAATGATAATTAGTTTATTTAATAAATATATTAGATAAATTATGGAAAAATAGAATTTATGGTTTAAAAATCATATAAAATGATTTATGCGTTATAAAAATATTTTGAGTTATAAAATATAACTTTGATATTTTGTTATGAAAATATTAATATTTTAATATTTATAGCAATTATCGGATAATGGATTTGATTGTTTAAAATCATAGAAATATGATTTTAAGGTATTAAAATACTTTAATATATTATGAATATATTATAATATTATGTTATGATTTTCATTGATATGTGGTATTAAATAAATATTAATGATTAAAAAATTATGTGGTATTTAATTCATTTAAATACAGTATAAGTGATTCAAAAATTATGATAAATGATATTAATTATTTGAAAATTATTGCAAGTTTATGAAAAATGTTTTGACTGATAATATGATTATTTAAAATAATTGTTTAGTGTTTAGGCGGAGTTTAATTAAACTTTAACTCGATATTGTCCGATTAGATCGTCGGGATGATAGAATTGTGTCAGTTCCAACTCGGACTGAAATAGTCTGATTTGATGCTAAGTCTTATGTGTTGTATAGACTGATAGGATTATGTGATAATGTGTTTAAGTTATTTTATACTGTGATGATATTATTCTAATATTTGGAGATCGGTATTATCTGTATTAGGTCTTCGGATAAAGCTAAGTTATTTTTCATATCGATAATCAACGGAGCAGGCAAGTTTATTTTTTTTAACTCTACTAAGAGTGTTTTATTCAGTTATGCTTATGGTTAATCATTACTTATTACCATGTAGAATTGTACTCTGTACATCTTGTATGTATAAGTCAGGTATGAAAGGCTGATCACCTTCATTTCCAGTTGGTCCAGATATATATTGTTCATATGTAATACTTGTTCAGTCAAAAGTTTGTTCATGATAATTCATAACTACATTGTGAATTATAGCCAACTTATTATTCTAAATCTTTCAATCATGATATATCCTTAAATTGTATTTAAACTTGCTGGGCAACTTTCATGCTCACCCTTGCTATATCATGATAAAACATTGCAGATTAAGGTGAATGTGTTCGGATACAAGGAAAGTTAAAGACAGTTCCAGCTTAAAGTTAATGTGCGCGATTAGTTTTGTAATAGTCTTGTATGATAATGATGTCATGTGTTAGATAAGTTATGAATTGTGTATAAGTTATGGTTACTCGACCTTCGGGATAGTGTATAATGTTTAATGTATAAATAATTTATGTTTATATCTTCCGCAGCAGTGATAGAATGATTGAACCGAATCCGCGGTGATTTGGGACCCGGATTCGGGGCTCTCACAGTTGGTATTAGAGTTGTTGGTTATAAACCTAGGGTAGAGTTACCTTAGACAAATAACTGCAGTGATAGGATAAGATCTAACTCATATAGAGTTAGTGTATCGGTAAGATTCAAAGACGAATCTCGGTGAGTTATAAAGATACAGAGTTCCCTAACTCTGATAAAAAAAAAGTGAACAGTAGTGGCGAATAGATAAAGTCTAAAAGACTAAAAGTGCAGTGATAGAAGATCATAAAACAAAACAATCAAGTCATAGAATTGAATCGTAGTATATATGATGAGATCACTCCGTGATCTATTAATGTTATGACAACCGTAAAGAATCAATCGATGGTGAAAAAGTTTACTGACAAGATGTTTTGTGACGGTTGTACTATGAAATTGTACTAAGAAAACTCATGAAAGAGTTATGGATTAAGAATACAGATTAAAAGAAATTCGTATTAAAAAGGTGGTTAAGATTAGGTGGGGATTTTAATGAGGACTCATGTCGGCAGCTGAGTTGTATGATTCCTTGTATGGGCGGGGAATTGTACTTGGTGTAACAACTACTTAGTATCTGGCATTCATAATCATTGAAATATTTGTGTCGCGCTATTTGCTATATGCATGTTAAGAGGGTGATTCCTTTCTCATGTGTATAACAGATAGATAGGTCATAGGTAGAGAATATAGGTTTAAGTACGAGTTCTTAAAACTCATACTTATGTGACATTCTTGACTCATAGTTATATGAAATGTTTATGAACCCCTCAGCGAATCGGTATACGGATCTCCCCTGTAGTGCTCCTAATAACACGCTCTCCTAAATAGAGCTCCCAGCCTCCGTCAGTGAAGAGAGGAACTCTCCTGGTAGAGATCAAATACTCAACTCCGGTCGGATGTCCATCCTCAAAGCCGATGGTCAAATGCTCCCCTAACTAGGGAATCCATGTAATGGTACCGTGGTCAACAATTCCATGTACATGCGGCGGTGAGTGAATCCTCACTCTGTGGGGACCTCCGATAAAATAGAATGGTGCCATCGTCGTCCTCGTGGATAGGTATCTAAACCTAACACACTCACAGGACACAAATATGGGAGCCTCTCATAGGCCCAAAACTGCCAACACAATGGCGAAACATCTGCTATCAGTAAACACTCTTAACCTATAAATGGGAAAAGACAAGAGAAGTACTCACCAGCAGAAATGGGTAAAATTCAAGCCAAGCCTCGATCAAACCCTGTGAGCGCATGCGCATGCCCCGGAGGAAATAGGAAAAGGTGTAGGAACCCCAGTCATACTCTCCTATACGGTCCACATCGCGTGTGGTGCTAACCAAAGCGAAAGATACCGTGGAAGAGTTATCTGCTATGAAGCAGCCTCGAATGATCATCAGGAACAATCGGCGCAGAACGCAATCCTTGATCCTGATATCATTAGGCATGGGCTCACTCAATAGCCCGCTCATAGCATCTACGCTCAAAGGACCTGAACGGACAGTCCTACCTTTGAGCGCCTCCGCCGGAACTCCTAATAAGGATCTGACGGCAGTAGGGGTAATATTCGTCATGCAAGGCACTGGCTCACCTCCAAACTACATACTTGTGATAAATCGCCAATCCATAGGCGTCATCATCACCTCGCAATCCAGCAGATGGAGTGACTGAGTCTAATGAAACCATCGCTCAGACAAAGCCCTGAGGTAACCCCAGGGACATGACGGGGAAGGGTGGAGAAGAATGCCCCGAATCCCCACTCACGCACTACCGCTCTGTAGTCAGGATGAAGCGTCTGGTACATGGAGTGAATGCTAAACTAGTTCCCTTGAGGCTGTGTAAATCCTGGAACCTGCATGAAATGCAGATCAACATCAAAACCTTTTAATCCTCGTTAATAGGAAAGAAGGAAGATCAAAGTCTAACGCCATACCTCGTTAGCATGCAAATACATCGATGGATGTCTGCCGAAATCACCCAGCAACTCTGGGTTCACCACCTGAATGCTCGGAAGCTCCCTGCGAGGGACATGTACAGCAAGAGCAGGATCCTCAATCGGAATATCTGCCTCCTCATCCTCAACGTCTGGAACATCTACCTGGATAGGACGTATCACGGCCACCACCAACCGGCGAGGCTGTCTGACAGAACGAGGACGAGGCACTTCTGAAGCCCTCCGCCGTACGCCAGAAGTGGTCCTGTGAGAACTGCACGGCTGATCCAGATCCATAATATCTGGACAACAAGTCTCCAAATCACCTCAGAAAGGGTGTGGTATTTCCTTACCTGGAGCTTTTTAAATGCATTATGACTATATGCATGCATGCATTTACTTTAATATATAATAGAGTTAAAATGCATGACTACCCACTGCCTACATTTGGAAAATTATTGCCATAGTCCCCTTTGAAAATAGGACTATCCACATGCATATAGGCATGTCTAGGTGGCCATTCAGTAGCACACCTGCCCCAAAGTCATATACATAATATATGCATTAAAAATCAAAATCATCTTGCATAAGGCCAACCTCAATGCTAGGAGTACTTTGCCTTTCTACCTTTTGCTCATTGGACCTCAAAAAGGACAAGAAATAGCAGAAAATGTGCTAATTTAACAGTCTCAGAAGTCAAATTTTTTCACATCATTATGTTCAGCATGGTTTAATACTAACATTTACTATGTTGAATATTTTTTATCAAGTCATTTGTGCATACATAATCACTACTATGTGTTTAGATGCATTTCGTGCGATAACTCACAATTTAACGGACAGAAACTGGAAAAAAAACGCATGCATACGTTACCAGGGTAGATTTGAAGATGGCTCACAGTTTTTCTCTATGCGAAGCGAGTTAAAAATGACTTGTGAAGACCAGCCTGTAGGATTTATGATCCACGCCTGGCCGCAGGCCCACCTGCGGCAGCAGCAGGTGCACCTGCGGCTCCCCTATGGTGGTCCCACCCCTCCGGCTCGGTCCAGTTCAAGTTGAAACGAAGTTCTTATGGACTAGAAAGGTCAAATTGAGAATAAAAATACCACGCGATTGAGCAGAACTGCATACAATCCTGGTCTTCTCAGATGAGAATTTGAATTTGTACAGGACTCATTGGTAGTCACCTAAATACAAGGTATACCCTACCAATGATCCCAGTTGTCACAAGTCACATACGACAATACCTTATACAGGTTCGATGCCGCCGACTCCGGGTCATTACAACGTATGTCCCCGACGAGGGTTACAACGTATATCTCCGACGGGAGTAATAAAGCGTGCTCAGCCATTGACACACCTATCAACGAAGGTCAAACAGCCTTGACGTTATCTCAGCCGATGGCAAGTAAACCCCTCAAAGCATTGAGGGCTGTGCGATTATTGTGTACTCACTCATAAGTCCCCAGTAGATCCCCGATGGAGGTTACAATGTGAAATCACGGCAGGGGATTACAACGTACATTCAAGCCATTGACACACATGTCAATTGAGGTCAAGCAGCCTTGACGTTATCAGAACTCTAGAGCTATCCGAGGTTTTCACACCTGATTGCTCGTAACTAGCATATCCCCGGCGGGGGTCACAACGCAATGCTCCGATGATCTACACGACAGCGGAGGTCGAGCAACCTTGACAATCTATCCATGAAGTTTCAACTGTTGATTCACACGTCAACGAAGGTCAAGCAATCTTGACAGTATATCCCACAGGATTTTGCAACCGTTGATTCACATGTCTGTGAAGTACACGTCAACGAAGGTCAGGCACTCCTGACAACATTTGTTGTTGGTAGTAAATCCAGCAGGATCTTGACATGTTCTGGCGATAATAACCAGGAAAGGTCAATGTTATCAAAAAGGATAGATGATGGAATATGTTATACACATCCTCAAACAGATCAAGCTTTATCCACACAGATCTCTTGCACATAAGAGGTACCTCCAACATCAACATCCTAATAGATTCGGCTTACACATCAAACCTGGTCAGTATTGCCAATCCCCAGTTGAAGCAACAGGGGTCCAGCAATCATCCCCAGCATGTTGGGCTATAACCCCGTACACATGCATCATACATTTGCATCATGTTGCTACCCATAGTACCATGTTTGTCTTGTTGCATTTCAAGTGTCTAGGATTCTTTATCCTACCCATGCATCGCCATGTATGAGTATGATAAAGAGGGCAATCTCTAGACACTCGAAATTTTCTGTACTACTATTACTAACATTGCGTAGAGGATGATTCGTCTTTTAAGAGAGACCTCGAAAGATTCATCCAAATACGCATCAATACTCACCTAAGTTCAAGATCAAACCCCGGGATTGCGATGCAGGAATAACCAAATCCAACCTCTTAGATAACCCTAAGGCCTGCAGATATAATACCAAAACACACACCGGAGAAGATCGATTAATCTCGGAGATGACCCCTAGGTATCCAGTCTCCGTCCCAACCATAAGAATAGCCACCAACCTTGGTGATAACCCCGAGGAATGCAATTTAGGAGATAACCCCAGAAATGCTTGTTTCAAATGCGACCAGCTTCAATCTCGGTGCTCACAACGAGATCCACTGTACCAACCCGGCGATAACATCGAGAAGACAGGCACACCTCAAAGATGACAATGAGGACCTTCAAAAAATTGCAGCAGTCCAATCTCAACGAAGCCTGAGCAACGTCTGCTTTATCAGCCCAATCCGACGATAACACCGGTGAGGGTCAACATCGTCATCTCGTCAACAAGATGCCACGTCATGTCTCTACGCAACAATGTCCAACAAGACTAACCAATCCCGAGTGACTAGTGTGCGGGGTAACGGATGAAAGTTGAAGCTTGAAGATCGGAGGGCATCGCCCCATCTTCAATGACTTTGCACAAACTCTAATCCCATGCCATCGTACAACTCTCGACAACGACGGTCCGAAATAGGTCCTTTATACCTCAAACGGATGCCCGAATTGCACTGCTAAAAGTTTGAGTGGACATTACAATGCTTGAGTGCACGATTTGAGACGGACTGCACCGAAAAACTCGGGCCAACCCGGGTTGCCTACGGTACACCATGGCTCACCAGCAGTACACCTGCTGCTGGCTATATGCCTATAAATAGAGGGCTTGGGGTCTTGATTTTGAAGAGAAAAAGACGGGAAACCTTGCACAATTTGCTCACTTTTCGCCCATACTGATGTATTTTCCTCTTTAAACACACAGTGAGCTCATATATAGCCTCTTTTGTACCCATAAAAGCCAGTGTTTACCCACTCTAAAGATATAGAAGCCTATTTTAGCAGTCAGCTGTAAGCCTTCTCACACACTTTAGAGTCTTTCTCTTCATCTTTACACACACCCTTCTACACGTTCAGAGTCGTGTTGCGTGCTTTTTGCGGGACTTCAAATTCGTGGTTTCATTTCAATCAAGATATATATATATATATATATATATATTTGACTAACATTATCGAGTTATGCCTCGATTGAGCCTGAACTTGATTCAAGCGTTTATTTGCTTTAATATATATATATATATATATATATATATATATATTAACATTTATATATATTAAGCGTGTGTCAAACGTTGTTCGATGAGCCTAGATTTCGATCGTGTGCTTATTTACTCGCTTATATATATATATATATATATATATATATATATATATATGAGCGTGGTGGGACTTTGTTCGATGAGCCCGATTTTACATCCCATATGCTTTTACTCGCTTATATATATATATATATATATATATATATATATATGAACTGTGATCGGACTCTGCTCAATGAGCCTCGGATTTTATATATCGGTGCATTTATTCTCTTATATATATATATATATATATATATATATATATATATATATATATATATTTGTATTTATATATATGAATTGTGGTCGAACTCGCTCGATGAGCACGGATTTTATATTTGGTGCGTTTATTGCTTATATATATATATATAAATATATATTTATTTTATTTTTTTCGTCCTGCCTGGAGTTTCCTTCATGGCAGTTGATCGCTATTACGGCTTCATTTATATTTCTGATCCCCCATGGAGGTGCTTCGTGGTTGGTGATCATGTCTGTATATATATATATATTTACAACTTTTATATATATATACCGCCATCGCTTTCATACAAATTCTGAAGATTTCATGCGCCTAGGAATCATGTGATCACTGATTCATCCCATTGGATCTAGATTCGGTTCCCGTGATGGACATTTTCAGCTATAAGCAGCTTGTAAATTATCCTGCGATGTCTGAATTTCCTCAGATGGTTTTCATACCCACGAGGAATGTAACGCCCCGAAATCCAGTCTATCTTCACACCCGGATTTCGTACGTCACGAGTACATCCTTCATCCAACATACATCATTATATACCAAAATATAACAACATACACTTTCAAATCCAAGGTTCTGGAAACCTTATAACCTTTTTCATTACAAATAATAATAAATACATTATTCATTTCATCTTACAAGAGTGACTTTTATCTGCCACCAAGGATACATAATAGTTCATTAAACTAATCTATATTTCAATTTCATCTTTTACATTACAAGTCTTCACTGATCTTCTCGCCATTCACCTTCCGAATGGTACTTCATTCTGGATACCGCTTGACTTGATCTTTTACGAGATCCTTAAGTTCTCGCTAACCTTGTTCATTGAAAATTATTTTTCATTTAAAGCAAGTGTGAGCATTCAATTGCTCAAAGAAGTCATAACAGTTGAACAAACAACTTTTAATTAAAAATTTCTTTAGAACTTCGATAACCGAACAAAGGTTATGAAGCAGCTGGAATAATAGGAATAGTCTCGATTCCTATCATCTTAAAACATCAATTATTTTCACTTTGAAATACTTTCATTCTTCTACCTTTTTCATACACATCCTATCTGGCTAGAATCATTAGCACAGACTTAACAATAACGGTTCATGTATAAACGGAACATACTTGTATTGAACAGCTGAATCACAGAACAATTTATATCATAGAAACACTGAAGTGTTCAAATTGTGGCTCAAGGCCTCATATATTCTACCACATTGTACAAATATCGCACATTCGCACATAGACAGAACTTCTCAAGTACAACATATGAGAAGTTTAAGAAACTAGCATTCATGTAATATGAATGAAGTTAGGAAACTTGCCTTACGCCCAGCTATAGCATACGCTGAACTGCTCATTTCAATTCCTATATAACACATAAGGAGAAAACATAAACACCAATTAGTCATATATTGAACTTACACATTGGTTTAGTTAACTTTACTTCTTAGAGTTTGCGTTCTTGCAATATAAGTTTTTGCGACTAACCTCCTTTACTAGTTTACGACTTTATGATATATGGAGATGTCTTACTCATACGTTCATCATCTTGGATTAATTATATTCTTATCTTATTCGAACCATTAAACTTAATGTTCGTTAAAGTCAATTTTTTATTTCTTACGGCTTTCTGATAACTAAATGTCATCCCTCCGGATTCATTCTTTATCGACTCACATTCGGCTTTCAATAATTTTATTACCGTTTGTTATAGCTTTCTTTATAATTCCCAACTTATTAATACGTTCTTTATCCATTATACGCACCCCGTGTTCATTACCCTCGTTGCTCAACGTCTAAGGAATCACAACCATAGCAATCCCTCACGTTCGTTCATCGCGACTACGGTCCCCGGACATCGGTTACGTAACCAGTATTTATATTCTTTATCAATTAATCTTGCTTAATCTTTACATTCAACCTTTAATAAAGGTTTACATTACTTGATTAAGTGTTACATAAGTTGAATATTATATTCTTTATCTTCCCTTACATTTCCCCCAAGAGCTGAGTAGTTAAAAGCTCATCTCTGGCTTTTTTTCCAACATCAGTATTTAGCTACGCCACTCACTTCTTTATCTCTCGCTTGTTGCGGCTGAGTTTGCGATTTTCGGCCGGATCGTAATCGCCGCAGCGCCACTCTATAAGGCATGATCATTGCACGCGGCGCCAAGCCCCCAACCCTAGAAAATTTTCTAAGTGTTAAATCAATTTTGAGATGCTTATCATGATCTCATAACTCCTTCGTTATAACTTTCGAGCTAAGTCGTTCCAAAGCCATTATCTTCCTTATCTTACGTATTTTAATACCCCTCGAGCAAAAATTCATTATAAATCCGTTAATGTGCCATTCGATTGGCTTGATCTTCACCCTTTGTTCATTTTACGTTTTTAACGCTCTTCATTCGTTCGTCTGTAATACAGTCATCCGAACTTGGAACTCGTTTGTTCTTGAGTCCACGACTCACATTTTATATGTTCTCTTACTTTCTTATGAAACCCTACACACTCGGGTTCATTTATTAACTTTCTAATTCTCGTTTGTCTTTTATGAAATTTTTGCCATAACTTTGTTATAGCTAAGTTTTAATCTGTTCTTCATGAACGTTTCTACCGTTCCTAACCAAGAAAGAAGCAACTAACTTATACACGATGGTTTTAAACTTGTCCATCAACAACAATTATCCTACGATGGTTTTAAATTTGTCCATCAACAACGTTCTTCGTGTTATTCGCGTGTTCTTCGTGTTCTTCATTCGTTCTTCATTTTAATCAATATTTTGGATTATGATTTCACTTTTTATTGGAATTTGATGTTATAAAACACCATTCCTTACTTATTTCACCTACTTATTCATATAATCCACTCGGATCATTTTAATTCATTACGAATCTTATACTTCCTTAAGAAATTTATTTACTACACTTTAAATTCTTATTTCTTCATTTTCTTATGATTTCAACCATATGAAATCATCTAAATCTTCTTTTACTTCTTAATCCTATTAAGTTATGTTTTTAAACATATTAAACTTACAGAAAATATTAGAAGAAACTAGGGTTCGGATTACCGTTCTTCTTTAATCCTCTTCCGTTATACAAAGACGACAATTTGTAAGCTTCTCTGTTTCACGATCACTTTTGATCCGAGCATTCATGCTCACGCTCTTCCTTCTCCCTCTTCATCCGAGCTCTCTCTCTCTCTCTCTCTAGATGTAGGATTTTCAAAATCCCATATAAATGATTTAAGCTTCCTATTTATAGAATTTCCTAGCTAAGGGTATTTTAGTCATTTTGCCCCATAACCTCCTTACTATTCATGGCTTAAGGACTAAGTTAACTTACTCCTTATGTTTACTTAACACTTAAGTCTTCTTAGCCTTTAAGTTTGCTTAACTCTTAAGTTTACTTAACCTTTAAGTTTACTTAAGTCTTATGTTTACTTAACCTTTAAGTTTGCTTAACTCTTAAGTTTACTTAACCTTTAAGTTTACTTAACCCTTAAGCATAAGCACTTTACTTAGCTATTAAGTTTACTTAATCATTACTTAACTTATCCTTTACTTAGCCATTAAAACTAATCGTATTCTACGCATCTCATTCTCGTATTTTCTTCGTATATAGTTCGTGCGATATTCGTATTATACGTCGTACCAACCCTCTTGCTATACTCATATTCCTCACACATAATAATCCTAATTATTATACATAAACATTAAATTCTCGGAACTCACTTTTCCTAACCCTTAGGTTTTGAGTCCGCAGGTGAAAACTTCATTTTTGCCATAACTGAAATATTTTTGAATATTCCATCACGTCTCAACATTTTACGTAATCAATAACTTCTCGGAATTTCAAAATAAATCTCCGAGCAGAAACGGATGAATAGTGCCTATTTCGTCTTTTTCCCCTAAAAATATTTTGTTCCCAGGAAACTTTTATTTTCGTCTTGAAAATTCTTACTCGCTCAGACTAGCTCGTAGCCAGAATACTCCCGACTTATAATCATCCTAGGTTATAGAACGATTAATAAACACATAACACATAATAATATTAATAAAAAATCATTTTATTAATAACTAATTCTTTAAACCAAAATTCTGGACAATCCGAATTTTCGAGTCGTCACAAGGAAGTCGACATTATTTTTGTATATTATTTTCGTACGGATGCCTCGCATCCGTCAAATAAAATTAATCAAGCCGATCACTTAATAAAATGGGAGTGTAAAAGGTCTCAATTACTATTGAGCATCAGGGTTTGAACAACCTCTTTTATAAAACATCACTGCCATATCTTGCTAAAAATTGAATTTTTACATAAATTCAAACCCTGTGTATATAGGTGCGAACGAGGCCTCGCACTACTTCCAAATAACAGCACATTGACCCACACACACACACATTCAGATAATGGCTTCTTGAAAAGAGGCGGTCACCGTGGTAACACGGATGTCGGGGGGTGCCTAACACCTTCCCCTCGCATAACCAAGTCCCCGGACCCTAAACGAATCTCGGTTTCACCGACCCGTATAACACTGTCACATCACTGGGTTAATGTGCAAACTTTTTCTCGGTTGTGTTGGTATAACCATTTAAAAAACCAACTGGCGACTCTTAACAGTCCATCGTTGACATTATACATGTCGGACCTTTTTCACTTGTTTTTTTCAAACAAATCTCACCTAAAATGAGAACACCAAAGAACAAGTAACGGAAAGGGACATCCAAAAATCCCGACGTCGACAATAATCATACCAAGACCATCTATGCACTACAGCCACAGATGACTTTCAGCATAATATAAGCATGAGGATGATGACAATGATATAAGAATTCAATTAAAAGAAAGCAAAGGATAAATTTTTAAAGATTTATAATTTAATTTATCCAGAATTCAATAATGTCCAAATTGTCAACATGATACTGCTTTGTGGAGTAAAATTCAAGAATAATATTATATCAAAAATGATTTGGACCGAAAAGAAATTAATTTTTTTTATCATGAATAGTACCTCAGGTGAATAGTAACTGAGTGAATACTACCCGTGAATAGTAACTTCGGGAATAGTAACCCCGTGAATAGTACCCCAACATAAAAAAAGTTAAAACTTATCAAGAATGCTCGGAATAATATTTCCATGAAAAGATACTGGATGAAGCGCAAATATCAAAGATATTCTACTAAAACTTTAACCAAATGAGTATAGAATTCGAAATCTGAAACGAAATAATATTACTTACATACTACAGAGTATGGAAGAAAATATTATTTTAAGCGAATATTAAACAAAAATAACATCCCTTACCTTGAAATGAAGAGTATTCCAACTGGTATAGCGGGATAATCTTGAAGAAAACTTTCACTATTTTTTACACTTAAAGCATTCTAAAACTCGAAAGAAATACGCTAATTATTATAGAAGAAGAATTCTCTGATTCTGGTGTGATTTTCAATTCTAACTAAGCATCCTATTTATAGGAGAATGGAAAGGATACTATTTGAATTTTCACAGACTGCACAGTGGGTCATGGGCGTCGAATTCATTTGGTTGATTTTCAAAATTCACAGGTTTTGCAACTGTGCACTGCATAGTAAAATATTATACGAATAAAATATAATATATTCTATTTTTCATTAAAACAAAACTTATTATAATATATATATATATATATATATATATAAAATAAAATCCACCCGTGACCATTATCAGGAATCCTCCCACCCCAAGACTTTTCCTTCTAGTGGGCCCTACATGTGGGCCCATAAAAAAATACTGAATAAATTTCTACCGATTATTTTGAAAATGGGTAAATGGGGGTCTAACAAATACTTCATAAAAATTCTCTCAATATTTTTAACAACGTTTATCATCATTATTATAATTCACAATATTTAACAACCAAGTCGTTCCCAGGAAAGATGGGGCTTTCCAATAAGGATTTCTTCCTATTGGCGCGCAATAGCGTTAAAATGTTTGCGCACTACATAGTACAAAGGGTTGATCACATGGAGTACGGGATGATGGTCCATATAGTCGTTTAGACTGTTAAAGGTTACAGTATAAACACTTGTTAACCTAGGACATAGATGATGATTATAGTCTTTTAGACTGTTAAAGGTTAAAGTAAAAATACTTGGAAACCTAGAGTATAGTTCGTGGTCTTGTGACCTTTAGTGTATTCTTTGATGTTGATATCTATTGTTAACTTAAACGTTCATTATTCCTTTGAACTCGTAGCTTTTGAATTAAAGTTTATCGTTCTGGTAAGAGAATTTTACCATTAAAAGTTAAGTTATTGTCATCATAAAATGTTATTGTATACTATTCTTCTTGTGAGCAATTGTTTGATCACTCTTGCACCAAACAATACAGATGAAGTTAAGAAGTTTGAAGAGCTTTCTTCAAGCAAGGGCAAGGACAAAGTGCTTGATTAGACGACGATGTTTAATTTACCTTTTATTTATGAAGTTTATGTAATAGATTTGATTATGGCTATGTTTTAATTTTCCGTTGATGATTGTAATAAAGGTTAGATGACCTGGGATTTATCTTGAGATTATGTAACCCTTCATGGAAGATTTATTATTTAAGCTTTTGAGTTTAATTATATCTTTTGTTTATTGGTAGTTAGTTATAATTTATTTGGACAGTGAACACCAAATCTGTGGAATTGAAGTACCCGGATTTGGCCGGGGGTATCACAACTATTCACGGGTTACTATTCACCCGGTTACTATTCACTAAAATATTATTCACTAGGGTATTCGGGGCACTTTGCATGTCGGGGTACTATTCACGAGTTACTATTAACGGGTTACTATTTACCCAGTTACTATTCACTCAAATATTATTCACTCGGGTATTCGAGGCACTTTTCATGTCGGGGTACTATTCACTAGGGTACTATTCATCCGTAGTACTATTCACGATAAAAAATTGATTTCTTTTCTGTCCAAGATTATTTTTGATACATGAATATTATTTTTGAATTTTACTCCACAAAGCAGTATCATGTTGACAATTTGGATATTTTTAAACTATGGATAAATTTAAAGTCTTTAATATTTATCCTTGATCTCGTTTGATTGAATTCTTATATCATTGTCATCATCCTCATTCTTATATTGTGATGAAAGTCATCTTTGGCTTACGTACATAGATGGACTGTTAATTGGTATGATTATTACCAGGGATCATTCATTATAATCATGACCCGTAATGTTACAAATGATGTGGTAAAAATCCTTATTGGCATGTAATGCATTGATGGACAGTTGTTGGTATGATTATGACAAGGTATTATTCGGTATAATCATGACCATTGATGATTACATGAATGTCCTTGGCCCGTAGAGCAGGGATGATTCGATTATGTGGTTTATTTATTAAGATGAGTCTCAGCGATAAAGTTTATGAAAACCTTTTTGAATCATAGAAGATAGTAGATATCATGTTCTACTTGACTCTTCTAATGGATTGTTTGTTCCGCTGCAGTTAAACTTGTTGTCTATTATATTCGATCAGTTTAACATTATTGAAGGCTAATGATAACTTATTCTGCATTATCTTAGTCATAATATTTTTTACTGGGCTAGTTGAGCTCACCCTTTTGCTTTCATTATTCTCTTCAGGAAATGAGAACATAGACGGGACTAGTCGGGGAACGGAGTAATGAGGATTGAATTTGAGTTTGGATATTGTCTATGAGACAATATTCGTGTAAAAACTATCAGCTCTTGTTGTATAATTAAGTTTGTATTTGTATTATGTACCATGTATTTGGCGACCCAAGATGGGTGATGTATACCTATTTTGGGGGCGTCACAATTGGTATAAGAGCTCAGGGATATGATCCTTGGCTGAGATATGAGACAAGAACTAGGAGGGGAGAGACGAGGAATTCCTTCGCTAGTATGACCTACCTAAGTTTATTTGGTATTTAATTGGTCGGTCAGAGTATAGGGATAATATGTGACATGTCAATTAACCCTTGTTTTGTGACAGTGTTTGAAAATGGCATCTGAAAATGTTGAGATCAGCAATGAAGCACATGAGACCGTTGAGTCACCAACGATCAATACCCAGGATACTGTGAAACGGGAAGAGAGTTTTTCGTGACTTCTCAAAAAGCGAGTAACCCGAACGAAGATAGCACGGGTTAGTTAATTGTAAATTCTTACGAAGTCTATACCTTATTAGATACCGGTTCTACCCATTCTTTTATTTCTCCTATTTGCGCTCAACATTTAAATTTGACTCCAGAGAAATTAGACTTTGACTTATCTGTTGAAACTCTATTGGGGGAAATCTTTATTACATCCACTGTTTATAAGTCTTATTTGATTCAAATTGGTAACCGCATGTTACCTGTCGATCTTATCTCTTTGAAAATACTTGTCTTTGATGTGATTCTAGGAATCGACTGGTTAACTACTCACCATGCTAAAATTGATTGTTTTCGTAAGGTTGTTAGCTTTCATATTCCTAACCAACCTATTATGCGAATTCAAGCAACCAAACCACTAAATTCAATCATTGTTATCTCAAGCCATAAAGCTATTCGTTTATTGAAAAATGGATGTCAAGCTTTCTTAGCCCATGTCACGGATTTAAACAAAAATACGTCAAATTTGAATGATATTTCCATTGTTAATAAATTTCCTGACGTATTCCCTGAAGAACTTCCTGGCCTACACCCAGAGCGTGAAATCAAATTTTGTATCAACCTTAAACCCGGTACAAAACCCTCAAATAATTCTTCATCCAAAACGAATGTATCATGCGCTAAAGACGTTTGCTTGAGCTGTTGAAAGATTACCATTATACCATTCATTACCATCTTAGAAAAGCGAACGTAGTAGCTGACGCGTTGAGTAAAAGATCGTTTACGTTTACGAGTGCAATATTGTTAACACAAAGACCCATCTCGTACGACTTACAAAATATGGAGATAGAGTTAAAGACTCCAAGAACCTACGTGAAGATAACGAATATACTATTAAAACCGACTTTAATCGATAATGTTAAAGCCGCTCAAGCTACAGACTCAGAGCTGATGACTGTGAAGAAGAAAGTTCAAAAAGGCGTTATTCTAGAAGAAAAAATTGACGAAGAGAGAAAATCTCAATCCTCGATTTAATTGGTCCATTTGAAATACTCGATCGAGTAGGAACTGTGGCATATAGACTCGCCTTACCGCCAAGTATGTCTCGTGTTCATAGTGTTTTTCACGTATTAATGTTACGTAAATTTGTGGATGACCCGAACCACATTATTGAATTAGAACCGGACGAGATAGCGGAAGATTTAACGTATGAAGGGGTATTTGTTAAAATCTTAAGAAGGATCATATTTTACGCTCAAAGGTTATATCTCAAGAGTTAGAATCTAAACAAGATATCCTCACCTCTTCGGCATACCAGGTACGTACGTAAATTTCGAGGGTGAAATTTCATAAGGAAGGGAGATTGTGTTAGGGAATATTCGATTGGTCGGGAAATATTCATTTTAACAGGGAATATTCGTACGAAGACACCATCATTGGTGGACCCCACAACGGAAGTATTGTCGTAGATAGAAAGTGACAGAAATATCTTTTTATAAAAATAACGGCAAAAGTTTTACCGTTAAACTGTTGAACTACTTCCTATGGTAAAAAATACAAGAATGTCTGGCATGTGGTTGAATAGTAGCACACGGTATCGATTATTGATGCTTACATAAGAAGCCACTAAGTTTACTCAATTATTACTACAGTAATTGTAAGACCCCAACTTTTATGAATAAAAAATAATTTTTTTCAAATTTTATTTTTGAATATTATGGTATTGATTTGATATAATGTTATAGTTGTGGGTAATATTTATAAATTTTTCAAAGTATGCAAGTTGTTATATAATATTCGATTGGTCGGGAAATATTTGTTTTAGCAGGGAATATTCGTACAACGACACAATCATTGGTGGACCCCACAATGGAATTATTGTCAGATTGAGAAAATGACAAAAATACTTTATGAAAATAATGGCGGATGTGTTATCGTTAAAACTGTTGAACTACCTAGTAGTAAAAGTACAGTAATATGCATAGTTGCACAGTAGCACACGGTTTTGATTATTGATGCTTACGTGAGAAGTCACTCAGTTATACTCAATTATTGCTACAGTAATCGCTGCATCATATCTCTCATATTATTGATTCAATTATTATTATAGTATCATCTGCATTATATGATATATTATTAAATCAATAATTGAGACGGCAAAGTTATTCATATTATTATTTGCAATATTGACAATGTCTAGAAGTTCGGTCAAGGAGAGGTTTGGTCACCTAATTGCGCGCCAAAAAGGAGAAATTCTTATCGGAAAGCCCCCTCTTTCCTGGTAACGACCTGGTTGTTAAATATTGTGAATTATAATATTAATGATGAATAAGTTCGTGTTGATTATAGATGAATTTTATAGTTCCATTGTATTGGACTTATTTGTGTTAGTATAACTGATGTCTGGAGGATATATTGTTCAATTGGGTATTCGGGACAGTTTTCGTGATGGAGTACTATTCACGAGTTACTATTCACGAGTTACTACTCATGAGTTACTATTCACGAGTTACTATTCATGAGTTACTATTCATGAGTTACTATTCACAAGTTACTATTCATGAGTTACTATTAATGAGTTACTATTCATGAGTTACTATTCACGAGTTAGTATTCACCCGATTACTATTCACTATAGTATTGTGCATTCGGGTATTTGGGTACAATATTATTCCATGAGGAGATGTGCTAATTTTTTAGACCGTTGGTTGAAGATATAATAGTAAGTCAATATGGACCACTAGTGGAGTTTTAATAGTAAATCAATATGGATCGCTGGTTTAAAGTTTTAATAGTAAATCAGTATAGACCGTTGTTTTAGTTTTAATAGTAAACCAATCTGGATCGTCCGTTTAATAGTAAATCAATCTGGACCGTTCATGAATTAGTTACTATTCATTCCATTTTTCTATAAATAGAAGCTCATTCCTTCATTATTTTTTATTTAATTCATTGAAACTCTAGAGAGAGAATTATAAGAGAACCTATAGAAAAGTATTCGCTACTTCCCTACTCTTATATTCGCTTTTTACTGTAGGGGTGTTATTTGTTTCATCTTAATGAAGAGAACAAATGTTATTCCATTATTTATTATTTTGTTGGAATAACTCAGATATATGCTGGGCTACCCTATACATGGTGACATTCTTCTAATATTGCTTCTTTATTATTCTCATTTAATATCCTGCGTCAAGCGCTTACGCCGGACCGGGTTCCATTATTTATTATTCGTTTAATATCCCGTCTGCGGTGCATTTACGCCGGACCTGGTTCCATTATTTATTATTCTCGCCTTAATATCCCGTCTGTATGCGTTTATACCGGACCTGTTCCATTATTTATTATTCGTCGTAATATCCTCGTCTGCGTTTACGCCGGACCGGTTCCATCCTTTATTATTCGTTGAATAACTCTCATCTGCAAGGCCTATCGCATGCATGGTGATTTCTTTTGTTATTTCATTCTTTATTATACTCATTGGTTAAAACTTTGACTTCTATACTCCACTTAAATTAGTGGAATATCTTTGATATTTGCGCTTCATCCAGTATCTTTTCATGGAAATATTCTTCTAAGCATTCTTGAATTTTACACTACAAAGCAGTATCATGTTAACAATTTGGACGTTATTAGTTCCTCGATAAATTAATTCTTGAACTTGTTTTATTGAATTCTTATATCATTGTCATCATCCTCATGTTTATATTTTTGAAAGTCATCTGTATTCAGAGTGCATAGATGGACTTGGTATGATTATGACCAGGATTATTGATTGTAATCATGACCGTAATGTTACAAATGATGTGATAAAAGTTCTCATTGGGCCGTAGTAGTGCATTGATGGATGATTATTGGCATGATCATGACCATTAATGAATAGACAAATGTCCTGGCCCGTAGTGCATGGATCATTTGTGGTCGTGATACTAAAGAATATCCTCGTCAGTAGTAGTGTGGGTGATTCGATGATGTGGATTATTTATTGTCGAGTCCTAGTGATAAAAGTTATGAAAACTTTTTAAATCATGTAAGATAGTAGATTTTATTCCCTACTTGACTCTTCTAATGGATTGCTTATTCCACCGCAGCTTAAACTTGATATTTATTATATTTTATCGTTTAACATTGTCAAGGCTAACGATAAATTATTCTCGCATTATCTTAGTTATAATATTTCTTATCGGGCTAGTTGAGCTCACCCTTTCTTTTTTGTTCTCTTAAGGAAATGAGAACGAAATGGGACTAGCTCGGGAACAGAGTGATGGTCCTAGATGGTGCATTAGTAGTCCTCACTATTCGTGAAATAGTGTGATATTAATTGTAATGAGGACTCCTTTTGAGTTTGTATAATCTCTAGTAAACAATATTTGTATTCAAACTCACAGTTTATGTTTTGTCGATTGCATACATACAGTTGTATTATTAAGATGTATTTGAATTTTGCACTCATGTATCCGACGACTCAAGATGGGTGATGTATACCTAATTTTGGGGGCGTCACATTGCTTGGTATCAAAGCTTAGGATATGATCCCTGCTAAGATGTGAGAATAGAACTAGGAGGGGAGAGACGGGGAATTCCTTCGCTAGTATGACCTACCTAAGTTTTTTTTTGGTATTTAATTGGTCAGTCAGAATATGGGGATAATATGTCAATTAACCTTTTGTTTTGTGGCAGTATCTGAAAATGACATCCTAGAATGTTGAGAATAGCAATGGAGCATAGGCGACCGTTGACTCACCATATAATTAGGATAATGTGTATCAGGAAGGCGACAATCCTCATGCAAACAACAACACTGACCAAATGATGAATGACGGAGTGTTTAGAGGTTTTATGCAATTCATGCAATAGTAGGCGAGAGCGGCTCCTGTCCACAATATAGGTGGGAATACTGGAAACTCTTGGATGGTCATCGCTAAACAGTTTAAGGAGCTGGGACCACCGGAGTTTATTGGAGAGCCAAAACCACTAAAGGCGGTAGCATGGATAAAGCAGATCACCAAGATATTTGATGTCTTAGGATGCTCCGATGAGCAAAAGGTTCCTTTCACGCCTTTATATAATGAGGAGAGAGGCAGACATCGGTGGGAATCCAGAAACGACTCAACTCCGCCCAGATCAAGATGTCTTGGGAGAAGTTCCAAGAACTATTCAACGACAAGTACTTTCCCGAAAGTATTCGTCACATAAAAGAGGTGGAGTTTATCGAGCTGGAGCAAAATAATATGACCGTGTCGCAGTATGAGGCTAAATTTGAAGAGTTGTCCCGGTTTGCATCCCATTTGGTGGATAATGAGGAGCGAATGACGCAAATGTTTTTGCGAGGTTTAAAACCTAAGATACGTCAACATCTTATTTCTCATAAACTGTGTTTGTATTTAGATGTTGTAAATAGGGCTCAGTTAGTGGAGCGCGATAACGAGTCAATGCAACCAAAGGAGAGCAGTCATCAAAGTGGTGACAACAAGCGTGGTAATCAAGGCCAAACCAATATGAATGGACATTTCAAGAAGAGGAGATTCAACAATGATGGAAGGACGTCAGCACCAGCACCCATTGTTAAGGAAGGAGAACGACCACATATCATATGCTTCAAATGCGGAAGGGAGGGACACATCAGTCCAAACTGTGCGATGTCATCCAAAACATGTTATAATTGTGGAAGAGAAGGTCACTTAGCCCAATTTTGTCGTTCACCGAAGACAAGATCAGCTAGGATGGAGGCACTAAAGGCCATCCCAGAAAAGTCAAAGCCGGTAGTGCAAGGAAGAGCATTTTTTGTGACCTCCCAGAAAGCAAGGAACCCGAATGAGGTCATCACGGGTAAGCTTATCATAAACTCTAGTGAAGTCTATACTTTATTTGATACCGGTTCTACCCATTCTTTTATTTCTCCTACTTGCGCTCAATGATTAAATTTGACTCCGGAGAAATTAGACTTTGACTTATCTGTGGAAACTCCGTTGGGAGAAACCTTCATTACATCCACTGGTTATAAGTCTTGTTTGGTTTAAATCGGTAATCGTACATTACCTGTCAATCTTATTTCTTTAAAAATACTTGCGTTTGACTTAATTCTAGGGATTGATTGGTTAACTACTCATCATGCAAAAATTGATTGTTTTCGTAAGGTTGTTAGTTTTCATATTCCTAATCAACCTATTATGTGAATTCAAGCGACCAAACCATTAAAATCAATCACGGTCATTTCAAGCCATAAAGTTATTCGTTTATTGAAAAATGGATGTCAATCTTTCTTAGCTCATGTCACAGATTTAAACAAAAATACGTCAGTTTTGAACGATATTTCTATTGTTAATAAATTTCCGACGATTCCTCAAGAACTTCCCTGCCTACCCCAGAAAGCGTGAAATTGAATTTTGTATCAACCTTGAACCTGGTACAAAATCCATTTCCAAAGCCCCATATCGAATGACTCCTATTGAACTTCAGAAGTTAAAGACCCAACTATAGGAATTGTTAGACATTGGTTTCATTCGGCCCCAAGACGCCTCCTCGGGGTGCTCTGCTCTATTCGTGAAGAAGAAAGATGGGAGTATGCGACTTTTGTATTGATTATCTGGAGTTGAATCATGTCACCATCAAAAAATAGGTACCCATTGCCACGTATTGATGACCTGTTTGACTAGTTGCAAGGAGCCAAATTCTTTTCAAAGATCGATCTTCGTTAGGATATCACCAATTGAAGATCAAAACTGATGACATTCCAAAGACGGCTTTCAGAACTCTGTACGGGCATTATGAATTCCTAGTCATGTCCTTTGGATTGACTAATGCCCCTTTGCCTTCATGGATATGATGAACCGAGTATTCAAGGAATATTTGGATCACTTTGTGGTCGTCTTTATTGATGACATCCTTATTTATTCCAAAAGCCGTGAAGATCATGAGCAACACTTGAGGCTGACACTCCAAAAGCTTCGTGAATACAAGCTTTATGCCAAGTTGATGAAATGAGAGTTCTGGCTTGAGGAAGTAGCATTCCTTGGGCACGTAGTATCAAGTTATGGAATATCTGTTGACCCAGCAAATATTGAAGCTATTCAAAGCTGGGAGAAACCTAAATCAGTGACCAAAGTACGTAGCTTTCTCGGTTTAGTTGGTTATTATTGGAGATTCATAGAAGGTTTTTCTCGAATCGCTACTCCATTAACTCAGCTAACTCGGAAAGATACAAAGTTCGGTTGGAGCAAAGAATGTGAGAAGAGTTTTCAAGAACTCAAGAGGAGACTCATTTCAGCACCTGTTCTGACAATACCATCTGGCTTGGAGTTTGTCATCTACAGTGATGCTTCAGGCAAAGGGTTGGGATGTGTTCTCATGCAACATGGGAAAGTCATAGCCTATGCCTCAAGATAACTCAAAGAATATGAGAGGAATTATCCTACTCATGATCTAGAGTTAGCAGCTATTGTCTTCGCACTTAAAATTTGGAGGCATTACTTGTATGGGGAGAAAGTGGAGATCTTTACGGATCATAAAAGCCTCAAATATTTCTTAACTCAAAAGGAACTCAACATGCGACAACGACGTTGGCTTGAACTATTGAAAGATTATGATCATACCATCCAATACTATCCTGGAAAAGCGAACGTGGTAGCTGACGCATTGAGTAGAAGATCATATGCAAGTACGAGTGTGATATTGGCAACGCAAAGGCCCATTTTGTGTGACTTGCAAATGATGGAGATAGAGTTAAAGACTCCAGGGACCCATGTGATGATGATGAATATACGACTAGAACCGACTTTAATTGATAAAGTTAACGCTGCTCAAGCTACAGACCCGGAGCTGATGCGTATGAGGAAGAAAGTGCAAGAAGGTACTATGCCGGAAGCAAGAATCGATGAAGAAGGAATACTTCGAGTCAACTCCAGACTTTGTGTTTCTAACGACCCAGATTTAAAGTATAAAATCATGATGGAGGCGCACGACACACCGTTTGCAATCCATCCTGGGAGTACCAAAATGTATCAGGATCTTCGAGATACATTTTGGTGGAGCAATATGAAGAGAGAGATAGCAGAGTTTATCTCAAGGTGTTTAACTTATCAATGAGTCAAGGCGGAGCATCAAGTACCAAAAAGTCCATTGCAACCACTTGAACTTCCAGAATGGAAGTTGGAGCACATTACCATGGATTTCATTACCGGTCTTCCTAAGGATTCTCAAGGCATAGATGTGATTTGGGTCATTGTTGATAGATTGACCAAGTCTGCTCATTTCTTACCGATACGAGAAACTTATACACTTGAACGTCTTGCTCAGATGTATATAAAAGAGATTGTAAGATCGCATGGTATGCTGCCAGATCCATAGTTTCGATCGAGACCCAAGATTCACTTCACGATTTTGGGTTAGTTTGCAAAAAGCTATGGGCACAGACTTTTACGATTTAGCTTCAAGCATATCATCCCTCGAGACGGATGGACAGCTTGGAGAGGACTATTCAAACTCTTGAAGATTTATTAAGACTCGTGGTCCTTGACTTCAAGGGAAGTTGGGACAAGTTCTTACCATGGTGGAGTTTTCCCACAACAACAGCTTATCAAGCAAGTATTGGCATGGCTCCATTTGAGGCGCCAGATGGAAGAAAGTGTCGCTTTCAAAGATGTCGGGATGAGGTGGGTGAAGTAACGTTGTTGGGACCGAGTTGGTACGTGGGACTACGTAAAAGATTGAAATGATCCGACAACGATAAAAACTTCACAAGATCGATAAAAGAGTTATGTTGATCTTCATCGAAAGGACGTAGAATTCGATATTGGAGATCATGTGTTGTTACGTGTTGCTCCATGGAAAGGAGTTACGAGATTTGGAAAGAGAGGAAAGCTCAATCCTCGGTTCATTGGCCCATTTTTAATTCTTGAGCGAGTGGGAACTATGGCCTATAGACTCGCCTTACCGCCAAGTATGTCTCGTGTTCATAATATTTTTCACATATCTATATTACGTAAACCACATTATTGAGTTAGAACCAGATGAGATAAAGGAATATTTAACGTATGAAGAGTTACCTGTTAAAATCTTGGATAAGAAGGATCATGTTCTACGCTCCAAGGTTATACCTCAGGTTAAAGTTTTGTGGAGAAACAACGATGTGGAGGAAATGACTTTGGAGTTAGAATATGAGATGAAATCAAGGTATCCTCATCTCTTCGACATACCAGGTATGTACCCTAATTTCGAGGATGAAATTTTATAAGAAAGGGAGGTTGTAAGACCCCAACTTTTATGAATAAAGAATAATTTTTTTCGAATTATATTTTTGAATATTATGGTATTGATTTGATATAATGTTATAGTTGTGGGTAATATTTATAAATTTTGCAAAGTATGCAAGTTGTTATATAATATTCGATTGGTCGGGGAATATTCATTTTAGCAGGGAATATTCGCACAAACAAGATAATCATTGGTGGACCCCACAACGGAATTATTGTTTGATTGAGAAAACGACAAAAACTTTTTTATGAAAATAACGGCAGAGGTGTTACCGTTAAAACCGTTGAACTACCCGGTAGTAAAAGTACAAGAAGAATACAGAGTTGCATTAATAAGCACACTACCGGTTTGATTATCGATGCTTACGTGAGAAGTCACTCAATTATACTCAATTATTGCTACAAAGAATTCACGTGATCATATCTCTCATATTATTGATTCAATTATTATTACATTATCATCCGCGCATTATATGATATATTATTAAATCAATAATTGAGACGGCAAAGTTATTCATATTATTATTTCGCAATATCGACAATGTCTATAAGTTCGCCAAGGAAAGGTTTGGTCACCTAATTGCGCTACCAATAAAGAGAAATCCTTATCGAAAGCCCCTATTTCGGGTAACGACACGGTTGTTAAATATTGTGAATTATAATATTAATGATGAATAAGTTCGTGTTGATTAAAGATGAATTTTATAGTTCCATTGTGTTGGATTTATTTGTGTTAGTATAATTGATGTCTGGAGGATATATTGTTCAATTGGGTATTCGGGACACTTTTTGTGTTCGAGTACTATTCATGAGTTACAATTCATGAGTTATAATTCACGAGTTACTATTCACGAGTTATTATTCACGAGTTACTATTCACGAGTTACTATTCACCCAGTTACTATTCACTCTAGTATTGTGCATTCGGGTATTTGGGTACAATATTATTCCATGAGGAGATGTGCTAATTTTTCAGGCCGTTGGTTGAAGATATAATAGTAAGTCAATATGGACCGCTGGTGGAGTTTTAATAGTAAATCAATATGGATCGCTGGTTTAAAGTTTTAATAGTAAATCAGTATGGACCGTTATTTTAGTTTTAATAGTAAACCAATCTGGATTGTCCATTTAATAGTAAATCAATCAGGATCGTTCATGAATTATTTACTATTCATTCCATTTTCCTATAAATAGAAGCTCATTCCTTCATTATTTCTTACGAATTCACTGAAACTCTAGAGAGATAATTATAAAAGAACCTATAGAAAAGTATTCGGCTACTTCCCTACACTTATATTCAGTTTCTTTTACGGTGAGGGGTGTTATTTCTTTCATCTTAATGAAGAGAACTTATGTTATTCCATTATTTATTATTCTGTTAGAATAACCTGTATACGCGGGCTACCCTATACATGGTGACATTCTTCTAATATTCCGTTCTTTATTATTCGCCGAAATATCATGCTCAGGCAAGGCTTACGGACCGGTTCCATTATTTATTATTCGGTTTAATAATATCACGTCGTATTTATTTACTTGACCTGGTTCCATTATTTATTATTCGTCGTAATATCTCGCTCAGGCGCTTTATGGGACCGGTTCCATCCTTTATTATTCTCGTTGGAATAACTCGCATGTATGCGGTCTATCGCATGCATGGTGATTTCTTTTGTTATTCCATTCTTTATTATACTCAGTTTTTTAAAATTTTGACTTCTATACTCCATGAAATTAGTGGAATATCCTTGATATTTGCGTTTCATCCAGTATCTTTTCATGGAAATATTCTTCTAAGCATTCTTGAATTTTACTCTACAAAGCAGTATCATGCTGACAATTTGGACATAATTAGTTCCTAGATAAATTAATTCTTGAACTTGTTTTATTGAATTCTTAAATCATTGTCATCATCCTCATGTTTATATTTTTGAAAGTCATTTGTGGCCTGTAGTACATAGAAGGACTTGGTATGATTATGACCAGGGATTATTCGGTGTAATCATGATCGTAATGTTACAAATGATGTGATAAAAGTTCTCATTGGCCCGTAGTGCATTGATGGACAGTTGTTGGCATGATCATGACCATTAATGAATAGACGAATGTCCTTGGCCCGTAGTGCATGGATCATTTGTGGTCGTGATACTAAAGAATATCCTTGGTCGTAAAAGTGGGTGTGATTCGATGATGTTGATTATTATTATTGTCGAGTCCCAAGCGATAAAAGTGATGAAAAACCTTTTAAATCGTAGAAGATAGAAGATTTTATTCCCTATTTGACTCTTCTAATGGATTGCTTGTTCCGCTGCAGTTAAACTTGATATTTATTATATTTTATCAGTTTAACATTGTTGAAGGCTAATGATAAATTATTCTGCATTATCTTAGTCATAATATTTCTTACTGGGCTAGTTGAGCTCACCATTTCTTTCACTCTTCTCTTTAGGAAATGAGAACGTAGCTGGGACTAGTCGGGGAAAAGAGTGATGGTCCTAGATGGTGCATTAGTAGTCCTCACTATTCTGTGAAATAGTGTGATAATAATTGTAATGAGGACTCCTTTTGAGTTTATATAATCTCTAGTAGACAATATTTGTATTCAAACTCACAGTTTATGTTTTGTATCATTGTACACGACAGTTGTATTATTAAGTTGTATTTGAATTCTGTACCATGTATCTGACGACTCAAGATGGGTGATGTATACCTAATTTTGGGGGCGTCACAGTAATTGTTTCATAGTATCTCATGTTATTTGATTCAATTATTGTCACATTATCATCTGCATAATATTTTTTTTATTAAATCAGTAATTAAGACAACAAAGTTATTCATATTATTATTTGCAATATCGACGATGTCAGAAAGTTCTATCGATGAGAGGTTTGGTCACCTAATTGCGCGCATGATAGGAGAAATCCTTATCGGAAAGCCCTCTTCACAGGAATGATCTGGTTGTTAAATATTATGAGTTATAATATTAATGATGAATAATTGTTCAAGTATTAAGAATGTGTTTATTGAAGATAAGTGAATTACAAAAGTTAGAGGGGAATAATGCAAACTTGGAAAACTTTATGGGTACTAAAGTGTAATAAGTTAAATCAATCTGGACCATTGGTGATGTTTTTAATAGTAAATATCTGGACCATTGCTGGTGGTTTTAATAGTAAATTAATCTGGATTGTCGTTGGTGGTTTTAATAGTAAATCAATCTGGACCGTCGATGGTGGTTTTAAAAGTAAATCAATCTGGACCGTCGGTGGTGGTTTTAAAAGTAAATTAGTCTGGACCGTCGGTTGTGGTTTTAATAGTAATCAATCTGGACCATCCGTTCTAATAGTAAATTAATCTGGACCGTCCGTGAATTAATTACTATTTAGTCATTTCTCCTATAAATAGAAGCTTAATTCTTCTTTCATTCTCACCAATTCATTGAGATTCACAAGAGAAGCTATAGAGAGAGAAACTATAGAGAGCAAGAAAAAGTGTATTCTGCTACTACACTATTGTAGTATCCAGTCTTCTACTAAGGTAAGGGATATTATTTATTGTATTTGTAAAGGATATTATTTGTTGTATTCGTAAGGGATATTATTTGTTGTATTCGTAAGAGGAATTATTTCTTTCATATTCATAAGGAATACTATTTTTTCCTTATTCATCCTTTAATATGTCAGAATAACCTGTCTACGCGGGTTACATACCGTATGACAGGTGAAATTCCATTTATAGTGTCGTATGTTATTTCTTTTCATATTCTTAAATCTAAACTTACTATAGTAAGTATTGCTTCTATAATCCTTGAAATTATTTGAATATCCTTGAAGTTTTGCGCTTCATTCAGTATCGTTTCATTGGAATATTGATCTGAACTTTCTTATTAAATATCAATATTTTCACCCGGGGTACTATTCACCCAGTTACTATTCACTAGAATATTATTCACTTGGGTATTCGGGGAACTTTTTATGCTGGGATACTATTCACGAGTTACTATTCACTCAAATATTATTCACTCGGGTATTCAGGGTACTTTTCATGTCGGGGTACTATTCACTCGGGTAATATTCATTTGTAGTACTATTCACGATAAAAAATTGATTTCTTTTATGTCCAAGATTATTTTTGATACATGAATACTATTCTTGAATTTTACTCCACAAAGCAGTATCATGTTGACAATTTGGATATTTTTAAACTCTGGATAAATTTAAAGTCTTTAATATTTATCCTTGATCTCATTTGATTGAATTCTTATATCATTGTCATCATCCTCATTCTTATATTCTGATGAAAGTCATCTTTGGCTTACGTGCATAGATGGACTGTTAATTGGTATGATTATTACTAGGGATCATTCGGTATAATCATGACCCGTAATGTTACAAATGATGTGATAAAAATCCTCATTGGCCTGTAATGCATTGATGGACAGTTGTTGGTATGATTATGACCAGGTATTATTCGGTATAATCATGACCATTGATGATTACATGAATATCTTTGGCCCATAGTGCAGGGATGATTCGATTATGTGGTTTATTTATTAAGCTGAGTCTCAAAGATAAAGTTGATGAAAACCTTTTTAAATCATAGAAGATAGTAGATATTATGCTCTACTTGACTCTTCTAATGGATTGTTTGTTCTGATGTACTTAAACTTGTTGTCTATTATATTCTATCAGTTTAACATTGTTGAAGGCTAACGATAACTTATTATGCATTATCTTAGTCATAATATTTCTTACTGGGCTAGTTGAGCTCACCCTTTTGCTTTCATTATTCTCTTCAAGAAATGAGAACATAGTCAGGACTAGTCGGGGAACAGAGTGATGGTCCGAGATGGCTGTTTTAGTAATCCTCACTATTTAGTGTGATAATAAATGTAATGAGGATTGAATTTGAGTTTGGATATTGTCTATGAGACAATATTCGTGTCAAAACTCTCAACACTTGTTGTATAATTATATTTATATTAGTATTCTGTACCATGTATTTGGCGACCCAAGATGGGTGATGTATGCCTATTTTGGGGGCGTCACACACTACCTATATAATCTTGGCGTTTGGATGAAATATAATTCTCAATTACAGACAATGGAGATAATTATATGTCAAGAGAAGACTCACCATTGCAAAGAACATGATAGCAATCTTCTCGTTTTTCTTTGGGGTCTATTGGGTCAACCAATGATAATTCTCTAGTCATATGATATTTATTATAACTTAGATGCATGGTCTCCTATGTACGAAGGTTTCCTTGAGCATTTTCCAAATATTTTAATTTCTAAAACAGTTATTGACTGTACCTTTATGTAAGGTGCCATTGTGACGTACTATCCAAGGTTGGGATGAGAGTCACAGTTGATATATATTTGTATCAAAACTCACAGCATATGTGTTGTTGTATTTTGCATGACAATTGTAATAATAAAGTTGTAGTTATTTTCTTTACCATGTATTTGGCGACTCAGAATGGGTTGGGTGGATTGGACCTATTTTGGGGGCGTCACAGATACTCGTGAGCACATAAGTTTATCAAATAAGCACATAAAGTCGTTTATTGTCTTTAATGAATTAAGGAATTAATTTCCTAGAACTCGATAAGAGTTTACCACCACTATGTTCTCGATCTCCTATAAGGCTACTACCTAAGGTTGTTCACCCGCCTAAGGTTCATACCCTACAGCTTTGATACCAACCTATGACACCCCCAAATTCGGGTACTTCAATTCCCACGTGATTTGGTGTTCACTATACAAACATCATATGTCTATCTACCCATAATAAACGAAACCATAAAATAGATAGAAATAAATCCTCTCCTTAAGGAGTTGCAACATCTGAAATTAAATACATCAATCTCAGGTCATACTAACCTTAAATCTCAAATGCGGAAACATAAACAACTATTAAGTCTTACACAATTTAAACATAAGTCTGAAATATAACATAATCAAATAAACAACAAGTCTTCATCACTTGTTAATCTTGCCCTTGCCTTTGCTAGTAGAAGGCTCGTCGGACCTTTCGTTCTTAACTGCAATGTTATTATTATGCAAGAGTGAGCACGATTGCCTACAAGTATAATAATGTAACAACAAATAATAACATGCGAGTGAATCAAAGACTTTTGAAATAAGGAACTTAACTTTTGAATCAAGAATAAATAACAACAATCAAAAGAACTTCTGAGGGTCATAAGACCTTGAACTATGTCCTAGATTTTCAAGGGTTCTACTTGAAACCTTTAACAGTTATAAGACTATGGACTCTTCTACTCGTACTTAGGGGGATCAACCCTTAGTACTAGACTGTGCACAATATCTTAATGCTAAATCATAAGTAATCCCCTATAACAGGGTTGTTCATCTCAGTTTAACATTAGAGTTCGCACCAAATGAAGTTTGATTTGGATGAGCTCAATAAGGGTTTTGAAATTTAGAACGTTCATCAACTATGGACTAGTCAAATCAATAAGGGTTCACTAGTCTTAAAATGTTCAACAATAAATGATATTCAAATTGAATAATAAACTCAAGAAGTATACAATGGAATAAGTATTGTATAACAGAAATCATGCTTCGAAAAGATTAATACCCTTTAATATAACATCTTGAACTTAATCAATAAATAACAATAGTTTGCTCGATATAGAATATAAGTCTAGAACTTGCTCAATTTAAAGAGGTAAGGTTTAGATACTTGCATAACGATAACAAGTAGGGTTAAGAAACTTGTCTCGTGCATAGGTTATACATTAATTATACACGTTCTTCGATTTAATCCTACATACCATTTACATTCACAATATCAGTCAATTATAACATAACTAGCATCACAAGTTCATTCTCTTTTATCTAAACTCTGATTATGACTATACTTAGTCAATTCACAACACTAATTTTCACATAATATTAAACTTCACGAACGACAAGCTAACTACGCGTTCAACAATTTAACTAAACACGTAATTACTTTGTTGACATGTTAAGAATCTATTTTAACATCACATTATATGTCTAACACATTTTTATGTTCATTAGATTAGGTTACTATTACAATCCCTGAAATAAAACAATTAAAATTCTCAATCTTGGACACACTGCATAGTGGCGTGCGGCGCCACCCTCCAGGATAACTCGCATCCTGCTTGGCTGGCGGTATTGTGGCTTAGGCAAGCGCATGCTGCGGCATGGGCTTTAGGCTTTGAGCCGTGACTGCATGCTTGGCAATCGATTCAGGAAAAGCTGCAGTTAAGTGAAAAATGCAGAGCAAGCCAAAATCTATCGATTCCTTTTTTCACACATGAATTTAAATATACCCAGACATTATAACACACACATAACCATTACCCAACCTTTCTAGCATGATTTTAACAAGTTAAAACATACAATACTTGAATCAAACCATAAAATTTCACTGTTCTTGGTGTTTTTGAAAATATTGAACATGAAACAGGAAAATTGACATGACTGATTCGTTATAACACCGAATCTTTCCACTCAAAGTTTAATTTCTTCATTTTAACATGTGTTATCATAATCTACTGTTAATTTCAAGTCAAACAACAATTTATGCATTAATCACTAAACTTTTGTTTTACAGAGAACTCAAAACACTTATTAATGAAAAACTCTGATTTTAGTATGATTACATGAAATCAACTACTCTAATCATATATAAATCATATAGAATTGATTTATGAATGCTAATAAACATATATAATCAGTTTCCTAACACATTGGCTATAAATTTTAGTTTACAGAGAAGTTGGAGTTAGTTTTTCACAAAAAGAAAATAAGAACGTAAATAAGATTTGATTAGAGAGATTACCTAGCAGTGTAGATTAGTAGGAGATGAAACCCCTTTCAGATACTTATTCAATCACAGAATTTCCCTCAAAAGTTCTCTGAATTCTCTCTAAGCTCTCAAGTTTTTGATTAAAAAATAACATACGAAAGATAATAATAAGCCTGATGCGAATAGGTAACTGGCGTGGAGGTCAGTTAATCCCATTCATGGGTTAACTGCCCATTAAATTTAATTAATCCTTTATAAGTTTATTTCCATTTGGCTAACCATTAAAAGACTATTTCCATTTAATTTAATTAATCATTTATAATATAGTTTAATAATGTCACACCCAATTAAACAATAAATCAAATATCTTATTTAATTTAATTTAAATATAATATAATAATTTCTCATTAATTCACATAGTCACGTAATTAAATTTCTCTTTAATTAATTATGTCAAATTATTAAATCTCTAATTAATTATTAAATTAATTAAAATAACATTATGCTTATTAAACAATTCATTTAATCCAATAAGCTCACTTAAATACATACTTTTAATAATAAAATTCTCCATATTAATTTAATCAATATAGCACATATAATTAAATTAATCTACCACAAATTCCTCAATTAAATATTTAATCCAGTAATTAAATCATCAAAAATATTTATTTAATTCAATAAATATTTAAATTAAATTACAAAATCTCGTTTGTCACATGACCAAACCCCTTTCCTAGACAGAACTTCCTTAGACATTGCCAATAATGCTATCTAATAATATTATTTAAATAATATGAATTATTGATATGATAATTAGAAATATTGTGCAGTGACAATTATTGAAACAACAATAATATAAAATATCACCGTAGCAATTATTGAATCAATAAAATAAAATATTTAACTGTAATTACTGTAACAATTATTGAGTAGTATCTTCTTACGTAAGAATCAATAATCTAAAAATATTGTGCAATACTGTGTGCTACAGTGCAACCACGTGTATTACTATACTTTAACCACCAGGTATTCCAACAGTGTTTATGGTAACAACTACGCCGTTATTTATAAAAAAAAACTCAAACTTGTTATTTTCTTTATCCGACAGTTTTCTGTTATGGGGCCCACAAATGGCTGCGCCATCGTACGAATATTCTCCTATAGCAAGAATATGCCACGACCAAACAAATATTCCCCGAAAATAATAAATATTTTATAACCACTTGCTTAGTTAAAATATTTGCGTATTTTACCCATAACTAACCACATTAATCAAATCCACCCCTTACTATTTCAAAATAATGAATAGAGGAAAATCAATTTTATTTATAAAAAGTTGGGATCTTACAACCTCCCCTCCTTATGAAATTTGATCCTCGAAATTGACATACGTACCTGGTGTTTCAAAAAGGTCAGGGTACCTCGCTTTCATTTCTGATTCCAACTCCCAGGTCATTTTCTCAATAGCATGGTTCCTCCACAAAACTTTGACTTGTGGTATAACCTTTGTGCGTATGACATGCTCCTTCTTATCCAAGATATTGACAGGTACCTCCTCGTACGTTAATTCTTCGGTTATCTCGTCTGGTTCTAACTCGATAATGTGGTTTGGGTCTTTCACATATTTACGAAGCACAGATATGTGAAAAAACATTATGAACACGAGACACGCTTGGAGGTAATCCGAGTCTATAGGCCACATTTACTACTTGGTCAATAATTTCAAATGGACCAAAAAATCATGGATTGAGCTTTCCTTTCTTCCCGAATCTTGTAACTTACTTCCATGGAGCAACACGTAACAATACATGATCCCAAACATTAAATTCCACGTCCTTTCGATGAAGATTCGCATAACTCTTTTGTCAATCATGTGCCGTTTGTATACGTTGTCGGATCATTTGGATCTTCTCTGTAGTCATACGTACCAATTCAGGTCCCAACAACGTTGTTTCTCCCACCTCATCCCAGCATACTGGAGAACGACACTTTCGTCCATATAATGCTTCAAATGGAGCCACACCTATACTTGCCGGATAACTGTTGTTGTAGGAGAATTCCACCAATGGTAGGTACTTATCCTAACTCCCTTTGAAATCTAGGACACAGAGTCTTAATAGATCTTCAAAAGTTTGAATAGTCTTTTCCGATTACCCGTCCGTTTGAGGATGGTATGCCAAATTGAATCGTAAATCCGTGCCCATAGCTTTCTGTAAACTAACCCAAAATCGTGAAGTGAATCTTGGGTTATGATCTGAAACTATGGATACTGGCATGCCATGAAATCTCACAATCTCATTCACGTACATACGAGCAAGACGTTCAAGGGAATAAGTCTCCCGTATCGGTAAGAAATGAGCAGACTTGGTTAATCTATCAATAATAACGCAAATCGCATATATGCCTTGAGAAACCTTGGGATGACCCGTAACGAAATCCATGGTAATGTGTTCCCACTTCCATTTCAGAATCTTAAGTGGTTACAATAGACCCTTTGGCACTTGATGCTTAGCCTTTACACGTTGACAAATTAAACATCTCGAGATAAACTCTGTGATCTCTCTCTTCTTATTGCTCCACCAAAATGTATGTCAAAGATCATGATACATTTTGGTACTCCCATGATGGATTGCAAACGGTGTGTTGTGTGCCTCCATCATGATTCTATGCTTCAAGTCAGAATCGCTAGGAACATAAAGTCTGGAGTTGACTCGAAGTATTCCTTCTTCATCGATTCTTGCTTCTGGAATAACACCTTCTTGTACTTTCTTCTTCATACGCATCAGCTCTGGGTCTGTGGCTTGAGCAGCTTTAACTTTATCGATTAAAGTCGGTTCTACTCGTATGTTTGATATCATCACGTGGGTACTTGGAGCCTTTAACTCTATCTCCATCCTTTGTAAGTCATACAAAATGGGTCTTTATGTTAACAACATCGCACTCGTACCCGCATACGATCTTCTACTCAATGCGTCAACTACCACGTTTGCTTTTACAGGATGATATTGAATGGTATAGTCGTAATCTTTCAACAGCTCAAGCCAACGTCGTTACCGCATGTTGAGTTCCTTTTGGGTGAAGAAATATTTGAGGCTTTTATGGTCCGTATAAATCTCCACTTTCTCCCCATACAGGTAGTGTCTCCAGATTTTCAACGCAAAAATGACTGTTGCCAACTCCCGATCATAAGTAGGATAATTCATCTCATATTCTTTGAGTTGTCGCGAGTCATAGGCTATGACTTTCCCATGTTGCATGAGAGCACATCCTAACCCTTTGCAAGAAGCATCGTTGCAGATAACAAATCCATCAGAACCAGATGGTATTATCAGAATAGGTGCCGAAATAAGTCTCCTCTTGAGTTCTTGAAAACTCTTCTCGCATTCCTCACTCCATACAAATTTTGTATCTTTCCGAGTCAGCTGAGTTAACGGAGTAGCGATTCGACAAAATCCTTCCACGAATCTCTGATAATAACCAGCTAAGCCCAGAAAGCTACGTACTTCGATTGTTCCCAACTTTGTATTGCTTCAATCTTTGTCGGGTTAACAGATACTCCAAGCTTTGACACCACGTGCCCAAGGAATGTTACTTCCTCAAGCCAGAACTCGCATTTTTTTAGCTTATTATATAGCCTGTTATCACAAAGCCTTTGAAGTATTAGCTTCAAATGGTGCTCATGATCTTTACGGCTTTTGGCATAGATGAGGATGTCATCAATAAAGATAACAACAAACTAATCCAAATATTCCTTGAACACACGATTCATCATATCTATGAAAGCAGTATGAACATTAGTCAATCCAAAAGACATGACTAAGAATTCATAATGCCCGTACCGAGTTCTGAAGGCAGTCTTTAGAATATCCTCAGTTTTAAACTTCAGCTGATGATATCCAGAATGAAGATCGATCTTTGAAAAGAATTGTGCTCCTTTCAACTGCTCAAATAGGTCATCAATGCGAGGTAGCGAATACCTATTCTTGATGGTGACATGGTTCAATTCCCGATAGTCAATACAAAGTCGCATACTCCCGTCTTTCTTCTTTACAAATAAAACAGGAGCACCCTAAGGAGATGTATTAGGACGAATGAAACCGATGTTTAACAACTCATGTAGTTGGACCTTTAACTCCTAAGTTCAATAGGAGCCATTCGATATAGGGTTTTAGAAATGGGGTTTGTATCAGGTTCAAGGTCAATAAAGAATTCAACTTCACGTTCTGGGGGTAGACCGGGAAGTTCTTCAGGAAATACGTCAGGAAATTCACTAAGAACAGAAATATTATTCAAATCTGACGTATTTTTGTTCAAGTACATGACATGGGCTAAGAAAGCTTGACATTTGTTTTTCAATAAACGAAAGGCTTTATGGCTTGATATGACAGTGATTGACTTTAGTGGTTTGGTTGCTTGAATTCGCATAACTGGTTGGTTAGAAATATGAAAACTAACAACCTTACAAAAATAATCAATTTTAGCATGATGAGTGGTTAACTAATCAATCCCTAAAATCACATCAAATGCAAGTATTTTCAAAGAAATAAGATCGACAAGTAATGTGATGGTTCCAACTTGGATCAAGCAAGATTTATAAACAGTGGATGTAACTACAGTTTCTCCTAACGGAGTCTCAACAGATAAGTCAAAGTCTAATTTCTCAGGGGTCAAATTTAAACGTTGAGCACACATAGGAGAAATAAAAGATTGGGTAGAACCGGTATCTAATAAGGTATAAACTTCGCAAGAGTTTATGTTTAGCTTACCCGTGATCACCTCGTTTGAGTTCCTCGCGTTTTGGGCAGTCACGACAAATGCTCTTCCAGGCACCACTGACTTTGACCTGTCCGGTAGAGCCTTTGGTGTCACCATTCCCACTGGACTTGGTTTCGCTACATGACAATCTCTAGCTATATGACCTTCCTTTCCACAGTTATAACACACCTTGGATTGTTGTGGGTAATTTGGGGTTATGTGTCCCTCTTTCTCGCATTTATAACATACGATCGATGGTTGTTCTCCTCCCCTAGGAACAGTTGATGTTGGTGCTGACGTCTTCACGTTATCATTATTGTACCTTCTCTTTTTGAAATCTCCCCCCGACTTGTTTCTTCTACTATCATGGCCACGATTACCACCAGAGTGGTTACCGCTTTTGTCCGGAAATTTTCCTCTCCGCTGGTAGTCATTGCTCCGATGACTGCTGCTATCGGTATGACCCTGGTTGTGGTCCCTCGGTTAAACATACTCATTATCTCGTTCTAATAATTGAGCCATATTCACAATATCTGAATATAGAGAAAATTTGTGAGAGATAAGGTATTGACGAATTTTTGGTTTCAAACTTCTTAGAAACATTCACGTCATACATTCCTCATTCTCTATAAAATGAGGTGCAAACCTGGATAAGTCCACGAACTTAGCCTCATACAGGGACACAGTCATGTTGTTCTGTTCCAGTCTAATAAACTTTACCTCCTTCATATGACGAATACTTTTAGGAAAGTATTTGTCATTGAATAATTTCTGAAATGTTTCCCAAGACATATTAAGTGCGGCTGGCTGGGTACGCTTCACAGATTCCCACCAATAATCTGCCTCACCATGAAACATAAAGGTGGTGAAAAGAACCTTTTGTTCCTCCGTGTATCCCAAGACATAAAATATCTTGGTAATTTGCTTAACCCACATTTCTGCCTTGATCGGATTCGGCTTTCCCAAAAACTCTGGTGGTCTCAACTCTTTAAACTGCTTGGCTCTGACAAGCCGTGCGTTGCTATTATTTCCACCCGTATTTTGTACACGAGTCTCCCTCGTCTGATTTTTCATGAACTGCAAAAAGCTTCTAAACATCACATCATTCATCGTTTGATCGGTGGTGTTGTTTACAGGAGGAACATTGTCGTCCTATTGAACGTTCTCCTGGGTGGTGATTAAAGGTGTCTCCATGGTCTCATTCACTCCATTATTAACATTTTCAGCTGTCATTCTCAAATACTGCCATTAAACAAGGGTTAATTAAAGAAATTGACATACCACATATTATCACTATATTCTGACCGACCAATTAAATACAAATAAGCTTAGGTAAGACACACTAGCGAAGGATTTACTCGTCTCTCCCCTCCTTGTTCTATTCCCCGATCTCCGTTGTGACGCCCCCCAAATAGGTAAACATCACTCATTCTGAGTCGCCAAATACATGGTACAGAAACAACTACAACTTCATTATTACAATTATCGTGCAAAATATGACAACACATATGCTGTGAGTTTAAATACAAATATTATCTTCTAGACAGTATTCAAACTCAAATAAGTCCTCATTATAATTATTGATACACTATTTTACAAAATAGTGAGGACTGCTAAAAAAACTGACTGGGAACATCACTCCACACCCCAACCAATTCTCGCTATATTCTCGCCTCCTGAGAAGAAAAATACTCCATAATAATCAATTGTGGAGTATAAAAGAACAAAGACTAGGGATTCGTAAATCAGTTTATCCAAGTTCAAAAATACTCCATAATAATCAATTGTGGAGCAAAATTCAAGAATGAAGATCAAAACAAGTATACAATCAAAGATAATGTCATTTTTTCTGTGAATAATGTCGTATTTGTGAATAGTGTTGTATAAGTGAATAGTAACCCCGACATAAAAAGGTAGAAATTCCACAAGAAAAATCATACTTCGTGAATAGTACTCGTGAATAGTACCGTATTCGTGAATAGTGTCGTATACGTGAATAGTACTGTATACGTGAATAGTAACCTCGACATGAAAAGGTAAAAATTTCATAATAAAATTCATACCAATATTTTTGTATAATTATATTGAAAGAATAACATCATTTATGAAGAAAATAGCATCCCTTACCTCAAAAAAAAAGTACTTCTGACTGAAATATCAGGTATAAGGCTGAAGGAAACTTGAACTGAATAGCAACTCTCAAAGTATATAAATATTTACAAAATACGCTCGATAATATAGAGAGAGAAAACTTATGATTCTAGTGTGATTTTCAATTCTAACTAAGCCACCCTATTTATAGGAAAATTGTGACGCCCCAAAAATAGGTATACATCACTCATTCTAAGTCATTAAATACATGGTACAGAAACAAATACAACTTCATTAATACAATTGTCGTACAAAATACGACAACACGTATACTATGAGTTTGAATACAAATATTGTCTAATAGACAGCATACAAACTCAAAATGAGTCCTCATTACAATTATTGATACACTATTTTACAAAATAGTGAGGACTACTAAAACAACTATCCTGAACAATCACTCCGTACCCCGGCTAGTTCCTGCTATGTTCTCACCTCCTGAGAAGAAAAATGGAACAAAAAGAAAAAGGGTGAGCTCAACTAGCCCAGTAATGAATATTATGACTAAGATAATATACAACAAATTATCATTAGTCTTCAACAGAGAAAAATCTGATAGAATATAATAGACAACAAGTTTTAGATCAATAATTGCAGCATAAACAATAATCCATTAGAAGAGTAAAGTAGAGAATGAATTCTACTATCTTCTAAGATTTAAAAGTCCATCATCAATATTTTATCCCTGTAACATCAATCAATATACATCTTGAATCAAATATTCATCTTTGCACTACATGCCAAAGATATTCATTTATATCACTAGTTGGTCATGTTCATCTCAACACCTGTTCATCTTTGCACTACGGGCCAAAGATATTCATCAGTTAATCATTCATCTTTGCACTACAAGCCAAAGATATTCAGTAATATCATCATTTAGGACTGAGGATGATGAAAAATATCTTAAAGAAAACGAATCCAGTGAGATAAAAGATCAAAGATTAGGGATTCGTACTATAGTTTATCCAAGTTCAAAAATACCTTATAATAATCAATTCTGGAGCAAAATTCAAGAATGAAGATCAAAACATGGATACAATCAAAGATAGTAACCATAATAGACAACTTGGACAAAGAAAAGAAAATTTCAATTTTTCTATGAATAGTGTCGTATTTGTGATTAGTGTCGTATACGTGAATAGTGTCGTATACGTGAATAATAACCCCGACACAAAAAGATAGAAATTCCACAATAAAATTCATGTCAATATTTTGGCATAATGATATTGAAAAAAATAATATCATTTACGAAGAAAATAACATCCCTTACCTCAAAAGAACAGTATTTCTGACTGGAATATCGGATGTAAAGACGAAAGAAACTTGCACTGAATATCAACTCTCAAAGTATCTAAATACTCACAAAATACGCTCGAAAATATAGAGAGAGGGAGAGAAAACTTGTTTCTGGTGTGATTTTTAATTCTAACTAAGCACCATATTTCTAGGAAAATGCTCGAACGCCAAAGGAGACTAAATTAATAAATAATATTATTTTTTTTCTTCTACGTACCCTCCTTTGTTGAACAAGCTAGCAAGCCATCTTTGAAAAAAATCCCAGCACACGTTTTCACAAAAAACAAAAGTGGGTCCCGCCCATAATTTTAATAATAAACATTTATTTCCGAAACTTCAATATTCATAATAAATAGCCCTTTTATCAGAAAAATACGAATTTTATTTCCATTCCATAGGAAATTAAATTCTCTACAACTTTTTAGTTTTAAGTTTTTCCAAATTCCAAACAGAAAATGTCTGAAATCCACATACAGATGATTTTTAATACCTCCATTCTAACAAAATACTGATAAAACACTTCTTCTTTAATTCCTTCATTTATAACCACATTAAAAAAAATTCATCATTTATATCCACATAAAATAAATATTTCCTTATCATATAAATCAATAATTAATTATTCATAAATAATATTACAGAATCAGAATTATGATAATCAAGTCGTTCCCAGGAAAAAGGGGGCTTTCCGATAAGGATTTCTCCTTATTAGCGCGCAATTAGTTGACCAACCTCCTTTCCTGATGTAACTTCCTTAGATTAATCGCCAATAATGCTATCTAATAATACTATTCAAATAATATGAATTATTGATCCGATAATGGGAAATCTTTGTGCAAATGACAATTCTTTGAAACAACAATAATATTAAATATCAACGTAGCAATTATTGAATCAATAAAATAAAATATTGAGCGATGAATTACTATAACAATTATTGAGTAGTGTCTTCTTACATAAGAATTAATAATTCAAAATATTGTGCAATACCGTGTTCTACTGTGCAACCATGTGTATTACTGTATTTTAACCACCAGGTATTCCAATAGTGTTAACGGTAACAATTACGTCATTATTTATAAAAACTCAAACTTGTCATTTTCTTCATCCGACCGTTTTTCGTTATGGGGCCCACAAATGGTTGCGCTGTAGTACGAATATTCTCTGACAGCAAGAATATTCCACGACCAAACGAATATTTCCCGACAACAATGAATATTTTATAACCACTTATTTTATTTTGTAAAATTTGCATATTTCACCCATAACCAAAGCATTATATCAAATAAATACCTTAATATTAACAATAATAAGTAGAGGAAATTTGATTTTATTCATTAAAAAGTTGGGGTCTTACAACCTCCCTACTTATGAAATTTCATCCTCGTAATTGACATACGTACCTGGTGTTTCGAAAAGGGGAGGATACCTCGCTTTCATTTCTGATTCCAACTCCCAGGTCATTTCTTCAATAACATGGTTCCTCCACAAAACCTTAACTTGTGGTATAACCTTGGTGCGTAGGACATGCTCTTTCCTATCCAAGATCTTAACAGGTACCTCCACATACGTTAAATCTTTGGCTATCTCATCTGGTTCTAACTCAATAATGTGGTTCGAGTCTTTCACAAATTTACGAAGCATAGATATATGAAAAACATTATGAACACGAGACATGCTTAGAGGTAATGTGAGTCTATAGGCCACATTTCCTATTCGGTCAAGAATCTCAAATGGACCAAAAAATCGTGGATTGAGCTTTCCTCTCTTCCCAAATCTTATAACTCCCTTCCATGGGGCAATACGTAACAGTACATGATCTCCAATATTAAATTCCACGTCCTTTCGATGAAGATCAGCATAAATCTTTTGTCGATCTTGTGAGGTTTGAATACATTGTCGAATCATTTGGATCTTTTCTATATTCATGCATATAAATTCTGGTCTCAACAGCATTGCTTCACCCACCTCATCCCAACATACTGGAGAATGACACTTTCTTCCATAAAACACCTCGAATGGAGCCATTCCTATACTTGCTTGATAATTGTTGTTGTATGAGAATTCCACCAATGGCAAGTACTTATCCCAAATTCCTTTGAAATCTAGGACACAGAGTGTGACGCCCCCAAAATCGGTATACATCACCTATTCTGAGTCGCCAAATACATGCTACAAAATTCAAATACAACTTAATTATACAACAATCGTGTAAAATACGACTAAATATATGCTGTGAGTTTTAATACAAATATTGTCATCTAGACAATATACAAACTCAATGGGGTCCTCATTACATTTATTATCACACTATTTCATAGAATAGTGAGGACTACTAATGCTATTATCTGGACCATCACTTTGTTCCTCGACTAGTCCCTGCTACGTTCTCATTTCCTGAAGAGAACAATGAAAGTAAAAGGGTGAGCTCAACTAGCCCAGTAAGAAATATTATGACTAAGATAATGCAAAATAAATTATCATTAGCCTTCAATAGTGTTAAATTGATAAAATATAACAAATATCAAGTTTAACTGCAGCGGAACAAGCAATCCATTAGAAGAGTCAAGTAGATAATAAAATCTACTATCTTCTATGATTTAAAAGGTCTTTCATGATTTTTATCGCTGAGACTCAGCTTAATAAATAATCTACATCATCCCTGCACTACGGCCAAGGATATTCATTAGTATCACGACTACAAATTGTCCATGCATTACGGGCCAAGGATATTCGTGTATTCATCAATGGTCATGATCATGCCAACAACTGTCCATCAATGCACTACGGCTCAATGAGGACTTTTTCCACCTCCTTTGTAACATTACGGTCATGATTACACCGAATAATCCCTGGTCATAATCATAAGAAGTCCATCTATGCACTACAGGCCAGATATGACTTTCAATATAATATAAACATGAGGATGATGACAATGATATAAGAATTCAATACAACAAGTTCAAGAATTAATTTATCTAGGAACTAATAATGTCCAAATTGTGAACATGATACTTCTTTGTAGAGTAAAATTCAAGAATGCTCAGAAGATTATTTCCATAAAAAGATACTGGATGAAGCGCAAATATCAAGGATATTCCACTAATTTCATGGAGTATAGAAGTCAAAACTTAAACCAACTGAGTATAATAAAGAATGGAATAACAAAAGAAATCACCATGCATGTGGTACTTCGCATAGACAGGTTATTCCAACAGAATAATAAATAACGGAACCAGGTCAGACAAAATTCGCACCAACAGGATGTTCCAACTGAATAATAAAGAATGGAATAACAACAGAAATCACCATGCATGTGGTACTTCGCATATACAGGTTATTCTAACAGAATACTAAATAACAAAACCAGGTCAGGCGTAATACGCACCGACAGGATGTTCCAATAGAAAAATAAAGACGGAATCAGGTCTGGCGTAAAACGCATAGACAGGATATTCCAACAGAATAATAAAGAATGGAATAACAGAAGTTCTCTTCATGAATACAAAAGAAATAATACCTTTTACCGTAAAAGAAGAGTATTCCGACTGGTAGGGCAAGAATATTTTTTGAGAAAAGTTGCACTAAGCTCAAAGTTTCTTAAAACTCTAAAGAAATACGCTCAAGATTATAGGAGAGAATTTCTCTGAATTTCTGGTGTGATTTCAATTCTAACTAAGCATCCTATTTATAAGAGAATTAAAGGGGTACTGTTTGAACACGGGTGCACCGGATGGTAATTTCACGGACGAAATTGTAGCAGCCACTAATGTTATGCGCAAGAATTTGATTACCAACATCAAGTAAAACAAAAATAAATTTATATATATATATAAGCACATGCTTGATTGAATTATTTGCTCCCACCCGACAAACTCTTACAACTTGATGACTTTTGATTCCACTATCATATATATATATATATATATATATATATAAAATAAAAGTGCTTTCATCCACTGAAATCCACTATCATATATATATTTATACAAAATAAAGGTATTTCCCTCCACCAACGTCACTCCCCCAATAATTCAAACACACACACACACACACACACACACACACACACACACACACACACACACATATATATATATATATATAAACGGAAGTACTTTCTCATAACTATTTAAATAATGGGTAAGTGGGGATCCAAATAATACACAAAATTACAACAACTACTCCATAAATATTCTTTCAATATTTTTAACAACATTTATCATCAATATTATAATTCACAATATTAATCGACGACCGTGTCGTTTCCCGTGAAAGAGGGGCTTTCAATAAGGATTTCTCCCTATCATGCGCGCAATTAGGTGACCAAACCTCTCCTTGACAGACCTTCTAGACATCGTTAATATTGCAAATAATAATATTAATAATTTCGTCGTCTCAATTACTGATTTAATAATATATAAAATATTGACAATAATTGAATAAAATTGAGTGACTTCTCACGTAAGCATCAATAATCAATACCGTGTGCTCTCTTTTGTGTAACGTAACCACGCCAGACATCGTATTTTTAACACCGGGTGTTTCAATAGTTAACGGTAAAACTTCCGCCGTTATTTTCATAAAGTATTTTTGTCATTTTTTTAATCCGACAATAATTCAATTGTGGGGTCCACCAATGATTTTGCCGTTGTACGAATATTCCCTGTTAAAACGAATATTCCTCGACCAATCGAATATTATATAACAACTTGCGTACTTTAAAAAATTTATAAATATTACCCACAATTATAACATTATATCAAATTCATTCCATAATATTCAAAAATGATATTTATAGAAAATTCATCTTTATTCATAAAATTTGGGGTCTTACAACCTCCCCTTCTTATGAAATTTTGCCCTCAAAATTAGGGTACGTACCTGCTATGTCGAAGAGGTAAGGATACCTTGATTTCATTTCAGATTTTAACTCCCAAGTCATTTCCTCAACATTGTGGTTTCTCCACAAAACTTTGACTTGAGGTATAACCTTGAAGCGTAGAATATGTTCCTTCTTATCCAAGATTTGAACATGAACCTCTTCATACGTAAAATCTTCCGCTATTTTGTCTGGTTCTAACTCAATAATGTGGTTCGGGTCTTCCACATATTTACGTAACATAGATATGTGAAAAATGTTATGTACAGGAGACATACTTGGCGGTAAAGTGAGTCTATAGGCCACAGTTCCTACTCGATCGAGGATTAAAAATGGACCGATGAATCGAGGATTGAGCTTTCCTCTCTTTCCAAATCTCGTAACTCCTTTCCATGGAGCAACATGTAACAACACATGATCTCCTATATCGAATCCCACGTCTTTTCGATGAAGATCAGCATAACTCTTTTGTCGATCTTGTGAGGTTTTTATACATTGTCGGATCGTTTGAATCTTTTTCGTGGTCATACGTACCAACTCCGGTCCCAACAACGTTGCTTCACCCACCTCATCCCAGCGTACTGGAGAACGACACTTTCTTCCATACAACGCCTCAAATGGAGCCATGCCAACCATTTATGTTTGACACATTAAATTTACGTATAAGGGCCATATGGCCAAAACCCATACTCTGTAAGTTTTGAGCAACATATACGACGTATGTTCATGAAACTGATGACATGATAACTTACATAATATATAATTAGATACAATTTGATAACATTTAACACATATACAAACTCATAGACATTACTCCTTTCCCAAATACAGAGGTTTAAACAAAAACTTTGAAAACCATTTTTATGCAAACTTAATGACGTAAAAAGAGAAATTGGGTTTGGAGAATTTACCCAGAGTATAGATTTAGAAGAGATGATCAATGATGATCCTTTCACAAATGATTGATAATTACACACCCACAATTCCTCTCAAACTTCTCAATTTTCCCTCTGTGAACTCACAATTTTTGCTCTGCTTATTTTCTAGACTTAGCAATCAAATGAAAAGAAAAGAAGACTTCTTATTCAAATAAACTGATGCGTTGTGGAGGTCAGTTACCCATCATGGGTTAACTGCTCCCAACCTCCACTGGTGTCATGTTTGGCTAGCCTTAAAAAGGCTTATACTCAATTAATTTAATAAATTCTTTTATCATATAGTTTAAATAACGTCACACCCTTTATAAAATAACTCAATTAATTTCATTAATTTAAATTAAATAAAATATAATAATCTATCATAAATTCACATAATCATATAATTAATTTTCTCATTAATTAATTATATCAAATTATTAAATCTCTAATTACTTATTACATTAATTAAAATAACATTATGCTTAATTAAATATTTCATTTAATTCAATAAGCTCACATAAATACATACTTGAATAATAAATATTCTCTACATTAATTTAATAAATGTAACACATATAATTAAATTAATCTATCACAATTGCATCAATTAATTATTTAATCTAATAATTAAATCATCGAAAATATTTATTTAATTCAATAAATATTAAGAATTAAATTACAAAAATCTCGTTTGTCACATCTTTCCCCCCTTAAAAGGATTATGTCCCCAGAATCACGACTTAATGAATTCGACCCATTATATTCTCCCCCCTTACAAAGATTCTGTCCCCAGAATCGCTTACACATGATTTAAGTAAATAAATGAGGGTAATTCTTCATCATATTCTCTTTGAGTTCCCACGTAGCTTATTCAGCGTTGTGGTTCCTCCAAATTACCTTAATAGAAGGTATTACTTTATTTATGAGAACTTGTTCTTTTCTGTCTACAATTTGAACAGGAATTTCTTCGTAAGATAAGTCTTTTTCAAAATGTAGGGGTTCGTATTTAATTACATGCTTGTAATCGACTTTGTAGGGTCGTAACACAGAAACATGGAAGACGTTGTGGACATTCTCGAGTGCTGGAGGTAAGGCTACCTCGTACGCGACTTCTTCGATTTTTCGAAGTACTTCAAATGGTCCAATGAATCTTGGGCTTAATTTCCCTTTCTTTTCGAACCCGATCTTCCCTTTCTAGGGAGAGACCTTCAAGAAAACATAACTACCTAATTCAAATTCAACATTCTTACAGTGTGGATCAACGTGTTTCTTCTGTCTATCTAAAGCTGCTACCAGTCGTGCTCGGATCACTTTGACTATTTCTGATGTCTGCTGTATTAATTATGGCCCTAGCAATTGCCTTTCACCAACTTCATCCCAGTAAAGCGGAGTTCTGCACTTTTTGCCGTATAACGCTTCATAAGGCGGCATGCCAATACTAGCGTGGTAACTGTTGTTGTAGCCGAACTCTACTAACGGTAAGTGATCATCCCAATTTCCTTTAAAGTCCATCACACAGGCTCTTAGCATATCTTCTAATGTCTGAATCATTCTTTTGCTCTGTCCGTCTATTTGAGGGTGGTATGTTGTACTCATTCGCAATTACGTACCCATGCATTCTTGAAGACGTTTCCAGAAATTCGATGTAAAACGCAAATCTCTATCAGAAATAATTGACACCGGCACTCCGTGCCTCGAAACAATCTCTTTTACGTATAGTCTCGCCAACTGATCTAAGTTGAATATAATTTTGATCGGAAGAAAGTGTGCGGATTTCATCAGTCGGTCAACGATAACCCATACTGCGTCGTAGCCTTTCTGAGTCGTCGGAAGGCCAACCACAAAGTCCATTGTAATATGTTCCCGTTTCCATTATGGGATTTCCAACGGTTGATGCAATCCACTTGGTCTCTGATGCTCTGCTTTTACTTTTTGATAGGTCAAACATTTGGCAACACACTCTGCAACATCTCATTTTAAATTTGGCCACCAGAAATGTTGTCGAAGGTCTTGGTACATTTTGGTACTACCAGGGTGAATTGAATATCGTGAACTATGAGCCTCGCTCAAAATTTCTTCCTTAATTTCTTATACTGGCGGAACCCAAATTCTGCTTTCAAATCTCAGTATTCCTTCCTTATCCATCTTAAATCTCGGTTCAGTTCCTTCAGATATCTTCTTTTTCACCTTTTTACATTCTTCATCCTGAAGCTGAGCCTCCTTTACTTTATCTAGTAGAGTTGTACCAGATTGCATCTGAAATAGCTTCTCATCAATCTCCGTAGGATACTTCACATCCAATTCCAGTTTCTCCATTTCTGCAATTAGCTCCTCTTGAGCAGTCAACATCATCAATTTCTCACGACCTTTTCTACTTAAGGCGTCGACAACCACATTTGCTTTACCTGGATGGTATAAAATCTCACAGTCATAATCCTTAATTAATTCCAACCATCTTCTTTGACGCATATTCAAATCCTTCTGTGTGAAAATATATTTCAGACTCTTGTGGTCCGTATATATCTCACACTTCTCCCCGTAGAGATAGTGCCTCCAAATTTTCAAAGCATAAAACAACTGCAGCTAACTCCAAGTCATGGGTCAGATATCCCTTCTCTTAATCCTTCAATTGTCGTGATGTATATGCAATGACTTTGCCGTTTTGCATCAGCTCACAGCCAAGTCCTTTATGCGACGCATCACTATAAACAATTAAATTTCATGTATATTCCGAAAGAGACAACACAGGTGCTGTACTCAACCTCTTCTTCAATTCTTGAAAACTTTCCTCACACTTATCCGTCAAAACAAATTTCACAGCTTTTCGAGTTAAATTCGTTAGCGGAGTTGTGATCTTGGAAAAGTCTTGAATGAATCTTCTATAATATCCTGCCAATCCAAGAAAACTTCTTACTTCCGACGGCGTTCTTGGCTGATCCCAGTTAATCACGGCTTCGACTTTTGATGGATCTACCAAAATTCCATTTTTATTGATCACGTGACCAAGAAATTGTACTCGCTCAATCTAAAATTCACATTTCAAAAACTTAGCATACAACTTCTCCCTTCTCAATACCTCCAACGTTAATCTCAAATGCTCTTTGTGTTCTTCTTTGGTTTTTGAATATACCAAAATGTCGTCTATAAATACCACTACGAACTTGTCCAAAAACGGCTTGAACACACCATTCATTAGTCCCATAAATGATGCAGGAGCATTCGTAAGACCAAACGACATTACTAAAAATTCGTAGTGACCATATCGTGTTCTAAACGCTGTCTTCGGTACATCCTCTGGCCTCACCTTCAATTGATGATAACCACTTCTCAAATCTATCTTGGAAAATTTTTTTGCTCCCTTCAATTGATCAAACAGATCATCGATCCTCGGTAATGGATATCTATCCTTAATCGTGACCTTATTCAGTTCTCTGTAGTCAATGGAAAGTCGCATCGTTCCATCCTTCTTTTTCACAAATAACATCGGCGCTCCCCACGGCGATACGCTTGGTTGAATGTACTTCTTGTCCAATAATTCTTGTAGTTGTACCATTAATTATTTCATCTCTACTGGTGCCATTCGGTATGTTGCCTTCAACATTGGAGCAGTTCCAGGCGCCAAATCGATCACGAAATCTACTTCTCTATCTGGTGGAAGTCCTGGGAAATCGTCTGGAAATACGTCGACGAAGTCCCTCACAATCGGTATTTCTTCTACCTTCGGATTCTCTTTTCGACTGTCGACTATGTAAGCTAAGTATCCTACACAGCCTTGTCTTAATAACTTCATGGCCTGCATCATCGTCAGACAACTCGCTTGTCAAGGCGACTTGCTACCATAAAACACATCCTTTGACGGAGTCATAAGGTTAATACGCTTCTTTTGGCAATCAATTACAGCACCGTAATGGAATAACCAATCCATTCCCAATATAACGTCAAATTCCCCAAGTCGAATAGGGATAAGATCTACGTTCATGATATTACCCTTAATATCCACTCTACAGTTCTTATATACGTACTTAACAGGGATTATCTCTCTATTCACAATTTTTATGTTCATGGGATATTCCAACTCATCCTTAAGCAAATCTAAACTATTAGCAAAGTCATCGGATATAAAGGAACAAGTAGCACCCAAATCAAATAATACATAAGCATTAACTTTATTGATCGAAATGATACCTGACACCACATCACGAGACTGAACTGCATCTTGCACTGTCATGTTGAAACTCCTGGCGATCGGTCGGTTTGTTGCGGTTGGTCTGGTGATAGTCAAGGTATTTCCACTGTTGTTTCCGGTTTCTTCTTCGATCCCCGACCTCCCGATCCCTTCAGATGTCTCTTGCCGATGGTCCTTTGAACCATAAGTGAAGCAAGCACCCTTCTTTGGGTTAGGACAGTTAGGTGCTATGTGGCCTTCCTGACCATAATTATAGCACACTCTTTTTCCCTTCATACAAACTCCCAGATGAGCTTTTCCACACGTCGGGCATGCTTCGATTCTTTTCTTCTAACTTTCTTGTTGATTCCCCGATGATGAATTGTCATTCCACCTTTTCTTTTGATTAAAATTATCACCTCATGTGCCGCTTCCACTAGTCTTGTTATTTACTTCACCTTCACTCTTCTTCTTCTTCTGATCTTGATTGTACTTGGTCACTGCATCGCTTCCACGTTCAGCGAGGATGGCCTTTTCCAGTACTCCAGCAAAAGTGTTTATCTGAAACATTGATACTTTACTGTATACTCAAGGCTTTAGTCCTTGTTCGAATCTTCTGGCTTTTCTCTCGTCCGTGTGTACTTGATACGGGGCGAACCTCGCCAACTCGTTGATTCTAGCCGCATAATCAGGTACGCTCATATTTCCCTGCTTCAATTCCAAAAATTGAACCTCCATCTGGTTCTGTGAGCTGGTTAGGAAATACATCTCGAATAACATCTCTTTAAATCTCTCCTAAGTAATTACACCTTCACCTCCACGAACTTTGTTTGCTTGCCACCAATAACTAGCTTCAAACTTCAGCATAAACATTGCAAAAGCTGTCTTCTGGTCTTCTCTAACCCTAGCAACGTCAAAAACCTTCTCCATCTCCATAACCCACGTTTGAGCCTCGATCGGGTTCATAGAACCTTTAAACTCTGGCGGTCCTACCGCCTTGAAATCCTTAAATGTTGTATTTGGTGGAGCTTGAGGATGATTATTCATTGCTCCAGCTAGCAAGTTAACCAATTGCTGAACAAGATTAGCATTGGCGTTATTGTTGTTATTCGTAGACTCTTCCTAAGCTGGTTGACGTTGTTGTCTTCTTCTTGGCGGCATAATTCTGTTAAAATATATGTTTATTAAATCTCTATTAAATTCTCTAAATAGTTAAGACTTAACTCAACAATTTAATATAATCATTTAACACATTATCTCAAACAACTTGATATATATTCATTCAAACTAAAAGTTTTAACATCAAACGATAGCATCACTACTATTTACATCATCTATCCTGAGATAAAGAATCTATAGGATTTAAAATATTAAAATATTCCTTCGTTCATAAACACATCAGAATTTATATATAAAAACTAATTAAGTCTTTCACATAATTAAATAAATTATATCATCTTTCTCGTCAAGTATACCGAATAGCCTTGCTACGCCCTCTCTTCATGATACGAGACATCGTCCCGCGATCCAAAGATGTATGATGGAAGTCCTTCGAACCGGATGGGGTACCTCAAAACTCGATCCTGGGCCTCATCCATTGCATGATTAAGTGTAGAGTATGTCTCTCCAAGCTTTGCCTTCTTTACACGACCATCCTCTTCTGTAAGATCAGCACGACGTGACTCTCTCACCCAGCCTTCCTCTGTTATGATCAGCCTTTCAGAGCTTTCCTTCAGTTCCTTCTTCAACTTTTCTATCTCTGCAGTCTTATCTTCGGTTTGACCCTTCTCGTGGACCAAATCCCATTATATATTTCCCAGTTGTGAGTGAAGAGTTGAAATCTCCCTCTCCTTCTGCTCCAGAGTAATCTGCTGAATAATTGCCCGCTCAGTCAGATCATGCACCTCATCTCGTAACTCCACGTTACGGTCGTATAATGTGTCGTACATCTCAGCATCAATGTAGTGCTGTGGAAACTCCTCTTCTTCCTCTTCCTCTTCAAATTCCTCCTCAGAATCCTCCTCAGGATCAGTCTCAGGTTCATGCTCCTGACCAACAACAGTGATCAATGGAGATGACTCCCTCTGTACCAACTGTTCCCTAACACCATGAATGTCTCGGGTTTCCTCCTCTGTAGGTACTGTAGGTACTCGGGGTTCCTCCTCCCCAGCTCGACTAGTCCCTCCAATGTCAGACATCCTGACAACAAAATTTTGAGTTTTAGTTACTAAGTCGTACTAGTGAGCACATAATTTAACACATAAGCACATAAAGTCTTTTATTATCTTCAATGAATTAAAAAACATTCATTTTCTAGAACTCGATACGAGTTTTCCATCACTATGTTCTTTCTATAAGGCTACTAGCTAAGGTTGTTCCCCCACCTAAGGTTCATAACCTACAACTTTGATACCAACTTCTGACACCCCCAAATCCGGGTACTTAAATTCCATGGGATTTGGTGTTCACTGTACAAATATCATCTATCTATCTACATATAATAAATGCAAACCATGCAATATATAGAAATAAAATCCTCCCCTTATGGGTTACAACATCCAAATAATAAATACAATCCCAGATTAAACTAACCTTAAACATTTGTGCTGAACATAAACAATTAATAAGTCTTAATAACATTAAGTCTTAACACATAAATTCAACATCTCATAAATACAAGTCTTCAACATTTATTAACCTTGCCCTTGCCTTTACTAGTAGAAGGCTCGTCGGTTCTTTCGTTCTTAACTGCAATGTTATTATTAAGCAAGAGTGAGCATGATTGCCCACAAGTATAAAATGAAATAGCAATATATAATAACATGCGAGTGAATCAAAGACTTCTGAATAAAAGCTCAACTTTTGAATCAAGAATGAATAACAAGAATCAAAAGATTTTTGAGGGTCATAAGACCTTGAACTATGTCATAGGTTATCAATGGTTATACTTGAAACCTTTAACAGTCATAAGACTATGGACCTTTCTACTCGTACTTAGGGGGGATCAGCCCTTAGTACCATACTGTGCACAATATCTTAACGCTAACGATAAGTAAATCCTTTTCGCAGGGTTGTTCATCTCGTTTGACATTCGAGTCCGCACCAAAGGAAGTTTGGTTTGGATAATTCAATAAGGGTTCTGAAATTTAGAACGTTCATCAACTATGGACTAGTCGAATCAATAAGGGTTCGCTAGTCTAATAAGCTAGGTTCAACAATAATGATAATTAAATTGAATAATAATCTCAATATGTATACAATAGGAAAATTATTGTATAACAGAATCATGCTTTGAAAAGATAATCAATCTTTAATATAACAATTGAACTTGATTAATAATAATGAGAATAACTCAATAATGATAACAAGTAGGGTTAGGAAACTTGCCTCGTGCGTAGATTACACGTTAATTAAACACGTTCCTTGAAATTAATCCTACATACCATTTACATTCACAAAACTAATTAATTATAACTTAACTGATCATCAAACTTTCATTCTTTTTGTCTAACTCGAATTATGACTATACTTAGTCAATTTATTACACTTAATGTCACATAATTTACACTTCATGAATAGTAAGCTAATTATGTATTCAATAATTCAATCCACATGCAATTATATTATTTACATGTTAAGTATCTATTTTAATATCTCATTATACTTCTAACATATTTCTATGTTCATTACATTAAGTTACTAACACATTGCTAGACTTGACATTTAAAAATAGTTCATTTCTGAACATTCTGCAGAGTAGGAAATTATGGGCTACTTTGTTTGTTCTTGGTATTCTGTCATGCTTGATATGGCTTACAATCGGACTCTTGGCATCAAGTGATGCGGATGTTAAGGTACGAGACTGGTGGCGCGACGCGGCGAACAAGAAACTGTTCTGCAATTCGCAAAAAATTGCAGAACACAGCCAAAAACTCCAATTAAATTATTACTACACGAATTTAATCATACCCATTCATAATAATAAACATATAATCACTACTTAACCCTTATAGCATGATTTCAACATGTTAAAACACATAATTAACAGGATTTAAACATGAAATTTTCACTGTTCTTTATGTTCTTGAAGGTTTTGAACAAAAGCATAAAATTTAACACTACGGATTCGTTATAACACCGAATCTATTCATTTAAAAATTTTGGTCTCTTCGTATTAACTTGCATAATAATATAGGAGTATAAATTTTACAAAACCATTTATGTTTGACACATTAAATTTACGTATAAGGGTCATATGGCCAAAACCCATACTCTGTAAGTTTTGAGCAACATATACGACGTATTTTCATGAAACTGATGACATGATAACTTACATAATATATAATTAGATACGATTTGATAACATTTAACACATATACAAACTCATAGACATTACTCCTTTCCCAAATACAGAGGTTTAAACAAAAACTTTGAAAGCCATTTTTATGCAAACTTAATGACGTAAAAAGAGAAATTGGGTTTGGAGAATTTACCCAGAGTATAGATTTATAAGAGATGATCAATGATGATCCTTTCACAAATGATTGATAATTACACACCCACAATTCCTCTCAAACTTCTCAATTTTCCCTCTGTGAACTCACAATTTTTGCTCTGCTTATTTTCTAGACTTAGCAATCAAATGAAAAGAAAAGAAAACTTCTTATTCAAATAAACTGATGCGTTGTGGAGGTCAGTTACCCATCATGGGTTAACTGCTCCCAACCTCCGCTAGTGTCATGTTTGGCTAGCCTTAAAAAGGCTTATACTCAATTAATTTAATAAATTCTTTTATCATATAGTTTAAATAACGTCACACCCTTTATAAAATAACTCAATTAATTTCATAATTTAAATTAAATAAAATATAATAATCTATCATAAATTCACATAATCATATAATTAATTTTCTCTTTAATTAATTATATCAAATTATTAAATCTCTAATTAATTATTACATTAATTAAAATAACATTTTGCTTAATTAAATATTTCATTTAATTCAATAAGCTCACATAAATACATACTTGAATAATAAATATTCTCTACATTAATTTAATAAATGTAACACATATAATTAAATTAATCTATCACAATTGCATCAATTAATTATTTAATCTAATAATTAAATCATCAAAAATATTTATTTAATTCAATAAACATTAAGAATTAAATTACAAAAATCTTGTTTGTCACATCTTTCCCACCTGAAAAGGATTCTGTCCCCAGGATGACGACTCAATGAATTCGACCCGTTACACATTTCCGTCGTTTCCTAACTCCGACAATACTTTTGTTGTGTGGGGTCCATCAATGATTGTGCCATCGTACGAATATTCCCTGTTAGAATGAATATTCCCCGACTAATCGAATAATTTATAACAACTTGCTTACATTGCAAAATTTGTAAATATTACCCACAACTATAATATTATATCAAATCCACACCATAATATTCAAAAATATATTTCGAGAAAAATTAATCTTTATTCATAAAAGTTGGGGTCTTACAAATATTTTTTGTATTATGTGTTTAAATGTCATTTTTGACCTAAGATGATGTTAATGAGGGAGTATTTTTGTTATGTGTATGATTTAATATGTAAGACCCCAAATTTTATGAATAAAAATTAATTTTCTTTAAATATAATTTTAAATATTATGGTGTGGATTTGTTATAATGTTATAGTTATGCGTAATATTTACAAATTTTGCAAAGTAAGCAAGTTATTATAAAATATTCGTTTGGTTGGGAAATATTCATTTTATCGTAATATTAAATTACTCATACACAATCATTAGTGAACCCCACAATGTAATTCATCGTTAGAGTTAGAAAAGCATGCAATATCTTATAAAAATAACGGTTGAAATACCCTGTGATAAAAGTACATTAATATGCGTGGTTGCATAGTAGCACACTATATTGTACAGTATTTTGATTATTGATGCTTACGTGAGAAGTCACTCAATTTATTTCAATTATTACCACAATAATTGATGTATAGTATCTCACGTTATTCATTCAATTATTGTTACAATATTTTATATTATTAAATCAATAATTAAGATTAAAAAGTTGTTCATATTATTATTTGCATTATTGACAATGTTTAGAAAGTTCTGTCGAGAAAAGGGGTTTGGTCACCTAATTGCGCACCAATAGGAGGAAATTCTTATCAAAAACCCCCCTCTTTCCTGGGAATGATCTGGTTGTTAATATTGTAAGTTATAATATTAATGATGAATTTAATTAAAAATGTGTTTTGTGAAGCCAAGTGAGTTGAGATAAATAGAAGGGATTTTTATGAAGTATTTGTTGTAAAATTGGCTTATTATATGGACTCCCACTTACTCATTTTTCAAAATCATCAGGAGAAAGTTATCTCATTGTATATATATATATATATATATATATATATATATATATAAAAGTTAGTGGGGGGGGGGGGAAATAAGGTATCACAGGGGGTATTATTATTTATTTATATATATATATATATATATTATAATAAGTTTTGTTTTTTTTATGAAAATAGAATATATTATATTTTATTATTTGCATAGTACTGTATAATGTTGCATAGTGCTTACATAGTGTTGCATAGTAAAAATCTTGTGAATTCAGTTGTTGCGCCCGTGAAATTCGTCCGAAGTTACTGTGCAATCCGTGATTTTTCCTAAGTAGTATCATTCCATTCTCCTATAAATAGGATGCTTAGTTTACAATTGAAAATCACACCAGAATCAGAGAATTCTTCTTCTATAATCTTGAGCATATTTCTTTAGAGTTTAAGAAAGCTTTGAGTGTAGAAAACAGTACAAGTTTTCTTCAAGAATATCTCTGCTATACCAGTCAGAAGTACTTTCTTTTTAAGGTAAGAGATATTATTTTTGTTCAATATTCGTATGAAATAATATTTTCTTCCATACTATGTAGTATGTAAGTAATATTATTTTGTTTCAGATTCCGAAGTCTACACTCATTTTGTTAAGTATTGTTTCTATACACTTTGAAATTAGTAGAATATCCTTGAAATTTACGCTTCATCTGGTATCTTTTCACGAAAATATTATTCTGAACATTCTTGATAATTTTTAATCTTTTCATACTGTGGTACTATTCACGGGGTACTATTCACGAAGTACTATTCACGGGGTACTATTCACCCGTGGTACTATTCATGATAAAAATTGATTCCTTTTATGTCCAAATTATTCTTGATAAAATATTATTCTTGAATTTTACTCCACAAAATAGTATCATGTTGACAATTTGGACATTATTGAATTCTAGATCAATTGAATTATAAATCTTTAAAATTTATCCTAACTCTCATTTAATTGAATTCTTATATCATTGTCATCATCCTCATACTTATATTGTGATGAAAGTCGTCTTTGGCTCGTAGTGTATAGATGGACTGTTGATTGGTATGATTATGACCAGAGATTATTCAATATAATCATGACCTGTAATGTTACAATTGATGTGGTAAAAGTCCTCATTGGCTCGTAGTGCTTTGATGGACAGTTGTTGGCATGATCATGACCGTTGGTGATAACACGAATATCCTTGGGCTGTAGTGTATGGATAATTCATGGATGTGATACTAATGAATATCCTTGGCCCGTAGTGAATGAATAATTCAGTGATGTGGATTAATTATTGAGCTGAGTCACAACGATAAAATTGATGATAAACTCTTAAATCATAGAAGATAGTAGATAGCATGCTCTACTTGACTCGTCTAATGGATTGTTTGTTCCACTGCAGTTAAACTTGTTTTCTATTGTATTCTATCAGTTTAACACTGTTGAAGCCTAACGATAATTTATTCTACATTATCTTAGTCATAATATTATTTACTCGGCTAGTTAAGCTCACCCTTTACTTTCATTGTTCTCTTCAGGAAATGAGAATATAGCGGGGACCAGTCGGAGAATGGAGTGACTGTCCAGATGGTTGCTTTAGTAGTCCTCACTATTCTATGAAATAGTGTAATAATAATTGTAATGAGGACTTTATTTGAGTTTGGATATTGTCTAGGAGACAATATTCGTATTAAAACTCTCAACTTATGTTACGCGACAGTTGTATAATTAGGTTTGTATTTGTATTTTGTACCATGTATTTGGCAACTCAAAATGGGTGATGTATACCTATTTTGGGGGTGTCACGTAATAAGTATGAATTTTGAAAACGAAAATAAAAATTTCTGAGAAAGTTTACGTAAAAACACTATTCACCTGAAAAACGATGCGAGCTAGGATTTTACCCTAGGCTTTTTAGAGAGATTAGTATGTTAATGACATTCCGTTTCAAGATCTACCGGTAATATGTCGTGAATAGTCATATTATCCGATAAAAGTTTTTCTTGAAAAACGTGCAGTAATAAGACAAAATAGGGAAAAGACGAAAATTATTTTAATCGGCTTTTCGAGTGTTTAACCATTTTTTGGAAAAAGTTCATCGAAAACACTATTCATCGAAAATGCTTTTTCGTATTTTTAATTTCTAACGAATTCTTAAAAGTTAATCTGTAGAGGAAAGACAGAATATCTAAAAAATTTTAGAAACGGAGAACCTCTGTTTTTCAACTGTCGGACGAATTCAGAAAGACGGAACAACGAGACTGGCAAGCTAAGTCTTGGAAGATATTTTGAAAAAAAGAAAATATCTAATGACAAAATGGTAAAAAGCCGACCAAATGACCAAAATACCACTGGTCTTGAAAATATATATATACAAGCTCATTTCTTCATTCTTCCTCACCAACTCATCAAATCCAATAGAGAAAACTCTAGACAATTAAAGGGAGGAAGTGAGAGACTCAGATTTTCAAGTCTCGGAGGAAGAAAACGTAAGATCAAGCCATTCATTAATGAAGAAACACGAAGAATTACTACAATAGTAAAAAGATGACACTTAAACAATGTTTTTATAAAAAACGTTGTGGTATTTTAAGGTTATAACATTTCATGTTGTTTTCCCCTCTTCAAAGTGTTGAATTTAGTGAAGTGAAACGAGGATCAATTTATTCAATTGGTAGTCGATTACACTTTTAACTTTTTCTTTTTTGTTCGTCTTCTGAATTAAGCTCAAATTAGAAATTATGAACTACAAAATTGAGATCTATTTCTGTTCGACTCTGAAGACTTTTTTTTATGGTTTTGGTTTATTTTTTGATTAATTGCGATGGTGCTTTTAATGTGAATATGTATGATTTGATTTGATTTATTAATTGGAGTATTTTTATTTATATACCTTAGACTAGATTACTTTGAGAGGAAAATAAGAATATTACTTTGATGGTTTTCATAGTTGAGAATGAAAATATCCGTAAAATAGTTACTCAGTTTTGATTCTTATTTAATTTTCTTTTTGATTTTGTTTTTGCTGAAAATGGGTTTGACAATGATAAATATTAAAGCATTTTGAGGCTTAATTTAATATGGGACCCATACTCCAGAAATTTCGGGTCCATGCACCAATGCGTTCTCCTCCGCGAGGAGTATAACGTGGTATATTTATGTGTTCAAATCCATTTAGAATTGAATGAGAAAATTGACTCCAAAGTCACCTACTTGAAATGTTGTAAATTGCAAATGTCCCACATAGGGCATTAGAGGGAAAAAATAAAGAACATATATATGGGATGTTTGCTCAATGGGAAGGGCCCCAAAGGGCACCCCACTTTTGTGGAAGGGAGATGACCTAGCCAAGGCTTGGTTCAAACCCACACGCGCGCGCCGCTGGCCGGGTCGTGATATATATTTTTTGGACAAAATTTGTTTTAATGTTTTACCAGATTTTGTTAAATGATTATCATGATACTACGTAGTTTTGCCAACGGTTTTATGCCCAACGGTAATAAACCGCGGAATTATTTCTATAAATAATCAATCTGGGCGCTAAGTAAAAGAATGAAAATTTTCCCGTTCTGCAAATACTTTCCCGTTTCTGCAAAAAGTTTCCCGTTCTGTTCTACTCCTTCCCGTTGCACTATTCTCGTTCTCTGTAAAAACACTGTTCAGTAAGTTTTTCCCAATTTTTTTTTCATGCATGCATCATTACTGTAATTACTGTAAGTTTAGTACATAACATATAATTTGGTTCGAAGCGTTCTTAATTTTGAAGTGCTTCTAATTAAGAACTAAAAATCTATTTTATCTTGGGAAACAATTATTCAATTAATCCTTAGCACCAGTGAGGAAATAAATTTGCTTTAAGGAGACTTTGTGAATTCAAAGGACTCGGATTTATTTATTTCATAATTTCCGGAATTTGACTTTATTTTGTTTTCTAATTCTGACTTTATATATTTATATTAAATGTTACTATTATTACATAACTATAATTTTCAGTACGTAGCTTTGCAAATTTGAAAGATGGGGGTTGAAAACTACCATTTGATAGAGCTCGTTGGCGAAGGATCTTTTGGGAAGTTTACAAGGGAAGGAGGAAGTACACAGGACAGGTTGTTGTTGCTTTTATTCTTCATTCCTTAATTTTAGTTCTTAATTATTATTCTTCTAATCTATTAATTTTTTATTTTTTAAACTTATTTATTGGGGAATCGACCACAGACTGTTGCAATGAAATTTATCCTTAAGCATGGGAAAACTGATAAGGACATTCAGAATCTCAAATAGGAAATTGAGGTACTTCTAACAAGTTTTTCGTGTGGAAATTGGATTACATGAGGTTTATTACTTTTCTGTGGAACATGTGCATATATGCATTGTACTCTATGAAAATTGTCGGTTCCGATTTTGCTCAATTATATTTCTGCACGGTACCTAATATGTATTTGGGACTCCTCGAGGGGAAGGGCCTGTAATTGCTAAAAATTTGAACAATGTAGTTTCTGGAATAGATGAATTGCTTTAGTTTAGATGTTTAGGGTTTACTATTATGCAATCACATCCATTTTAATTGAGTAATTTCATGTTTTTAAAAATTTATTGACCTTGCCAACATCTCATTTTTTACAAGTTATTGTTGTTTATGAGCAGACTGTAAGGATTTGGATAATCAAATCTCTTACTGAGCTCAATTTCAGCTCAATTTAGAGAGATCTGCGACTTAGAAGAAATTTAGAGAGAGAAAAGATAGATAGAGAGAGTTAAGAAGAAGTAGAGAGAAGTTCAGAAGAGGGAACAATTCATTTCATACCCCAACTTATTACAGATAGTTTCTCTTATATACAATAAAGTGAACACTACGATCACTAACCGACTCAATTATTACACAAAGACTATTATGCCCTTAATGGATATTTATTAAGTGAAGCAAGAGTCGATCATAGAGTGATAATCGCCTTTCAGTGAGTGATAGCCGATCGTAGAAAGTAGCAATTTGGGTTCCTTACAATCCATCCCTCTTAAAAACCCACTTGTCCTCAAGGAATAAAATCAGGAAATTTATCATTCAAATCAGACCACAATTCCCAAGTTGCCTCTGAAGGTAGAGTGTTAGCCCATTGAACCAAAACTTTAACCTCAACTGCATTATTTTTCTTAACCATTCTTCGATCCATCACGGCAAGAGGTTCAATAACAAACTGGCCATGAACATCAACTGGAGGCAGAATTGGTGAAACCTGAGCAGACGCACCAATTTTCTTCTTTAATTGAGACACGTAAAACACTGGGTGTATTTGAATAACAAAGGATAGTAATAATTTGTAAGCAACAGATCCTATCTTGTCCAGCACTGAAAAGGGACCATAGTATTTGGAGGCCAACTTGGAATATTTAGATTGTGTCATAGAATGTTGTTTATAAGGTCGAACCTTCAAATAAACCAAATCACCCGCATTGAAGACCCTTTCCTGTCTATTGGCATCAGCATAATTCTTCATACGACACTGAGCTTGGGAGAGATTGTGCTTCAGAAGTTGTAACAACTGGTTTCGAGACTGGCAAAACAATCTAGCTGTAGGATCAGAAATAGTACCATATTGATGATAAGAAACATATGGAGCTGCATAACCATACAAAGCTTGGAAAGGAGTCAACTGTGTTCCATTGTGGTAATGCGTATTATACCACCACTCAGCCAGTGATAACCATTCACTCCATGATTTAGGTCTCTGACTACACATACATCTCAGATAAGCCTCCAAGCATTGATTAAGTCTTTCAGACTGGCCATCACTCTGTGGGTGATAGGCTATACTAAGTTGAAGTTTAGTACCCAAGAATTTGAATAGGGATTGCCAGAAAAGTCCTATGAAAATTCTATCCCTATCTGAGACTATAGAATTAGGTAGCCCATGCATCTTATGAATATGATTGAGGAACAAGGTAGCAACATCAGTAACAGTAAAAGGGTGCTTTAAAACAAGAAAATGGGCATATTTAGTGAGTCTATCTATAACCACCAATATGGAATTGTAACCATGAGAAGCAGGTAATCCTTCAATGAAGTCCATAGCAATATACTTCCAAGGAATATCAGGAATAGGGAGTGGTTGAAAAAATTTCTAGCACCACATTAGTTTCATGTTTGCTCGGTTGACGGATGTCACATTCTTTAACAAAACCGATTACATCCTTCCTCAAAGATGGCGGTGAAAAACTTTGAAATCCTTTCAAAAGTCCCTCTTCTTCCTGAGTGACCTCCCACAGGAGAAGTATGAAATTCGTGTAAAAGCTTAGTTTTCACAGCTGAAACATGACCAACAACTAATCTATCTTTGTATTTAAGTCTACCATTAACAAAAGAAAAATCTGGCAAGGACGTAGGATCTAATGCAAGTTGAGCTATCACCTGCTGAAATTGAGGATCAATTTCCCAAGTTTGAGCTAGCTCTTGAATCCAAGTAGGAGTAACTGAGGTAATGGCCAAACAATGGGAAACATTGTTGATACCGTCTTGAGACACATGATGAAGCTGCCTGGACAAACCACCAGCTGCTAAATTTTCCTTTCCCTTCTTGTAACAGATTTCATAGTCCAACCCCATTAACCTTGTGATCCATTTCTACTTATTAGTAGTAGTAATTCTCTGATCCAACAGATATTTGAGACTTTGGTGATCTATTTTAATAATAAACTTGTTCCCCATTAACTAATGCCTCCATTTCTGTACAGAATAAATGACAGCCATCAACTCCTTCTCATAAGTGGACAGGCCTAGATGTTTTGAAGCAATGGCTTTACTTAAGAAAGAAATAGGCCTGCCATTCTGCATTAATACTGCTCCAATTCCAGTAGCACTAGCATCAGTTTCTAATACAAATGGAATACTGAAATTAGGCAAAGCCAACACAGGAGAAGAAACCATAGCTCTTTTGAGTATAACAAAAGCCTCTTCAGCTTCAACACTCCAATGAAACTGATCCTTTTTAGCATATCATTCAGTGGTTTACTTATTAAACCATATTGTCTAATAAACTTCCAGTAATAGCCTGTGAGACACAGAAATTCCCTCAAACCCTTAAGGTTCTTAGGCTTTGGCCAATGCACCATACACTCTATCTTTGCAGGATCAGTAGAGACTCCCTCCGATGTGATGATATGACCCAGATACTAAACTTGTTGTGTTGCAAAATTACATTTAGATAATTTGGCATACAACTGATGTTGCCTCAACAACTGTAACGTCATTTCCACATGCTGTAAATGAGTTTCATAAGTAGGACTGTAAACTAAGATATCATCAAAAAAAACTACGACGAACTTCCGCAAATAAGGGCCAAAAACAGTGTTCATTAAGCTCTGAAAGGTAGCAGGAGCATTGGTTAGCCCAAAAGGCATAACCTTAAACTCATAATGCCCTGAATGAGTTCTAAAAGCTGTCTTAGGAATGTCAGGTGGGTGTACTCGTATTTGATGATAACCAGACCTGAGATCCAACTTTAAAAACCAGCTCGAACCATTAAGTTCATCCAGCAACTCATCTATTACAGGTATAGGAAATTTATCTTTAATAGTAGCATCATTGAGTGCTCTATAGTCAATACACATTCTCCAAGTGTTATCATGTTTTTTACTAACAAAATTGGAAAGCAAAGGATCGCTTTTACATTACGAATAACCCCACTATTCAAAGAACTCACCAAGATTTTCTCAATTTTAGATTTTTGAACATATGGATATCTATAGGGTCTCAAATTCGTAGGTTTGCTCCCTTCTTGAAAATTAACATGATGGTCATGAGATCTTTCAGGTGGCATACCTTTTGGTTCTTCAAAAACATCTGAGAATGATTTCAAAATCTCTTTAAGTTTTGGACAGGTAGGTTCCGAAGGTGGACAGTCTTTACATTCCAAGATTCCATATAAGCATCCAAAAAACCCATGAGATGTTGTTCGCAACAAGTTCTGAAACTCACTAGATTCCATTAACTGTATTGTTGGAGTAACATTAATGTCTTCCCCTTTCATCAACACTAACTCCCCATTTTGCACAAATTGGAGCTGCAGTGTATTAAAGTCAAAAGTTATAGGACTTACTATCCTCAACCACTGGACCCCTAGAACAGCATCAACACCACCCAAGGGAAGAATCCTCATACTTGTAGTGTATTCTCTACCCTGCACCTGCCATTTGAACTCTGAACATACTTGTTCACTTTGCACCTTAAAACCATCTGCAACTGAGACTGTCACTGGTGGAGTATTTGTTAGCTTAACCTTCAGTTTCATAGCAGCGTGAGGATCTAAGAAATTTCCAGTGCTACCACTATCAATTAATATGCTAACTGATCTGGCCCCCACTGTCCCTTGTACTCTGATGGTATTGTTAGCATTATGTCCAGATAAAGCATGCAACGTTATTTGGACATCATCCTTTTGATCCTCCAGTAATGGCCTGTTTTGCTCTTTATGCATCTCTACTTCTGTTACACATTTTGTTTGTTCCTCAGTTTCTAAGCACATTTCCTCCTCCTCGGATGGTATCATCATGAACAAATGAGGTTGTTTGCATACATGGAAAAATACATACGGCTCATCACAGGAAAAACATAGCCCTTTCCTCCTTTTCTCCAGTATTTGATCTCTGGTCAGATGCTTAACTGGTATACCTCTTCTCTGCTCATTTCCAGCCCAAGCAACCTTAGTTTCCCCTACATTAGGACTAAAAAATTCCATTCCAATATTGCTGACACTTTTCTGTAAGCTAGAATTCATTACTACATTCCTGCTGCTTGAATTATTAATGACAGAAGATTTTAGTACAGTTCTGCTTCTTTTAATCCATGCTTCCACTTTAGCTTCTTCAACTCTAGCCAACCGAATAGCCTCCTTAAGAGTAGTAACTCCTAACTCTTGAATAACTAATTGAATATCCTCCCTTAGTCCACCAACAAAGCAATCAATAAAAAATTCTTCATTCAACTTTGAATTTTTTATCAGTGCCCAACCTCTTAGTTCCTCAAACTTTGTTCGATATTCATCTACAGTTGTGGTTTGTTGCAATTTTTTAAGTTTAGCTATAGGATTCATCTTAGTCTCAAGACTAAATCTAGCAAGCAATTCATCAATTAAACCATTCCAGGTCAGGTCAACACCATTTTAAACAAAGCTAGAGTACCACAATTCAGCCTCTCCTTCGAGATACATAGTTGCTAGGTATATTTTCTGATTTTCAGCAACATTATGATAGGAAAACAATTTATTGCATTTCCTAATCCAAGTCCTTATGTTGGATCCATGGAATTTAGGAAATTCAAATCTAATAGTCCGGAATATACCTTCATTTATATTGTTTTGTGTACTACCTCCCTCAAACGTTCCAAGGATTGATCCAGACCTTTGTTGATTTAGATTTGGATTTGGAGGAGTTTGTTGATTGTGATTTTCAGTCCTTCCATTATCTTGCTTCTGTCCTTGTGCTAACAGCATTGCTTCTACTCCTTTCATTAGCTTCTCAAGCTTATCATCGAATCCTTTTTGCAGAGACTCCACTGAAGATTGCAATTGAATTTGTAATTCCTAGAGGTTAGTTTCTAGATTCGTTAATCTCTAATTGTTAGTAGCCATATCCATTGATCGTAGCAAGCTCTGATACCACTTGTAAGGATTTGGATAATCAAATCTCTTACTGAGCTCAATTTCAGCTCAATTTAGAGAGATCAGTGACTTAGAAGAAATTTAAAGAGAAAAAAGATAGACAGAGAGAGAGTTCAGAAGAAGTAGAGAGAAGTTCAGAAGAGGGAACAATTCATTTCATACTCCAACTTATTACAGATAGTTTCTCTTATATACAATAAAGTGAACACTACGATCACTAACCGACTCAATTATTACACAAAGACTATTATGCCGTTAATGGATATTTATTCGTAGAGTAGTAGTTGATTATAGAGTGATAACTGATCGTAGAGTAGCAGCTGGGTTCCTTACACAGACATCACATAAATATGTCACTGATGATAATCTATGACTCATGCGGCTGCATAAACGTTGCAAATTCTAAGAAAGTTGAATCATGAAAAAATAATTGGAATGCTAGACTCTTTTGAAAGCCCACAAGAGTTTTGTGTTGTTACAGAATTTTCTCAAGTAATCAACTACTACCTCTCACTCTCACACTCTCTCTCCCTCACTCTTTCCCATGCACACATAGTGTATAGACTATCTATATACAGGCAGTGCTAGTAGTTATTTTGTAATTGCAGCAACTTGTATAAGTTTGTGGTAACTGATGCTTTGTATTATGCAGGGTGAATTATTTGAGATTCTTAAGGATGACAAGTGCCTTCATGAGGAACAAGTTCAGGCAATTGCAAAGCAGTTGGTAATATTATTTCTATTTACTGTTGCTTCATGTCCATTATAAATGATTGTTTTGGTGTTGAGGCAGTACCTCTTGTAAATGTTTATTTATTAACTGATAGTTAGTTCTATTATCTGCTTTCATTCAAGTCCATGCCATTACAATTTACAGGTGAGAACAAGCTCTGTTCCCTGGTGACTCTGAGTACCAACAGCTTCTCCACATATTCAGGTTTACCCTTTAGTTTGATAGACTTTCTCTGATGTGGTAGAAAATATTTTTGGTCGAGATGTTGTTGTGTCTGAATCTTCTTCTTTTTCTCAATAAATTCGTTTCTTTGGTGATGGTTCTAATCATTTATACTTATAAAAAATCTATTATTAAGTATAGTGTGAGAGTGGTACAAAAAATAATTTTTTTGTTCAAAAAATAATTTGACAAATGAGACTCCTTTTGATGAACACGGAGGATCTGCTTTCACTGGACTCCTTTTCCTGAACACGGAGGATCTACTTTCACTGGACTCCTTTTGATGAACACGGGCTCACCATTTTGATACATCACAGAAAGAAGTGTTGGGGATATCCTGAAAAGCAAAGACTGTTTCTCATTTTGAGGAGTATTTGGCTTAAGCTAGAAATAACTTTGCTTTATTTTAGCAGACTTTCCTGAGCTACTAAACAAGATTCTTCAATCGACTATAAAAATTTGAACTTTGTTATCATTAGAATTATAGATTCTTGAATGTCGTTGTTCATTCCTTGGGGTATGTGCCTTTGATAATCCAAATTTGTTTGAAAATTTGTGCATTAACATATATTAAGGTTTATGACCCCATTGAATTTTGTGAGTAGATATACAGTGAACAAATTGGGGATTTACTTTATCCAACCCAGAGAAACCTAAAGGTGGAAATTACAATTTGTTTTGTTCTTTTTGTTCCTTAAATTTTATGGTTTTCTTTAGTATGTTTTATAATACATGTACCTGCCTTAAACTAATTTTTTTTCTGAGTTACTCTCATTCCCGTGTTGAATACGGTTCTGTTTTCTTAAGAATTTCATCCCCTTCTAACTGTTCGGATTTCTTCTTTTGACTTATCTTATTCTTGTTTTGTTAAAACCAGTTTCATCCGCTCTCCCCCTCATGTCAGATAAACTGTGTTTTCTACCCCTTTAAAGTGTGTTTGCTTAGTATCATGATATTTAGCTCGATTGTTATGTTTTATGGTACATTTATATTCTTACTTGGAAATTATTTTCAGTAAATATACTCAGGACCGACTAGGAATCGGAGAGTATCGACCTGGTGCAAGCCATGCACAAAGTTAACTGTAATAATAGTTCCTAGTTTTGTGTACTCCTCTATAGTAGTACTTATATTGCAAACTGAATTTGAAACTGTAAACGTATGATATTATTGGGGTGTATTTTAAAATTGAGAATGCTTGATACATTTTGGTTTTAAATGAGAATTTGGAGCATTTTTAGCTATATCATGGCATTAGTGGTCAACATTGTAGGTACTTCTAAACCACCATATATTTTCAAATATTGGAAGAATTTATAAAAGTTGTATATGCATGTATTTATTACAATGCTTTTTGACAAATACACAATGTGTTTTTAGAAAAAAAATGTTATGTAATGTGCAAATACACTCTAAAACCGTTGTGTAATGTGTCAATAGACAACATTTTATAAACGTTGTGAAAATGTGTCTAATAGATGACACTGCAAACCACGACATTTCTGGGGTCCTATTACAACGTTTTTAAGTGTTATCTATTTACTTTTTTCTACTAGTGAATCATAAGGAAGGAATCGAATACTCAAAACTCTTCATCTCTTAATCGCTTTCTAGCCTTTTTATGAAGTGTTGTGTTTATGGTTGGACGATTTGTTGGAATCGTATGAGTTTTACGGAGAAATAATGAAGAATCAGCGGATTCAAAATGTTAAATTATGTGTTCAAAGTGAAGCGTAATCAAAATAACGGTTTAAAATGAAGAACATAGTAAAAGTTGTTAATGGACAAATTGAAAACCATCCGTAAGATGTTGTTGATGGACAAATTGATAACCATCTATAGGATGTTGTTGATGGACAAGTTTACAACTGTGACGCCCCCAAAATAGGTCCACACAACCCATTCCGAGTTGCTAAATACATGGTACAGAAAACAACTACAACTTCATTATTACAATTGTCGTGCAAAATACGACAACACATATGCTGTGAGTTTTAATACAAATAATATCTTCTAGATAATATCCAAACTCAAATAAAGTCCTCATTATAATTATTGATACACTATTTTACAAAATAGTGAGGACAAAGAATTTTTATAAAGATAGATGTATGTATGGGGTATAGTCGGTTGGAAGTAAGGAAGAAGGAGGAGGTACCTAAGATGACGTTCAGAATTCGTTATGGTTATGACAAGTTTCTGGTTATGTCATTTAGGTTGACTAATGTGCGGAAGTAGGTTTTTCCGTAAGGGGCACCAATCAAGTCGGTGGCCAATTTGGTAGTTACCCTTGTGGGATGCTATGGTTGAAGATACCATTAGCGTCACATGATTTAAAAGAAAGGTTGATTAAGGCACCTGTATTATCTTTATCAGATGATATGAGGAAATTTTGTAGTGTATCTCGATGTTTGCATAGATGTTATGATTGCGTGCTCTTATAGCATGGCAATGTCATTGTGTATGCATCACGCCAGTTAAAGGGTGAGGAGGAGGTCTATCCTACTTGATCTATAATTGGCAGCAGTAGTTTTTGAATTAAAAATATGAATATAGTATTTATACGGAGAGAAGCGTGAGATATACACGGACTCTAAGAGTCTGAAATATATCTCCACACAGAAGAGTTGAATATGTAGTAGAGAGAGGACTGTGATATCTTATATCATTCAGGGAAGGTAAACGTTGTAGCCAAAGCATTAAGTAGGAGGGGTAGGGAAAGCTATCGATGCTAACGACTCAGAATGAGTTAATAACGGAAATAGTAAGATCAGAGTTAGAAGTTAAATTACGGAATGAAGGGGTAGAATTGTTATTTAAAACGAAGACTCAATTCACGATAATGAAACGAGTTAAGTAAGTACAACTAAGTAATGAGGGATGCAAGTGAATGAAGAAGATGATGCAGGATAAGTAGAAGACTAAGTATAGTCTTATTTTGAGGGAGGAATTTGAGTTCCATATAAATATTAGATAAAAGAATAACTAAGATGATATAGAGATCGCGTAATGTGTTAATAAGTGTTTAACTTCCAACTCAGATTATTGATAGGAAGTGATAAGTCATGTGAATTAAGATAATACCTTCGACGAAGGTGAAATGAAAGAACCCCAATGTCGAAGAAGCATTGTGGGAACTCGAGATTAAAATAAAGGAAAATTATCCTCTGTGGTGTAGGTATTATTAGCGAGATTCTGGGGACAGGATCCTTATAAGGAGGGAAGAGTGTAACGCCCTGAGAAAATCGGATTTTTGAGATTTAAATTTTTATTTTTATTAAATGAATTTAATTAATTATTTATGGAGCAAGCTAATCGAACGTCGTTCTCTGGCCTATAAATGTCAGAACATCGTAGGATTTTGGCTACGTGGTAGAATTAAAGTGTTTGAATTTCCAAGATGAAAATAAAAGCTTTTCGAGAAATGTTTTTGAAAAACACTATTCACACATTTCTGCTCGGGAATTATTTTTGAACTTCTGAGAAATACGTAACGATAGAATATTGATGTGAGATGGAATATCCAATAATATTTCAGTTATGGAAAACGTAATATTTCGCCTGTGGACTTAAAACCTAATGTGACGCCCCCAAAATTAGGTATACATCACCCATCTTGGGTAGTCAGATACATGGTACAGAATTTAAATACAACTTACTAATATAAGCTGCCTGGTACAATACGATATAAAGCGTGAGTTTGAATACAAATATTGTCTACTAGATATTATACAAACTCAAAAGGAGTCCTCATTACAATTATTATCACACTATTTCACGTAATAGTGAGGACTACTAATGCTATCCTCGGACCATTACTCCGCTCCCCGATTCGTCCCAAACTATGTTCTCATTTCTCGAGAGAACGGTGAAAGAAAAAAGGTGAGCTCAATCTAGCCCAAAGAAGAAATATTATTACTAAGATAATGCGTAATAAATTATCAATAGCCTTCAACAAGTGTTAAACCGATAAAATATAATAAACATCAAGTTTAGCTGCAATGAACAAGCAATCCATTAAAAGAGTCAAGTAGAAAATAAAATCTACTATCTTTTATGATTTAAAAGGTTTTTCATCATCGTTATATTTGAGACTCAAACTTTAATAAATAATCCACATCATCGAATCACCCCGCACACTACGGCCAAGGATATTCTTTAGTATCACGACCACAATTATTCATGCACTCACGGGCCAAGAATAGTTGTGTATTCATTAATGGTCATGATCATGCCAACAACTTGTCCATCAATGCACTACTACTACCATCGAGGATTTTTATCACATCATTTGTAACATTACGGCCATGATTACAATCGAATAGTCTCGGTCATAATCATACAAAGTCCATCTATGCACTACTGAGCCACGGATGACTTTCAACATAATATAAACATGAGGATGATGACAATGATATAAGAATTCAATAAAACAAGTTCAAGAATTATTTTATCCAGAATTATTAACGCCCAAATTATCAACATGATCTCTGTTTTGTAGAGTAAAATTCAAGAATGATCGTAAGAATATTTCCATGAAAAGATATCTTTGGATGAAACGCAAATATCAAGGATATTCCACTAATTTCATAGAGTATAGAAGTCAAAGTTTTAAACCATTTGGGTATAATAAAGAATGGAATAACAAAAGAAATCACCATGCATGCGATAGATCAGACAGCAAAAGTTATTCCAATGAGAATAATAAATAACGGAACCAGTCGGTGTAAAACACATGCATGAGGATGTTCCAATGAATAATAATAATAAAGCGGGACCAGTCCGTGTAAAACACATGCATGTGATGTTCCAACAAAATAATAATAAAAAGCGGAACCAGTCGGTGTAAAAACACATGCATGTGATGTTCCAAATGAATAATAATAAAGCGGAACGAGGTAAGTGTGTAAAACACATGCATGTGATGTTCCAATGAATAATAATAAAGAGCGGAACCAGTCCAGGTGTAAAACACATGCAGATGGATGTTCCAATGAATAATAGAAGAATGTCACCAAGTATAGGGTAAACCGGCAGATACAAAGTTATTCCAATGAGAATAATAAGCAATGGAATAACAAGCAGTTCTCTTCATGAATAAGAAAGAATAACACCCTTACTTTTGGTAGGAGATTGAATCTGCGAAGAGTGTAGTAACAAAATACTCTTCTTCTTTCTCTCTTATTCTCTCTATACTTTCTCTCTCTAAAGCTTGAATGAATTCGTGAAAAATAATGAAGCCCTAGGCCTCTATTTATAGAAGATTTCTAGCTTAGCACCTACCATGTGAAAAGGCAAGTGGCTTGACGACTGGTGATGTGAAAAGAAAAGTGGTTCGACGCCTGTAATGTGAAACGACAAGTGGTTCGACGCCTGTAATGTTAAACGACAAGTGGTTTGACGCCTGTAATGTGAAACGGCAAGTGGTTTTACGTCTGGTAAAGGTAATTACTATTGACGAAGGTAATTACTATTCACAAGGGTAATTACTATTGACGAAGGTAAATACTATCGATGAAGGTAAATACTATTGTGAAGGTAATTACTTATCGACGAAGGTAATTACTATTCACAAAGGTAATTACTATTGACGAAGAGACTCTTAGATGATGACATATGGGCCCCCCCATAAAATAATCAAACTTACCACAAACGTCTCATAACAGACTCTTTATATACATTAAGGATTGAATAAATATTACCACAAATCATTTTATTTTTAATCAACACATTTTAATCTTTCAACAATTATTAATCATTTATAACTTGTCGTCTCAATTAATAATATAACATATTATTATGAGGATGATCTTTGTGACAATAATTGAATCAATAATATAAGAGATATGATGCAAGAATTATCATGAAAGTAATAATTGAGCATACCGAGTGACTTCTCACGTAAGCATCAATAATCAATACCTGAGTGTGCTACTATGCAACCACGCCAGTATTCATCGTACTTTTTCCTTAGGGTAGTTCAACGGTTTTAACGGTAACACCTCCGCCATAGTTATTTTTATAAAATATTTTTGTCGTTTTCTCAATCAAACAATAATTACATTGTGGGGTCCACCAATGATTGAGCCATTGTGCACGAATATTCCCTAACAAAAAGAATATTCCCAACCAAACGAATATTTTATAACAACTTGCATACTTTGCAAAATTTATAAATATTACCACAACTATAACATTATATCAAATTTATTCCATAATATTCAAAAATAATATTTATAGAAAATTCATCTTTATTTATAATAGTTGGGGTCTTACACCTAACGTTTAAGGAAAATAATTTACGAGAAGGAAATGTAATGCGATTAATGAATTAGCGATGATTGTATAATCGTAGGTATTATGCGAGGTAGAGAATACGAGTATGATACGAGGTATTATACGAATACGAATGAATGATGGTATATCGTATATATTGAATAAATATACGAGGGGAATACGAGATGAATACGTGATTATACATTATAAGGCTTTAAGCTCAATGTATTGAATTTGTAGAATTGGTAGGATTTGTTAAGTATTATGTGAGCCCAAGTATTGAATGGTTAAGTCCAATGTGAATTTATTAATGTAAGGTTAATGTTTGTTTAATTACAAGCCCAAGGTAATTTAATGTGCAAGCCCAATGATTAAGTAAGTTAATTAAGCTAAGGCCCAAAGTAAATATCCAATGGGTAAGAACCATGGAGCAACCCATGGGTGATTCAAAGTGATGAGCAAGTAACTTAGTGGCTAAGTTATATGATTAGCAAGAATACTTAAGGGTTAAGTAAATGTGGTGATCAAGTATTGGATATATGTTGTAATGACCAAGTATTTTAAGTGGGGAGCAAGATAACTTAGAGGCTAAGTGTTGTGGTAGCCAAGTTTACTTAAGGGCTAAGTAGTGAATAGTTAGGAGGTGGAGTAGCCTTATGACTCTTTTACCCTCACTTGGAGATACCTATAAATAGAGAGCTTATGCATTCATTTTGTGGTTGTTTCATTTCATCCCACATATAAATTGAGAGCTTATTTACTTGAGAGAATAAGCACATAAAAGCTAGACTTCTATTATTAGATTTTCCACAACAACTTATAGCTTAATGGCTTGAGAGAAAAAGTTAGAGAAGCTTGAGTTCTTAATAAGCAAGAAGGAAGAAGAAGGGTTAGCAAGAAGAAGATCAAAGGTTAATCAAGTGCTCATCAAGAGTAAGTAATTCTTAGACCATGTTTCTCTTTCTCTTCCATTGATAGAGAAGGGGGTATTGGTAGACCGAGTATGTTAAGGAATGATAAACCAAAGGGTTTAAGTCTTAATAAGCCATATAAATCATGAATAAGCTATTCGTAATCATTTAAGTTACGAACTTGTGAAGAACAATAATGAAAGTATAAGAACTTCTAAGAAGTGGTAATATGTATACAAATGAAGTTAGTATGATAATAAGAAGCATGAATAATGAATAGAAGTCATTATCCATAATAAGTTATATGAAAAGAAGACATAAGTTATGAGTATTGAAAATATAAGTAATTTATATTTTCATAAGTTATAAACTCACAATGAACTAGTAATAACTTATCATATTCATAAGTTAACAAAGCATGTATGTCAAGATGATAGTATGATGGATTGAATCCAATTGAAACGGTTTAAAAATCTCAAGTAACGAAGTTTCGCCGGAATTCACACGATTAGACGACAATCGTCGAATGCGTGAAATTCTCAGAATGGAAGTCGAATTTTTACATTGAGCTTGGAAACATTGGTTTTCAATGGAGACAAGTTGTATTTGTCATTATAGAGTTGCGGACTCAAAAATGGCCAGATTCTGACTTAGAACGAAGAAACAAGCGTTGAACGCTCACGAACGTTTATCGTTTTCGTTAAAAATGGACTAATAGGTGAAATTTTAGCAAACGAAGTCGAATAGATAAAATTCTTACATGACCACGTAGAGTACGTGATTTGTGAACCGTAGGCTTTTGAACGAGCCAATTTGTCAAAACTATCTGTGGCTCAAAGTCCGCGCTGCGGAGCGACTCCAAGCTTAAATGATCGGCGCCGCAGTGCCAAAGTGAGCTTCAGATACTGCAAACTCGCACTGCAACGCAATAGTTAACAAAGGGATGGCGCGCGGCGAGCTGTCAAAGTCCGGTCTCCAAGCCCTAATGGGCGGCCGGCCGTGATATGGCACAACAAAAGGATCACCCGCGGCGCATTTCAGGTCTTAAAAGCTAGACAATAAAGAATGATTACAAGTAGAAGAAGAAGGGAAATTGTTGAGTAACGAACTAATGAACTTAATTAAACATTATCAAGTCATAATTGAACCCCAAGTATGATCACTTAGAGTTAAAGTAAGTTAATTGAAGATGAACGCAAACGGTATACAATAAGCGTACTTAATCAATAACGATCGAGTTTCGATTAAATAACGTAAGGACGTTAGTAAGCCGTGAGGAAGGATGATTAACTTGAACTGAGTTGTATTAATGAAATAATTTTAATTAAGTCATAGAAGAGAACGAAGTTGGTAAGAATGATGTAAAAGAATCATGGAAAGCCGGAACCTATAATAACAAATCTAATACGGGATTAGATTGAGAAGTAGGGTAAGATTCTTTAGGAACTATGTATGTTCATTCATGACCTAATGTGGTATGTTATGTGATTATGTATTGTTGAGACTGTAAAGACTCAAAGGAAATGTAATTATCTTTGTAGCGATATTACTGAAGGCAAGTTTTTCTTAAACGCTTGTCTAACCTTCGTGTTAGCCAGGTTTTCAAATGATTCAAGTTATGAGATGCATGTATGGTTTTAAAGAAAGAGTCGATGCCAATTTTAGCTCGGCTAGACTAATCATAATAGATTGATTGAACTGTTTACAAGTCTTTCAATATAGAATTGCTAACTCTATCCTACGCCAACTAATTGGTACGGATTCAAGGTAAGCCTGAATATGTATAAACAAATGTATTTTCATCGAGTATTCGATGGGCACGTGAGGTTGCCACAACTTAAACGTACATACGTTTAATGGATGTAGTGTTGATCAACATAGGGTACTATAGGGTGATCACCTAGATGTACTAAATAAGCTATGCGGACTTACGGACTTCGTGCCGGGTTGTCCTTTTCAAAGAAACTATAAGACGTTCATGTCTTGAACCAGGATTGAAGAATTGATGAATATTGTTATTGTAAAAATGTTTTGAAGGAAAAAGGAAAGCTATTTTGAAGTATTGATAGTACTTCGTAACTATCATCCAGTTATTGAAGATATACGATTCCTATGTTTCAAGCATGCTTTTAAAATGAAATTATTGTACTTGCTGAGCTTGTTATGCTCACTCTTGCTTGAACCATATGAATGCAGCTTAGACCGAATGGACCAAAGGATTTTACAAGGATAAAGAGAAGGCTAAAGTGAACTTGTAGATAGCCTATGTAATAGTATAGGTTTGAAATGATAATATTTGATATTATGACAAGAACAAATGTAACGGTTATAAAGAACCTGGGGAATGGTAGTATTATTTTGGAATATATATAAGACATATTCGTTCTTTTGAGGCATTTCAATTGAATGTTTGTGTTAACTGTAGCACCGTGGAGCACCATATGTTGGGTTGAAAGAGACCCAGATTTGGGGGCGTCACACATGATCTGGAGTTGGCAGCAATCATTTTTTTGTTGAAGATCTGGAGACACTACCTGTATGGGGAGAAAGTGGAGATCCATACAGATCATAAAAGCCTCAAATATTTCTTCACCTAAAAGGAACTCAACATGCGGCAACGAAGTTGGCTCGAGCTGTTGAAAGATTACGATCATACAATCCAATACCATCCTGGAAAAACAAAGCGTGGTAGCCGACGCGTTGGGTAGAAGATCATATATGAGTGCTGAGTGCGATATTGTCAACATAAAGACCCATTTGGTATGACTTGCAAAGGATGGAGATAGAGTTAAAGACTCGAGGACCCACATGATGATGTCGAATATCTGAGTAGAACCAACTTTAATCGATAAAGTTAAATTTGCTCAAGCTACGGACTGGAGGCGATGCGTATGAAGAAGAAAGTGCAAGAAGGTGCTATTCGAAGCAAGAATCGATGAAGAAGGAATACTTGAGTCGACTCTAGACTTTCGTTCCTAATAATTACGACTTGAAACATAGAATCATGATGGAGGCACACTGACACACTTATTTTGCAATCCATCTTGGGAGTACCAAAATGTATCATGATCTTGACGTACATTTTGGTGGAAGCTGATATGAAGAGAGATCGCGAGTTTATTTCGAGGTGTTTAACTTGTCAACGTATAAAGGCGGAGCATCAAGTGCCAAAGGGTCCATTACAACCACTTGAGATTCTGAAATGGAAGTGGGAACACATTACCATGGATTTTGTTACGGGTCTTCCCAAGGTTTCTCAAGGCATAAATGCGATTTGTGTTATTGTTGATAGATTAACCAAGTCTGCCCATTTCTTGCCTATACAGGAGACTTAATCCCTTGAACACCTTGCTCGTATGTACGTAAATGAGATTTTGAGATTACATGGTATGCCAGTATCCATAGTTTCGGATCGTGACCCAAGATTCACTTCATGATTTTGGTTTAGCTTGTAGAAAGCTATGGGCATAGATTTATGATTCAGTTTGGCATACCATCCTCAAAAGGACATGCAATCAAAAAGGACAATGGATACTGGCATGCCATGCAATCTCACAATCTCATTCACGTACATACGAGCAAAACGTTCAAGGGAATAAGTCTCCCGTATTGGCAAGAAATGAGCAGACTTGGTTAATCTATCAACAATGACCTAAATCACATCTATGCCTTGAGAAACCTTGGGAAGACCCGTAACGAAATCTATAGTAATGTGTTCCCACTTCCATTTTGGAATCTCAAGTGGTTGCAATGGAACCTTTGGCACTTGATGCTCCGCCTTTACACGTTGACAAGTTAAACACCTCGAGATAAACTCCACGATCTCTCTCTTCATATTGTTCCACCAAAATGTATGTCGAAGATCATGATACATTTTAATACTACCAAGATGGATTGCAAACAGTGTGTTGTGTGCATCCATCATGATTCTATGTTTCAAGTCAGAATCGTTAGGAACACAAAGTCTGGAGTTGACTCGAAGTATTCCTTCTTCATCAATTCTTGCTTATAGAATAACACCTTACACTTTCTTCTTCATACGCATCAACTCCAGGTCCGTAGCTTGAGCAGCTTTAACTTTATCGATTAAAGTCGGTTCTACTCATATGCTTGATATCATCACGTGGGTATTTAGAGCCTTTACCTCTATCTCCATCCTTTGTAAGTCATACAAAATGGGCCTTTGTGTTAACAACATTGCAATCGTACCCGTATATGAACTTTTACTCAATGCGTCAGCTACCACGTTTGCTTTTCTAGGATGATATTGGATAGTATTATCGTAATCTTTCAACAGCTCGAGCCAACATCATTGTCGTATGTTGAGTTCCTTTTGGGTGAAGAAATATTTAAGGCTTTTATGATCTGTATAGATCTCTACTTTCTCCCCATACAGGTACTGTCTCCAGATCTTCAATGCGGAAACGACTGCTACCAACTCCATATCATGAGTAGGATAATTCATTTCATATTCTTTGAGTTGTCGCGAGGCATAGGCTATGACTTTCCCATGTTGCATGAGAACACATCCTAACCCTTTGCCTGAAGTATCGCTGTAGATAACAAATCCATCCGAACCAGATGGTATTGTCAGAACAGGTGCCAAAATGAGTCTCCTCTTGAGCTCTTGGAAACTCTTCTCGCATTCCACGCTCCATATAAATTTTGTATCTTTCCGAGTCAGCTGAGTTAACAGAGTAGCGATTCGAGAAATCCCTTCCATGAATCTTCGATAGTAATCAGCTAAGCCTACAAAACTACGTACTTCGATCACTGACTTCGGTTGCTCCGAACTTTGTATTGCTTCAATTTTCGCCGGGTCGATAGATACTCCATGTTTTGACACCACGTGCCCAAGGAATGCCACTTCCTCAATCCAGAACTCGCATTTCTTCAGTTTGGCATATAGATTGTTATCACAAAGCTTTTGAAGTACCAGCTTCAAATGGCGCTCATGATCTTCACATATTTTGGAATAGATGAGGATGTCATCAATAAAGACAACAACAAACTAATCCAAATATTCTTTGAACACACGGTTCATCATATCCATGAAAGCAGCAGGAGCATTAGTCAATCCAAAAGACATGACTAAGAATTCATAATCCCCGTACCGAGTTTGAAAGGCAGTCTTCAGAATATCCTCAATTTTAATCTTCCGTTGATGATATCTGGAACGAAGATCGATCTTTTAAAAGAATTGTGCTCCTTGCAACTGGTCAAATAGGTAATCAATGCGAGGTAACAGATACCTATTCTTGATGGTGACATGGTTCAATTCCCGGTAGTCAATATAAAGTCGCATACTCCCGTATTTCTTCTTTACGAATAACATAGGAGCACTCCAAGGAGATGTACTAGGACGAGTGAAACCGATGTCCAACAACTCATGTAGTTGAACCTTTAACTCCTGAAGTTCATTAGGAGCCATTCAATATGGGGTTTTAGAAATGGGTTTTGTACTAGGTTCAAGGTCAATAAAGAATTCAACTTCACGTTCTGGTGGTAGATGTAAGACCCCAACTTATTATTAATGAAATTTAATTTTCTCTATTTATTATTTTGAAATAGTAAGGGTTGATTTGATTAATGTGGATAGTTAGGGGTTAAATACGCAAATATTTCAAAATAAGCAAGTAGTTATAAAATATTCATTGTTGTTGGGGAATATTCGTTTGGTCGTGGAATATTAAATCTTTGTGGGGAATATTAAAACGACGGTAGCCTTGACCATGTGTGGGCCCCATAACGGAAAGCGATTGGATGAAGAAAATGACAAATATAAGTTGGTTAAAAATAACTTGGCGTAGTTATTTATGAATTAAAGATCGTTGGAATACCCGGTGGTTAAAATCTGATGTCTGGCGTGGTTGCAAAGATAGCACCAGATTATTGCAGTATTGTTGAATTATTGATCCTTACGTGAAGAAGGCTTTACTCAATAATTTTCACATGAATTCTTTATTCAATATTTTATTTTATTGATTCGATAATTCTTTGCGTTGATATTTTATATTATTGTTGTTCAATAATTGTCAACGCACATTATCTCCATTATCGGATCAATAATTCATATTATTTAAATAATATTATTAGATAGCATTATTGGCAATGTCTAGAAAGTTACATCGAGGAGAGGTTTGGTCACCTAATTGCTTGCGCCCGATGAAGGAGAAATCCTTATTGAAAGCCCCTCTTTCACGGGAGCGGCTGGTCATCATAATGGTGATTACGTAATATTATTTGTGAATAATTAATTATTGATTTATATGATAAGAAAATATTTATAAATGATGGATTTATTTGTTTTATGTGGTTATAATTGAATGATTAAATGTTGAGGTGTTTTATCAAGTAATTTTTGCCGGAATGGAGGTATTAAAAATCAAATCAAGATTTTTTACGATATATTGTGTGAGTTATAATTTTTAATCCGACCGTTGGATCGTTGTAATTTTTGGATATGTTATACATACATAAGTTGAGTATATGTCCACAAATTTTGAACCGATTAAAAAAGAACGAATGATTTGTTATGAATTTTAAGAGGTGGTGATTCGGAAATTAGGTTTATAATTGATTTTGGTGGAAAATTCTAGAATTGAGTGGGCCCCACTTGTGGTTGGTGAAGAAATGTGCTGAATTTTATTTCAAATGTGGTGGTGGCAATAGTAGCGAGGTAAAGCCATCGGTAGCAGGTCAAGTCCGTGCCTTGGCGGGCTAACATTTTCCTATAAATAGAGGACTAAGTTAGAATTGAAAATCACACCGTAAACATAAGCTTTTCTCTTTCTCTCTATATTATTGAGGCGTATTTTGTGAGTATTTAGATACTTTGAGAGTTCTTTGTTCAAGACAAATTTCATTCAAAGATCACTTCCGACCTTTCATTTCAAAATCTTGATTCTTTGAGGTAAGGGATGTTATTTTCTTCTCAAATGATATTATTTCTTCAATATCATTATGCTGAAATATTGGTTGGAACTTTTTATCAAATTTGGAACTTTTTCATGTCGGGGTTACTATTCAGGAGTTACTATTCACGAGTTACTATTCATGAGTTACTATTCACGAGTTACTATTCACGAGTACTATTCATAAAGCGTGAAGATGTTTTTGTGGAATTTCTATCTTTTGGTGTCGGATTTACTATTCATGTATACGGTCTTATTCACATATCTGACTATTCACGATATCGGCACTATTCATAGAAAAATAAAATTTCTTCTTTTTGTACAAAACATCTATTACGGATATTAGCTTTGATTGTATCCATGTTTTGATCATTCTTGAATTTTACACCACTATAATTATTTTGAGGTATTTTTGGACGTGGATAAAACCAAGTACGAATCCTTAATCCTTAATCCTTATCATTTTGTTTCTTTTGGATTCGCTTTTTAAAAATATTTTCATCATCCTCAATCTTAAATGATGATATTATTGAATATCTTTGGCTCAGTAGTAAAGAAGATGAATGATTTCTGAAGAATATCTTTGGCTTTGTAGTGCAAAGATGAGCAGTGTTTAAATGAACATGACTAATCGATGAATATCTTTGGCTCAGAGTGCAAAGATGAATATTTGATTTCGGATGTATATTGATTGATGTTCTGGGGATAAAAGATAGCGATGAACTTTTAAATTCATACATAGAAGATAGTAGTTTGCATTCTCTACTTAACTCTTCTAATGAATTATTACTTCACTGCTGAATATTGATTTAAAATTTGTTGTCTATTGTATTCTATTAAATTTTTCCCTGTTGAAGACTAACGGTAATTTGTTGTATATTATCTTAGTCATAATATTCTTTCTTGAGCTAGTTGAGCTCACCCTTTTCCTTTTTGTTCCATTTTTCTCTCGGAGGCGAGAATATAAGCGAGTACGAGTGGGGTATGGAATGAAAGTTTTAGAAAGGATTGTTTAGTAGTCCTCACCATTTTGTAAAATAATGTATCAATAAATGTGATGAGGATTTATTTGAGTATAGATATTATCAGAAGATAATATTTGTATTCAAACTCACGATTTCTTGTTGTAATAATAAAGTTGTAGTTGTTTCTGTACCATGTATTGACAACTCAGAATAGGTGATGTATACCTATTTTGGGGGCGTCACAGTAGACAATGATGTTCTTCAGGAAATACGTCAGGAAATTGACTAACAATAGAAATATTATTCAAATCTGACGTGTTTTTGTTCAAGTCCGTGACATGGGCTAAGAAAGCTTGACATCCGTTTTTTAATAAACGAATAGCTTTATGGCTTGATATGACAGTGATTGACTTTAGTGGTTTGGTTGCTTGAATTCGCATAACAGGTTGGTTAGGATTATGAAAACTAACAACCTTATGAAAATAATCAGTTTTAACATGATGAGTGGTTAACCAATCAATCCCTAAAATTACATCAAATGCAAGAATTTTCAATGAAATAAGATCGGAAGGTAATGTGATGGTACCAACTTGGATCAAGTAATATTTATAAATAGTAAATGTAATGAAAGTTTCTCCTAACGGAGTCTCAATAGATAAGTCAAAGCCTAATTTCTCCGGAGTCAAGTTCAAACGTTGAGCACAAGCAGGAGAGATAAAAGAATGGGTAGAACCGGTATCTAATAAGGTATAAACTTTGCAAGTGTTTATGATTAGCTTACCCATGATCTCGTTCGGGTTTCTCGCGTTTTGGGCAGTCACAACAAACGCCCTTCCAGGAACCACTGACTTTGACTTGTCTGGGACAGCCTTTGGAGTCATAATCCCCGTTGAATTTAGTTTTGCAACAAGACAATCTCTAGCTATATGACCTTCCTTTCCACAGTTATAACACACCTTGGATTGTTATGGGCAGTTTGGGTTGATGTGTCCCTCTTTCCCACATTTATAACAAACGACCGATGATCGTTCTCCTCCCCTAAAAATAGTTGATGTTTGTGTTGATGTCTTCACGTTATCATTGTTGTACCTTCTCTTTTTGAAATCTGCCCCCAACTCGTTTCTTCTACCATCATGGCCACGATTACCACCAGAGTGGTTACCGCTTTTGTACGAATGTTTTCCTCCCCACTGGTTGTCATTGCTCCGATGACTGCTGTCATCGGTATGACCCTAGTTGTGGTCCCTCGGTTGAACATACTCATTATCTCGCTCTAATAATTGAGCCCTTTTTACAATATCTAAATATAAAGAAAATTTATGAGAAATAAGATATTGTCGAATCTCGGGTTTTAGACCTCTCATAAACATCTACGCACAACCTTGTCTTATGACAACACGAGGTTGCATGTCATTAGACATCTTTTATGATAGTGGCAAAACACCCTTCCAACGTTGGGTTCACCTCACCCTATATGATTCACCAAATATAACTACTAAATGATGTATAAAATATAACACACTTTTCTATACTATTTAGGGAGAACTTCCACCGCTAGAGACCACCGTTCTATTCCCCTGTTACCCCTGCTCGACCCAACTACACTCTTATTACCTGAAAGGAATTGTGAAGCAAAAGGGTGAACTCAACTAGCCCAGTAAAGAATATCATGACTAAAGATAAATAAATTATCAATAGCCTTCAACAGTAATAAATCAGAGATTTAGAACATATGGTAGATGATAAAAAATTTCAACCATAGTTGCAGCGGAACGAGCAATCCATTAGAAGAATCAAATAGACCATAAAGTCTATTATCTTCTCCATGTTAAAAATCCACCAACATTGTTTTATCCCTGTAACATCAATCAACAGTTCTAGTCCACAATCATATTAATAACTCATAATCATAATTGTGATTCTAAATTCCTCTTCGCATCCAGGACGAAGATAATTTACATCACATGTCTTTACCTGAAACATCAAAGATCATGGTTATACTAAATCACAGTTCCTGTTCATAATCATACTAATAAGTTCATCTTTGCACTACGGGCCAAAAATATTCATCAACAATTCATCTTTGCACTACTGACCAAAGATATTTAACAACATGTCATCTTTGCACTATGGGCCAAAGATATTCATCAACAATTCATCTTTGTACTACAAGCCAAAGATATTCCTCAACAGTTCATATTTAGACTATAGGCCAAATATATTAATATCTCAAAGAAATATATAATCATTTTAGAATTTATATAAACAATAATTATAACCATGTTGATCAATTCACCTTTGCACTTAAGCTAAAGATATTTAATTATAAATTCAATGGTCATGATCATACAAGTCAACAATTCAACTTTGCACTACTGGCCAAAGAGAACCCATAGTTACGATCATACCAATAATCCACCCATCTTTACACTCAAGTCAAAGAGAAATTTCTTCACCAGGATTATAAAAATGTTATATATGATAATAAAAATAATATGATCAAAACATGGATTTAATTTCAAGAGTAAGATTCATAAATCAACGATAATTTGGTCAGAAAAAGAAACCAATTTTGTCATGAATAGTACCCGTGAATAGTAACTCGTGAATAGTAACTCATGAATAGTAACTCATGAATAGTAACCCCGACATGAAAAAGGTAGAAATTCCAAAATAAAATCTATACCAATATTTCGGTATAATGATATTGAAAGAATAACATTTCTTAAACTTATAAACAATTTATTTTAATTATTTACACTTTACTAAATAATGCATTTAATCATCCTAAAATGTCAAACTAATAAGATTTCATCACCAATAACCAAAACCCTCATCAAAAATCTGCATATACCTCATATAGGATTCTCAAGCCATAAAATCCTATTTTCCAATTTTCTTACTTCACATAACATATTTAATTCATTTACTCATAACTAGTCTATTTTTATGAAAAATACCAAATCAGTACAAACAAATTTTCTTTTCTGGGATTTAGTAGAATATAGTTCCATATTGAACATATATTTTTCTCATAATTTTTAAAATTCATTTACTATTTTTCATATAGCCAAAACAACCGAATATTTAGATATTTATCATAAACAGTATTTTAGTCCAAAAATTCCAAAATTTACAGAGTATACTTCTATTATATACATGTACTCCCAATAAAAATTTCATCAATTTTGGAGTTAACCACAAGGAGTTATAAGGGTTTACTTTTAAAATAGTCTTTTCCCATAAAATTCATAACTCTTAATCTATACATCCAAAAATCACCATTTTTGGACACAATCAAGAAAACTCATCAAATTATCATTTCAAATTTTTTCAGAATTTTTGAGGGTCGGAAAAATTACGAAACTGAAAAACATAATAACCCTTATAATCCCTAACCTCAAAAGAGCAGTACTTCTGATCGGAATATCGGTATAAGGCCGAAGGAAACTTACACTGATAAATAGAAACTCACAAAGTATCTAAATACTCATAAAATACACTTGATAATATAGAGAGAGAAAGCTTATGTTTCTGGTGTGATTTTCAATTCTAACTTAGCCCTCTATTTATAGAAAAATGTTAAGACGTCAAAAGCAAACTTGACTGCCACTACGATGGCTTTTACTCGCTACTATTGCCACCCACCACATTTGAAATAAAATTCAGCACATTTCTTTACCAACCACAAGTGGGGCCCACTCAATTCTAGAATTTTCCACCAAAATCATTTATAAACCTAATTTCTGAATCAGCCACCTCTTAAAATTCATAACAAATCATACGTTCATTTTAACGGTTCAAAATTTGTGGATATATACTCAACTTATATATGTATAACATATCCAAAAATCACAACGATCCAGCTGGATGATTAAAAATTATAACTCACGCAATATATCTCAAAACACTTTGGTTTGATTTTTAGTACCTCCATTCAAGACAAAAATACCGATAAAACACCTCAACATTAACTCCTTCATTTTTAACCACAATAAATATATCCAACATTTATATCCACATAAAATAAATATTTCCTTATCATATGAATCAATAATTAATTATTCATAAATAATATTACTGTAATCACAATTATGATAATGAGAATGCTCCAGGAAAGAGGGGCTTTCAGATAAGAATTTCTCCTTCTTGGCCGCCGTGATAGGTGACCAAACCTCTCCTCGATGTAACTTTCTAGATATTGCCAATAATGCTATCTCATAATATTATTCAAATAATATGAATTATTGATCCGATAATGGAAAATCACATGCGATGACAATTATTGAAACAACAATAATATAAAATATCAACACAACAATTATTGAACCAATAAAATAAAATATTGAACAGTAATTACTGTAATAATTATTGAGTAGTGTCTTCTTATGTAAGAATCAATAATTCAAAAATACTATGCAATCTGGTGTCTTCTGCAAGTAACAACGCAGACATTTTACTTTACCCACGGGTATTCCAAAAGATAATAACGATGCGATTACGTCGTTATTTATAAAAACTCAAATTTGTCGGTTTCTTCATCTGACAGTTATTCTATTATGGGGCCCACAAATGACTGCGCCATCGTACGAATATTCCCCGACAACAAGAATATTCCACGACCAAACGAATATTCCCTGACAACAATAAGTATTTTATAGCCACTTGCGTATTTTGAAAATTTTATATATATCACCTTTAATTTTAAACTTCTTTTTTTTTATCAATTTAACCATTTACTAAATAGGAAAATTGAATACTTTTATTTCATAAAATTCGGGGTCTTACAATCTCCCCGCCTTATGAAATTTTGTCCCCGAAATTTACGTACCTGATAATTCAAAAAGTTGAGAATACCTTGCTTTCATTTCAGATTCCATTTTCCCTGTCATCAATGATTTCTCCATTTCTTATATCCTGTATTTCAGATATCATTCTAGAATACAGCTTCAAAACAAGGGTTAATTTAACAAATTAACATATCACATACACTACTACAAAATAGTAAATAGACAACGCGGAAAAAACGTTGTGGTTTCAATCAGAAAAACGTCGTGGTTAAGGGTGTTGTCTATTTGACACCCTTACACAACGTTTTTAAAACGTTGTAGTTAAGCACAATACACAACGTTATTTAGAAAAAAAAACGTTGTAGATTTATTTTTCAAAAATTAGCAGATGCTTAAAAACGTTGTAGAAGGTATGATTCCACAACGTTTTTTGGATAAAAATATTGTTTAGTATATCAGACAACGTTTTTTAAATGTTGTATATAAAAAAAAAAAAAAAAAGATGTGATTCACCTATATTACTAAAACGACATATGATATGCTAATGCCATGATATATAGCCAAAATGTATCAACCATTCAAAATACATCCCAATAATACCATTCAAAATACATCTCAATAATACATCCCTATTCACAATTTATTTTCCATAAGAACCACTTGTTTAAAAATATAGACTAACAAACAAATGCTCTCTCAATCACTTTCCTTCACTGTTCACAACCTATGCATATTACAGAAACCAATTCCGTGAAACCTTGCTATAAACAAAAGAAAAGAGCAAAACTAAAGGTAAAACGAAACCTGTCCATAATCCTCCTCCAAGCCTGGAACCTTAACAAAAGCAAGACTGCACAGCTGAGCAAGGCTGAGGACACAGAAGAATCAAAAGGTCACAACTGACTATAAGCAACAACTTCTTGATTTCCATAGTCGATGTAAAACACTTCAAACTTGTCTTTTGGAGATTCAACAACACCTCGATGAGCATTCACAATCTTTACATATTGAATAACAAAAAGAGTAGAATAAGTAACACTGTTAAGAAATGAAGATAATTATAATCATTCAAAAAGAATGAACAACTAACCTGATCGACAACATTCCCCTGTGTGTCCTGAATAAGGGGGCAGTAATCCCCTAGGAAGAACTGTCAAAAATTTAATGTGCAGTCATCAAAAAAATAGTTGCACAAAAACAATCTTCGTAAAACCAGAACAGTAGTAAATCAAATACCTGGTCATATTTGGCATCCTTCTGGCACTCTCCTTGGCTAGTGTTTAACAGATAAATTTGTCCAACATCATCTGACAGTATAATAGACGTCCCAGACCTACGTTATAAAGACAAGAGTACACAAGTTCAATATAACTAACCAAAAGGTAGCAAAATTTCTAGTTCAATACCCAATCCACAAGGAAATTAGAGTGCATCTAATATGCTCCTCTTAGAAGCCAAGTCCTTAAGAGATCAGTTTTCAGAAAGTAAAGATGACTTCACACCATAGCAATGTAAATTGGCCAATCAATATCTAATAGATAGTTAAGTTTACAGTGTAGTGTGAAGAAGGAAGAGTATAAGCATATCAATTAATACAAACAATCAAACAAATAAGGAGAAGGGAATGCATGAGCATTACCTGTCTAAAATTCTTTTGCAAGTTCAGTGATTCAGTTTATTTAAGAATATTAATATAGATCTCCAAATTCGCAAGCTCACTTCAGGATTAGATGTATCACGCTTGATATGTGCATATAGATCCCAGTACAGTGGTGCCTTATAAAATAAGAGACATCATCTGGTCAGAACATAAGACTAATAAAAACTTACTTGTTTCCTGGGTCTGGCTCAGAACGGGAAGGGTTTGTCTCCACTGGTGCCACTCGTGTACATTATTGTACAGATGTTGAATGGTTGAGGTGGCACAAGGTCTGATGGGTACTCACTTCCCTGTAAAACAAGAGAATGGAGATTAGTAATAGAAGAAATCATGTCCAAAATTTTAAAAGAAGAACAACCTGATTCTAGCTTCGCTAGTGTGTGTGTGTGTGTGTGTGTGTGTGTGTGTGTGTGTGTGTGTTGTGTCGTGTTGGAGAACTTGTTTCCATGTGGGGGACAAGTATTGCCGTGCAAACAAGGGTCTTTTTCCAAAATACAGAACCAAAATCAGCTCTCACTCTATGAGTATGATTTTATTCCTATGGAGGATGCCCCATCTTTTTCTGCCTCTGTCAATGAAGTGAAGGAGACAATTGCTGCAACCACAAGTATCAAAAGCACCATAAAGCTTGCATGTTTTTACCTAAGCTTGTTTCTGCATTGCAATCTAAGGCTGCTATGAATGCAACTCATTTGTCAAATTTAGAATAATGAACTAGTGTCAAAACAGTTACCAAATACAGCGTGAATTCAACAAAATTGACAAAACAAAGAACCCTGTAGTTTGAATGTTTGCAAAAAATATGAAATTTGATAACAATTTCTACTTGTTGGTGTAGAATGAAGCAATGAAAAGGAAAAGAGGACTGATTGTTCCTCATGCTTTAATTTAAGTGATTGATTCCTAACTTGAATAAACAAATTAGAGTATGACATAACTTGAATGATGCTTGATACTGAAGTATATTCACTTTATGATAACATTATGTGCCAAAATTAAAAAAGAAACCTCATCGATAACATTGTTGACAGATGTCTGTACAGTTCCACTAGTTGCAGCTGCAACTCATGCAAATCCTCTTCAGAAACCCGACCAGCACAAAATATATCCCGATCTGTAAAATACTGAATCACAAACAAACTATTTATTACCAGACAATACTTATATTTTGATATAAAAGAAATGTGTCCTCGAATGTAATTCATGTTGAAGTATATCACAAAATCTAAAAATGCCAAAAATAAGAAAACTATGGATCAAAAAAAGCCAGAGAAAAAAAATAACAGCAAAATGCAACAAGTAGGCAACTGACATTGATTTAAACAATTGCATAGCAAAAACTTATAAATGGGAAACTTTAATGCGAACGTAAGTGGATTCTGAACATAATAAAATGTAGGTATTTGACATTTTGCATTAAATTACTTCAACACCGAACTGGAATCAAAGTTTAAATGCAAAGAAGTCACCACATGTGTTGCTAAATCGCCAATAGCCAGCCGTGAGAGAATAATTTTGGCTCCACTCTTCACACATTTATCCAACTTATCATAAATAATATTCCATTCAGCGTCAACAATCGACTGATACTGCAATGGGTCTGAAAGCCTGTAATATATGGGAGCAATAATTCACTAAGGTAAGCATTGTTTAACGCATGTATTTTGAAGGACCGCCAATATATCTGACCTTATCTCCGTATTTTCTTTTTCTGATTTTAGTTCCAGTTCAATGTCTAGTAAGAGTCCCGCATCATACCTCCAGGAACGTTTAAAAGCAACAATATTATTAGAATAAATACACGGGAATGCAGAAATATATGAACAATAGAAAGTATTCAAACGAAAGGCAGACCACGCAGTACTTTCTCAAAAATGGAAAATGTCATAACTACAATTAACTCAAAAAATCAGATCAACCAAAAAGATATTACTACTTATAACCTATGTCTACATTCTCTTAACCAGCAATTCAACACATACAAACTCCAAGAAGAAACAGTGCCCTGTTACATATTTGTAGAACCCATCTCAAATTCTAAAATGAAATAACATCTCAAATTCTGAATCCAGAACGTGCTAAAAGAACACAACGAACAGTGACAAAGAATATCACTTGCTACAGACCATAAAGAATGAGATCTCTCAAGTTTATCATTATCTGCTTAAGAAAAATCAAAGGATCTTACTGTCACATATATTTGTACTATTTTTATAACCATAACAGCCTCTTCTTTTTTTACTTGTTTGGACACCCACCAGAATAGGCTGCAATTGTTTTATGCCATATTAACACCAAACAAGCATTCATATTGTGTGAACTAGCTTAAACATTCAGCAATATGTGTAAGAAAGTTATATATACCTCCTGCATTAAATCACCGGGCAATAAACATATTGTTTCTCTGCACATAGGCATTATAAAATTTTTAATCTTTCTTCTGCTAACGTATAGAATTCTTACTCCCAAGGTAGTTTTGAGAAGCTGGTGCCACTACTGGAGAGGCTCAAGCTAAGATGTTCTAAACTTTTCAAAATCCATATTCTCACTCTACACATCTTGAATTTGACCACACCTAGCTAATCTTTACTATACTAATAAATAAAGAGTTGGGTACTGGACTTTGGTTGAGTTCTAACTTCTAAATATAACAGTTTCCAAAATCAATATGGATAGAACTTCACCAATTTTAAAATAAAGTCCTACAACCATATTCCAGCAATAATGACTGACATGTTATGGAGCAATACACACTCCTAAGAAATATGAAGTTTATATCAATCTCAATCAAAACCAAAAAATGAATGGAATCATATAAATTAAAACCACTAACATCCAAATCAGAACTAATTGTAAAATAAAAAAATTAATTCAAGAAATAGAAGAATATTGAATATCGATGGATGATTTGAAGACGACGGCTTCCCAACGTCACTTGGGTCCAAATTTGGGGCGGGGAGGTAGTTTTCCGTCGACGAGGCGGAAGGAGGCATCGTCGTCTCTATTACCGGTGAAGGAATCATCGCCAGTGAAGTCGAAGGCGGAATCAGCAGGGTTAGAGCGCTTCTAGGGTTTAACCGGTCCCCAGCCATCGGGGTTGAAGGGGACGGGACCGATTTCAAAGCCTACCATGTTGTTTTTCGATCAGATTTGAGGTGAGAGAGTGAAGATGAGTGAGATAAAGGGGAGGATGTAGAGATTGGGATTTGGGAGAGCGGGATTTGGGAGAGCAGAGAACTGCTTCAGATGTTGGAAGCGATGTTGGAAGGCTAGGAGAGAAAAAGACTACGTCTTTTAATTTTAACTAAGCTTCGTGTTTTTAATTTCAAGTTAATCTCCGTGTTTTTTTAATAGACAACGTTTTGAAAATAAAATGTTATCTAATTAAAACTAAAAAACATGTCATTTTAAATAGACAACATTTTTGCATATATATCTACAACATTTTTTTTAAAAACGTTGTAAAAAAAATACCACAACGTTTTTATAAAAAACTTTGTCTTTTAAGCGTTGTCTATTTACTATTTTGCAGTTGTGATAATATTCGTATATTATGGTACGACCAACAATAAATGTTTAGGTAGAGACACACTAGCGATGGATTTACTCATCTCTCCTCCTAGTTTCTATTCTCCAGATCTCTAAATGGAGACCATATCCTAAGCTCTAATACCATGTGTGACAACCCCAAAATAGGTCCATTCCACCCAACCTATTCTCGAGTCGCCAAATACGTGATGCATATAAAACAACTACAACTTTATTACAACAATTGTCGTCGTGCGTAATACAACAACACATATAATTGTGAGTTTTGATACAAATATATACCAACTGTGACTCTCATCCCAACCTTGGATAACACGTCACAATGGCACCTTACATAAAGGTAAGGTATAAAAGCTGTTTTAGAAATTAAAACCTTTGGGAAGTGCTCAAGGAAACCTTCGTACATGGGAGGCCACGCGTCAAGGTTGTATAGATATCATATGTCCACAGAATTATCCTTGGTTGACCCAATAGACCCCAAAGAAAAACGTAAAGATTACTATCATATTCTTTCCAATGATGAGTCTTCTCTTGACATATAACTATCTCCACTGTCTCCAGTTGAAAATTATATTTCAAATAAACTCTAAAATCATATAGGTAGTGCTCGTAGATATACTCAGCAAGTGGATGCGCACAACCTTGTCTTATGATAACACGAGGTTGTATGTCATTAGACATCTTGTATGATAGTGGCAAAACACCCTTCTAACGTTGGGTTTGCCTCACCCTATATGATTCACCAAATATAACTACTAAATGATGTATAAAATATAACACACTTTTCTATACTGTTTAGGGAGAACTTCCACCGCTAGAGACCACCGTTCTATTCCCCTGTTACCCTCGCCGATTCCAATTATACTCTTATTACGAAAGGAATTGTGAAGCAAAAGGGTGAGCTCAACTAGCCCAAATAAAGAATACCATGACTAAAGATAAATAAATTATCAATAGCCTTCAACAGTAATAAATCAGAGATTTAGAACATATGGTAGATGATAATAATTTTCAACCATAGTTGCAGCGGAACGAACAATCCATTAGAAGAGTCAAATAGACCATAAAGTCTATTATCTTCTCCATGTTAAAAATCCACCAACAATGTTTTATCCCTATAACATCAATCAACAGTTCTGGTCCACAATCATATGAATAACTCATAATCATAATCGTGATTATAAATTCCTCTTCGCATCCAGGACGAAGATAATTTACATCACATGTCTTTACCTGAAACATCAAAGATCATGGTTATACCAAATCACAGTTCCTGTTCATAATCATACTAATAAGTTCATCTTTGCACTACGGGCCAAAGATATTCATCAACAGTTCATCTTTGCACTACTGGTCAAAGATATTCAACAACAGGTCATCTTTGCACTACGGGTCAAAGATATTCATCAACAATTCATCTTTGCACTACATGCCAAAGATATTCCTCAACAGTTCATATTTGCATTACATGCCAAATATATTAATATCTCAAAGAAATTTACAATCATTTCAGAATTTATATAAACAATAATTATAACCATGTTGATCAATTCACCTTTGCACTTAAGCTAAAGATATTCGATTATAAATTCAATGGTCATGATCATACTAGTCAACAATTCAACTTTGCACTACTGGCCAAAGAGAACCCATAGTTACGATCATACCAATAATCCACCCATCTTTACACTCAAGTCAAAGAGAAATTTCTTCACCGGGATTATAAAAATGTTATATGTAATAATAAAAACAATATGATCAAAACATGGATTTAATTTCAAAAGTAAGATTCATAAATCAACGATAATTTGGTCAAAAAAAGAAACCAATTTTGTCGTGAATAGTACCCGTGAATAGTAACTCGTGGATAATAACTCATGAATAACTCGTGAATAGTAACCCCGACATGAAAAAGGTAGAAATTATGACGCCCCCAAATCCGGGTATCTTCCAACCCGACAGATGGTGCTACACGGTGCTAGTGTTCACACAAACATTCAATTGAAATGCCTAAAAAGAACGGAATAAGACGTTCAAAAGAATATTTACATACCACAGTTTCTTTACAACCAATACATTGTCTTTGTCATAATATTAATATTATTCCTTACAAAACCTATACTATTACATAAGCAATCTACGGGTTCGCCTTTGCCTTCCCTTTATCCTTGCCAGATCCATTTGTCCGTTCTATCTTAGCTGCATTCATATGGTTCAAGAAAGAATGAGCCTAACTAGCTCAGCAAGTACAACAATTCTAGTAAAATAGCATACTTGAAACATAGGAATCATATATCTTCTATAACTGGACAATAGTTACGAAGTACTATTGAGAATTCAAAATAGCACTTCTTTTCATTCAAAACGTTTTATAGCTACAATATTCAGTAAAACATCAATTCCGGTTCAAGACCGTAAGCATTTCATAAGTACTTTGAAAAGGACATCCCGACACGAAGTCCGTAAGTCCGGTATAGCTTACGAGCACGTCTAGGTGATCAGCCTATAGTACTCTATGTTGATCAACACTACATTCATTAAACGTGTATACGTTTAAGTTGTGGCAACCTCACGTGCCTTTCGTTTGACGACAAAACAATTTGAGCATACACAATCTACCTTTGAAAAACCACAACAATATTAGTTAGGTAAATCCTTATCAACACTTGATAGAATAACATAGCATACGTCTAGCCGAAAGGATTGGCTTTGACATTCCTCAAATACTAACTCATGTGAAGGATACATGAATCACAAAGACTTGCCCAGATCGAACTGGAACAAGGGTTAGAGTACTTGCCTTTAGCGTCTGCTACAAATTATAACACGTGCACTGTACGTCTTTAAGGTCTCTACATTAAATGATAGCATAACATAGAACATTAGGTCATGAATGATCATACATGGTTCCTAAAGAATCTTACCCTACTTCTCAATCTAATTAAGTATTAGATTTGTTATTATCGGTTTCGGCTTCCCGTAAGATCATTCTTTCATTCATTTGGAATTGATTTAATTAAACTGTAAGTGTTTATACATAAGGTTTCATATGTCTTAACAATGTTTCTTTATAATCCTTGTCCAATTGGTTATCAACTACTAACCATGTTCTATATGTAAACCTTTATTTATGTCTTGGTCTCGAGGTTTGTGGCCATGCACATACGGCTTTTACACTTGGTGCTTGTATTACTGGCGTCACCTTTGTTGCCAGTAAATCGAATCAATGTCATGCAATGAAGTCCCTTTTTGTTTGGTCGCTTGCTATGGCGCGAGTTCTTTGAGGGACTAAAGGCACTTTTAATGGTATTGCCGCTAAATGCTTTTTGAGTCGCGCATGGCATGGACTCTGTACACATCAAATTTTTTGACTGATTTTTCAAAAGTTGAGATTCCCGGACTCGTAACTTCTTCATTATAAGTCCGAATTGGCTCGTTCAAGAGCCTACGGGTCACAAATTACATACTCTATGCATTCATTCAAGAATTTTATCTATCTTACTTCGTTTGCTAAAATTTCACCTATTGGTCTATTTTAACGAAAATGATAAACGTTCGTGAACGTTCAACGTTCGTTTCTTCGTTCTAAGTCGGAATCCAGCAATTTTTGAGTCCGCAACTCTACAATGCCAAATATGACTTGTCTCCATCGAAAACCAATGTTTCCAACGTCAAACACAAAATACAACTTCCATTCCGAGAATTTCACGAATTTGACGACTATCGTTCAATCGTGTAAATTCTGGCGAAACCTCAATACTAATCATTCTAAGTGGATTTTAATCAACATGTAGACATTACAAGTTACTTATTACCCCAACTTATGATCAAAGTAGGTTTTAACTTATTCTCATACGTTAATTACTTACTTAACTTATGAACTCAATTTCTCATGCTTATGACTTAATATGAACTTAAGTCCATCAATCAATGTTCTCATACTATATTGATCATATGACAAACATATAACAAGTTGTGTTCAAGGCTATCAAATTATTTAGGTTCAAGTTGCTTATTCAACTTATTCGGCTTAATTCAATTGCTTATCCATTTCTCTTATGTGCTTAACATCTAAGTTCATTAGTGACACTTCTCTTATCAACCTACCATGATAGAGATAGAAGAGACAAGATCAATTACCTTTGAAGATTACTTCTCCTTCTTTGGAAATCTACAATTGATAAGTTAAGCTCAAAGTGCTTATTTTCTCTAACAAATAAGTTGTTTATGAGAGAGAGTTGTTGGATGAAATAACAAGCAACAAATGAAAAATGAGCTAGCTATTTATAGAAGTCTCTAAGCTAGGGTATAATGGTCATAAAACATCCCACCTCCTTAATTAACCTCCTTACTATTCATTACTTGTTGCCCACAACTCTTATCCCTTCCTTTGTAATTAATTAAAGTTCTTACTCACCACTCCAAGTGCTTGGTTACCACTTCACCCATGGGTTGCCCCATAGATCTTACTTTACCCATTGGATCATTCTTTGGGCTTAGTAGTTAACTTAATTAATTTATCTTTGGGCTTGCATCAATCTACCAAGAGCTTTATGTTATTACTATTTGGGCTTTAAGGATAATCTCACATAGGTTTACACCTTAATCTTATTAGACTTATATTTCATACAAAGTTACCTTAATTTATTTCATTAGGTTTTAATACCTCTATTCCCAAATTAAGTCCACATGCGAATTATTGCATTTTCCATACTTAGATTATTATTACATAATCCATCTCGCCTTGATAATCTAACATTACGTATTTCTTGGAAATTTGAAAATAATTCCCGAGCGATAAACGATGAATAGTGTTTTTCGTAAACTTTCTCGGAAAATATTTATTTTCATCTTGGAAAATCAAACACTTTAATTCTCTCATGTGGTTCGAATACTACGATATTCCGATGTTTCTAGGTTATAGAACGACATACATCTTATTAACACATATAATAACAATTAATATAATTGTATTCAATATTTAATTAATTCAAATATTTTTACAAAGGATCCAAATTTCTCGGGCGTTACATTCTTACCCCTTATAAAGATTCTGTCCCCAGGATCTCGCCCTATATTACTCAAACAAAAGAGGATAATTCTTTCTCATCTTTTCTTCAAGTTCCCACGTTGCTTCCTCCACATCGTGGTTCTTCCAAAACACCTTTACTGACGGTATTACCTTGTTTCGTAGAACTTGCTCTTTTCTATCGATGTTTTGAATCGGCATCTCTTCATATGTTAAATCCTTCTCAAATAGAATAGGCTCATATTCTATCGCATGCTTGTAATCCGGTTTGTAAGGACGTAGCATTGAAACGTGAAATACATTATGTATTCGCTCTAGGTCTGGAGGTAACGCTACCCTATAAGCTACCTCACCTACCCGTTCTAATACCTCAAAAGGTCCTATAAACCTTGGGCTTAGTTTTCCCTTCTTTCCAAAGCGTATCTTTCCTTTCCAGGTAGATACCTTAAGAAATAAGTACGAACCTACCTCAAACTCTCAATTCTCTCGATGTAAGTCTGCGTATTTCTTCTGTCTGTCTTGAGCTGCTACAAGACGCATTCGAATCAACTTCACCACTTCCGCTATTTGCTGCACCAATTCTGGTCCCAGCATTCGGCGTTCTCCCACTTCATCCCAATACAACGGTGTTCTGCATTTTCTTCCATACAAAGCTTCATATGGCGGCATACCTATGCTTGCATGATAACTGTTGTTATATGCAAATTCTACTAATGGTAGATGATCATCCCAACTACCCTTAAAATCCATAACGCAAGATCTCAACATATCTTCTAACGTCTGAATTGTCCTCTCGCTCTGTCCATCGGTTTGTGGATGATAAGCCGTACTCAACTTCAACTGCGTTCCCAACTGTTCTTGAAGACTTCTCCAAAAGTTCGACGTGAATCATGGATCACGATCTGACACTATCGAAACAGGTGCTCCATGTCTGGAAATAATTTCCTTAACATAGAGTGTAGCCAACTGATCTAAGTTATACTTAATTTGAATTGGCAAAAAGTGAGCCGACTTTGTCAACCGGTCCACTATTACCCAAATCGCATCATACCCCTTCTGAGTCGTCGGAAGTCCCACCACATAGTCCATCGTGATATGCTCCCACTTCCACTCCGAAATCTCCAATGATTGTAACAAGCCACTCGGTCGTTGATGTTCGGCTTTAACTCTTTGATAATTCAAGCACCTACTCACATACTTGGCTATTTCTCTCTTCATGTTCGGCCACCAAAAACTTTGTCGAAGGTCTTCATACATCTTAGTTCTACCAGGATGAATCGAGTACCTCGAACTATGAGCCTCTTGTAAAACTTGCTCCTTTAATTCCGTCTCATTCGGAACCCAAATTCTTCCCTCAAATCTTAATAATCCTTCATTATCAAGACTAAACTTAATATCTTTTTCATTGGTCAACTACTTCTTCATCTGATCACACTCATCGGTTTTGAGCAGCACCTCCTTGACTCTCTCTACGATGGTAGATTGAATCTCTGCCGCATAAAGTCTCTGCTCTGCCTCACTTGGTAACTTCACTTCCAACTCCATCCTAGCCATCTTTGCTATTAACTCAGTTTGAGCTGTTAACAAAGACAACTTCTCCCAACCCTTTCTACTCAAGGCGTCAGCCACTACATTGGCTTTTCCAGGGTGATACAGGATTTCACAGTCGTAATCCTTTATCAACTCCAGCCACCTCCTCTGTCTCATATTCAACTCCTTCTGTGTGAAGATATATTTTAGACTCTTATGGTCCGTGTATATCTCACACTTTTCCCCATAAAGATAATGTCGCCATATCTTTAGGGCAAACACCACCGCAACCAGTTCGATCCAGATCATGAGTAGGGTAAACTTTCTCATAATCCTTCAATTGCCTAGATGCATACGCAATGACCTTGCCATTCTGCATGAGCACGCAACCCAGTCCTTTATGCGAAGCATCTCTATAAACTACAAAATTTCATGTGTCATCAGGTAATGACAAAACAGGCGCTTCACTCAACTTCTTCTTCAGTTCTTGAAAACTATCTTCACATTTCTCAGTCCATACGTACTTCACCGTCTTCCTCGTCAGGTTAGTCAGCGGAGTAGCTATCTTTGAAAAGTCCTGAATGAACCTTCGATAGTAACCCGCTAATCCTAGGAAACTTCGTACCTCAGTTGGTGTTTTTGGTTGTTCCCAATTCATCACGGCTTCCACCTTCGCTGGATCTACTGAAATCCCCTCATGGTCAATAACATGACCTAAAAACTGAACCCTCTCTAACCAAAATTCACACTTAGTAAACTTCGCATATAACTTCTCCTTTCTTAATGTCTCCAACACTATTCTTAGGTGTTCAACAAGATCTTCTGGCGTCTTAGAGTAGACTAGAATATCATCAATAAACACCACGACGAATTTGTCCAAATATTGTTTGAACACCCTGTTCATCATGTCCATAAATGCAGCAAGTGCATTAGTCAACCCAAATGACATCACCAGAAACTCGTAATGACCATAACGAGTCCTGAATGCTATCTTTGGCACATCTTCATTCCTAACCTTCAGCTGATGATACCTCGTCCTTAAATCTATTTTGGAAAAATATTTTGCCCCCTTCAACTGATCAAAAAGATCATCAATCCTGGGCAATGGATACTTATTCTTTATCGTTAACTTGTTCAACTCTCCGTAGTTGATACAAAGTCTCAGCGATCCGTCCTTCTTCTTCTTGACAAAAAAGACCTGTGGTGCTCCCCACCATTGAAACACTAGGTTGAATGTACTTCTGTCCAACAATTCTTGCGGTGTACCATCAACTCCTTCATCTCCACTCGGCACCATACGATACGGTGGTTCGGAAGCTAGGTGCCGCTCCCGGCACAATATCTATTATGAACTCGGTCTCCTATCCGAGCGGAAGACCGGTAACTCACTTGGAAATACATCCACGAACTCACTCACTATAGGTATTTGTTCCATGGTCGCTCCCACTCTCTAGGTATCAACCACATGACACAAATAACCTACACACCCATTCCTCAATAATTTCCTAGTTTGTGTCATGGTAAGACAACACGAACGTCCCGGCGATTTAGACCCGAAAAATATTACATGAGATTGGTTTAATGCTTTAATGTTTACGCATTTCTTTTGACAATCTATTATTACTCCATGATTTATCAACCAATCCATTCCGAGGATTACATCGAATTCTCCTAACTTTATCGGTATCAGATCTACCGATAATTTACAAGCTCTAATGTCTACGCAACAATTCTTATGAATATCTTCAATAGGAATTATCTCCTCGTTTGCTACCTTAATGTTCAAGGGTATAAGCAACTTCTCGGGAAGTAATCCTAGTCGTCTAGCAAAATCACATGCGATAAACGAACAAGTAGCACCCGAGTCAAACAGCACGTATGCATTTAATTCGTTGAGCGGAATAATACCTGCAACTACGTCCCCCGAAGCCATTGCGTCTTGAACGATCATATTACAGGTACGGGCCATCGGCCTACCCAGCTGCGCTGGACCCCCAATAATTAACTTACTACTATTGGCGCCCTTATTCCCGTCTGTCCCCTTCTTTGGGCAGTTCTTTGTCATATGGTCCGTAGATCCACATACAAAGCACCCATGATTCTTCTTCAGGCTTGGACAGTTTGGCGCAATATGCCCCTCCTGCCCGCAATTATAACACACGGCCTTTCCTTTGAGACAGACTCCTAGGTGAGTCTTCCCACATGTTTTACAGGCCTCCATCATTCTCTTAGGGTCTCCTTGTTTCACTCTGGTATTCCCCGAGCTAACTACCCTCCTTTTATACCCTTCGCCACTCCCGCTGGCACCTTCAATCTTCACTCCTCCATCAACCTTCCCCTTGCTTTTCTTGTCCTTGTGGTATTGGCTCAACGCCTCGCTACCACCTTCGGCAATTATTGCCTTCTCTAACACAATCCCAAAAGAAGTACTTTGGAATACAGAGATACGATTATAGAGCCAGGGTTTCAAGCCCTGCTCGAATCGTCGAGCTTTCCTCACCTCGGTATCCACTTGATGTGGAGCGAACCTTGCCAGTTCATTAAACTTGGAGGTATACTGGGGAACTGTCATGTCCCCTTGTTTTAAATCTAAGAATCGCATCTCCATCCTTCCCTGTATGCTTGTGGGAAAGTAGTTCTCGTAGAATATTTCCTTGAACCTCACCCACGTTATAGCATCTTTTCCGGCCCTCGCCTGATTGGCCTCCAACCAAAAGTTAGCCTCTCCCTTCATCATGTAGGTTGCAAAGGCAACCTTTTGGGCCTCATCGACATTTGCTATTACAAATGCCTTCTCAATCTCCCTAACCCACGTTTGGGCTTCGATAGGGTCCGTAGTTCTTTTGAACTCCAGCTGACCCACACTCTTAAAGTCCTTAAATGTAGTAGCTCGTACTACACCAGGATTTACGGGGATATTAACCCCAGTTTGGTTAAAGGCTGCGGTTAAAAGGTTCAAAAATTCTTGCATGGGGTTAACTGGACCTCCCTCCGGTTGATTTGTGTTCTCACCTTTGAGTGCGGGTACTCTTTTGGCGGCATTTCTTCATTATAATAAACACATATTTCGTAATTAAGCATTTCCTGTCAGTTAGTTATTATTCCATATTTAAACAATAACTTAAAAATTCATTACTCAACATTTTCGAAAATGAAAACTTATATTAATTCATCTTAGTATAATACTACATCTGTTACATAAAACTGCCTAAGCTGGATACATTACTTTCCCGCTATTGCTTTCTAAAAATTGGGATTTACAAAAGACTACCCTTAATTATACAAAAGAGGGCTTTACGTCATTACTAAATACACAAATATGTACATACCTAATTACTTTAACAACTACTTGATCATATCTGCCTTAAGGCATTCTCGAAATCTGGCTTGGCAAGATCGACAATAATATCACGATTGATAAGATATCGCGATCTCCGCCTGCCTCTACCTGGGATACCCAAGCACTACCTACAACTGGAAATCCTCATGAGAACTCCCATGGATATAGGACATTCTCCTATCTTACATTTCTTGGTCTTTAGCTCACTCCTAAGCTCAAAGACCTCTTGTTTTAGCTCACGGACTTTGTCCTTAGCCAAAACTCTCTCGTCATGTTCCTGTTCCCACATGGACTCCACGTCCGTCTTGTCCTCTATAATCGCTTGAAGCTCCGCCTTCAGCTCTTTTACCTCTTGACAATAGTGTGCGCTCCTATTTATCACTGACATGAACAGTGACATCATCGACTCTCCTAGAGTTATCTCTGCTGCTATAGCCACTGGATTGAAGGATACTACCTCCACTTCGTCTTCTATCATGTCGTCAAATACAGACATGAGGTTTAAGCTTTCAGAGTCTCCGGACTCCACCACAACTACCTCAGGATCTGCTGCTATGGGGTTCGGTATGATTTCTATCTGGTTTACCAACCCTTCGCTGACTACTTTTACATCCCTATTTTCACCTGACATCTATAACAACACACAAAGTTGATTAGTAAACGTTAGTAGAATAATAAAAACACGTAACATGTATAATGCATTTTTATAAGTTTAACTTACATCTTTTATTCTTTGACTTTTCTTAAGGTTATGACTTAAGGTTTTACTTCGCCCATTAAGTTTTATAACCTAATGCTCTGATACCAACCTGTGACGCCCCCCCAATTTGGGTATCTTCCAACCCGACAGATGGTGCTACACGGTGCTACAGTTCACACAAACATTCAATTGAAATGCCTCAAAAGAACGGATATGTTCTATATATATATATATATATATATATATATATCAAAAGAATATTTACATACCCCAGTTTCTTTACAACCAATACATTGTCTTTGTCATAATATCAATATTATTCATTACAAAACCTATACTATTACATAAGCAATCTACGAGTTCGCCTTTGCCTTCCCTTTATCCTTGCCGGATCCATCGGTCCGTTCTGTCTTAGCTGCATTCATATGGTTCAAGCAAGAATGAGCCTAACTAGCTCAACAAGTACAACAATTCTAGTAAAATAGCATACTTGAAACATAGGAATCATATATCTTCTATAACTGGACAATAGTTACAAAGTAATATTGAGAATTCAAAATAGCACTTCTTTTCATTCAAAACTGTTTATAGCTACAATATTCATTAAAACATCAATTCCGGTTCAAGACCGTAAGCATTTCATAAGTACTTTGAAAAGGACATCCCAACACGTAAGTCCGTAGAAGTCCCAGATAGCTTACGAAAGCACGCCTAGGGATCAGCCTATAGTACTCTATGTTGATTAACACTACATTCATTAAACGTGTATACGTTTAAGCTGTGGCAACCTCACGTGCCTTTCATTTGACGACAACACAATTTGATAATACACAATCTACCTTTGAAAAACCACAACAATATTAGTTCGGTAAATCCTTATCAACACTTGATAGAATAACAAAGCATACGTCTACCCGAAAGGATTGGCTTTGACATTCCTCAAATATTAACTCATGTGAAGGATACATGAATCATAAAGACTTGCCCAGATCAAACTGGAAAAAGGGTTAGAGTACTTGCCTTTAAATATTCGCTACAAATTATAACACGTGTAACTATACGCCTTTAAGGTCTCTACATTATATGATAGCATAACATAGAACATTAGGTCATGAATGATCATACATGGTTCCTAAAGAATCTTACCCTACTTCTCAATCTAATTAAGTATTAGATTATTATTATCGGTTCCAGCTTCCCGTAAGATCATTCTTTTATTCATTTGCAATTGATTTAACTAAACCCTAAGTGTTCATACATAAGGCTTAATATGTCTTAACAATATTTCTTTATAATCCTTGTCTAATTGGTTATCAACTACTAACCATGTTCTATATGTAAACCTTTATTAATGTCTTGGTCTTCGAAGGTTGTGTCATGGCCGCTTAACTTTACACTTGGTATTGCTCACGGCATCACCTTTGTTGCTTAGAAACCGGAGGACTGCGTATGAGTCCCTTTGACGCGAGTCCCTTCAAGCATCGGGTCAGTTTGTGGATGGATGAGTTTGTAGGGGACTAAGGCCACTGAATATTTGAGTATTTGTGTACTACGGCTTAACCGGAAATTTTTTTTGAGTTTTTCAAAAGGCCTTGAGACTCGTAACTTGCAATTAAAATTTTTGACTGATTTTTCAAAAGTTGAGATTCCCGGACTTGTAACTTCTTCGTATCTATCTTACTTCGTTTGCTAAAATTTAACCTATTAGTCCATTTTAACGAAAACGATAAACGTTCGTGAACGTTCAATGTTCGTTTCTTTGTTCTAAGTCGGAATCCGGCCATTTTTGAGTCTGCAACTCTACAATGCCAAATATGACTTGTCTCCATCGAGAACCAATGTTTCCAATGTCAAACACAAAATACGACTTCCATTCTGAGAATTTCACGAATTCGACGACTATCGTTCAATCGTGTAAATTCCGGCGAAACCACAATACTAATCATTCTAAGTGGATTTTAATCAACATTTAGACATTACAAGTTACTTATTACCCCAACTTATGATCAAAGTAGGTTTTGACTTATTCTCATACGTTAATGACTTACTTAACTTATGAACTCAATTTCTCATGCTTATGACTTAATATGAACTTAAGTCCATCAATCAATGTTCTCATACTACATTGATCATATGACAAACAAATGACAAGTTGTGTTCAAGGCTATCAACTTATTTAGGTTCAAGTTGCTTATTCAACTTATTCGGCTTAAGTCAATTGCTTATCCAATTCGTATATGTGCTTAACATCTAAGTTCATTAGTGACACTTCTCTTATCAACCTACCATGATAGAGATAGAAGAGACAAGATCAATTACCTTTGAAGATTACTTCTCTTGCTTTGGAAATCTACAATTGATAAGTTAAGCTCAAAGTGCTTATTTGCTCTAACAAATAAGTTGTTTATGAGATAGAGTTGTTGGATGAAATAACAAGCAACAAATGAAAAATGAGCTAGCTATTTATAAAAGTCTCTAAGCTAGGGTATAATGGTCATAAAACATCCCACCTCCTTAATTAACCTCCTTACTATTCATTACTCGTTGCCCACAACTCTTATCCCTTCCTTGGTCATTACTTAAAGTTCTTGCTCACCACTCCAAGTGCTTTGTTACCACTTCACCCATGCGTTGCCCCATGGATCTTACTTTACCCATTGGATCATTCTTTGGGCTTAGTAGTTAACTTAATTAATTTATCTTTGGGCTTGCATCAATCTACCAAGAGCTTTATGTTATTATTACTTGGGCTTTAAGGATAATCTCACATAGGTTTACACCTTAATCTTATTAGACTTATATTTCATACAAAGTTACCTTAATTCATTTCATTAGGTTTTAATACCTCTATTCCCAAATTAAGTCCACATGCAAATTATTGCATTTTCCATACTTAGATTATTATTACATAATCCATCTCGCCTTGATAATCTAACATCACGTATTTCTCGGAAATTCAAAAATAATTCCCGAGCGATAAACGGTGAATAGTGTTTTTCGTAAACTTTCTCGGAAAATATTTATTTTCGTCTTGGAAAATCAAACACTTTAATTCTCTCACGTGGTTCGAATACTACGATATTCCGACGTTTCTAGGTTATAGAACGACATACATCTTATTAACACATATAATAACAATTAATATAATTTTATTCAATATTTAATTAATTCAAATATTTTTACAAAGGATCCAAATTACTCGGGCGTTACGAAAATTCCACAATAAAATCCATACCAATATTTCGGTATAATGATATTGAAAGAATAACATTTCTTAAACTTATAAACAATTTATTTTAATTATTTACACTTTACTAAATAATGCATTTAATCATCCTAAAATGCCAAACTCATAAGATTGCATCACCAATAACCAAAACCCTCATCAAAAATCTGCATATACCCCATATAGGATTCTCAAGTCATAAAATCCTATTTTCCATTTTTCTTACTTAACATAACATATTTAATTCTTTTACTCATAACTAGTCCATTTTCATGAAAAATACCAAATCAGTACAAACAAATTTTCTTTTCTGGGATTTAGTAGAATATAGTTCCATAGAACATATATTTTTCTCAGAATTTTTAAAATTAATTTACTATTTTTCATATGGCCAAAACAACCGAATATTTAGACATTTATCATAAACGGTATTTTAGTCCAAAAATTCTGAAATTTACAGAGTATACTTCTATTATATACATGTACTCCCAATAAAATTTTCACCAATTTTGGAGTTAACCACAAGGAGTTATAAGGGTTTACTTTTAAAATAGTCTTTTTTCATAAAATTAATAACTCTTAATCTATACATCCAAAAATCACCATTTTTGGACACAATTAAGAAAACTCATCAAATTATCATTTCAAATCTTTCCAGAATTTTTGAGGGTCAGAAAAATTACGAAACTGAAAAATATAATAACCTTTAAAATCCTTTACCTCAAAAGAGCAGTACTTCTGATCGGAATATCGGTATAAGGCTGAAGGAAACTTGCGCTAATAAATAGAAACTCACAAAGTATCTAAATACTCCCAAAATACATTCGATAATATAGAGAGAGAAAGCTTATGTTTCTGGTGTGATTTTCAATTGTAACTTAGCCCTCTAGTTATAGGAAAATGTTAAGACGCCTCAAGGCAGACTTGACCGCTACCGATGGCTTTTACTTACTATTGCCACCCACCACATTTGAAATAAATTTCAAAGACATTTCTTCACCAACCACAAGTGGGGCCCACTCAATTCTAGAATTTTCCACCAAAATCAATTATAAACCTAATTTCGAATCACCACCTCTTAAAATTCATAACAAATCATACGTTCATTTTAACGGTTCAAAATTTGTGGACATATACTCAACTTATATATGTATAACATATCAAAAATCACAACGATCCAACTACGATTAAAAATTATAACTCACATAATATATCTCAAAAACCTTTGGTTTGATTTTTAATACCTCCATTCAAAATAAAAAATACCGATAAAACTCCTCAACATTAACTCCTTCATTTTTAACCACAATAAATATATCCAACATTTATATCCACATAAAATAAATATTTCCTTATCATATGAATCAATAATTAATTATTCACAAATAATATTATGTAATCACAATTATGACAACCGGTAGTTTCCGTGAAAAGAGGGCTTTCCGATAAGAATTTCTCCTTACTAGCGCGCAATTAGGTGACCAAACGTCTCCTTGACAGAACTTTCTAAACATTGCCAATAATACTATCTCATAATATTATTCAAATAATATGAATTATTTATCCGATAATGGGAAATACTGTGCAGTGACAATTATTGAAACAACAATAATATAAAATATCAACGCAGCAATTATTGAACCAATAAAATAAAATATTGAACAGTAATTACTGTAACAATTATTGAGTAGTGCCTTCTTACGTAAGAATCAAACATTCAAAAATATTGTGCAATACTGTGTGCTACTGTGTAACAACGTGTATTACTTTACTTTACCCACCGGGTATTCCAATAGTATTAACGGTAACGATTACGCCGTTATTTATAAAAACTCAAATTTGTCGTTTTCTTCATCTGACAGTTATTTTGATATGGGGCCCACAAATGACTGCGCCGTCGTACGAATATTCCCCGACAATAAGAATATTTCACGACCAAACGAATATTCTCCGACAACAATAAGTATTTTATAGCCATTTACATATTTTGAAAATTTTATATATATCACCCTTAACTTTAATTTTTTTTAATCAATTTAACCATTTACTAAATAGGAAAATTGAATACTTTTATTTCATAAAATTTGGGGTCTTACAGTGGTTTTAAAATTAATCAATCTGGACCGTCGGTGGTGGTTTTAAAAGTAAATCAATTTGTACCGTCGGTTGTGGTTTTAATAGTAAACAATATGGATCGTCCGTTCTAATAGTAAATCAATCTAGACTGTTCATGAATAAGTTACTATTTAGTCCATTCCCCTATAAATAAAAGCTTAATTCTTCTTTCATTCTCACAAATTCACTGAGATTCACAAGAGACACTATATAGAGAGAAACTATAGAGAGCAAGAAGAAGAGTATTCTGCTACTTCACTATCAAGTAAAGATCCAAATTTTCTACTAAGGTAAGGGATATTATTTCTTTCGTATTCATAAGGAATACTACTTTTCGTATTCATCCTTTAATATGTCGGAATAACCTGTCTACGCGGATTACGTACCGTATGATGGGTGAAAATCCATTTGCTATTTCGTATGTTATTTCTTTTCATATTCTTAAATCTAAACTTACTATGGTAAGTATTGCTTCTATAATCCCTGAAATTAGTGGGATATCCTTGAAGTTTTGTGCTTCATCCATTATCGTTTCATTGGAATATTGATCTGAACTTTCCTATTAAATATCAATATTTTCACCTGTGGTACTATTCATGGGTTACTATTCACCCGGTTACTATTCACTATAATATTATTCAGTCGGGTATTCGGGACACTTTTCATGACGGGGTACTATTCACGAGTTACTATTCACGGGTTACTATTCACCCGATTACTATTCACTCAAATATTATTCACTCGGGTATTTGGGGTACTTTTCATGTTGGGTTACTATTCACGGGGTACTATTCACCCGATTACTATTCACCCAAAAAATTGATTTCTTTTATGTCCAAAATATTTTTGATACATGGATATTATTCTTGAATTTTACTCCACAAAGCAGTATCATGTTGACAATTTGGACATTATTGAATACTGGATAAATTAAATTATGAATCTTTAAAATTTATCATTTGCGTTCATTTAATTGAATGCTTATATCATTGTCATCATCCTCATGCTTATATTATGATGAAAGTCATCTTTGGTTTATGTGCATAGATATTAGGGTTTTCGGCACAAAAACGCAGCGGAAATATTAAATAATCAAAGCAATTTTTGAAACCCAAAACAGGATCCATGTGAAACAGAAATTAATTCAGTGGTTTAGATATTATACTGATTATAAAAGTTAGAAATGATGCGGTCGAATCTCCAACACAATCCAACGGAGCAACGTCTCTATGGTATCCATACGAACGCCCCGCGAACCGTCGTACGATCTGCAGTAAAAAGGAACTGCGGTAGTAGCCACTAAGGATGAGGATTTTCGAAACTGTTTTCTCTAGTCTCTCTCTAAGAGCGGCTAGGGTTTTAGGTTATGATTTACTTCCCTAATACGCTGATATATCATATATATAGCAGTAAATCAGAATTAATCAAAACCCTAATCTCATTAAAATAAAATCCAAATTTATATATATATCTTAATTAAGTCTTACTTAATTAATATACCTATATATAAATTATCCTATTAATTTAAATTCATAATTTAAATACTATCAATCATATTGATATACTTAAATCTTTACAATTTAAATTAATTTCCTTCTTAATTACGTTCTATGTGTGTGACCCTATAGTTTATTATTACGTTGGCAATAGTTTTAAAATCATATTATAAAATTATAAATAGTGAGCGACATCTAGTAATGCATCACTACTACCCAAGTAATAATAAGATCGATGATTCGATGCAACCTATTCGTGACCAATGTTTCAATGTAATTTAATCCTTTTAACCTTAATATCCCAGATTAAACTCGAGTCATGAAATGTGTCATACTCTTCGTAATTTAATCTGAGTTTTTCTTGATCAATGAGTAGACTATATAAAACAAATCACTATTTGAGCATGACCATGCATTTCATAGTCCTACTCAATGAAGAGGCCTATGGATATCACCCCTAATATATAGGATGGTTAAATTCTATCTAGATCACTCATATTCCTCACACGATTCATGATGTACCCAATAATCACCTTTATAGTCCACCCTATTAAAGGTGACGTTTGATGATATCAAAGTACATAAATTCCCGTGTAGAAATATAGTGATTTTAGGCCGGAGGACTATTACATCATTGTCACTATGAGAATTGCTAATGACACTTCGCATAATGCTCCACATAGAATTCTCATGGTGGGTCTGTCCAGTACATCGTTCTCTAATATGTACCTATGCATTGACTTAATATCTCATATATTTATGACCAATGAGATTTTGTCATCAGTCAATCCACATACTAGTCTTAATGCATCATTGTTGTCCCATCAACAATGATACTCGACTAGGGACATTTAAGAACAATTGTGACGCCCCCAAAATTAGGTATACATCACCCATTCTGAGTCGCCAGATACATGGTACATAATTCAAATACAACTTCATTTATACAGCTGTTGAGCTGTCGTAAAGAATACGACCACAGTTAAATGTGAGTTTTAATACAAATGTATGTAACTCTCATGTTGCCTCGACCACAACCTTACAATGGTACTTTACATAAAAGTATAGTCAAAAACTATTTTAGAAATTAAAATCTTTGGAAAGTGCTCAAGGAAACCTTCGTACATGGGAGGCCATGCGCGCCCAGGTTATAATAGATATCATATGGCCACAGTAATTATCCTTGGTCAATCTAATAGACCCCCAAAGAAAAATGAGAAGATTACTATGATCTTCTTTCCAATGGTGAGTCTTCTCTTGACTTATAACTATCTCCACTGTCTCCAAGTGAATATTATATTTTAAATCAACTCCAAGATCATATAGGTAGTGCCCGTAGATATACTCATCAAGTGGATGCGCACAACCTTGTCTTATGATAACACGAGGTTATATGTCATTAGACATCTTGTATGATAGTGGCAAAACACCCTTCCAAAGTTGGGTTCACCTCACCCTATTTGATTCACCAAATATAACTACTAAATGTTGTGTAGAATACTGACACATTTTTCTATCTTATTTAGGAGAACCTTCATGACTAGAGACCACTATTCTATTCCTCTGTTATCCCCGCTCGCCAATTCGTAAGAACACTCTTACTAAGCAACACTCTTATTACCTTAAAAAGAAAAGTATTCCGACTGGTAGGGCGGGAATATACTTGAAGAAAAGTTGTACTACGCTCAAAGTTTTCTTAAACTCTAAAGAAATACGCTCAAGAATATAGAAGAAGAACTCTCTCTATAGTTTCCCTCTCTAGAGTTTCAGTGAATTCGTAAGAAATAATGAAGGAATGAGCTTCTATTTATAGAAAAATGGACTGCATTGTAACTAACTCATAAATGGTCCAGATTGATTTACTTTAATCTGACAGTCCATATTTAAAGCAAAATCTTTTAAATAAAATATAATATATTCTATTTATAATCTAATAAAATGAATAACTTTATAAAAGATTTTACTATGCAAAACACTATGCATAATAGAATATAATATATTCTATTTATAGAATAACTTTATAAAAGTATTACATTTTATATAAAAGCTTTTTACATTTTATTACATTAATAATACCAATAAAACAAAACTGGTGACTTATCACATAAGCATCAATAATCAATACCGTGCTATTTACCAAAATAGAAAAGAAAATTGAATACTTTTATTTCATAAAATTCGGGGTCTCACAACAATGATACTAATTGTAATTATATAATCTCATATTCAAGTCACATACTTGAAACTATATAATTTTATCAATATTCTAAGGATTTTTATTATGTTAACATTTATATAATGCAATAAATAAAACCATAATAAAATCATTCATTTATTCAATTAAATATAATATCAAAACGTTAAGCAATTATATCAAATAATTGGCCTCTAGGGCATAAACTCTAACATAGATGGACTGTTGATTGGTATGATTATGACCAGGGATTATTCGGTATAATCATGACCATTGATGATTACATGAATATCCTTAGCCCGTAGTGCAGGGATGATTCGATGATGTGGTTTATTTATTAAGCTGAGTCTCAGCGATAAAGTTGATGAAAAACCTTTTTAAATCATAGAAGATAGTAGATACCATGCTCTACTTGACTCTTCTAATAGATTGCTTATTCTGCTGTAATTAAACATGTTGTTGATTATATTCTATCAAAAAACATTGTTAAAGGCTAATAATAACTTATTCTGCATTATCTTGGTCATAATATTTCTTACTGGGCTAGTTAAGCTCACCCTTTTACTTCCATTGTTCTCTTTAGGAAATGAGAACGTAGCCGGAACTAGTCGGAGAACAGAGTGATGGTCCGAGATGGCTAATTTAGAAATCCTCACTATTTAGTGTGATAATAAATGTAAAGAGGATTGAATTTGAGTTTGGATACTGTCTATGAGACAATATTCGTGTAAAAACTCTCAGCTCTTGTTGTATAATTAAGTTTGTATTTGTATTCTGTACCATGTATTTGGCGACCAAAGATGGGTGATGTATACCTATTTTGGGGGCATCACAATATAATAGACAACAAGTTTTAGATCAACAACTGCAACGAAAATAACAATACATTAGAAGAGTCAAGTAGAGAATGAATTCTACTATCTTTTAAGATTTAAAAGTCCATCACCAATATTTTATCCCTGTAACATCAATCAATATACATCTTGAATCAAATATTCATTTTTGCACTACATACCAAAGATATTCATTTATATCACCAGTTGGTCATGTTCATCTCAACACCTGTTCATCTTTGCACTACGGGCCAAAGATATTCATCAGTTAATCATTCATCTTTGCCCTACAGGCCAAAGATATTCAGTAATATCATCATTTAGGACTGAGGATGATGAAAAATATCTTAAAGAAAACGAATCCAGTGAGATAAAAGATCAAAGATTAGGGATTCGTACTTTAGTTTATCCAAGTTCAAAAATACCTTATAATAATAAATTGTGGAGCAAAAATTCAAGAATGAAGATCAAAACATGGATACAACCTAAGATAATAACCATAATAGACAACTTCGACAAAGAAAAGAAAATTTTATTTTTTCTGTGAATAGTGCCGTATTCGTGAATAGTGTCGTATACGTGAATAGTAACCCCAACACAAAAAAGATAGAAATTTCACAATAAAATTCATATCAATATTTTGGCATAATGATATTGAATAAAATAATATCATTTACGAAGAAAATAACATCCCTTACCTCAAAAGAACAGTACTTCTGACTGGAATATCGGATGTAATGCTGAAGGAAACTTGCACTGATTAACAACTCTCAAAGTATCTAAATACTCACAAAATACACTCGATAATATAGAGAGAGAAAACTTATTTCTGGTGTGATTTTCAATTCTAACTAAGCACCCTATTTATAGGAAAATGCTAGAATGCCAAAGAAGACTAAATTAAAAAAATAATATTTTTTTTCTTCTTCTACATACCCTCCTTTGTTGAACAAGCTAGCAAGCCATCTTTGAAAAAATCCCAGCACATGTTTTCCCAAAAAACAAAAGTGGGTCCCACCCATAATTTTAATAAAAATATTTATTTCTGAAACATCAATAATTCATAATAAATAGCCCTTTCATCAGAAAAATATGAATTTTATGTCCATTCCAAAAGAAATTAAAATCTCTACAACTTTGTAGCTTTAAGTTTTTCCAAATTCCAAACAGAAAATGTTCGAAATCCACATACAGATGATTTTTAATACCCCCATTCCGACAAAATACTAATAAAACACTTCAGCTTTAATTCCTTCATTTATAACTACATAAAATTAATAAATCCATCATTTATATCCACATAAAATAAATATTTTTTTATCATATAAATCAATAATTAATTATTCACAAATAATATTACAGAATCATAATTATGACAACCAGGTCGTTCCCAGGAAAGGGGGGGCTTTCCGATAAGGATTTCTCCTTATTGGCGGTGCAATTAGGTGACCAAACCCCTTTCATAGACAGAACTTTCTTAGACATTGTCAATACTGCTATCTAACAATATTATTCAAATAATATGAATTATTGATCTGATAATAGAGATACTGTGCAGTGACAATTATTGAAACAACAATAATATAAAATATCAACGTAACAATTATTGAATCGATAAAATAAAATATTGAACAGTAATGTGGATATAAATGAAGGAATTAATGTTGAGGTGGTTTATCAGTATTTTGTCGGAATGAAGGTATTAAAAATCATCCGTATGTGGATTTCGGGCATCTTCTGTTTGGAATTTGGAAAAAATTTCTTCTACAAAGTTGTAGAGATTTAAATCTCCTATGGAATTGACATAAGATTTGAATTTTTCTGATAAAGAGCTATTTATTATGGATTATTGAAGTTTTTGATTATTGTTTAAATTTAAAACATTTTAGAAATTTTCTACAATGGGTGGGCCCCACTTTTGGTTGGTGAGAAATGTGATGAAATTTTATTTCAAAAGTGGTGGGCGTGAATAGTAGCAGGTAAAACCATCTGGTAGCAGGTTAATCCGCTTTAGCGTTCTAAGTATTTTCCAATAAATAGGGTGCTTAGTTAAAATTGAAAATCACACCAGAATCATAAGTTTTCTCTCTCTATATTATCGAGCGTATTTTGTGAGTATTTAGATACTTTGAGAGTTTCTATTCAGTGCAAGTTTCCTTCAACCTTATACCTGATATTTTAGTCAGAAGTGAAAGTTATATGCACACAAGCCAATCATGTTTGATGATAAAGCATATACTTTGTAACAATCTTATTCATTTATTAATAAAAAGTATTAATTTATTAAAGGCTTTTAATTATCTACATGATGCTGTTTTATAATATGTGATAAACCCATAGTTTTAAGCAATGCTTTTAGAATAATGATGATGATCATTCTAATGAGATCTAAATTCTTAGAAAGCTTAAAACTAAAATAGTTCCCAATCATTGGATTACTAAATTGGGGATTAGTGAATTCGGATAGATTGGTACATACGTTGCTTGCTCATTGGATGAGGATGATTGATCTCATGATCATTTGTGTGGAGACACTAAAGCAAGTAGTAGGTGTTTATTAGAGAATAAGTTCACTGAACGTGGCTCGCTAAGGAATACCTACTGGAGTTTTAATTGCCTGTCAATAGGAATTCATGTAGTGATAGTAGTACAAGTGATCCTTGGACTTGAGATCATCATAGTATCTTGTGTATGATGAGTTATACTTTGACTTATTCCTTAAGACCCTTAGGGTATATCAAAGGGTATGCTTGGGTATAATAAGTCATACATGGAGATAATGTATGATCAATAAAGAATCTACCACTTCTATTAAAGAAGAGGAATGTCCTATGTGATTCGATAAATGACAACCCAAAGAGTCCTTGGTTAAGGCAAAATGAAATTAGAAAGGAGTTTCTAATTTGCATTATTTGGAGTTGTGCATTTAAGAGTCGAAATACATATAATTAAATAAAATAAGACTTTGAAAGAATTCCATGTCTTATATTTAATTGGGACATTGTATGGTGGAAGGATTGAATTGTACGGTGAACTATTTACTCAAAGGTTCTTTTATGATTAATGTTGAAATCTATATTATCCGGAAAGTCGTTGATCGCTAGGGAGGCTTATCCTATTTTTAATTTATTTATTTAAATAAGATTAGAATTGTTCTAATTGATTTATTCACAATAGGTTTAATATGGAGAACCTAAAGGGTCACACCATAAAAGGAAGAATAATTATTTAAGAAGTTAATGGCATAATCGTAATAATATGTTATGTATATTTAATTTAATCTATGGTGATAGAATAAATTAAATAGCTTAATATTTATTATTTAATATTTTAGAAATATTAAATATAAATTAATAAAGGGAGTCTTATTAATATTATTACAATTATTATTATTATTTTAATTTCTAAAAGAGTTTAGGAATTAATTTAATATAAGTACTCTCATTTATTCCTAATTGGATTAGGAAGAAAAATTAGTTAAAGGAGTTTAATTAATTATCCCTAATAAGATTAGGGAGCCCATTTAATTAAAAGAGTTTAATTAAATAATACCTTATTTTAATAGGGTTACTTGATATCTTTATAAGAGGAGTCTTATATCAGATATTAAGACTACGTAATAATTCCAATTGTAGGAGAGTACGTTTTTTCTATACAGATAGGAAAAATTAGGGTTTGAGCCAATACCCCTTCTTCTTGAAAATTCTTTTTCCTTGGTGGATCACCTCTAGAGGCCAAACACTAGGGTGGCTAAAGTTGATCAAAGTAAGGAACCAAACCCGGTGGATTCAAGTTGAACGCGAAAAGGATTGGAGGTGAACTTGTACCTGAGGAAGCTCGTATCTTCAAGGGTATATTTCTTATTCATCTTTTTCGTTTAATTAATAATTGTGCATAAAGGGTGATCCGGGTTTATGGTTTTTAAAATTTATAAACTCTGATTTTTCACGTTTCCGCTTATTTTTGCAATTTGATTGCGTTCTTGAATATTACAAACCTAATAGTGGCATCAGAGCCAAACCTTTATGCGAATTATTAATTGTTTTAATTTGATATGTATATTGATATGTATTTAGAACAATTTAATTGGGCAAAATTTTATTGTATAAAATTTAAATAAAAAAAAAAAAATCAAATGACCGAACTCGACTCGCCTGACCACTCTGCAAATAATTAAATGCTCCAAGTGAACCGGGAGGACTAAAAAGTGAGATAGGAGGTGGAGGCAGAGGGATTACTGAAGATTGGGTTGGTTTGGAATTTGAGGATGATTGAGGTATTGTTGGCTTTTATTACGGATTGCATGATTTCAAAAAAAAAAAGAAGGTAATCCAGGTGAATTATTACCATAAATAATTCACGGATTCATGATATATAATATATATTATTAACGTAATATAATATTATATATATATTATATTCTTAATTATTTTAATTTTAAAATAAAAGGTTTATTTTAATTTTAAAATAAAAAGGTTTATTTTAATTTTAAAATAAAAAAGGTTTATTTTAATTTTAAAATTGAATTTCATGCTAACTAATTAGAGTTGGAATTTGATTCCATGATAACTAATTGGAGTTGAAATTGGATTGCCTAATTTCCTTAAATAAAAGAGTTTATTTAGATATGAAATATGATTTCATATTATTATTCAAAATAAAGGAGTTTATTTGTGAATAGGAAAGAGTATCATAATTTCCTTAAATAAAGGAGTTTATTTAGATATGAAATATGATTTCATATTATTATTATTCAAAATAAAGGAGTTTATTTGTGAATAGAAAGAGAATCCGTGTTTCCTTTAATAAAGGAGTTATTTTTTTTACATGGAATTGGATTCCATAATTAATTAAAATAAAGGAGTTTATTTTGATTAATGATTTTGATTAAAATAAAATAGTTTATTTTATTCAAAATTGGATAAATTAAAATAAAATAGTTTTATTTTGATTTAAATTTGGATTAAAATAAAGGAGTTTATTTTGATTCAAAATTAGATTTTATACTAACTAAATTTGCCCATTAAATGATATCAATATATATATTAAATGTTTATTATTCATAAGATGAATGTTATTTATTGATGCATATGATGATGTGTATGATAATAAATGGGATTGATTATGGACTATTAACCAATGTGATTGGATTTTATTTTAGTTGGATGCATGAATGTATGAGTTTTATTAAATGGGGTCTCACAGACTCGCCTTCTCTAATTTTTTCGAATGTAAATTCTATCTCCTCCTATGTACTTCCCTCGATCACGATCAAGGTTTCTATTTATTTTAAATAGTTTTGTAATAGGAATAGTTAGAATTAATTTTGAAAAATTGAGATCAAAGAGCAAGGAGCGCTTGAAGACTGCATTTGTAATGGAGCCAGGGTTTAAATGTAATAGTTATATTTAAAATTATTTCTTGCACCCCCTGGGGTTTGACCTTTTGGTTCACTTGGTGGCTCTAGTGAACCAAACTAGAATAAAAGTCCATAATCAATCAAGGTAGAATATAGTATTCTATATGTGCATGCTTATACTATATATATTATATATTATGCAAACATGCTTCGCATGTTCATTAATATACGCGTATTTTTATATATATATATGTGCATGCTGCGCTAAACAAGATGAGACAAATTAATAACAAACCCCTCAATTTTTTATATTAAGTCCTAAGCGTTTAAAGATATTTGGAATATCGAGCGTCAGTTTTCTAGCATGATAAAATTAATAGAGTATTAAATATTTAATATGAGTTTGTTGTGTCACCACAAGGCAAGTATTAAGTATTTAAGATGTTAATTTATCACATTTGATGCTTATAAAGAAAATTGAACAATATTGTTTTGTTGTGTCACCACAAGGATGATATTTTTCTTTTTGAATATATGGAGTGCTAGGTGGGACTTAGCTTGGATAATTTTGATTGGATGTGCCACCACTTGATCAAAATAATCTAAGAGGCAAAAGAAAAGGAGTTGCATAGTTGATGTAATTGACAAAAATTGTCTACCTATTTATTTATATATAGTTTGTTGTGTCACCACAAGGCTATATATATTTGAAATGGGATCCTTATTCTCACTAGCAAATCTTTAATTAGATTTTGCCGAACTATATAAGTGAGGTAATATAGTTTGAAGAAAATAGTGGGAGATACCAATTTAAAACAAGACCTAAATTATTTTGGTAATTAATAAAAGAATGTATGTTAAAATGTTGTTAATTACAAATTCATTTCTGAAATTTTACAATGTCTAAAATTACTATCATCTGCGAAGCATATTAGATGCTAAATTAACCGAATAGAATTAAACGAATTGGTTAAGGAATTTGAGAATAGTTCTCATAGTTGAAAAACTATCTTATGTCCATATCGCCTATCCTCGCAATGGTTGCGCACAATGCCTCCGAGGAAGAGATTGCTACTTTTAGAAAGTGGCAAAATGATTCTGATTGGCTCAATGCATCATGCTCACATCTATGAGTAACGAGCTTGTTGTCGGCATGAAACTATGGATGCTTCTACTATATTCCCGCACATCAAGTAGTTGATGGTGAGGAAAATGGGACCGATAGATATCGGATATCTAAGGAGCTCTTCCGATCTAGAATGGCCAATGGCACTTTAAGATGAGATAAAAGTCCTTAACATTATCAATTTGATTGATCAATTAGGACAACGAAGTTTTGTCATGGATAGAGAGTTGAGCCAAGATTTGATCTTGCACTCACTCCAGGACTCCTTTCACAATTGTTGTGAATTTTTCATATGAACAAGCTAGATATCGCCTTTGGCCGATTTGCTTAACATATTGAAAAATGTTGAGAGTCACTTTCCAACCAAGAAAGATCAAGTCTTCTTGGTAGGGGCCAAAGGATCTTACGAAAAGAAGAACGATTCAAAGAAGGTAAATAGAAAGGCATAAACAAAGGATAATAAGAACAAAAGCGTCACGGATAGCAAAGGAGCTTGCTTTCACCGCAATAAGCACGACTTTGGAAAGAAAGCTGAGAAGCATCTTGCAGAGAGCCTAACCAAAGAAGCTTAGTGAAGTTTGGTTTACAATACGCTTCGTTTCATGATTGAAATAAATTTTCTTTAAGTCGAGGTTTTACTTGGGTATTGGATACCGACTTTGGTTATCATAAATATAGATTTATGAAGGACCAAGGTAAGTAGAAAGCTAAACAAATATAAGTAATCCTATATAATGGGAAATGTAGCAAAGGTTGCCATATTAGCCATAGAAACTTATAGTTTAGAAATGCCTACGGCAAATCTATTAAGTCGATAAGTTGTTATTGTATTCCGGTTCTTGTTAAAAATATTATTTCCATTTTATTGTTGGACAATGAAATCTACGGTATTATAATTAAGAACAATTGTTGTTCTATTTATAATAATAATGTTTTGTATAGAACAGGAATATTACTTAATTGATTTTGTATACTTGACTTACGTGAAAAATAATTTTGCAAATTGAAGAAACTAGTACAAGAAAAAGGAGATGATCATTCAAAGAGTTGAATGTGTGTATTTGCTGAAATACAAGTGTGAATAATTTGAAAGGTACAAAGAATTCAGAAGTGAAATAAATTGGCAAAGTATTAAGATTCTTTGATTAGATCAAGGAATAAATACTTGTGCAATAAGTTTCTGGATCATCTCAAATGGTTTTCTCATAATGGACGCCTCCTGATACGCAATAATTGATTGATGTATCTGAAAGGAAAAATCATACCTTGTTGGACATGGTACGGTCTATAATGATTTTACCGACATTCCAGTATCCTTCTAGGATCATGTTCTTGAAATGGCTGCATATCTACGAAAAGGTAACCTCAAAATCAGACCCCAAGACTCCATAAAAGTTATGGACAAGGAGGATTCCTAATCTTAAGTATGTTAAGATAAGGGGTTGTCCAACTTATGTGAAAAGGTTTCAAAGGATAAGCTTGGGACAAAACTTGACAAGTACAGATTTGTGGGACATCCTAAAGTAAGTTTAGGGTATATGTTCTATAATCCTACTTAGCAAAAGGTGTTTGTTGCGAAACACGCTGCCTTCTAAGATAAATGTGTTTATTATTGAACGGGCTAGTGGGAGGATAATAGATCTTGAAGAGTTCAAGAACCACAAAACACTATAAGTCAAATAAGAGGAACCTGTAGATGGACCTATTGTACCACAACTGAATCATAAATCTGGAATATTACCGAAGATACCTGGGAGGTATGGATTCATCATGGATGATGATGATGAGGTACGTATAATAGAAGATGATGATCTAGTTACATACGATGAGGTAAGAGTTATAGACACTCTCAAAATGGAACATTCATTTTGATGAAATAATTAAAAGAGTTTGATTTTATCAAAAAAACAAGAATGAACCTAGTGTGTACAAAAGGGTCAGTGGGAGCATCGTGAAATTTCTACTATTATATGTTGATATACAATGGATACGGAATGACATGCCGATGCTACAATCAGTAATGATAAAGTTGTCTAAACATTCCTCCATGAATGATTTGGAAGAGTATCTTAATTGGGGATATAAATCTATATAGATAGATTTAAGAGGATGCTCGACTTAACCCAAGGAACGTATATTCATTTGATGCTAAAGTCGTTTAGCATGGCAAACTCCAAGAGATGTCTCATGTAGATGAGCTATGGAGTGTATCTCTCTTAATAGTCCCCACAGACTCCTGAAAAGAGAGGTCGCATGAATAACTATCATGTATGCAATGAAATATACGAGACCTGATGTTGATCAGTCATATTCTGGAGAAGTTCACTATGAGTCAGTGAAAAACATCTTAAAGTGCTTAACCGGCACTAAGGATGTGATCATATTCATGGTGGGTCTAAATTAAAACTAGAGGGCTTATCGGACTCAAGTTTTTTCAGATGCACCAAGATGATGTAAAATCAACTTTAAGGTAAAGAGTTATCTTGAGCAATTAGTGCGTTGAATTGGAAAGGTTCCAAACAAGAAAGAGTTCTTTGGTTTAGTGATAAAGACAAAGTATATAGCTATAAATAAAGCTACAAGTTGATTGTTTGGATTAAAAGTTCATTACAGAACTAGGAATAGTTCCTAAGTCTCATCTTGGATCTAAACATGTGTTGTGGCACTTTCATTTGATTATTAGAATCATTGAAAGATGGGAAATCACTATAGAGATAGTGGACTCTCATGAACAACATTACATATCCATTAACTAAAGCTTATCCAACAGCAGGATAATCGTCACTTAGAGAAGAAGAGTATGAGATACCATGACGATTGGCTTTAGTGCAAGTGGGAGATTGAAAGTTATATACACACAAGCCAATCATGTTTGATGATAAAACATATACTTTGTAACAATCTTATTCATTTATTAATAAAAAGTATTAATTTATTAAAGGCTTTTAATTATCTACATGATGCTATTTTATAATATGTGATAAACCCATAGTTTTAAGTAATGCTTTTAGAATAATGATGATGATCATTCTAATGAGATCTAAATTCTTAGAAAGCTTAAAACTAAAATAGTTCCCAATCATTGGATTACTAAATTGGGGATTAGTGAATTCGGATAGATTGGTACATACGTTGCTTGCTCATTGGATGAGGATGATTGATCTCATGATCATTTGTGTGGAGACACTAAAGCAAGTAGTAGGTGTTTATTAGAGAATAAGTTCATCGCATTGGCTCGCTAAGGAATACCTAATGGAGTTTTACTTACTGTCGATAGGAATTCTGTAGTGATAGTAAAGTACAAGTGATCCTTGGACTTGAGATCATCATAGTATCTTATGTATGATGAGTTATACTTTGACTTATTTCTTAAGACCCTTAGGGTATATCAAAGGGTATGCTTGGGTATAATAAGTTGTACATGGAGATAATGTATGATCGATAAAGAATCTACCACTTTATTAAAAGAAGAGGAATGTCTATGTGATTAGATAAATGACAACCCAAAGAGTCCTTGGCAAGGCGAGAATGAAATTAGAAAGGAGTTTCTAATTTGCATTATTTGGAGTTGTGCATTTAAGAGTCGAAATACATATAATTAAATAAAATAAGACTTGTGATAATTCCATGTCTTATATTTAATTGGGACATTGTATGGTGGAAGAATTGAATTGTCACGGTAACTATTTACTCAAAGGTTCTTTTATGATTAATGTTGAAATCTATATTATCCGGAAAGTCGTTGATCGCTAGGGAGGCTTATCCCTATTGTAGAATAAATATTATTTATTTAAATAAATTAATTGTTTAATTTATTTATTTAAATAAGATTAGAATTGTTCTAATTGATTTATTCACAATCGATTTAATATGGAGAACCTAAAGGGTCACACCATAAAAGGAAGAATAATTATTTAAGAAGTTAATGGCATAATCGTAATAATATGTTATGTATATTTAATTTAATCTATGGTGATAGAATAAATTAAATAGCTTAATATTTATTATTTAATATTTTAGAAATATTAAATATAAATTAATAAGAGGAGTCTTATTAATATTATTACAATTATTATTATTATTTTAATTTCTAAAAGAGTTTAGGAATTAATTTAATATAAGTACTCTCATTTATTCCTAATTGGATTAGGAAGGAAAATTAGTTAAATGAGTTTAATTAATTATCCCTAATAAGATTAGGGAGCCCATTTAATTAAAAGAGTTTAATTAAATAATACCTTATTTTAATAGGATTACTTGATATCTTTATAAGAGGAGTCTTATATCAGATATTAAGACTAAGTAATAATTCCAATTGTAGGAGAGTACGTTTTTTTTATACAGATAGGAAAAATTAGGGTTTGAGCCAATACCCCTTCTTCTTGAAAATTCTTTTTCCTTGGTGGATCACCTCTAGAGGCCAAACACTAGGGTGGCTAACGTTGATCAAAGGAAGGAACCAAACCCGGTGGATTCAAGTTGAACGCGAAAAAGTTGGAGGTGAACTTGTACCGAGGAAGCTTCGTATCTTCAAGGTATGTTTTTATTCATCTTTTTCGTTTAATTAATAATTGTGCATAAAGGGTGATCCGGGTTTATGGTTTGTAAAATTTTAAAACTCTGATTTTTCACGTTTCCGCTTATTTTTGCAATTTGATTGCGTTCTTGAATATTACAAACCTAACAAGAAGTACTGTTCTTTTAACATAAGGGATGTTATTTTCTTCATAAATGATGTTATTCTTTCTATATCTTTATACATAAATATTGGTCTGAATTTTATTATGAAATTTTTTACCTTTTCATGTCGAGGTTACTATTCATGTATATTGCACTATTCATGAATACGGTACTATTCACGAGTACTATTCACGAAGTATGATTTTTCTTGTGGAATTTTTTACCTTTTCGTGTTGGGGTTACTATTCACGTATACGACACTATTCACAGAAAAAAGAAATTTTCTCTTCTTTGTCCAAGTTGTCTATTATGGTTACGATCTTTGATTGTATCCATGTTTTGATCTTCATTCTTCAATTTTGCTCCACAATTGATTATTATGGAGTATTTTTGAACTTGGATAAACTGATTTACGAATCCCTAGTCTTTGTTCTTTTATCTCACTGGATTTGTTTCTTTAAAATATTTTTCGTCATCCTCAATAATTTTATTTTATTTAAACTATTCAATATTTTATTTTATTGATTTAATAATTGCTACGTTGATATTTAATATTATTGTTGTTTCAATAATTGTCACTGCACAGTATTTCCCATTATCAGATCAATAATTCATATTATTTGAATAATATTATTAGATAACATTATTGGCAATGTCTAAGGAAGTTCTGTCTAGAAAAGGGGTTTGGTCACCTAATTTCGCGCCAATAAGGAGAAATCCTTATCGGAAAGCCTCAACTTTCTTGGGAACGACTTGGTTGTCATAATTGTGATTCTGTAATATTATTTATGAATAATTAATTATTAATTTATATGATAAGGAAATATTTATTTTATGTGGATATAAATGATGGATTTATTATTTTTATGTGGTTATAAATGAAGGAATTAAAGCATAAGTGTTTTATCAGTATTTTGTCGGAATGGAGGTATTAACAATTATCCGTATGTGGATTTTAGACATTTTATGTTTGGAATTTGGAAAAACTTAAAGCTACAAAGTTGTAGAGAATTTAATTTCCTATGGAATGGACATAAAATTCGTATTTTTTTGATAAAGGGCTATTTATTATGAATTATTGAAGTTTTAGAAATAAATGTTTTTATTAAAATTATGGGTGGGACCCACTTTTGTTTTTTGTGAAAACATTGAAAGTAGTATGCACACAAGCCAATCATGTTTGATGATAAAGCATATACTTTGTAGCAATCTTATTCATTTATTAATAAAAAGTATTAATTTATTAAAGGCTTTTAATTATCTACATGATGCTGTTTTATAATATGTGATAAACCCATAGTTTTAAGCAATGTTTTTAGAATAATGATGATGATCATTCTAATGAGATCTAAATTCTTAGAAAGCTTAAAACTAAAATAGTTCCCAATCATTGGATTACTAAATTGGGGATTAGTGAATCTGGATAGATTGTACATACATCGTTGCTTGCTTTCATTGGATGAGGATGATTGATCTCATGATTATTTGTGTGGAGACACTAAAAGCAAGTATGTAGGTGCTTATTAGAGAATAAGTTCATTGAGCGTGGCTCGCTAAGGAATACCTAATGGAGTTTTACTTACTATCAATAGAAATTCTGTAGTGATAGTAGACAAGTGATCCTTGGACTTGAGATCATCATAGTATCTTGTGTATGATGAGTTATACTTTGACTTATTCCTTAAGACCCTTAGGGTATATCAAAGGGTATGCTTGGGTATATAATAAGTTGTACATGGAGATAATGTATGATCAATAAAGAATCTACCACTTCTATTAAAAGAAGAGAAATGTCCTATGTGATTCGATAAATGACAACCCAGTAGTCCTTGGCCAAGGAAAAATGAAATTAGAAAGGAGTTTCTAATTTGCATTATTTGGAGTTGTGCATTTAAGGATCGAAATACATATAATTAAATAAAATAAGACTTGACAGTAATTAAATGTCTTATATTTAATTGGTACATTGTATGGTGGAAGGATTGAATTATGCAGTAACTATTTACTCAAAGGTTCTTTTATGATTAATGTTGAAATCTATATTATACGGAAAGTCGTTGATCGCTAGGAGGCTTATCCCTATTGTAGAATAAATATTATTTATTTAAATAAATTAATTGTTTAATTTATTTATTTAAATAAGATTAGAATTGTTCTAATTGATTTATTCACAAGGTTTAATATGGAGAACCTAAAGGGTCACACCATAAAAGGAAGTATAATTATTTAAGAAGTTAATGGCATAATCGTAATATATATGTTATGTATATTTAATTTAATCTATTGTGATAGAATAAATTAAATAGCTTAATATTTATTATTTAATATTTTAGAAATATTAAATATAAATTAATAAGAGAGTCTTATTAATATTATTACAATTATTATTATTAATTTAATTTCTAAAAGAGTTTAGGAATTAATTTAATATAAGTACTCTCATTTATTCCTAATTGGATTAGGAAGAAAAATTAGTTAAAGGAGTTTAATTAATTATCCCTAATAAGATTAGGAGCCCTTTAATTAAAAGGGTTTAATTAAATAATACCTTATTTTAATAGGGTTACTTGATATCTTTATAAGGAGAGTCTTATATCAGATATCAAGACTACGTTATAATTCCAATGGTTGGAGAGTACGATCTTTTTCTATAGAGATAGAAAAATTAGGGTTTAGCCAACCACCCATCTTCTTGAATCCTTCTTCTTCCTTGGTGGATCACCTCTAGAGGCCAAACACTTGGGTGGCTAACGTTGATCAAATGAAGAAACCAAACCCGGTGGATTCAAGTTGAACGCGAAAAGGATTGGAGGTGAACTTGTACCTGAGGAAGCTTGGATCTTCAAGGGTATGATTCTTGTTCTTTCTTTTTCGTTTAATTAATAATTGTGCATAAAGGGTGATCCGGGTATATGGTTTGTAAAATTTTAAACTCTGATTTTTACACGTTTCCGCTTATTTTTGCAATTTAATTGCGTTCATGAATATTACAAACCTAACAGTGGCATCAGAGCCAAACCTTTATGCGAATTATTAATTGTTTTAATTTGATATTATATTGATATGTGTTTAGAACAATTTAATTGGGCATAATTTATTTGTATAAAATTTAAATTAATAAAAAAAAAAGAAGAAGAAAAGGGACCGAAATAATTATTCGCAAAGCCTGTTTTTAAAACCGGTACTGTGATTCGCGAATCCGGATTTTCTTTTTTTTTTTTTTTCATAATTCGCGAATTGTTTCCTTTTAAAAACTTGTACTGCATTCCTGATTTCATGTTGCTACACAAAAGTTTTGTTAATCAAAACAGAGTTCACGTGAATCCAGATTTTTAATCTGGTGGCATTGCTATCAAGGATGACATGCACGGAATTAAAGGAGAGAAGTCAAGATATATATATATATATATATATATATATATATATATATATATATATATATATATATTAATAGTATATATATATTATATACGGTATATGATATATATGATATATATATATATATATAATATTCTTAATAATTTTATTATTAAAATAAAAGTTTATTTTAATTTTAAAATAAAATTTTTGTTTTAATATTAAAATATAAAGTTTATTTTAATTTTAAAATTAAATTTCATGCTAACTAATTAGAGTTGGAATTGGATTCCATGATAACTAATTGGAGTTGAAATTGGATTCTATTTTTCCTTAAATAAAGGAGTTTATTTTGATATGAAATTAGATTTCATATTATTCAAAATAAAAAGGTTTATTTATGAATAGGAAAAAGAATCAGTCTTTCCTTAAATAAAGGAGTTTATTTAGATATGAAATAAAATTTCATATTATTCAAAATAAATGAGTTTATTTGTGAATAGGAAAGATAATCCATGTTTCCTTTAATAATTTTTTTTTACATGGAATTGGATTCCATAATTAATTAAAATAAAGGAGTTTATTTTGATTAAAGATTTTGATTAAAATAAAATAGTTTATTTTATTCAAAATTGGATAAATTAAAATAAAATAGTTTTATTTTGATTTAAATTTGGATTAAAATAAAGGAGTTTATTTTGATTCAAAAATTAGATTTTATACTAACTAAATTTGCCCATTAAATGATATCAATATATATATTGAATGTTTATTATTCATCGAGATGAATGTTATGTATTGATGCATATGGTGATATGTATGATAATAAATGAGATTGATTATGGACAATTGACCAATGTGATTGGATTTTATTTTAGTTGGATGCATGAATGTATGGGTTTTATTAAATGGGGTCTGCGTACCTCGTCTTCTCTAATTTTTCTGAATGTAAATTCTATCTCCTCCTATGTACTTCCCTCGATCACGATCAAGGTTTCTATTTATTTTAAATAGTTTTGTAATAGGAATAGTTAGAATTAATTTTGAAAAATTGGAGATCAAGGAGCAAGGAGCGCTTGAAGACCCGTTTGTAATGGAGCCCAAGTTTAAATGTAATAGTTATATTTAAATATTATTTTTGCACCCCCAGGGGGTTTGACCTTTTGGTTCACTTGGTGGCTCTAGTGAACCAAACTAGAATAAAAGTCCATAATCAATTCGGATAGAATATAGTATTCTATATGTGCATGCTTATACTATATATATTATATATTATGTAAACATGCTTCGCATGTTCATTAATATGACGCGTATTTTATATATATATATATATGTGTGCATGCACGCTAAACAAGATGAGACAAATTAATAACAAACCCCTCAATTTTTTATATTAAGTCCTAAGCGTTCAAAGATATTTGGAATATCGAACGTCGCCTTCTAGCATGATAAAATTAATAGAGTATTAAATATTTAATATGAGTTTGTTGTGTCACCACAAGGCAAGTATTAAGTATTTAAGATGTTAATTTATCACATTTGATGCTTATAAAGAAAATTGAACAATATTGTTTTGTTGTGTCACCACGAGGATGATATTTTTTTTTTTGAATATATGGAGTGCTAGGTCGGACTTAACTTGGATAATTTTGATTCTGGATGTGCAACCACTTGATCAAAATAATCTAAGAGGCAAAAAGAAAAGAGTTGCATAGTTGATGTAATTGACAAAAGTTGTCTACCTATTTATTTATATATAGTTTGTTGTGTCACCACAAGGCTATATACATTTGAAATGGGATCCTTATTCTCACTAGCAAATCTTTAATTAGATTTTGTTGAACTATATATCGTGATGGTAATATAGTTTGAGGAAAATAGTGGGAGATACCAATTTAAAACAAGACCTAATTTATTTTGGTAATTAATAAAAGAATGTATGTTAAAATGTTGTTAATTACAAATTCATTTCTGTAATTTTACAATGTCTAAAATTACTATCACTGCGAAGCATATTAGATGCTAAATTACTTGGGCCAAATTAAAGCGGATTGGTTAAGGAATTTGAGAATAGTTCTCAGGTGAAAAGCTATCTTATGTCTTAATAATACGCCTATCCTTGCAATGGTTTTGAGACAAAGCCCTCGAGGAAGAGATTGCTACTTTTAGAAAGTGGCAAGATGATGCATGATTGGCTCAATGCATCATGCTCGTATCTATGAGTAACGAGCTTCAAATCGTGGCGTGAAACTATGGATGCTTCTACTATATTCCCGCACATCAAGTAGTTGATGGTGAGGAAAAGTGGACCGATAGATATCGAGATATCTAAGGAGCTCTTCCGATCTAGAATGACAGATGATTACACTACTGATGATGATAAAAGTCCTTAACATTATCAATTTGATTGATCAATTAAGACAACGAGTTTTGTCATGGATGGAGAGTTGAGCCAAGATTTGATCTTACACTCACTCCCGGACTCCTTTCACAAATGTTGTGAATTTTTCATATGAACAAGCTAGATATCAGTCTCGCTGATTTTCTTAACATGTTGAAAAATGTTGAGAGTCACTTTTCAACCAAGAAAGACCAAGTCTTACTGGTAGGGGCCAAAGGATCTTCTGAAAAGAAGAACGATTCAAAGAAGGTAAATAGAAAGGCATAAACAAAGGATAATAAGAATAAAACTGATACGGATAGCAAATGAGTTTGCTTCCACTACAATAAGCCTGGACACTGGAAAGAAACTGCGAGAAGCATCTTGTAGAGCTAACCAAAAGAAGCTTAGTGAAGTTTGATTTATAAATATAATTTTGTTCATAATTTAAAATAATTTTTTTTCTTTAAGTCAAGGTTCTACTTGGGTATTGGATCCGACTTTGGTTATCATAAATATAGATTTATGAAGGGACCAAGCAGTAAGTAAAAAGCTAAACAAATATAAGTAATCCATATGTGGGAAATGAAGCAAAGGTTCTTTGCATTAGCCATAGAAACTTATAGTTTAGCATTGCTACGACGGCAAATCTATTAAGTCAATAAGTTGTTATTGTATTCCGGTTCTTGTTAAAAATATTATTTCCATTTTATTGTTGGACAATGAAATCTCGGTATTATAATTAAGAACAATTGTTGTTTCTATTTATAATAATAATGTTTTGTAAGGAACTGAAATATTACTTAATGGATTTTGTATACTTGACTTACGTGAAAATAATTTTGCAAATTGAACAAACTAGTATATGAAAAGGAGATAATCGTTCAAAGAATCTATGTATTTGATGAAATACAAGTGTGAATTATTTGAAAAGTTCAAAGAATTCATAAGTGAAACAAATTGAAAAAGTATTAAGATTCTTTGATTAGATCAAGGAATAAATATTTGAGCAATAAGTTTTTAGATCATCTCAAATGGTTTTCTCATAATGGATGCCTCCTGATACGTAATAATTGATTGATGTATCTGAAAGGAAAAATCGTACCTTGTTGGACATGGTACGGTCCATAATTATTTTACCGACATTCCAAAGATCCTTCAGGATCATGTCCTAGAAATGGTCGCATATCTACGAAAAGGTAACCTCAAAATCCAAATTTCAAGACTCCATAAAAGTTATGGACAAGGAGGATTCCTAATCTTAAGTATGTTAAGATAAGGGGTTGTCCAACTTATTTGAAACGGTTTCAAAGGATAAGCTTGGGACAAGATTTGACAAATACAGATTTGTGGGACATCCTAAAATAAGTTTAGGGTAAATGTTCTATAATCCTACTTAGCAAAAGGTGTTTATTGCGAAACACGCTTCCTTCTAAGATAAAGGTGTTTATCATTGAAGGGGCTAGTGGGAGGATAATAGATCTTGAAGAGTTCAAGAACCACAAAACACTATAAGTCAAATAAAAGGAACCTGTAGATAGACCTATTGTACCACCTGTTGAATCGTAAATCTAAAATAATAATCTTGAAGATACCTAGGAGGTATGGATTCATCATGGATGATGATGATGAGGTACGCATCATAGAAGATGATGATCCAGAGTTACATACGATGAGGTAAGAGTTCTAGTGTGTACAAAAGGGTCAGTGGGAGCGTCTTGAAATTTCTAGTATTATATGTTGATATACTACGGATGAGGAATTACATACCAATGCTACAATCAAGTAAAGATAAAGTTGTCTAAACATTCCTCCATGAATGATTTGGGAAGAGTATCGTTATTGGGGATGCAAATCTATCTGAGATAGATTTAAAAGGATGCTTAACTTAACCCAAGGAGCGTATATTCATTTGATGCTAAAGTCATTTAGCATGGCAAACTCAAGAGATGTCTCATGTTGATGAGCTATGGAGTGTATTTCTCTTTATAGTCCCCACAGACTCTCTGAAAAGAGAGATCGCATGAGTGACTATCATGTATGCAATGAAATATACAAGATCTAATGTTGATCGGTCATATTTCGAGAAGATCACCGTAAGGCGGTGAAAAACATCTTAAAGTTCTTAACCCAAGCACTAAGGATGTGAGCATACATGGTGGTCCGAATTAAAACTAGAGGGCTTTACTGAGACTCAAATTTTTCGCAGACAGACAAGATGATGTAAAAAATCCACTTTAAGGTAAAAGCGTTATCTTGAGCGGTGGTGCAAAGTTGAATTGGAAAGGTTCCAAACAAAGAAAGAGTTCTTTGGTTTAGTGATAAAGACAAAGTATATAGCTATAAATGAAGCTACAAGTTGATTGTTTGGATTAAAAGTTCATTACTGTAACTAGGAATAGTTTCTAAGTCTCATCTTGGATCTAAACATGTGTTGTGGCACTTTCATTTGATTATTAGAATCATTGAAAGATGGGAAATCACTATAGAGATAGTGGACTCTCATGAACAATATTACATATCCATTAACTAAAGCTTATCCAACAGTAGGATAATCGTCACTTAGAGAAGAAGAGTATGAGATACCATGACGATTGGCTTTAGTGCAAGTGGGAGATTGAAAGTAGTATGCACACAAGCCATTCATGTTTGATGATAAAGCATATACTTTGTAACAATCTTATTCATTTATTAATAAAAAGTATGAATTTATTAAAGGCTTTTAATTATCTACATGATCTTTGTTTTATAATATGTGATAAACCCATAGTTTTAAGCAATGCTTTTAGAATAATGATGATGATCATTCTAATGAGATCTAAATTCTTAGAAAGCTTAAAACTAAAATAGTTCCCAATCATTGGATTACTAAATTGGGGATTAGTGAATCCGGATAGATTGGTACATACGTTGCTTGCTCATTGGATGAGGATGATTGATCTCATGATCATTTGTGTGGAGACACTAAAGTAAGTATGTAGGTGCTTATTAGAGAATAAGTTCACTGAACGTGGCTCGCAAAGGAATACCTAATGGAGTTTTACTTGCCTGTCAATAGGAATTCATGTAGTGATAGTAGTACAAGTGATCCTTGGACTTGAGATCATCATAGTATCTTGTGTATGATGAGTTATACTTTGACTTAGTCCTTAAGACCCTTAGGGTATATCAAAGGGTATGCTTGGGTATAATAAGTTGTACATGGAGATAATGTATGATCAATAAAGAATCTACCACTTCTATTAAAAGAAGAAAAAAGTCCTATGTGATTCGATAAATGACAACCCCAAGAGTCCTTCGGGTTAAGGCGAAAAATGAAATTAGAAAGGAGTTTCTAATTTGCATTATTTGGAGTTGTGCATTTAATGATCGAAATACATATAATTAAATAAAATAAGACTTGACAGTAATTACATGTCTTATATTTAATTGGTACATTGTATGGTGGAAGGATTGAATTGTACGGTAACTATTTACTCAAAGGTTCTTTTATGATTAATGTTGAAATCTATATTATCTGGAAAGTCGTTGATCGCTAGGGAGGCTTATCCCTATTTAATTTATTTATTTAAATAAGATTAGAATTGTTTTAATTGATTTATTCACAACCGGTTTAATATGGAGAACCTAAAGGGTCACACCATAAAAGGAAGAATAATTATTTAAGAAGTTAATGGCATAATCGTAATAATATGTTATGTATATTTAATTTAATCTATGGTGATAGAATAAATTAAATAGCTTAATATTTATTATTTAATATTTTAGAAATATTAAATATAAATTAATAAGAGAGTCTTATTAATATTATTACAATTATTATTATTATTTTAATTTCTAAAAGAGTTTAGGAATTAATTTAATAGAAGTACTCTCATTTATTCCTAATTGGATTAGGATGGTAAATTAGTTAAAGGAGTTTAATTAATTATCCCTAATAAGATTAGGGAGCCCCTTTAATTAAAAGGGTTTAATTAAATAATACCTTATTTTAATAGGGTTACTTGATATCTTTATAAGAAGAGTCTTATATCAGATATCAAGACTACGTTATAATTCCAATGGTTTGAGAGTACGATCTTTTTCTATAGAGATAGAAAAACTAGGGTTTAGCCAACCACTCATCTTCTTGAATCCTTCTTCTTCCTTGGTGGATCACCTCTAGAGGCCAAACACTTGGGTGGCTAACGTTGATCAAATGAAGAAACCAAACCCGGTGGATTCAAGTTGAGCCTTGAAAAGGATTGGAGGTGAACTTGTACCTGAGGAAGCTTGGATCTTCAAGGGTATGATTCTTGTTCTTTCTTTTTCGTTTAATTAATAATTGTGCATAAAGGGTGATCCGGGTATATGGTTTGTAAAATTTTAAACTCTGATTTTTAAACGTTTCCGCTTATTTTTGCAATTTGATTGCGTTCATGAATATTATAAACCTAACAAACATGTGCTGGGATTTTTTCAAAGATGGCTTGCTAGCTTGTTCAACAAAGGAGGGTACATAGAAGAAAAAAAAATTATTTTATTAATTTAGTCTCCTTTGGCGTTCTAGCATTTTCCTAGAAATAGGGTGCTTAGTTAGAATTGAAAATCACACCAGAAACAAGTTTTCTCTCTGTCTATATTATCGAGCGTATTTTATGAGTATTTAAATATTTTGAGAGTTGCTATTCAATGCAAGTTTCATTCGACTTTACATCCGATATTCCATTCAGAAATACTGTTCTTCTGAGGTAAGGGATGTTATTTTCTTCGTAAATGATATTATTTTCTTTAATATCATTACGCTGAAATATTGATATGAATTTTATTTTGGAATTTCTATCTTTTTGTGTCGGGGTTACTATTCACGTATACGACACTATTCATGTATACGACACTATTCATGAATACGGTACTATTCACAGAAAAAATGAATTTTTTTTTCTTTGTCCAAGTTGTCTATTATGGTTACTATCTTTGATTGTATCCATGTTTTGATCTTCATTCTTGAATTTTGCTCCACAATTGATTATTATAATGTATTTTTGAACTTGGATAAATTATAGTACGAATCCCTAATCTTTGATCTTTTATCTCACTGGATTCATTTTCTTTAAGATATTTTTCATCATCCTCAGTCCGAAATGATGATATTACTGAATATTTTTGGCCTGTAGTGCAAAGATGAATGATTAAATGATGAATATATTTTTCCAGTAGTGCAAAGATGAACATGTGTTGAGATGAACATGATCAACTGGTGATATAAATGAATATCTTTAGCATGTACTGCAAAGATGAATATTTGATTCAAGATGTATATTGATTGATGTTACAGGGATTAAATATTGATGATGGACTTTTAAATCTTAGAAGATAGTAGAATTCATTCTCTATTTGACTCTTCTTATGGATTGTTGTTTCCGCTGCAGTTGTTGATCTAAAACTTGTTGTTTATTATATTCTATCAGATTTGTTGATCTAAAACTAATGATAATTTGTTGTATATTATCTTAGTCATAATATTCTTTACTGGGCTAGTTGAGCTCACCCTTTTCTTTTTTGTTCCATTTATCTTCTCAGGAGATGAGAACATAGCGGGAACTAGCCGGGGTATGGAGTGATGGTTCAGGAAAGTTGTTTTGGTAGTCCTCACTATTTTGTAAAATAGTGTATCAATAATTGTAATGAGGACTTATTTTGAGTTTGTATACTGTCTATTAGACAATATTTGTATTCAAACTCACAATATATGTGTTGTCGTATATTGCACGACAATTATATTAATGAAGTTATATTTATTTATGTACCAGGTATTTGGCGACTCAGAATGGGTGATGTATACCTATTTTGGGGGCGTACAGTTGGTATCAGAGCTTAGGAATATGGTCTCTGGCGGAGATCAGAGAATTGAACTAGGAGGGGATAGACGAGTAATCCTTCGCTATTGTGTCATACCTAAGCTTATTTGGTTGGTTAGTCGGAGCATATGGTTAATATGTGATATGTTAATTTGTTAATTAACCCTTGTTTTGTGGAAGTATTTGAGAATGGCAGCCAGAAATATTAACAATGGAGTGAATGAGACCATGGAGACACCTTTAATCACCACCCAGGGGAACGTGCAACAGGAATGCAATATTCCTCCTGTAAACAACACTGCCGAACAAACGATGAATGATGGAATGTTTAGAAACTTTTTGCAGTTCATACAAAATCAGACGAGGGAGACTCGTGTACAAAATACGGGTGGAAATGATAGCAACGCGCGGATTGTTACAACCAATCAGTTCAAGGAGTTGGGACCACCAGAATTTGTGGGAAAGCTGGATCCGATCAAGGCAGAAATGTGGGTCAAGCAAATTACCAAGATATTCGATGTCTTGGGATGCATGGAGGAACAGAAGGTTCCATTCGCCACCTTTATGTTCCGCGGTGAGGCAGATTACTGGTGGGAATCTGTGAAGCGTACCAAACCTGCCGCACTCAACATATCTTGGGAAACATTTTAGAAACTGTTCAATGACAAGTACTTTCCTAAAAGTATTCGTCATATAAAGGAGGTAGAGTTTATCAGACTTGAAAAAAACAAAATGACCGTGTCTCAATACGAGGCTAAGTTCGCTGAGTTATCCAGGTTTGCACCTTATTTAGTAGAGGATGAGGAACGAATAACGTGGATGTTTCTGAGAGGTCTAAAACCTGAGATTCAGCAATATCTTATTTCTCATAAATTTTCTCTATATTTAGATGTTGTAATCATGGCTTAATTATTAGAGCGAGATAATGAGTATGTTCAATCGAGGGACCACAACCAGGGTCATACCGGTGGCACCTGTCATCGGAGCAATGAAAAACAGCGGGGATGAAAGAATACGGACAAAAGCGGTAACCACTCTAGTGGAAATCGTGGCCATGATGGTAGAAGAAGCGAGTCGAGGGGAGATTTCAAAGAGAGAAGGTACAACAATGATAACGTGAAGACGTCAGCACAAACATCAGTTGTTTTTAAGTGAGGATAACGAGCACCGGTCGTTTGTTATAAATGCAGAAAAGAGGGACACAACAGCCCAAACTGCCCACAACAATCCAAGGTGTGTTATAAATGTGGAAATTAAGGTCGTATAGCTAGAGATTGTCTTGTTACGAGACCAAGTTCAACGGGGATGGTAACTCCAAAGGCAGTCTCAGACAAGTCAAAGTCGGTGGTTCCTGGAAGGGCGTTTGTCGTGACTGCCCAAAACGCGAGGAACCCAAACGAGGTGATCACGGGTAAGCTAATCATAAACTCTTGCAAAGTTTATACCTTATTAGATACCAGTTCTACCCATTCTTTTATCTCTCCTGCTTGTGCTCAACGTTTGAACTTGACTCCAGAGAAATTAGACCTTGACTTATCAGTTAACACTTCGTTAGGAGAAACTTTCATTACATTTAGTGTTTATAAATCTTGCTTGATTCAAGTTGGTACCATCACATTACCTGCCGATCTTATTTTGTTAAAAATTGTTGCATTTGATGTGATTTTAGGGATTGATTGGTTAACCACTCATCATGCTAAAATTGTTTGTTTTCGTAAGGTTGTTAGTTTTCATATTCCTAACCAACCTATTATGCGAATTCAAACAACCAAACCACTAAAATCAGTCACTGTCATATCAAGCCATAAAGCTATTCATTTATTAAAAAATGGATGTCAAGCTTTCTTAGCCCATGTCACGGACTTGAACAAAAACACGTCAGATTTGAATAATATTTCTGTTGTTAGTGAATTTCCTGACGTATTTCCTAAAGAACTTACTGGTTTACCCCCAGAACGTGAAGTTGAATTCTTTATTAACCTTGAACCTGGTACAAAACCCATTTCTAAAACCCCATATCGAATGGCTTCTATTGAACTTCAGGAGTTAAAGGTCCAACTACAGGAGTTGTTGCACATTGGTTTTATTCGTCCTAGTTCATCTCCTTCGGGTGCTCCTGTTTTATTCGTAAAGAAGAAAGAAGAGAGTATGCGACTTTGAATTGACTACCGGGAATTAAACCATGTCACTATCAAGAATAGGTATCCGCTACCTCTTATTGATGACCTGTTTAACCAGTTGCAAGGAGCACAATTCTTTTCAAAGACCGATCTTCGTTCTGGATATCATCAGCTGAAGATTAAAAGTGAGGATATTCTAAAGACTGCCTTCAGAACTTGGTACAGACATTATGAATTCTTAGTCATGTCTTTTGGATTGACCAATGCTCCTGCTGTTTTCATGTATATGATGAACCATGTGTTCAAAGAATATTTGGATCAGTTCGTTGTTAACTTTATTGATGTCACCCTCATCTATTCCAAAAGCCGTGAAGATCATGAGCGTCGTTTGAAGCTGGTACTTCAAAGACTTCGTGATAACAAGCTATATGCCAAGCTGAAGAAATGCGAGTTCTGGATTGAGGAAGTAACATTCCTTGGCCACGTGGTGTCAAAATATGGAGTATCTGTCGACCCGGCGAAAATTGAAGCAATACAAAGTTGGGAGCAACCGAAGTCAGTGATCAAAGTACGTATCTTTCTAGGCTTAGCTGGTTACTATCAGAGATTCGTGGAAGGGTTTTCTCGAATCTCTACTTCGTTAACTTAGTTGACTCGAAAAGATACAAAATCTGTATGGAGCGTGGAATGCGAGAAGAGTTTTCAAGAGCTCAAGAGGAGGCTCATTTTGGCACTTGTTCTGACAATACCATCTGGTTCGGATGGATTTGTTATCTACAGCGATGCTTCAGGCAAAGGGTTAGGATGTGTTCTCATGCAACATGGGAAAGTCATAGCCTATGCCTCGCGACAACTTAAAGAATATGAGAGTAATTATCCTACTCATGATCTGGAGTTGGCAGCAGTCATTTTTTCATTGAAGATCTAGAGACACTACCTGTATGGGGAGAAAGTAGAGATCTATACAGATCATAAAACCATCGAATATTTCTTCACCCAAAAGGAACTCAACATTCGACAATGACGTTGGCTCGAGCTGTTGAAAGATTATGATCATACCATCCAATATCATCCTGGGAAAACAAACGTGGTAGCTAACACATTGAGTATAAGATCATATGCGGGTACGAGTGCAATGTTGTTAACACAAAGGCCTATTTTGTATGACTTGCAAAGGATGAAGATAGAGGTAAAGGCTCCAAGTACCCACGTGATGATATCAAGCATACAAGTAGAACTGACTTTAATCGATAAAGTTAAAGTTGCTCAAGCTACGGACCTGGAGTTGATGCATATGAAGAAGAAAGTGCAAGAAGGTGTTATTCCAGAAGCAAGAATTGATGAAGAAGGAATACTTCGAGTCAACTCCAGACTTTGTGTTCCTAACGATTCTGACTTGAAACATAGAATCATGATGGAGGCACACAACACACTATTTGCAATCTATCCTGGTAGTACCAAAATGTATCATGATCTTTGACATACATTTTGGTGGAACAATATGAAGAGAGGGATCGCAGAGTTTATCTCGAGGTGTTTAACTTGTCAACGTGTAAAGGCGGAGCATCAACTGCTAAAGGGTCCATTGCAACCACTTGAGATTCTGAAATGGAAGTGGGAACACATTACCATAGATTTCGTTACGAGTCTTCCCAAGGATTCTCAAGGAATAGATGCAATTTGGGTCATTGTTAATAGATTAACCAAGTCTGCTCATTTCTTGCCTATACGGGAGACTTATTCCCTTGAATGTCTTGCTCATATATACGTGAATTAGATTGTGAGATTGCATGGCATGCCAGTATCCATAGTTTCGAATTGTGACCCAAGATTCACTTCACGATTTCGGGTTAGTTTACAGAAAGCTATAGGCGCAGATTTCGATTCAATTGCAAGATACCATCCTCACACAGACGGGCAATCAGAGAGGACTATTCAAACTCTTGAAGATCTATTAAGACTCTGTGTAAGACCCCAACTTTTATGAATAAAGATGCATTTTCTATAAATATCATTTTTGAATATTATGGAATGAATTTGATATAATGTTATAATTGTGGGTAATATTTATAAATTTTGCAAAATACGCAAGTTGTTATATAATATTCGATTGGTGAGAATATTACGTTTTAACAGGAATATTCCTCAACTGGCACAATCATTGGTGGACCCCACAAATGTAATTATCATCGGATTGAGAAAATGAAAAAATACTTTATGAAAATAACGGCGGAAGTTTTACTGTTAAGCTGTTGAAACACCCGGTGTTAAAAGTACGATGTCTGGCGTAGTTGCACAAATGTACACTGCGGTATTGATTATTGATGCTTACGTGAGAAGTCACTCGGTTTTATTCAATTATTGTCAATATTTTATATATTATTAAATCAATAATTGAGACGACGAAATTATTAATATTATTATTTGCAATATTAACGATGTCTAGAAGTTACATCAATGAGAGGTTTGGTCACCTAATTGCGGCGCCAATAGGGAGAAATCCTTATTGGAAAGCCCCTCTTTCCTGGGAATGACCTGGTTGATTAATATTGTGAATTATAATAATGATGATAAATGTTGTTAAAAATATTGAAAGAATTTTTATGGAGTAGTTGTTGTAATTTTGTGTATTATTTGGATCCCCACTTACCCATTATTAAAATAGTTAGGAGAAAGTACTTGGTTTATATATATATATATATATATATATATATATATATATATATGTTTGAATTATGGGGGAATAGCGTTGGTGGAGGGAAGTACCTTTATTTTGTATATAGATATATATGATAGTGGATTTTGGTGGATGAAAGCACTTTTTTTATATATATATATATATATATATATATATATATATATATATATATATATATATATATATAGAGCCCTTTCATGTAATAGGTTGCTTATAGATCTTGTCTGACACCCCCCTTTTGGATAGATTGATAAACTTATTGGAAATTTGAGATTGAAACATAAATATACTGGCAAAGTTTATGACTTGTATGCAAGCTTTTATTTTAATATGAGGACCCACATAGTCAACATGTTGTCAGTTTGTTTAAATAAAGCGAATTTTAATATTAAATAATGCCCAGAGCCAGGACAAGCTCTACTGGTGTTTAAAAAAATATATAAAAAATAAAAAAATACCAGCCAATAAGGAATGACTCTTATGGCTTGTAAAAAAAAAAAAAATACCAATACAAACAAGCTCTTACTTTATTAAAAAAAAAAAAAAAAAAATCTAAACCGGCACAACCTCTTCCGGCTTGTATAAAAATCTAATAGTGGCACAAGTTCTTTATTTGCTATTTTTTATAACAATATTTGTTATTTTATAAAAACAAATATTTTTATAAAAACAAATATTTTTATAATAACAAATAAAGAATATAAAATATTTTATAAAAACAAATATTTTTATAATAACAAATATTTTTATAATTCTTTATTTGCTATTTTTATAAAAATATTTGTTATTTTATAATAGGATATAAAATAGGATATAAAAATATTTTTATAATTCTTTATATAACAAATATATTAATTTCTTCCCACTTTAATTTAAAATATTAATTCTTTATGATATTTTATATCCTATTTTATATAACAATAGCATATATTTGTTATATAAAGAATTATAAAAATATTTTTATATCTATTATAAAATAACAAATATTTTTATAAAAATAGCAAATAAAGATTTATAAAAATATTTTTATTATAAAATATTTGTTTTTATAAAAATATTTGTTTTTATAAAATAACAAATATTGTTATAAAAAATAGCAAATAAAGAACTTGTGCCACTATTTGATTTTTATACAAGCCGGAAGAGGTTGTGCCGGTTTAGATTTTTTTTTTTTTTTTTTTTTTTTTTTTTTTTTACAAGCCGTAAGAGCTTGTCCCGGTTGGTATTTATTTATTTTTTTTTTTTTACAAGCCGTAAGAGCTTGTCCCGGTTGGTATTTTTTTTTTTTGTAGTAAGAAAGAGTCATTCGGTTGGTATTATTTTTTTTTTTTATTTTTTTTTAACAAGTCGTAAGAGCTTGTCCTGGTCGGGCATTATTTAATATTAAAAATTCGTTTTATTTAAACAAACTGACAACATGTTGACTATGTGGGGTCCTCGTATTAAAATAAAAGCTTGCATAAGTTGTCTTTGACTTGGTATATTTATGTTTCAATCTCACCTTCCAATAAGTTTATCAACGGTCCAAAAGGGGTGTTACAGATACACACCTATATAGCAAATTGCTACATGGAAGGCTCCCATATATATATATATATATATATATATATATATATATATATATATATATATATATATATATATATATGATAGTGGATTCTCGTGGAATCAAAAGTCATCAAGTTGTAAGAGTTTGTCGGGTGTGGGAGCAAATAATTCAATCAAGTATGTGCTTATATATATTATTTTATTTGTGTTTTACTTGATGTTGGTAATCAAATTCTTAAGATAACATCGTTGGATTTCTACAATTTTCGATCGTGAAATTACCATCCCAGTACATCCAGGTGTTCAAACAAGCATACCCTTCAATTCTCCTATAAATAGGATGCTTAGTTAGAATTGAAATCACACCAGAAATTCAAAGAAATTCTCTTCTATAATCTTGAGCGTATTTCTTTAGAGTTTTAAGAAGCTTTGAGTTTAGTGCAACTTTTCTTAAAAAATATCCTAGCCCTACCAGTCGGAATACTGTTCTTTTACGGTAAGGGGTATTATTTCTTTTGTATTCATGAAGAGAACTTACATTATCCCATTCTTTATTATTACATTTGGAATATCACGTCTGCATGCATTTTCTGTGGGACTGATTTCGTCTTTATTATTACATTGGAACATCCTGCTTGGTGTAATTTCGCGGACACTGGTTCAGATTATTTATTATTCTATTGGAATAACTTTGTCATGCATGCAAAGTGCAAGAATGCATGGTGATTTCTTTTGTTATTCCATTCTTTAATATACTCAGTTGGTTTAAGTTTTAACTTCTATACTCCATGAAATTAGTGGAATATCCTTGATATTTGCGCTTCATCCAGTATCTTTTCATGAAAATATTCTTTTGAGCATTCTTGAATTTTACTCTACAAAGAAGTATCATGTTCACAATTTGGACATTATTAGTTCATGGATAAATTAATTCTTGAACTTGTTTTATTGAATTCTTATATCATTGTCATCATCCTCATGTTTATATTATGTTAAAAAGTCATACGTATCTGTAGTGTATAGTTGGACTTGGTATGATTATGACCGAGGATTATTATTCATGTAATCATAATAGTAATGTTACAAAGGAGGTGGAAAAAAGTCCTCATTGACCCGTAGTGCATTGATGGATGATTGTTGTTGGCATGATCATGACCATTGATAAATACACGAATATCCTTGGCCCATAGTGTGTATGGACAATTTGTGGTTGTGATAATAATAAATATCCTTGGTAGTAAAAGGGGGATGATGTGGATTATTTATTAAAATGAGTCTCAAATGATAAAAGTCATGAAAAACCTTTTAAATCATAGAAGATAGTAGATTCTATTCTCTACTTGACTCTTCTAATGGATTGCTTGTTCACTTAGCAGTTAAACTTGATATTTGTTATATTTTATCGGTTTTTAACAATCGTTGAAGGCTAATGATAATTTATTCGTATTATCTTAGTCATAATATTTCTTCTTGGGCTAGTTGAGCTCACCCTTTTACTTTCATTGTTCTCTTGAGAAATGAGAACGTGGCGAGGGACTAGTCCAGGGAGCGAGTTATAGTGCGAGATAATATCATTAGTATTCCTCACTATTCTATGAAATAGTGTGATAATAAATGTAATGAGGACCCCATTGAGTTTGTATATTGTCTAGATGATAATATTTGTATTAAAACTCACAGCATATGTTTAGTCGTATTTTACACGACTGTTGTATAATTAAGTTGTATTTGAATTTTGTACCATGTATTTGGCAACTCAGAATAGGTGATGTATACCGATTTTGGGGGTGTCAAAGTTGGTATCAAAGCTTAGGGATATGATCCCTGGCTAAGATGTGAGAATAGAACTAGGAGGGGAGAGATGGGGAATTCTTTCGTTAGTATGACCTACCTAAGTTTATTTGGTATTTAATTGGTCGGTCAGAATATAGGGATAATATGTTACGTGTCAATTAACCTTTGTTTTGTGGTAGTATCTGAAAATGACATCCGAGAATATTGAGAATAACAATGGAGCACTGTTTAATCGTTGATTCACCACATATCAATAATCGGGATAATGTACATCGTGAAGGCGACAATCCTCATGCAAACAACAACACCGACCAAATGATGAATGATGGAATGTTCAGAGGCTTTATGCAATTCATGCAACAAAGAAAGTAGAGCGGATCTCGCCCAAAATGTAGGTGGAAACACCTGGAAACTCTCTGACGGTCACCGCTAAAGCAGATTCAAGGAGCTGGGACCACCGGAGTTTATTGGAGAGCCAAAACCACTTAAGGCGGAAGCATGGATAAAGCAGATCACCAAGATATTTGATGTCTTGGGATGCTCCGAGGAGCAAAAGGTTCCCTTTATCGCCTTTATGTTGCGAGGAGAGGCAGATTACTGGTGGGAATCGGTAAAGCGTACTCAACCTGCCGCAATGAAGATGTCTTGGGAGAAGTTCCAAGAACTATTCAACGATAAGTACTTTCCCGAAAGTATTCGTCATATAAAAGAGGTAGAGTTTATCAAGTTGGAGCAGATAATATGACCATGTCGCAGTATGAAGCCAAGTTTGTCGAGTTGTCTCGGTTTGCATCCCACTTGGCGGATAATGAAGAGAGAATGACGCGGATGTTTTTAAGAGGTTTAAAGCCGGAGATACGTCAACATCTTATTTCTCATAAACTGTGTTTCTATTCGGATGTTGTAAATATGGCTCAGTTAGTAGAGCGCGATAACGAGTCAACGCAACCAAAAGAGAACAGATGACAAAATGATAATACCAATGAGAGCACTCATCGAAGCGGTGACAACAAGCGTGGAGGGAATCAATAGGCCGGAAGTGGTAACCACTTCGGTGGTAATCAGGGCCAAAATAATAAGAATGGACATTTCAAGAAGAGGAGATTCAAAAATGATGGAAAGACGTCAGCACCAGCACCCGTTGTTAAGGAAAGAGAATGACCACCTATCATATGCTTCAAATGCGGAGGGGAGGGACACATCAGTCCAAACTGTGTGATGTCGTCCAAAGCATGTTATAATTGTGGAAGAGAAGGTCACTTAGCCCGATTTTGTCATTCACCGAAGACAAGTTCATTCAAGATGGAGGCACCAAAGGCCATCCCAGAAAAGTCAAAGCCGGTAGTGCAAGGGAGAGCATTTGTTGTGACCTCCTAGAAAGCAAGGATCCCGAATGAGGTCATCACGGGTAAGCTTATCATAAACTCTAGCGAAGTCTATACTTTATTTGATACCGGTTCTACCCATTCTTTTATTTCTCCTACTTGCGCTCAACGATTAGATTTGATTCCATAGAAATTAGACTTTGACTTATCTGTGGAAACTCCGTTGGGAGAAACTTTCATTACATCCACTGTTTATAAGTCTTGTTTGGTTCAAATCGGTACCCTCACATTACCTGTCGATCTTATTTCATTAAAAATACTTGCATTTGATGTGATTCTAGGGATTGATTGGTTAACTACTCATCATGCTAAAATTGATTATTTTTCGTATGGTTGTTAACTTTTATATTCCTAATCAACCTATTATGCGAATTCAAGGGACCAAACCATTAAAATCAATCACGATCATCTCAAGCCATAAAGCTATTCGTTTATTGAAAAATGGATGTCAAGCTTTCTTAGCTCATGTCACGGATCTAAACAAAAATACGTCCGTTTTGAATGATATTTCTATTGTTAATAAATTCCCTGACGTATTCCTTGAAGAACTTCCTAGCCTACCCCCAGAGCGTGAAATTGAATTTTGTATCGACCTTGAACCCGGTACAAAACCCATTTCCAAAGCCCCATATCGAATGGCTCCTATTGAACTTCAGGAGTTAAAGACCCAATTGCAAGAATTGTTAGACATTGGTTTCATTCGATCTAAGACGTCTCCTTGGGGTGCTCTGTTCTATTCGTGAAGAAGAATGATGGGAGTATGCGACTTTTTGTATTGATTATCGAGTTGAATCATGTCACCATCAAAAAATAGGTACCCATTGCCCGCGTATTGATGACTGTTTGACCGGTTGCAAGGAGCCAAATTCTTTTCAAAGATTGATCTTCGTTCCGGATATCACCAATTGAAGATCAAAACTGATGACATTCCAAAGACGGCTTTCAGAACTATGTACGGGCATTATGAATTCCTAGTCATGTCCTTTGGATTGACTAATGCTCCTGCTGCCTTCATGGATATGATGAACCGAGTAATCAAGGAATATTTGGATCACTTTGTGGTCGTCTTTATTGATGACATCCTTATTTATTCCAAAAGCCGTGAAGATCATGAGCAACACTTGAGGCTAGCACTCCAAAAGCTTCGTGAATACAAGCTTTATGCCAATTTGAAGAAATGTGAGTTCTGGCTTGAGGAAGTAGCATTCCTTGGGCACGTAGTATCAAGTTATGGAATATCTGTTGACCCGACAAAGATTGAAGCAATTCAAAGCTGGGAGCAACCTAAATTAGTGACCGAAGTACGTAGCTTTCTCAGCTTAGCTGGTTATTATAGGAGATTCGTGGAAGGATTTTCTCTAATAGCTACTCCATTAACTCAGCTGACTCAGAAAGATATAAAGTTCAGTTGGAATGAAGAATGTGAGAAGAGTTTTCAAGAACTCAAGAGGAGACTCATTTCAGCACTTGTTCTGACAATACCATCTGGTTCAGAGGGATTTGTCATCTACAATGATGCTTCGGGAAAAGGGTTGGGATGTGTTCTCATGCAACATGGAAAAGTCATGGCCTATGTCTCAAGAAAACTAAAAGAATATGAGAGGAATTATCCTACTCATGACCTAGAGTTAGCAGTTGTTGTCTTCGTACTTCAAATTTGGAGGCATTACTTGTATGGGGAGAAGGTGGAGATCTTTATAGATCATAAAAGCCTCAAATATTTCTTCACTCAAAAGGAACTCAACATGCGACAACGACGTTGGCTTGAACTATTGAAAGATTATGATCTTACCATCCAATACCATCCTGGAAAAGTGAACGTGGTAGTTGACGCATTGAGTAGAAGATCATATGCAAGTACGAGTGCGATATTTTTTGCTAAAACAGTTGCTACCACTTGTGTATTTAATATTTTTGAATGCTACCACTTGGGTTTAGTAGTTAACTTACATATCTAGCATCCCTCTTTGACGGATCACAAAAAGAAGGTGTACATCAAAAATGGTAGACGATCAAAGGATGTGAAATAAACTAGAGTTTTCTAACAAAACAAAACTAGTTTCTCTTATATCCTTTTGATTCACTTTCTAACACTCAAATATGTTAGATCCTTACATGAAACCATATAAAAAATGTAGAAAGAGGGATTTAGACCTCAAGATTATAAACTTTAAATCTCCAAAATCAAACAAAATAAAAAGAATAAGCTAGATTAGTTTTCACCTTGATTTTTGGGCACACTTTCTTTCTCTTCCAAAGTAGGAGATAAACTTTGGGTGCATCAAGAGTGGAACTCTTCCTCCTCCTTCCTCCTCTTTCCAACGAATTTCTCTCTCTCTCTATTCTTGCTTTGCTAGCTTGAGAGAAAGTAAAGTAAAGAAATAAAGTAAAAGTAGAAATAAAAAGAGATTAACTTTTTGTTGGATAATCTTGTATAGATATAAGATATGTATCTATACACATTTTCCCCACCTTCTTGATATCTCTCTCCCTCTAATTATTACAAGATAAGTTACTAGTATGGTGGCTCCATAAACAACATGACACCTAGTTAATTAAGTAATTATCTTTTGGATGATGTGTAGCAAATAATAATTACATCCATCCCCCTTATTCTCTCCTTGCTTGGCCGGCCAAGTGGCCTTCTTATCTCCAAGTTTTTCTTTTGTTATTATGGAAATATCTAGCATACTAAATGTCTAAAGTATCCTCTTCAATTGGCTACAAGTTGGGCCATTATAAAAGATGTTTTGGGCTTTCCACAAATAACCTATTGGACTTTTAATTAACTAGTTTGACTTACCAATTAATATGAACTTGGGCCTCCACCCTTAAATAATTGTGCTACTAGCATACTTGCCCATTAAATTTAATAGTGGGCTAGCTTAACAATCAAATTATCTACAAGTCCAATGCTTAAATAATTATTGGGCTTGTTTAAACTACTAACCATCCTTAGTAATATTAACCCTATTATCACATGAACTATTACTCATTATTATTGATATTTACACATTCACATCAATCAATAATGTTAATTAACTTACATAACCCAATTAGACTTGTCTTATTCAAGTTTATTGAGTACTTACTTAGGGTTTAACTTCTTAAATCTATTTCCTAGATTATTAAAATACTTAGGTTAGTTCACTAACTTATATAACTTATTAGTGAGACTTTCTTTAAACATTATATCATATTAACCACATAATAACTTCATCATCCATAAAATATTACAGATTATTTAATATATTTATTTACAATGTACCACAGAAATTCTTGGTTATTACACAATCTATTGCTTAGTTTATTTCAATATACTTCATTGTTAACCTTATTGATTGCTATGGGTTTGTCTATTAAGATTTATGCTTATTTGCTTAGTTGATTGGCCATCAATTACTGTGATAACCCATATGAACTTGAAAGACGAAGTATGGGTTTAGATTTGATCTTGCTAGCTTGTGTTTGTATGTTCTACATGGTGATGGAATATATGATTCGTGCTTAGGATAGACATATACCGAAACACTACTAGTAGTCAATTGAGGACTTGGGTTCAAACCCTAATTATTTGTAAATCACATAGACATATAGTGGTTTAGGTAATGTGGGTGTTCATGTGTATTCTATCAATTGTGGATTATATGTGATATGAGTATGGTACATCGAGAGATGGCTATATTTCACTTTCGTGTTCTCGACTAACAATCCATTATAATTAATTTGGTTTAACTAGAAGTGTGTTGATTTAAATGATGCAATAGGGGAAATTGTAATCTCATGTCTTTATTATCTAGTCTCATTCTAGGGGTAGTTAGTACTATTTAATTTCATAGTTTAAATATAAAAACTCAAAGCAATCGTTTAAATAAGACTGAAATGGTTATGGGCTAATGCTTGGTGAATTTTATTAATTAATTCTCCGTGGGAACGATACTTTACTTACTCTTTATTACTTGTTGACCACGTATACTTGCGTGTTGTACGTAACTAAATATTACCCAACACTAGGCCAACAGGAACTTAAGTTTGAAGTTGCCAACTCCTCCTACCTAATGGAGCAGCTTATGTCCAACATTGAGCAGCTCTCTCAAATGATTGATGACAAAAAGGGGGAGAAAAAAAGGCATAGAAAGAGGAAGAGCAAGAAGAGCAAGAGGCACTCAAAGAAGAGTATAGGGATAGAAGAAAAGAAATCAAAGAAGAAGACATCAGCTGTAGAAAGAGTATCATCATCTGAGGGGGAGCCAAAAGATGATGATCCCATAATCACAGAGTCTGAGGGGGAGCATGATCAGAAAAATGCTGAAGGAGAGCTAAGCAAAGACAAAAGGTCATCATCCCAGGGGGAGCAAGAGAAAGGATAACAATCAGATGAGTATCTCAGCAAACATCCTGGAAACATACAAGGAGCCAAAGAGGAACATCTCTAACTAGTTAGGTATGTTCTGGATCCAGGATGTAGAATGTCTTAATATATAAATTGCCATATCAATATAAATGACATTCATAATTATCTGTTTTAGAAATACAGCTGTTGACTGTATATAAGATTCATTCATAACATGCATATGCACTTAATGTTTTTGTCATAATCAAATAGGGGGAGATTGTCAGGAATAAACATATGAATGATATTCATATTTAATATATGATTTGATTATGATATATATATATATATATATATATATATATATATGAATGAATATGCAAGTATGCTTGCATTAAGAAAAAGCTGTAAAGTCCTTTGATAGATAATAGAAATATATGTACAAGGACTTAGAATGAATTGATCAAATATGTTAGGTTGATCCTACATAAGCAAAAATGACTTTGTAAAGTCCTTAAAAAGAAATGATGTACAAGGACTATAAATATAGAAAGATCAAGCTTGTTAGGTTAATTTTATGATGTAATAGATAGGCTTGATTCGATCGTCGAAGCACCGCAAGTAAGTCGATCGCTGGTGAGTCAAGGTTAACTCGAGAGATATCGAGGCTGAATAGTAGTATGTAAGATAGTAGATCTCGGAGTTCATAGACTGCCAGGGGAAACGAAGAAGGATCGTAGTGTATCGAGTAGAGCTTCCTCGGGATCGTAGTGTGCTGAGGAAGTCATGTTCAGAATCGTAGAGACAACCTGCCTACGAGAAGACCGATCATCTGCCGAAGCCAAGACAGAAACGTAGACTACACTCAGAGTCGTAGAGTTTACTGATGCCGAAGCCCAGTCAAGGATCGTAGATCACACTCTGGTTAAAGAGAGCCTATTGATTATATGCGAGAGATCGTGAGTCAAGCAAGATCGGATGAAGACAACAAGCACAAGGCGTAAATCGAGTGTCAAGAGATCGATCTCGGGATCGTAGTGTACCTGCACAAGTCAAGTCAATCGTAGAAAGTACGAACTACGACCTAAGAAGAAGTGCTCACAATGCCAAGACAGAATCGTAGAGCATATACGGTTCTCAATGAATGAGCACTCCCATAATATCCAAAGGAACGATGCCTCTGGTTCAAGCTGCAAAGTTACATCCAAGGAAACTAGAGAGCACTCAACGAATGGCATGCAAGCTAACAGAAGATCTAAGTACCAACCTAATCAGCATTAAGATTGAGTTGTGAAGCCATTCGAGACAAAGTCTTCCACAAGGAGATCAGAAGAAGACTTGATGAATCGACTAAGAAAAGTCGCAAGTCTGTAAGTGTCAGTGAGCGAAGAAGATAACGATCTTGGAAGCAACCAAGATCGTAGTGTTTGCCAAATAAAGAAGGAACTGATGGAAGGTGAACCGAGATACTGGTCAGCCTCTGAAGAGCAAGGCTAAAGTGATTAAGTGCAGGGTCAGTTCATTAATGATAAGTGAACGGGAGATCACAAGGAGAAAGCAAGATGGACGCGCCACAAATCTGAAGTGTCTTGATATTTAGAAGGGGACCAGAGCAAGGGATTAAGCCATCAGTCTCTGAGAACAGTTGAAGAAAACAGAAGTATTGAAGCACTACACAATAGAAGGAAGAGGTGTACTACATTGGAGATCCAATCAACACTCTTCAAGATCGTAGTGTTAACTCTACCATTAAATGAGCAACGCTCAACAAGACACTATGATCAGGTCCTCAAAGACGTGCATTATAATCGTAGAGTTCGAACACCCGAAGACTGAAGCATTGGCAACGGTTCAATCTGGAGGTTGGTATTTGGACAAAAGCTTATTGAGAGCATCGATGCAAAAGGAAAACCTCTGATCGAGAAATCAGAAGGAGATAATAAAGTTTTCAACCTGTCCAAGACAGTAAAGTGACAACTCTGATGGGTAGGTGAAATAGTAGACTGCAATGTCAGATAAAGTATGACATGTCACATCAGTAGTCTACCTATGTCAACTCGAGATCTGTGAAGATATATAGCCTTCAACGGCTACTTTCCAACGGAAGGATTGGGAAGGAGTATAAATGAGAAAGAGCTTCAAAGATCAAAAGCTGCTGGAGTTGTCGAGTTTGGAGATAAGGTGGACTGATCTAAACCATGTGAGATAGTGAGTCCGAAGGCTCACTCTACAATCCATCAAGAACACTCAGAAGACTGACAAAGAGAGAAGTAGAAGTGTGAGTTCTACTATGTAGAAGTGAGAGTTCTACTACACGAAGAGTGTTCTAAACTGCCGAGAGAAAGAAGAGCATCGTGTCATCTTGATGTCCATCATGGGAAGACTCTAAGTACAATAGAAGAAGAGCTCATAATCATCTTAGCAAGTCCATCATGAGAAGACATCAAGAATCAAGAAGGGAGATCGCAAATGCCATCATGGTGACAAGCATGAGAAAGTTTCTAAGTACCGGAAGAAGAACTTATAGTCATCTTGGAAACCTATTATGTACAACCATCATGTATCAAGAGAAAGATCTTCAAGGCAGTTCATCAAGGGATCATCCGAAGTGGTTGAGTTATCGAAGAAGCTGAGCATCATGCAACACTCAGCTGCACTTCAAGGATGATCAAGCCAAGCTGCTAAGGATAGAAGATGTTCAGAGCATGAAGACATCTTAGCAGCTCAACACCGACTCCAACAACAACTCAACAAAGCCAGGGCCTGAGGGGTCCTTCTCCGAAGGGACTAAACAAAGCAGGGCCAGAAGGGTCCTTGTTTGGAGGGACTAAACGAAGTTCCAAGCCTGCTGGGCTTGAAGAGTTCCTAGGGAACTAGAGGAGTTCCAAGGCTGCTGGCCTTGAAGAGTTCTTAGTGAACTGAAGTCCCAAGGCTGCTGGCCTTAAAGGAATCTTAGTGATTCAGGGTGCATCCCTTCCTTAGTGGAAATCCTGCTAGTTAAAAGCAGAAGAGTGGATTAGGAGCTTGAGTCTCTGAACCACTTAAAACCCCTTGTGTCTTTTACATTATGTCATTTACATTATGTAGTATAACTGCAATAACTGCTATGTATGTTTTAACTGCTTACAACTAAACTTACTCTACGAACAATGTATGTATAATTATGAATATATCAATGAAGGAGATCTTTTACTTATTACGCTGTGCTTGTAAAGATTCTTATGTTTGTCATATGCTAATTTAATAGCTATACAAAATAATAGAGAAAAGTATTTGAAATAAAAAGGATCTATTCAACCCCCCCTTCTAGATCTATTGTGCCTACTGGGAACTAACAAGTGTCAATATGTTCTAGTTTAATAATTTCGTTATTAACATGATCACATAAAAAATGATGCCTAATGTCTACATGCTTTGACCTAGCATGCAGAACTGTATTTTTACTAAGATTAAAAATACTTGTATTATCACATAGAATTGACACACAATTAAATTTCAAGTTATAATCAGCAAGAGTCTGTTTCATCCACAGTATTTGTGCACAACACCGTGCATCAACAATATATTCAGCTCCGGTGGTTGAAATAGATACCGAGTTCTGTTTCTTAGAGAACCAATAAACTAAACATCCTCCTAGAAACTGATATGTACCACTGATACTTCTTCGATCAACATGATGACATGCATAGTCAGAGTCTGAAAAACATACGAGATTAAAGGGTTGATCCTTAGGATACCATATACCTAATTCAGCAGTTCCTTTAAGATATCGAAAAATCCTTTTTACTACGGTCAGGTGAGACTCTTTAGGATTAGCTTGAAACCTGGCACATTTATAAACACTAAACATAATGTCTGGTCTACTAGCAGTTATGTATAATAGACTTCCGATCATTCCTCAATATTTCTTTGAGTCAACATATTTTCCATTTTCATCAGTAATTAATTTATCCGTAGTTGACATAGGAGTGGTAAGAGGTTTTGTAGATTCTAAGCCAAATTTCTTAATCATTTTTTATAGTACTTAGACTGAGATATATGAATACCTTTTTCTCCTAGTCTGATTTGCAATTCGAGGAAGAATTTTAATTCTCCCATCATACTCATTTCAAATTCTTTACTCATATTTTCAGAGAAATCATTGCACATAGTAATGTCAGTAGAACCAAAAATAATATCATCAACATATATTTGAATTACCAGAATATCATTATTTTTATTTTTAGTAAATAAAGTAGTATCAACAGTTCCCCGTTTAAAACCATTATTTAGCAAAAAAAAAAAACTCTCAGTCTTTCATACCAAGCTCTAGGGGCCTGTTTTAAAACCATATAAAGCTTTATGAAATTTATAAACATATTCAGGATGACTAAAATCTTCAAAGCTAGGAGGTTGTTTAACATAAACTTCCTCTTCTATAACACCATTTAAGAATGCAGATTTGAGATCCATTTGAAACAATTTAACATTTTTATGGCATGCAAATGCTAATAACATACGAATAGATTCAATTCTAATAACAGGAGCATATGTTTCATCATAGTCAACACCTTCCATTTGATTATACCTTGTGCAACTAATCTTGCCTTATTACGTACAACAATTCCACTTTCATCAAGTTTAATACAAAATACTCATCGAGTTCCAATGATTGAAACATCCTCGGGTTATGGGACTAACTCCCATACTTTGTTTCTAGTGAATTGTTTAAGTTTGTCTTGCATAGCCATGATATTCCTATTTAATATATGATTTGATTATGATATATATATATATATATATATATATATATATATATATGAATATGCAAGTATGCTTGCATTAAGAAAAGCTATAAAGTCCTTTGATAGATAATAGAAATATATGTACAAGGACTTAGAATGAATTAATCAAATATGTTAGGTTGATCCTACATAAGCAAAACAGCTTTGTAAAGTTCTTAAAAAGAAATGACGTACAAGGACTATAAATATAGAAAGATCAAGCTTGTTAGGTTGATTTTATGATGTAATAGATAGGCTTGTCTGATCGTCGAGCACTGCACCAGAAGTCGTAGTCTTCCAGGTGAGTCAAGGTTAACTCGAGAGCTATCGAGGCTTAATAGAAGTATGCAAGATGGTAGATCTCGGAGTTCGTAGACTGCCAGGGGAAACGAAGAAGGATCGTAGTGTATCGTGTAGAGCTTCCTCGGGATCGTAGTGTGCTGAGGAAGTCATGTTACGAATCGTGAGAGAGACACCGCCACGAAGAAGAAGATCATCATGCCAAGCCAAGATAGAAACGTAGACTACACTCAGAGTAATTATGTGTACTAAAGGATATTTTAAAACCACTATCACAGAGTTGACTGATAGATAGAAGATTATACCTGAGTCCAGTGACTAACTGAATGTTGGAAATGGTTATGTGGTTATTACCAACACATTCGCCTCCAATTATTTTACCTTTATTGTTATCTCTGAAAGTTACCTCACCAAAGTCTGTAGCTTGCAGATTTTTCAATTTTGACTTGTCCCCAGTCATGTGTCTTGAGCAGCCACTATCAAGATACCATTTTCTTTTATTCAGATTAGCTGCAAGACATACCTACAATATATGTACTAATTTTACAGGTTGGTACCCTTTAATAGGAAGGGTTCTTTGGGTGAGTTTTCCATTTTTTATAAGGAGCATTTGAAGTTTCCTTTACAAAACTTGGCATAGGATAATCAATTTTAGTAGAAAACAACATTCTATGAGTAACTGGATTATGAGAAGTATGATAATGTTGTTTATGAAATTCTCTTCTTGTAATAGTTGGTGCAATATATGTTCCTTTGGGAACCCAAATCATTTTTCCTTTATAGTTTCCATTTCTAGCATTGCACATATAAAAGGAATGACCATTTCTGTTACAATAGGAACATTTAGTAAAGGGAGATATATGACTTTCTTTTTCTTTGATTTTAACTTGATATAGTCCTTTATCTTTTGATTTACTTATTTCTCCAGTATATCCTAAGCCTTCTTTATTAAAGCTGCATTTTTGTTGATTTAACATGACATCAAGATTTTTTTTCCTTTTGTAAATTTATAAATTATAATATTTAAATCTTCACGTTCTTTAGTTAAGTTTTCAATTATGAAATTATGTTTTTCTATTTCTGATTTAAAAAGTGAATTCTCATTTTTGATTTCTTCAATTATCGCTTAATCCTGTACTTGATTATCTTCATTGATTACAGCAAGTGTTGAGTTTTCAATTTCAAAATTTTCTATTGAGATAATAAGTGAAGAATTTTCTATTTCAAGATTTTTATTTGTTATCTTAAATTGTTCTAATTCTTCTTCATTTTTTAAGTTTATTTCATTTAATCCTTCATTGGTGATAATTAAGTTAGCATTTTCAATTTCAAGACTTTTATTTATTTTTCTTAATCTTTCTAACTCTTCTTTTAATAATTCATTATTCTCATATAAATGACTGTAAGCCTCTTGTAATTCATAGTGTTCTTCATTTATATTTTCCAATGTGTATGCAGAAAATGAGGTTCTAGGCAATTGGTGTTCAGAATTTACCTCAGATCTTGGTGATGAGTCATTGTCTGCCATTAAATAGAGATTTGTGATTTCTTCGATTTGTTCAGTAGTTTCTTCCTCGTCACTTAGATCCCATCCTTCCTCATCTACAAGAACTTTATTGTTAGCCAGTTTTGGACAATCCTTTTTGAAGTGTCTAGGCTGCTTGCATTCAAAGAATGTGTTTGAATTTTCATTTGGGTTGGTACTTCTGAAGTTGTTGTTAATGGCTTTGAAATTTCCTCCTTGCGTCTTTGTCTTGAAAGTTTTTTTATTTTTGAAGTTGTTGTTTATCCTCATAAAGCATTTACCATATTTTATTGCCTTGCTTTGAATTACTCTCATGAGATGTCTGGATAGTAAAGCAACTTCATTGTTGTATAGACTTAGGAGTTCTTCATTTAGTTCTTCATCATCACTTTTTTGATCCACCAGAAGGACTTTGAAGGCGATTCCTTTCTTTTTGAGATCTGTATCTGATCTGGCTTTTTTGACGAGTATGTCGACTTCGTGGGCACGAAGATTTCCAATGAGATTATCCATAAGATATGTGGTTAGATCTTATATTTCTTTGATTGCTGTAACCTTCATTTTCCAGATGGGTGGAAGAGCTTTGAGAATTCTTCTATTTTTCTCATTTATAGTGTATGTTTTTCCTAGTTGCTCTAGCTCATCAATGATTCTGGAAAACCGTGTTTCCATATCAATGATCTTTTATCCTTCTTAAAGCTTGAAGCTTTCATACTCTTGGATTAGAGCATCTTTTATGGTTTCTTTGATATGATTAGTACTTCATAGGTTACAATAAATTTTTCCCAAATTTCTTTTGCATTTTTGCAGTTGCTAACTCTTGTGTTCTTTTTCAATCAAAGCACTAGTTAGCACTTGTTTGGCTCGGGATGCAATATTCATAGTTTCTTCTTCTTCAGTGGCGAATTTATAGATGTCTTTCTCGACAGTCTTTTCTTCTTGGATTTTGATTGGAATTTGTACACCTCGTTCGATGGCACACCAAATTTGATTCCTTAGGATTCGACATATATTTTGAATATGTTTTTCCAGGTAGCAAAGTTGGTACCATCAAATAGTGGAGGTCTGGACATTGACAGTCCTTCTCCGCAACCAGTAGCATTGTAGGCCATGGATCTACTCTTAGGTATGTTTGCATATACTCAACAAACAAGTTAAAGAGCACCGCTCTGATACCAATTGAAAGTCCAATAATAATCTTGAAGGGGGGGGGGGGGGTTGAATAGATTATAACAGGTTAAAAAATTATATTAGGCCTTTTTGAATTTTTAATAATCAATTTACAGTTTTAGAGATTAGTATGCAAGATAATAAAAATCCAATCACACAATGCACAAAGATTTATGTGGTTCACAACATACACCCCTTAGTATGTTGCTACGTCCAGTCTCAAGTCCCTACTTGGAACTTGAGATCCTATTACTGTCAGTAATAAACACTCCTTCAACAGGCGGATAAGCCTGTACAAAGTTTTAAAGACAACCTTCCAGCTATTCAACTATTCTATATTGGACAGCACGCTTCCCGCTCCTTCCTAAAGTTTAGTTTTACGTTCTTTTGAGTTCAGTTCTTATTCTATGATCTGGTCTTGAAATAACAACATCTTCTTTACCTCACAAGTACACTAGAAACCCAACTTCTCGTTGACCTCTCTAAGACTCTGGTCTTTGTCGAAGAATTACTCGTCTTTCTCACAGGTACATAAAATAAACGGGAAAAGGGTCAAAAATGTCCCTAACTTTTACCCCGATGTCCCACTTACACCCTAAACTAATTTTTTTTTTAAAAGTACCCTGAAAGTTACTTTTTTGAGTCGCCCGTGCCCCTGCTGTTAATAGAAGACAAACGGGGTTAAAATGTGATGACGTGGCTGATACATGGCGGCTTAAATATAAAATATATTCTAAATAAAACAATATATATCATTTAATCAAAACAAAATATACTAAAATAAAAAAAAACATAACATATTTACATCATTTAATCAAAATAATAAAATTCAAATTATTTTGTTAACTAATCAAAACAACTAATTAAATAAAATAAGTTGTATAACATATTTACATCATTTAATCAAAATACTAAAATTCAAAACATAACATATTTACATCAAATACTAATTAAAAAAAAATACTAAAATACTAATTTAAAAAATACTAAAATACTAAAAAAATCAAATTAAAAAAAATACTAAATTACTAAAATTCAAATTATTTTGTTAATTAATCAAAACAACAAAAATTCAAATTACATCATTAAAATAAGCAAATAAGTTAATGTTTAGCTTTAGCTTAACAATGCTTGATTGTAAGCAAATATATAAGTTAAATGCAATTTATAAAGAATTATTAACTCTTTAAAATAAAGAGTGTTTCTCTATGGATTATATAAAATTGTTTCTCAGATAATCTTTAACAAGTATTATATGAAAGTTGTTTATATATCAATACTTGTATAAAAAGAATAAATTAATTCACACAATATTTATCAAGTATAATATTTAAATCGAGTTAGGCACAAACCGATATAACAAATATTATTGTTTAACTCAAATAATATATAAGAATATTTTATCTATTATGTGAACTTTTTATAAGTAATGTCACTTAGTACTATAAGGAATCATCTTGCTCAATTCCTCTTGGTAGAGGTGTATCTCAAGTAGTAGCCATGCTGTCCTAAATAACGACAAAATTTATAATTTTCACAATTGATATTTATATAAATATTTTCAATAGATCACTACGATTCTCAAATCCAGTTCGGATGACTACTCTTTTTGGAGTAGTGTCTTAGTGTTGTCTTGAAGTATCAAGTGTCGTATCTATTTTACGATATTTATATAAATAATGTCGATAAAAAGGTTACTAAAGACTATAAGGAATCATACGGTTCGAATTCTTCTCCGTAGAGGTATATCTCTGTAGCCTTGCGACGCCCAAATATCCTTCTATTTGACAAATAGATGAAATATAGATAGATATAAAATTGTGTTGAACAATGTATATTCGTATATCTATAGATATAATATAAGATATAAATAATTCAACACAAATTAAACTTATCTCAATACTTGGACCAATTTTCCCTTCTAAAATAATCAAAACTTTTGTAAGAAGAGATATAAAGCTTTAGAGAGAATGTGGACAAGGAGAGTATGCTTTACTTTTCACTGAATTGGTAAAAACCAAATGAATAAAATATTCATTATTTATATATTTTTGAAGTTGAGGGCAAAAATATAATTTTGAAAATCTGATTGTGAATGCACGATTTGGATAAACAATTTTTGAATTGAACGGTCCAGATTGGAACAGATTTTTACGCGAAAGTACTTCACAATTCGCTCGGTCAGATTTTTATCAACATAGAATTTAATGTTTTGACCACATGTTTTTGAAAACCTTCCAGCATACTCGGTTTCTATGTCCAAAAAAGAATGGCTCACGCGTTTAGACAGAAGTTAGCACAAGCTCATTTATTATGTATGCATAGTTTATATATATATATATATATATATATATATATATATATATATATATATATTACAATATTATATGTATGCATGCAATCATTACACACGGCTTTTAAACATACCATCACCTACGCCCCTAAAATGAATGTCCATTAGCATTTTAAAGACACTTAGTAGGATTATATATATAATGCATGCAAATTTTTATATAATAATTCATACGGATATATATATATATATATATATATATATATATATATATATATATATATATATAAAGAATGCATTTGTAATTTTACATATATACGGTTTTATAAATGTATGCAATTAAAATAATTTTTGCCCAATCTTTTGAAAAAGTAATAGGATCTCCTGCCTTGAATTTTATATGAATCAATTTATTTAACACTTGATATTTTAATTTATCAATGTCAATAAAAATTAATTCAATTAAAATCGAGAAAATAGTTTAGATAAAAGTAAAAAATAATTAAATAATTACATATTTATTTAATTACAATATAATTGTTATAATCAAAATATATAAAATAAAATTATACATATCACTAAGAAATCTGGCGAAACGAAATAAAACCATGTTATAACTGATTTTAGTTTCAAAGAACGGAAAGACTTTTGATCATAAAAATGTGAGGTTTAAGCCAAAATTTGAACAGATTTAACAGATTTTGAAAAGAGAAATTTTTTGTTTTAAATCAGCGGACAAAGTGAAGGTTTTTCGAAAATCAAACACTAAATTTTCAGAGAAATTTTAAAACATGAACTGTCACGATGTTAGGGTTTAAAAATTTTTACTCAATAAAACAGATTGAGAGACGACATCAACCCAAAAATTAGAAATAAAATCGATAGGATGACATCAATAGAAGCAATTTTCATCAGAGTTTGATGTATCAGAGACGATAGCGAGAATCAGAGGCCAGCGAACTTTTAAGAGGAAAGAGAACCGAGAGAGAATCGGTGGCGTGAAATGAGAAGAGAGAGAAAAAAAAGATAAAACTAAAATAAAAAATTAAAATTTTATATTTATAGTTTGACAAACCTGATTGATCCAACGGTGGAGAGCTTGTCTGGATTGAGATTAATGGTTGTGATTTGATCGAGAATCTGAACAGTTGTGTTTCTTTAATTAAAAATGATCCAATGGTTGAGATTGAGTCCCAGGTTTGATTGAGCGGTCCAAGATGGTGATGTGTGTGTCTCTCAATGGTTGAATCTGATTGGTCCACTTGGGAAGGCATGGATTGAAGCAGATAACCATTGGATTTGTACTTATATTTGAATGGTCCATATTAACCCTTGATATATGTGTGTGTGTGTGTATATATATATATATATATATATATATATATATATATATATATATTAACTAAAAAGGCTAAATTGTTAAAAATTATTTACTAATAATTAACTTAAAAACATAATTAGTAATAAAATAAATGAAATTAATTTTTTATAGATAAAAAATACTAATGTTTTGGGAGAAAGATTTATAAACATAATTTTAAACTTTAATATATAAATATATAGTAATATGATATATATATATATATATAGTATAATTAAAAGATAATAAATAATAAAAAATGAGTTAAAAAATAATAAAAGATTAAGAGGAAATATCTAACATACCTAATTCAATTCTTAATTTGTAAAATCTATCTGAACTTAGTGGTTTAGTGAATATATCAGCGATATTTAATTTAGTGTCAATGTGTTCAAGTTTAATAATTCCGTTATTAACATGATCACGTAAAAAATGATGCCTAATGTCTATATGCTTCGACCTAGCATGCAAAATTGTATTTTTACTAAGATTGATAGTGCTTGTATTATCACATAGAATTGACACATAGTAAAATTTCAAGTTATAGTCAACAAGAGTTTGTTTCATCCACAGTATTTGTGCACAGCAACGTGCAGCAACAATAAATTCATCTTCAGTGGTTGAAATAGATACCGAGTTTTGTTTCTTAGAGAACCAAGAAACTTAACATCCGCCCATAAACTGACATGTACCACTGGTACTTTTTCGATCTACATGATGACATGCATAGTCAGAATCTGAGTAACACACAAGATTAAATGGTTGATCTTTAGGATACCATAAGCCCAATTCAGTTGTTCCTTTAAGATACTGAAAAATCCTTTTCACTGCGATCGGGTGAGATTCTTTAGGAGTTGCTTAAAATTTGTCACATTTACAAACACTAAACATAATATCAGGTCTACTGGAAGTTATGTATAGTAAACTTCCAATCATTCCTCTGTATTTCTTTGAGTCAACAGTTTTTCTATTTTCATCAGTAATTAATTTATCAGTAGTTGACATAGGAGTATTAAGAGGTTTTGCAGATTCTAAGCCAAATTTCTTGATCATTTCTTTACAATATTTAGATTGAGATATATGAATACATTTTTCTCCTTGTTTGATCTGCAGTCCAAGGAAGAAGTTTAATTCTCCCATCATACTCATTTTAAATTCTTTACTCATACTTTCAGAGAAGTCATTGCACATAGTAATGTCAGTAGAACCAAAAATAATATCATCAACATATATTTGAATTACAATAAAATTATTATCCTTATTTTTAGTAAATAAAGTAGTATCAACAGTACCCCTTTTAAAACCATTATTTAGCAAGAATTTACTATGTCGTTAATACCATGCTCTAGGGGCCTATTTTAAACAATATAAAGCTTTATGTAATTTATAGACATATTCAGGATTACTAAAATCTTCAAAACCATGAGGTTGTTTAACATAAAATTCCTCTTCTATCACACCATTTAAGAAAGCAGATTTGACATCCATTTGAAATAACTTAAAATTTTTATGACATTCAAATACTAATAACATACGAATAGATTTAATTCTAGCAACAAGAGCATATGTTTCATCATAGTCAATGCCTTCTAGTTGATTATATCCTCGTGCAACTAATCTTGCCTTAGTACGTATAACAGTTCCACTTTCATCAAGTTTATTACGAAACACCCACCGAGTTCCAATAATTGAAACATCATCGGGTTGTGGAACTAACTCTCATACTTTGTTTCTAGTGAATTGTTCAAGTTCATCTTGCATAGCCATTATCCAGTCTTCATCAAGTAAAGCATCTTTTATATTTTTAGGTTTAATTTGAGACAAGAAAGATAAGTGACCAACTAGATTATGTGCTTGTGATCTAGTGATAACCCCTTTATCAATATTACCAATTACATTTTCTATAAGATGATTATTAATAATGTGAGACTCCTTGGGCAAATCATTTAACTGAGGGTTTGGGTTTTCAAGGGGATTCCAATTAATAGGTGGAGATGCATTATCTAGTTTTGGTTCTTCCATATTTCTGAGAATATCTTCAATGACAACATCACTGTCAACAAGCTCTTTATATTTTGGAGGAGACTGAGTTTCGTCAAAAGTCACATTCATTGATTCTTCCACAACTAGACTCTTTTTGTTAAAAACTCTGTATTCTTTACTATTAAGAGAGTATCCAAGAAATATTCTTTCATCAGATTTGGGATCAAATTTCAATAAATGTCCTTTGGTATTTAGAATATAACATTTGCTCCCAAAAACACGAAAAATCATTTATTTTTGGAGTTCTTTTATAATAAAGTTCATAAGGAGTTTTGAGCAAAATATGTCTTAATAAAACTCTATTTAAAATATAACATGATGTTACTACAGCTTCAGCCCAGAAATATTTTGGAAGACGATATTCATTTAACATGGTATTAGCCATTTCTTGCAAAGATCGATTTTTCCTTTCAACTACACCATTTGACTGTGGTGTATAAGGAGCAGAGAAGTCATGACTTATACCGTTCTCATCACAAAATATAATAAAATAAGAATTGTCAAATTCTCTTTCATGATCAGATCGAATATAGACAATAGAACTTCCCTGTTGATTCTGAATCTTTTTACACAAGGCAGAAAAGGAGTTAATAACCTCATTTTTAAATTTAAGAAATCAACCCATGTAAATCGTGAATAATCATCAACCAAAACCAGAATGTATACAACACCACCCATGCTATGTTTAGGGATAGGTCCGACAAGGTCCATATGTAACAGTTCTAATGGTCTAGAAGTTGACATGGTAAGTTTAGGTTTATGTGATGCATGAATTTGTTTTCCCAGTTCACAAGCTTCACATATGTGATCTTTTAAGAATTTCAATTTTGGAAGACCACGAACGTGTTCTTTAGAAGAAATATTATTTATAAGTTTCATGTTGATGTGTACTAGTCTACGATGCCACAACCAAGGATCCTCATTTGCATATATAAGAAAAAAATTATCTAGATGAAAATATGCATCTAAGTCACAAGTATACACATTTTGATATCTAGGACAAACTAAAATTAATTTACCAGTTTGTTCGAATATAGAGCAATTATATGTACTAAAGGATATTTTAAAACCATTATCACATAGTTGACTGATAGATAAAAGATTATACCTGAGTCCAGTGACTAACTGAACGTTAGAAATGGTTTTGTAATTATTACCAACACTTCCAACTCCAATTATTTTACTTTTATTGTTATCCGTAAAAGTTACTTCACCAAAGTCTGTAGCTTGTAAATTTTTCAATTTTGATTTGTCACCAGTCATATGTCTTGAGCAACCGCTATCAAGATACCATTTACTTTTATTCTGATCAACTGCAAGACATACCTGCAATATATGTACTAATTTTACAAATTGGTACCCTTTAATAAGAAGGGTTTTTCGGGTGAGTATTCCATTTTGTATAAGGAACATTTGAAGTTTCCTTTACAAAACGTGGCATAGGATAATCGGTTTTAGTAGAAATAAGCATTCTATGAGTAACTAGATTATGAGAAGTATGATAATATTGTCTATGAAATTCTTTTCTTATGATAGTTGGTGCAGTGATTGTCCCTTTGGGAACCCAAATCATTTTTCCTTTATAGTTTCCATTTCTAGCATTGCACGTGTAAAAGGAATTACCATTTCTATTGCACTAAGAACATTTGGTGAAAGGAGATATATGACTTTCTTTTTCTTTGATTTCAACATGATATTGTCATTTATCTTTTGATTTGCTCGTTTCTCTAGTATATCCTAAACCTTCTTTATTAAAACTACATTTTTGTTGATTTAACATGACATCAAGATTTTCTTTTCCTTTTGTAAATTTATAAATTATAGTATTTAGATCTTCACGTTCTTTAGTTAAATTTTCAATTAGAGAATTATGTTTTTCTAATTCTATTTTTAAATGTGAATTCTCAGTTTTGAGATTTCTAATTTTTTCAGTTATCGCTCGATCTTGTACTTCAGTATCTTCATTGATTACAACAAGTATTGAATTTTCAATTTCAAGATTTTCAATTGAGATGATAAGAGTTGAGTTTTCTATTTCAATATTTTTATTTATTCTTTTAACTTGTTCTAATTCTTCTTTTAATGGTTCATTTTCTAAGTTTACTTCATTTAAACTTTCATTGGTGATAATTAAGTTAGCATTTTCAATTTCAAGGCTTTTGTTTATTTTTCTTAATTTTTCTAATTCTTCTTTTATTAATTCATTATTTTCATATAAGTGACTATAAGCCTCTTGTATTTCATAATGATCTTCATTTATATTTTCTAAAGTATATGCAGAAAATGAGGTGCTAGGCAATTGATGTTCAGAATTTACCTCAGATCTTGGTGATGAGTCATTGTCTTCCATCAAACATAGATTTACAATTTCTTCGATTTGTTCAGCAGTTTCTTCCTCGTGATCCCATCCTTTCTCAGCTACTAGAACTTTGTTGTTGATTAGTTTTGGACAATCCTTTTTGAAGTGTCCAGGCTGCTTGCATTCAAAGCACGTGTTTGAATTTTCATTTGAGTTGGTATTTCTGAAGTTGTTATTAATTGCTTTGAAATTTCCTCCTTGTGTCTTTGGCTTAAATATTTGTTTGCTCTTGAAGTTGTTGAAGTTGTTGTTTGTCTTCATAAAGCCTTTGCCATATTTTCTTCCTTTGCTTTGAATCACTCTTCTGAGTTGTCTGGATAGTAAAGCAACTTCATTATTGTCTAGACTCAGGAGTTCTTCATCGTCACTTGGTCTACCAGAAGGGCTTTGAAAGCAGTTCCTTTCTTTTTAAGATCTGTATCTGATCCAACTTTTTCAACTAGTATGTCGACTTCATGGGCACGAAGGTTTCCAATGAGATAATGCATTTCCTGAATTGCTGTAATCTTCATTTTCCAGATGGATGGAAGGGCTTTGAGAATTCTTCTATTTTTCTCATTTGTAGTGTATGCCTTTCCCAATTGTTCCAGCTCATCAATGATTCTAGAAAAACGTGTTTCCATATCAATAATCTTTTCTCCTTCTTCAAGCTTGAAGCTTTCATATTCTTGGATTAGGGCATCTTTTCTGGTTTCTTTGATATGATTGGTACCTTCATAGGTTACAATCAATTTTCCCAACTTTCTTTTGCATTTTTGTAGTTGCTAACTCTTTTGTACTCTTTTTCAATTAACACACTTGTTAGTACTTGTTCAGCTCAGGATGCTATATTCATACTTTTCTTCTTCAGTAGTGAATTCATAGATATCTTTCTCAACGATCTTTTCACCTTGAATTTTTGTTGGAACTTTAACACCTCGTTCTATGGCACACCAAATTTTGATTCCTTATGATTTGGCATAGATTTTGAATCTATTTTTCCAGGTGGCAAAGTTGGTACCATGAAATAATGGAGGTCTGGACATTGATAGTCCTTCTCCACAACCAGTAACATTGTAGGCCATGGATCTTCTCTTAGGTATGTTTGCATTTACTCAACAAACAAGTTAAAGAGCACCGCTTTGATACCAATTGACAGTCCAATGATAATCTAGAAGGGGGGTTGAATAGATTATTACATGTTAAAATTAAATTAGGCCCTTTTGAATTTTTGAATAATTAATTTGTAGTGTTAGAAGTTAGTATGCAAGATAGTAAAAATTCAATCACACAATGCATAAAGATTTATCTGGTTCACAACATACACCCTGGTATGTTGCTACGTCCAGTCTCAAGTTCCTATTTGGAACTTGAGATCTTATTACTATCAGTAATAAATACTTTTTCAACAGGAGGAGAACCATTTACAAAGTTTTATAGACAAACTTCCAACTGTTCACAACTACATATCTTGGACAGCAAGCTCTCAGCTCCCTCCTCAAGCTTAGTTGTAATTTCTTTTGAGTTCACTCTTATTCTATGATCTGATTTGAAACAATAGCTTCTTCCGCACCTCACAAGTTCACTAGAGACCCAACTCCCAGCTGACATCACTACGACTGTGGTCTTGGTCAAAGAATTGTTTATCTTTCTCACAGGTACATAAAATAAACTAACTCTACCCTTTTCGTTTTATAGAGAATTTTACAACTGTGTGCTTCTAAAATAAGCAGATAAGATTTAGTACAGATTTATGCTTCTTAGATAAGAAGATATCAATTAAAGAACAAATATATTTATAAAAGTTTAAAGACTTTTATACTTGAGAAAATATGCTTCTTTGTAAGCAGATAGTAATTTATGCTTAGATCAAATAATGCTTCTATGTAAGCAAATATGTAAATTTATGCACTGTTATAAAAGTTTAAATAACTTTTATATTTTGTTTAAAATGAGCTTCTTGAATAAGCAAATAAGTAAGATTTAGTTTATGCTCAAAGATGTTTGTGTATAAGCAGATAAATAATTTTAGTGCAATTTAATAAAGAATTATTTATTCTTTATAATAAAGAGTGTTTTTTATGGATTAAAAGGATTTGTTTCTCTAACAAGTGTTATATAAAAAAACCTTTTTTTCAAATACTTGTATTTAAAAAGAATAAATCAATTTAAACAATGATTATCAAGTATAACAATTTAATTAGTTAAGCACAACATGATATAACAAATATACTTGTTTAACTCATACAATATATAATAATATTTTATCTATTATGTGATTTATAAATAAAGTCACTTAGTACTATAAGGAATCATACGGTTCAATTCCATCACTTAAGAGGAATATCTATATAGCCTTGTGGCGTCTATGTATGACAGAATTTATATTTTCACAATTAATATTTATATAAATATTTTTAATAGATCACTTTGATTTTCAAATCCAGTTCGGATGATTCACACTTTTTGGAGGAATATTTCAGTGTCGTTTTGAACTATCAAGTGTATTATCTATTTTACGATATTTATATAAATAATATTAATAAAACTTACTTAGTACTATAAGGAATCGTACGGTTCGATTTCCTCTCCGTAGAGGAATATCTCCGTAGACTTGTGGCGTCTAAGTATAACTTTTTATTTGATAAATAGATGAAATATGGATATATAAATGTAACACCCCGAACCCGATATAGGTCCGAAGTGCTACATGCCGCAAGCCCATAGGCCCGCAAGGCAACAATATCAATAACGCGCAGCCCAAAAAAACAACTTAACAATAATCTTAACTTAAAACCCAACAATAAATATATTTTTAATAAATCCAAATGAAATACAAATAAATACCACATACAAATAATGGAGACGCAACTCCTCGAAACTAAGAGTTTTATCAAAATTCATCAACAAAAAAAAAAACATCTAAAACTAAACTCCACTATTCAAGCGTATCGAATAAATAAGTGCTCGACTTTCAAGGATGGGACACAGCAAAAATATGTAAGGGGTGGCGATGAAGCCCAGCAAGTAGCAATCCTCTTTATCTAGCCGAATCAAGTACAATTTGCAAAATACTTTTTTGAAATAACTTTTTGTTCAATAACGATAGTACAAAAGCTTTCAAAAACTAAACAATTCAAAAATAATTTCAATGTATATTATATCTCTTTTATTCCACACCCTTAGCGACTAAGGTTACAATAGCCCCAGAATAACACTACCAAAAGTTCGATAACGTTATGATCGCACCCTACTAAGATATCTATAAAAAATGCACGCTCCCCGAAGGGCATCTAAAAGGTGTGCGCCTTAGTAGGTCCTATATTAGCTCCGAAACTAAACGTAATCAATAATGGGTTCTATACATAGTCAGACTAAGGATTTCAAAAACTTTTCTCAATATTATCGATAATATAAATGATACTTTTTCACAGTTCAAAATCATATAATATCATTCACAGTTCAAAAATAAATTTTTGATCCGAATTTTGAAATAAAAGAACATAACAATTTAATTTAAATGGAAGCCTTAAATAAAAAAAAAATAACGAATTTTGAAACTATACATTTAGGCATCCGAATAATTAATAAGACATACTTAAAAGTACGATAATCTTAAAAACACTAAATAGTTCGGAAAGCCACTTACCTGATATTGCGAAACACGAAATTAAAAGTGAACTAATTCTTTGAGTTTTTTTCTTCTTTTCTTCTCATTACTGCGATACTCAAGCCAAATAGTTTTACGTTCTTTTCTTTCTTTCTAGTTGTTTAAATATATGTAATTCCTTTGAAAAATAGGTTATTAAGTAAAATAGTCATTTTAAAATTAAAAGTTTATTCTGATCTAACTAACTTATCCTAATAGGTTTTTGATATGTATAAATAATTATTAGTTACACTTCTATTATCTAATTATATTATTTTATTATCTTTTATCTTCTTTTTTTTAATAGGATATTACATTCTACCCACCTTAAAAGAATTTGGTTCTCCAAATTTCAAAATAACATCTAAAGAAAAATACAAATTTGACATAATCAAGAAATTCATTATCTAATTACTAAATGCAATTAATAAAAGAGTTTCATACATTATTCTCTATTTAATTTTAAAATCATTAAATTTAGTCAATACTCTTTTTGATTAACTCCCAAAATCACTCCCCAAGAAATATGTAGATTTTTCAACCTAACACATTCATGAGGGCCACCGCTGATGATACCACTCTAATAACACCCCGAACCCGATATAGGTCCGAAGTGCTACATGCCAGAAGCCCATAGGGCGCAAGGCAACAATATCAATAACGCGATTCAAAAAAACAACTTAACAATAATCTTCACTTAAAACCCAACAATAAATATATTTTAAATCAATCCAAATGAAATACTAATAAATACCACATACAAATAATGGACACATGACTCCTCGAAACTAAGAGTTTTATCAAAATTCATCAACAAAAGAAAAAAACATCTAAAACTAAACTCCAAAGCTATTCCAAGCGTATCAAATAAGTGCTTTCGGCTTTCAGCGATGGGACCAGTAAAAATCAGTAAGGGGTGAGCGATGAAGCCCGACAAGTAGCAATCCTCTCTATCTAGCCGAATCAAGTACAATTTGCAAAATACTTTTTCGAAATAACTTTTTGTTAAATAACGATAGTACAAAAGTTTCAAAAACTAAACAATTCAAAAATAATTTCAATGTATATTATATCTCTTTTAATCCACAGCCTTAGCGACTAAGGTTATAATAGCCCTGTAACACGGCCCAAAAGTTCGATAACGTTATGATACGCACCCTACTAAGATATCTATAAAAAATGCACGCTCCCCGAAGGGCATCTAAAAGGTGTGCGCCTTAGTAGGTCCTATATTAGCTCCGAAACTAAACGTAATCAATAATGGGTTCTATACATAGTCAGACTGAGGATTTCAAAAACTTTTCTCAATATTATCGATAATATAAATGATACTTTTTCACAGTTCAAAATCATATAATATCATTCACAGTTCAAAAATAAATTCTTGATCTGAATTTTGAAATAAAAGAACATAACAATTTAATTTAAATGGAAGCCTTAAATAAAAAAAAATAACGAATTTTGAAACTGTACATTTAGGCATCCGAATAATTAATAAGACATACTTAAAAGTACGATAATCTTAAAAACACTAAATAGTTCGGAAAGCCACTTACCTGATATTGCGAAACACGAAATTAAAAGTGAACTAATTCTTTGAGTTTTCTTCTTTTTTCTCTCGCATTACTGCGATACTCAAGCCAAATAGTTTTTACGTTCTTTTCTTTCTTTCTAGTTGTTTAAATATATGTAATTCCTTTGAAAAATAGGTTATTAAGTAAAATAGTCATTTTAAAATTAAAAGTTTGTTACAGTCTAACTAACTTATCCTAATAGGTTTTTGACATGTATAAATAATTATTAGTTACACTTCTATTATCTAATTATATTATTTTATTATCTTTTATCTTTTTTTTTAAACCGGATATTACATTCTACCCACAGATGATAATTTTTTGAAATCTGATTTTGAATGAATGGATGAGATTGCTTCAAGTTTATTTTAATGGTTTGGATGAAAGAAGATCACACTGAATTGCCAAACACACTAAATTCAATTTTTCGCCCCTTCATTTTTCTGATAACCTTAAGGCATTTAATGCTTAAATTCAACATTTCCTAACATTCAGTCAAAAGTCAATTATAACCAGCCATGTCCCAGATAAATTGTCACTTGTCCATTTAATGCCCATACACATGGTTACACACACACGGTTATATATATATATATATATATATATATATATATATATATATAAAGGGTCCAATTTCTAGATACATATAACAAAATATGTATATGCACGATGCATACATACATATTTTGTTATATATATCCAAATCACACCCAAAACACTGTATTATATTGAAAACTTTCAGTTCCATAAAATATTAAACTTTTTTTTTAGTTATTTTAAAAAAAAGCAAAAAATATATATTTTAAAGTCCCGTATTTTAAACCAGTCCGGGCGTCCGGACTGGATCCCCATTCTATATATATGTATATATATATGTATATATATATATATTCATGCATGTAATAAAACAATTTTTGCCCGATTTTGAGAGTTTGAAAGAAAATAGGATCTCCTTGCCTTGAAATGTTTTATATGAATCAATTTATTTTAACACTTGATATTTAAATTATCAAGGTCAATAAAAATTAATTCAAAATAAAATTTAAAAATAATTTAGATAAAAATAATTAATTAAATATCAAAACTATTTAATTACTTCATAATTGTTATCATCAAAATATACTAAAAAATTGTGACCTATCAGTATTTGACTGCTCTCCAAATCTCAGAGGCTGGAGCAATGAGCATTTTTTATGGCGGGGACAAGCTGCTTACAAATACATGGCAGAGTTGCAAACCAAGATTTTAGGTCTAACCACTCCTATTGCATTTAAATAAGAAAAGGTCCCCAAAAATTCCCTCGTATGATATCATCAATGTAATGATAACTGGATTTAGGCGGATAGGTTACTGGTCAAATTATTCTGGACTATTTATTTTCCTGAGAGCAGATCCTCTGTCCCCATTTTTCCTGTGTCCCTCCACTTAAATTTTGACACCTAAACTCTTATTTAATTTTAGAGTTACTTAGTGTTAAGTAAGAGGTTATGTGTCAAAATTTAAGTGGGGGGACACAAGAAGACAGGGAAAATGATCTGCTCTCATTTTTCCTATCGTCTCTTTATGCCTAACCAACCAACCTTTCAAGTTTGAACCAACATTAAAGATGTAGTATGGCCTGGAGGAACATTGATTAGGCCTCATGGTGTGGGTGTTGTTAATCTGTATGTATAGTGATATTTAATATATAAATATAATAACACAGTTAAACAAATCAGATTTGGAAAAACAAAATGTATTGTACTTACTTGAAAAAGAAGTCAGATTCTAGAAATAAAAAACAGATAAATCCGAGTCCTTTGAATTCACAAAGTCTTCTAAAAGAAAATTTATTCCCTCACTGATGCTAAAAGATTTGTTGAATAATTGCTTCCCAAGATAAAACGGATTTACGATTCTTAATTAGTAGCACTTCAACATTAAGAATTCTGCGAACGCAAATTCTATGTTCTATACTCGAACCTTACTGAGATGTTATGATGTTGTTATGTGTTATGAATTCTGGGAATGAATGGAAGAACAGACACTGCAAACGTAGAAAACGGGAAAAACTTATGCAGAACGGGGAAAATAATATTTTCTTTTAGGCGCCCACATAGATTATTTATAGAAATAATTCCGCGGTTTATCAGTTGGGATATTACCGTTGGCACGTAAAACCGTTCGCAAAGCTACGTAGTATCATGATAATCACTTTAACAAAATCTGATAAAACATTAAACAGATTTTGCCCAAAAAATATATATATCACGACCCGACCCACCAGAGCCAGAGCCCGGCCCGACTGATCGGACGGCGGCGGCGCGCGTGGGTTTGAACCAAGCCTTGGCTAGGTCCTCTCCCTTCCACAAAAGTGGGGTACCTATTGCCTCTTTTTTAGTTATAACAAAAGAGCTCTAACTCATGCAAGCATACTTGCATCAACAAGCAATACAGAGCAAGTAAAGTATCGATCCTACAGAGAAAGTTGTTTAATTTAAATCACTATGCATTTATTAAATCACTATATTTATATGCTCAAACTAATGACTAAGATTGGTTTGTTACTCGAATAGCAAATAACAACTAAAACAATAATAACGACGGAATAAATCAAATCTGGAAATAATGGGATCCTAACTTCATTTAATATTTCATTTAATCGCCACTATCATGCATGACTTGTTCACATATCACATGAAAGTAGCCAAGAGCACTAAAAGAGTCATAGCCATTTTTCAATGCACTATGACCTACTTACACAACATCCATAAATGATAGATTATATGTAATCATCAATATAACCAAAATCACTATATGTCTATGTGAAATTGCAACTATATTAAATTTAAGTTCAAGCTCTTATTCTAACTCATACGGTGAAACAGTATATGTCTATCTGGTTCACGAAATACACAAGCCATATAAAACAACCCCATATACGTATACTATCATGATTGCAATCTATACTTGCATGTTCATTGTCAATTCCATACAAGTACTGAAACGAATGGTGATCAAGCATTCATACATGCAAAACAATCATGATAGACATCCCATATAATATGTAAAACAATCCAGCATTCAAGCATGCAATCAAACTATATATTAAAATCCGTTAGAATCCCATAATGGAGTTTAGTTCATGACTGAACCAAAAGCCATTATGGGATCAAATCTAAACATGATTAATAAACGAACAACTGAAAGATGAAAGGTAGAAATAATCAAACCCAATTGCTGAATATAATTCACTATTCAAATCCTTATATGAATCCTGCAAATACTAATAATAATCCACTCTGGTAGAAAATCCCAAGAAGAAGTAGAAAAGTAGAGTTTTGGCCTCCTTCTGCATTGGAATCTCTCCCCGAGAGTAAACCCTAGTTACGATGTTAAAAATACGTAAAAACTGAATTATCCTCTTTTTTCCTCTGACACCAGTCAGATATATCATTTTAAAAACCAATTACAACCATTTTAATTAAACATTAAAATAAAGCATTTCAGCCGGTGATTAAGCATCGCGCCACGCCACGCCGCTTCTTCCAACGTAATCCACACTCGCGCGCCGATTTGACTGCAGTGTCATGATGTCCAGCCAGGTTCTCGCACAGACGCGCGTTCCCATACTTGTCCTGTCGCGCGGCTTCTGCAATGTTGATTCCTGGTTCTGCTGCTACAACTGTTCTATCCTGCTGCTCATTCCTTTCGTTCACCCCTGCTGAGTCTCTGCTCCACTTGATCCTCATGCCACACATCCACAGCTCGTGCCTCGCTTCATGCGTCCATTCGCCTCGTGCCCTCTAAGTCCACTAAATTAGGCCGTTTCCTGCACTTTTCCACCAAAAAGAGTTTTAAGTATATGTAATGCAAACTAACATGAAATGAAACTAAAACACACTAAAATGTACTTGAGATGGGCATAGTTCGCATGAATTGGTACTCCATAAGTAGGTATAAAACCCACTTATCAAATACCTCCAAACTTGAACTGTTGCTTGCCCTCAAGCAATGCATACTAATGAACAATGAAAATGAAGCTATATTACTATGCAACTAAATTATGACGCAACTAATCTCACATGTCCCAACTATCATAGAAATTCAGTCCAAAATGCCTCAGCGAATTTTTTAAGATTCAAGAATACAGATTCAATCCAAACTGTAGGTATAATGTCACACACTCAGATGATTCTTAAAATGCTATAAATATGCTGTGTGTGTGTGTGTGTTATATTCACCAAAACTTGATTTTAGCAAAGAATACTCATGCTATATTGCTCAAAATAGAAAATTATAGTTTAAATCAAGATTCATGTATACATATACAACAAAGACTATTTCAACATATCAAAACAAACTGAGGTTCAACAATGTGCTTAACTGCTTTATTTTTACTCACGAGGGCGATTTTCGCACTTTCCCGCGGTGTTTATTATTTTTTTTCTTTTTCTTTTTCATTTTTTTTCACATGACTGTGCAATGCCTTACTCCATTAGGCAACACTGCTACCCCTTAACGAGCTTTCAACCAACGACTCTCAGACCATGAAAGACCTTAGGGCGCTAGGTGTAGAGACAATCTCCTTAGGAGTACTTACTCAAGTAGCTAGGGCCCCGAAAGAAGACTAGCCACATTATTGCTATTTTTCTTTTTCTCTTTTTTTTATACATAGCATACCCATGTTTTCCCAAAGTTTAAAAATCAATGTTTTATACAATCTAAACTCACTTTTCACATATTTCCCTTTTTAAAACTACATTTTTTTATCGAGCAATGCAACACATACTTCTTATACCTACAAGTGATTGTGAACACATTCGTGCAAACCGAAAGCATTTAAACAGCATTATGAATTGCATTGTGTAAAACATTATATCTCAGCTCATATTATCCAAAATACTCAAAAATTGTTTAAAAAATTCACTATCATCATTGGCTAAACAAAAATTTCCATACATGACAAGACTGTAAGATATGCACTAAACATGAACGTGCAATTATATATGCAAAAATAACTATATGATGCAAAAATTTAAACTAAACATGCGAAAACTACAAAATTAAACTTATGATGCAAAAATTTAAACTAAACATGCGAAAACTACAAAATTAAACTAATCATGCAAAACTACATGCACTACACTACTCCCCAATACCCCCAAACTTATAATATTCAATGCCCCATTGAATGAAGGTAAAGGGTAACGAAAAACTCCCCTAATGATCGGTGGTACCACCCTCCTCGGGTGGTGAATCTGGTTGTGGATATGGCGCTACTGTTCCGAATTGAGGCCACTCTAGCGTTGTTCCTTGCTATGCAAAAGCTTCGGCCAAGGCCCTTGTGAGTCCCGTCACAAATGTGCCCAAATTATCTTACATGGCATCGACTTTTCGCTCCAACCTTCGGAGCTGGCGATCACCATGGGTGGCACGTGTTAGGTTTGTAATATTCATAACGCAATCAAATTGCAAAAATAATGCGGAAGCGTGTAAAATCAGAGTTTAAAATTTTTACAAACCATATACCCGGATCATCCCTTATGCATAATTATTAATTAAACGAAAAGATAAAGAAGAACAAACATACCCTTGAAGATCCGAGCTTCCTCAGGTACAAGTTCACCTCCAATCCTTTTCGCGTTCAACTTGAATCCACCGGGTTTAGTTCCTTCCTTTGATCAACGTTAGCCACCCAAATGTTTGGCCTCTAGAGGTGATCCACCAAGAAAGAATAAGAATTCAAGAAGATGGGTGTTATAGCTAACCCTAGTTTTCTATCTCTATAGAAAAGGCATACTCCCAACAACTTGAAATTATTACGTACTTTGTTAAAGTCAACAACCCATACCACCCATAATAAGACTCCTCTTATTTATAGATGTGGGCAACCCACCTTAACAATTAAGGAATTGGGTTTTAATTAATTATTTCTTTTAATTAATTAAGCTCCCTAATCTTATTAGGGATAATTAATTAAACTCCTTTAACTAATTTTTCTTCCTAATCCAATTAGGAATAAATGAGAGTACTTATATTAAATTAATTCCTAAACTCTTTTAGAAATTAAAATAATAATAATTGTAATAATATTAATAAGACTCCTCTTATTAATTTATATTTAATATTTCTAAAATATTAAATAATAATATTAAGCTATTTAATTTATTCTATCACCATAGATTAAATTAAATATACATAACATATTATTACGATTATGCCATTTACTTCTTAAATAATTATTCTTCATTTTATGGTGTGACCCTTTAGGTTCTCCATATTAAAGGTTGTGAATAAATCAATTAGAACAATTCTAATCTTATTTAAATAAATAAATTAAATAATTAATTTATTTAAATAAATAATATTTATTCTACAATAGGGATAAGCCTCCCTAGTGATCAACGACTTTCCAGATAATATAGATTTCAACATTAATCATAAAAGAACCTTTGAGTAAATAGTTACCGTACAATTCAATCCTTCCACCATACAATGTCCCAATTAAATATAAGACATGGAATTCTTTGTCAAGTCTTATTTTATTTAATTATATGTATTTCGATCCTTAAATGCATAACTCAAATAATGCAAATTAGAAACTCCTTTCTAATTTCATTCGCCTTAGCCAAGGACTCTTGGGTTGTCATTTATTGAATCACATAGGACATTTCTCTTCTTTTATTAGAAGTGGTAGATTCTTTATTGATCATACATTATCTCCATGTACAACTTATTATACCCAAGCATACCCTTTGATATACCCTAAGGGTCTTAAGGAATAAGTCAAAGTATAACTCATCATACACAAGATACTATGATGATCTCAAGTCCAAGGATCACTTGACTACTATCACTACTGAGGAATTCCTATTGACAGCAAATAAAACTCCATTAGGTATTCCTTAGCGAGCCACGTCAAAGTGAACTTATTCTCTAATAAGCACCTACATACTTGCTTTAGTGTCTCCACACAAATGATCATGAGATCAATCATCCTCATCCAATGAGCAAGCAACGTATGTACCAATCTATCCGGATTCACTAATCCCCAATTTAGTAATCCAATGATTGGGAACTATTTTAGTTTTAAGCTTTCTAAGAATTTAGATCTCATTAGAATGATCATCATCATTATTCTAAAAGCATTGCTTAAAACTATGGGTTTATCACATATTATAAAACAAAGATCATGTAGATAATTAAAAGCCTTTAATAAATTAATACTTTTTATTAATAAATGAATAAGATTGTTACAAAGTATATGCTTTATCATCAAACATGATTGGCTTGTGTGCATACTACTTTCAATCTCCCACTTGCACTAAAGCCAATCGTCAGTGGTATCTTATACTCTTCTTCTCTAAGTGACGATTATCCCACATTGGATAAGCTTTAGTTAATGGATATGTAATGTTGTTCTTGAGAGTCCATTATCTCTATAGTGATTTCCCATCTTTCAATTATTCTAATAATCAAATAAAAGTGCCACAACACATGTTTAGATCCAAGATGAGACTTAGGAACTATTCCTAGTTCTGTAATGAACTTTTAATCCAAACAATCAACTTGCGACTTCATTTATAGCTATATACTTTGTCTTTATCACTAAACCAAAGAACTCTTTGTTGTTTGGAACCTTTCAATTTATCGCACCATCGTTCAAGGTAACCCTTTACCTTAAAGTGGATTTTCTCATCGTCTTGGTCCGTCTCGAAAAACATGAGTCTCATTAAGCCCTCTAGTTTTAATTTAGACCCACCATGAATATGATCACATCCTTAGTGTCGGTTAAGAACTTTTAAGATGTTTTTCACTGACTCGTAGTGAACTTCTCCATAATATGACTGATCAAAATCAGGTCTCGTACATTTCATTGCATACATGATAGTTACTCATGCGACCTCTCTTTTCAGGAGTCTGTGGGGACTATTAAGAGAGATACACTCCATAGCTCATCAACATGAAACATCTCTTGGAGCTTGCCATGCTAAACGACTTTAGCATCAAATGAATTTACATTCCTTGGGTTAAGTTGAGCATCCTTTTAAATCTATCTATATAGATTTATATCCCCAATTAAGATACTCTTCCAAATCATTCATGGAGGATTGTTTAGACAACTTTATCTTTACTGATTGTAGTATTGGTATGTAATTCCTCATCGTAGTAGTATATCAACATATAATACTAGAAATTTCACGACGCTCCCAATTGACCCTTTTGTACACACTAGAACTCTTACCTCATCGTATGTAACTCGGATCATCATCTTCTATGATGTGTACCTCATCATCATCATCCATGATGAATCCATACCTCCTAGGTATCTTTGGTACTATTCCGATTTACGATTCGGTTGTGGTACAATAGTTCATCTACTGTGTTCCTCTTATTTGACTTATAGTGTTTTGTGGTTCTTGAACTCTTCAAGATCTATTATCCTCCCACTAGCCCTTTCAATGATAAACACCTTTATCTTAGAAAGCGCGTGTTTCGTAACAAACACCTTTTGCTAAGTAGGATTATAGAACATATACCCCTAAACTTACTTTAGGATGTCCCACAAATCATACTTGTCAAATTTTATCCCAAGCTTATCCTTTGAAACCTTTTTCACATAAGTTGGACAACCCCTTATCTTAACATACTTAAGATTAGAATCCTCCTATCCATAACTTTTATGGAGTCTTGGGGTGGATTTTGAGGTTACCTTTTCATAGATATGCAACCATTTCTAGGACATTATCCCGGAAGGATCTTTGGAATGTCGGTAAAATCATTTTGGACCGCACCATGTCCAACAAGGTACGATTTTTTTCTTTCGAGATACATCAATCAATTATTGCAGATCCGGAGGCGTCCATTCATGAGAAAACCATTTGAGATGATCTAAAACTTATTGCACAAATATTTATTCCTTGATCTAATCAATGAATCTTAATACTTTGCCAATTTGTTTCACTTCAATTCTTTGAACCTTTCAAATAATTCACACTTGTATTTCAACAAATACATACATTCAACTCTTTGAATAATCATCTCCTTTTCTTATACTAGTTTATTCAATTTGCAAAATTATTTTCATGTAAGTCAGTATATAAAATCCATTAAGTAATATTCGATTCTATACAAAACATTATTATTGTTATAAATAGAACAACAATTGTTCTTAAATATAATACCAAAGATTTCATTGTCCAACAATAAAATGGAAATAATGTTTCTAACAAGTACTAGAATACAATAACAACTTATTGACTTAATAGATTTGCCCGTAGGCATTGTTAAACTATAAGTTTCTATGGCTAATATGGCAACCTTTGCTACATTTCCCATATATAGGATTACTTATATTTGTTTAGCTTTCTACTCGCTTGGTCCTTTATAAATCTATATTTATGATAACCAAAGTCGGTATCCAATACCTAAGTAGAACCTTGACTTAAAGAAAAATTTATTTCAATCATGAACAAAAGCGTATTATGAAGAAACTTCATTAAGCTTCTTTGGTTAGCCTCGCAAGATGCTTTCATGATTTCTTCCCGGTGTCCGGGCTTATTGCGGTGGAAGCAAACTCCTTTGCTATCCATATCGTTTTGTTCTTATTATCCTTTGTTTATTCCTTTCTATTTACCTTCTTTGAATCGTTCTTCTTTCGGAAGATCCTTGGCCCCTACCGGTAAGACTTGATCTTTCTTGGTTGGAAAGTGACTCTCAACATTTTTCAACACGTTAAGCAAATCGCCAAAGGCGATATCTAGCTTGTTCATATGAAAATTCACAACAATTGTGAAAGGAGTCCAGAGGAGTGAGTGCAAGATCAAATCTTGGCTCAACTCTCCATCCATGACAAAACCAGTTGTCCTAATTGATCAATCAAATTGATCATGTTTTAGAACATTTATACATCTTATAGTGCCATTGGTCATTCTAGATCGGAAGAGCTCCTTAGATATCTGATATCTATATGTCCACTTTTCCTCACCATCAACTACTTGATGTGCAGGAATATAGTAAGAGCATCCATAGTTTCATGCTGACGCTGAAGCTCGTTACTCATGGATGCGAGCATGATGCATTGAGCCAACTGTGCATCATCTTGCCACTTTCTATTAGTAGCAATGTCTTCCTCAGAGGCATTGTCTGCAACCATTGCAGAGATAGGCGTATTAAGGATATAAGATAGCTTTTCAGCTATGAGAACTATTCTCAAATTTCTTAACCAATCCGTGTAATTCGGTCTGGTTAATTAACATCAAATATGTTTCGCAGTGATAGTAATTTTAGACATTGTAAAATTCTGTAAATGAATTAGTAATTAACAACATTTTAACATACATTCTTTTATTAATTACCAAAATAAATTAGGTCTTGTTTTAAATTGGTATCTCCCACTATTTTCTTCAAACTATATTACCCTCACTTATATAGTTCGGCAAAATCTAATTAAAGATTTGCTAGTGAGAATAAGGATCCCATTTCAAATGTATATAGCCTTGTGGTGACACAACAAACTATATATAAATAAATAGGTAGACAACTTTTGTCAATTACATCAACTATGCAACTCCTTGTATTTTGCCTCTTAGATTATTTTGATCAAGTGGTGGCACATCCGAATCAAAATTATCCAAGTTAAGTCCAACCTAGCACTCCATATATTCAAAAAAGAAAAATATCATCCTTGTGGTGACACAACAAAACAATATTGTTCAATTTTCTTTATAAGCATCAAATGTGATAAATTAACATCTTAAATACTTAATACTTGCCTTGTGGTGACACAACAAACTCATATTAAATATTTAATACTCTATTAATTTTATCATGCTAGAAGGCGACGTTCGATATTCCAAATATCTTTGAACGCTTAGGACTTAATATAAAAATTGAGGGGTTTGTTATTAATTTGTCTCATCTTGTTTAGCGCGCATGCACATATATATATAAAATACGCGTCATATTAATGAACATGCGAAGCATGTTTGCATAATATATAATATATATATAGTATAAGCATGCACATATAGAATACTATATTCTATCCGGATTGATTATGGACTTTTATTCTAGTTTGGTTCACTAGAGCCACCAAGTGAACCAAAAGGTCAAACCCTAGGGGTGCAAGAATTAATATTTAAATATAACTATTACATTTAAACCCGGGCTCCCTTACAAACGGGTCTTCAAGCGCTCCTTGTTCCTTGATCTCCAATTCTTCAAAATAATTCTAAAAATTCCTATTACATAACTATTTAAAATAAATAGAAACCTTGATCGCTAAATCGAGGGAAGTACATAGGAGGAGTTAGAATTTACATTAAGAAAAAAATTAGAGAAGGCGAGTCATGCAGACCCCATTTAATAAAACCCATACATTCATGCATCCAACTAAAATAAAATCCAATCGCATTGGTCAATAGTCCATAATCAATCCCATTTATTATCATACACATCACCATATGCATCAATAAATAACATTCATCTTATGAATAATAAACATTTAATATATATATTGATATCATTTAATGGGCAAATTTAGTTAGTATAAAATCTAATTTTGAATCAAAATAAACTTCTTTATTTTAATCCAAATTTAAATCAAAATAAAACTATTTTATTTTAATTTATCCAATTTTGAATAAAATAAACTATTTTATTTTAATCAAAATATTTAATCAAAATAAACTCCTTTATTTTAATTAATTATGGAATCCAATTCCAAGTAATAAAAAATAATCTTTAATTAAAATAAACTCTTTTATTTTAATTAATTATGGAATCCAATTCCATGTAAAAAAAAAAACTTTAATTAACGTGCGTGTGTGGACGGGCCTGCCTCATCTGTGTGAGGGGGTTTCTACGACAGCTCTGGAAAAGTGGGCTGAATGATGAATCCTAGTCCGCATGGGTGTGGTACACCACCCATCCAATCCTTGAACTTTGAAATAGTAGCATGAGTGATTGCGTGGCTTGGGTGCTGCAGCTGATCCTTATTCCATTGGACTCCTTGTTGGGTACAGAGCATGGCTACCACAGATGTATGCGTAATAGTCCCAGTTTTGTTCCCTCGCATATAACACATCATGTTTTGATGAATTAAATGGCCTACATCAATGTACTTGCCTTTGATGATTCCCCACAAAATAATAAAGACGCTTTCGATTGGTTATTGCATTGTAATGGTAGACGGAACTAGCTTGCACGAGATAAGCAGTTCCATGCTTGGGCATATCGATTCAATGCGGACGATGGAAACGATTTTGGTTCAGTTGTCCCTACCTTATACTTCCATTTGGTGCCCGGAATACACAAATCAGTAATCACAACTGCTAGATCCATTTCTAAATATGCACCATCTATCCAATTGGCAGACCCGGTGGGTGGTGCATCATAGATGTTGAATACTTCTCTGATCACTGAAGGTCTAAAATCCACCTGCTCTTCTTGAACCAGCGTTATGCTTGCTATTATCATCTCCTTAGCATTCGCATAAAATTCTCTAATAATCCCCATTGGGATAGGCATAGGAGATGCAGTCAAGCCAACCCAGCCTCTTTCTCGTATCATATACCAGAGTTGGCCATCCTACTTCTCAGGTAGAAGTCCCCGTTCCTTCATAAAATATTTGGCCACACTCCGATAATAGTCCTGCTGGGCTTCCAAACTGATAAATTTACTCTCGTCCAAGACGTCCTCTTCTTGGTTATCGGAGGAAGATGCTGATGAAGAAGAGATGGAGATTGCGCGTGCTCTTTTTGGACCCATGTGCGGATGATAGAAAGAATGCAGAGGAATTGTTGATGAGCGTACCCCCAAACTTACTGCTACACAACCCAAACAGAACCCTAGATTTATGCCAGAAAGGAGATTTGTGGGTATGAACTTTTATGAGAGTTGATGAGTCTTATGAATATGGGAGAATAGAAGAATACGCTTCTATTATATCAGCTGAGAGACCCAATTAAACCACGACTCGAATTTTATACTTTTAAAAATATTTCCACGTCTGCTATCGCGCGCAGCCGTGCGACCTTGCAATGGTTTTCAGGCGCGGGCGCGTGAGTGGCATTCCTGGTCTGAGATGTGTGGTGCGGGGCGCGCGGTCTTGGTGTGTAATCATTGCGCGGCCGCGCGATCATGCTTTCTGCATTGTTGAGTTTACTCCCAAACTGATTACATGAGATTTCACTTTAAGATTCCTGCAGCAGACCATTTACCCGTATCAATATGTGAATTCTAGAATAAGCATAAATGAACAAGTAAATTTTATACACTACTAAAACAATGTCCCATGCATACTCTATTACACACTCACTTATGCTCACATAGCTCTCTATTACGAATGAAATAAAGATGATCTAGCTAAATACACTACTGAATAAATAAAAAGAAAATAGAGATAGAGATAATGGGTTGTCTCCCATCAAGCGCTAAGTTATAGTCAGTTAGCTTGACTGTCTCGAATGCTCATGTTAAAGAAAGAATTGAGGCTACTTTCTGTCTGTCTACATCACCACCAAAGTAATGCTTTAAGCACTGTCCATTCACCTTAAAAGGCTTGTCTGGCAACGTATCGAATACTTCAATTGCACCATGCGAAAAAATAGTTTTCACTGTAAAGGGTCCTGACCACCTCGATTTCAGCTTCCTGGGAAAAAGTTTAAGTCTGGAGTTATAAAGAAAAACCCTTTGTCCCGGTGCAAATGCTCTCTCAATGATTTTTCGGTCATGCCATTTCTTCACTTTCTCCTTATACAACTTCGAATTCTCGTATGCCTGCAATCTGAATTCATCCAACTCATTGAGTTGGTGTAGGCGTTTCTCCCCGACATCTTTCAAATCAAAATTTAGCTTTCGAATTGCCCAATATGCTTTATGCTCTAACTCCATAGGAAGGCGGCAGGCTTTTCCATACACGAGCTGAAAAGGTGATATACCCAACGGTGTCTTATATGCCATCCTATAAGCTCATACTGCATCATCTAACTTCAATGACCAGTCCTTCCTCGTGGGATTCACAACTTTCTCTAGGATTCTCTTAACTTCTCGATTCGACACTTCAGCTTGGCTATTCATTTATGGGTGATATGCTGTAGCAATGCGATGATTCACCCCATATTTAGCCAATAAAGTCAGAAAAGCTCACTGTGCAAAAGTGATTGCCTTAAATCACATCGATGATAGCCTTTGGAGTCCCAAACCTCGTGAAGATACTTCTGTATAAAAATCTGAGGACGACCTTCGCATCATTTTACGGAAGAGCTGCCACTTCTACCTATTTCGAGACATAATCTACAGCGAGCAGAATGTAGAGATTTCCACAAGAAGAAACGAAAGGCCCCATGAAATCAATTCCCCATACATCAAAAATTTTTACTTCCAAGATTGTATTCAATGGCATTTCATTCCTTTTAGAGATGTTCCCCACTCGCTGACATCTATCACACCGCTGGACAAAACTGTATGCATCCTTGTAGTATTCTAGCTGCTGTTCTTTCACCACTATAGTGACCGCCATACACAGTAGAGTGACAATCCTGCAAAATCCCCTCGGTCTCGCTATACAGAATACACCTTCTTATAACTTGATCAAAACACTGTTTAAACAAATAAGGCTCATCCCATATATACCATTTGACATCATTCAGAAATTTCTTGTTTTGATAACCCACCAAATCAGAAGGTAGCATCTTACTCACCAAGTAGTTTGCGTAGTCTGCAAACCATGACACTTCCCCTTTTACCACAAACAACTATTCATCTAGAAAGGATTCATTAATTAAAACCTTGTCATCTGTCTCCCTTTACGGATTCTCAAGTCGAGATAAGTGGTCCGCCACTTAGTTTTTAGTGCCCTTCCTGTCCTTGATTTCCAAATCAAATTCCTGCTGTAATAAAATCCATCTAATCAACCGAGGCTTTGCATCCTTCTTCGCCACTAAATGTCAAATTGTGGTGAGATCCGTATACATTATCACCTTTGTGCCGATCAAATATGCTCAAAATTTATCAAAGGCGTACACCACTGCCAATAACTCTTTCTCCGTGGTGGTGTAGTTCAACTATGCATCTAAAAGGGTCTTACTGGCATAAGAAATAACATGAAACATCTTCTCTTTCCTCTGCCCAAAGCAGCCCCTACGGCGTAATCACTAGCATCACACATCAGCTCAAATGGCAAATCCTAATCTGGTGCAGTAATAATTGGTGCTGATGTTAATTTCCCTTTTAGGTGCTCAAATGCCGACACGCAAGCCTCATCAAAGTTAAAATGTGCATCCTTCTCCAATAAACTGCATAGTGGTTTAGTTATCTTGGAGAAGTCTTTGATGAATCTGCGGTAGAAACCTGCATGTCCCAGAAAGCTGCGAACACCTTTTACCGAAGTAGGTGGTGGCAATTTCTCTATAGTTTCCAGCTTTTCCCTATCTACCTCGAGTCCCTTCTTTGATACTTTGTGTCCCAATATGATTCCTTCTTGTACCATAAAATGGCATTTTTCCCAGTTCAGTACTAGATTTGTTTCAACACACCGCTTCAAAACCATCTCCAAATTTTCAAGGCATAGATCAAACGAGTCCCGAAAGACTAAGAAGTCATCCATAAATACTTCCACATTCTGCTCCACCATATCTGATAATATAGCCATCATGCATCTCTGAAAAGTGGCTGGAGCATTGCACAACCCAAAAGACATCCTTCTGAAGGTGAATGTGCCGTAAGGACATGTGAAAGTTGTATTTTCCTGGTCTTCTGGAGCTATCATTATTTGATTATAGCCCAAATATCCGTCCAGTAAGCAATAATACTCATGACCTGTTAATCTGTCCAACATCTGATCAATGAATGGAAGTAGAAAATGATCTTTCCTTGTAGCTTTGTTGAGCCTGCTGTAGTCCATGCATACTCTCCACCCTATCACTGTTCGTGTTGGAATCAACTCATTATTCTCATTAGTCACTACTATCATGCCACCCTTTTCTAAGACACACCTTGACCTTTGGGCTCACCCATGAGCTATCCGAGATCGGATAGATTATGCGCAGATCCGACCATTTTAGTACCTCTTTCTTAACCACTTCTTTCATTATCGATTAAGTCTCCTTTGTTTCTCAACCGACGGCTTACTTTCATCTTCCATCGATTTTATGCATGCAAAAGCGAAGGGGTGATCCTTTAATATCCGCTATGGTCCACCGATAGGCGATTTGAACTCTCGAAGCACTTTCGTAGCAGCTTTTTCTTCCGAAAAGATGTTAATATCTGAAGAAATAATCACGGGTAGCTTTGAATCTTTATTTAAAAATGCATTACACGAGATGTTCGGAAGTGGTTTTAATTCAAGTTCTGGAGGTGTCTCAAGAGATGGCTTTAATTTTACTGAGGATTCTCCCGCTTTTGTCAATGGCTCAACAGGTGTTCTGAATTTTTTGACTTTTGGAGTGGTATCCAGATATTGCACAAGTTCGTCAAGTTCCTCGTCCTCCTCAAAGGTTCATCATCCACTCGACTCTGTACTTCATCATTTACGACCTGATCCACCAAATCAACCAGGAAACATTCCTCTTCATCTTCTTGAAACTTCATAGCTTTGAAGACATTAAAGGTGACCTCTTGATCATGAACACGCATAGTGAGTTCCCCTTCTGCACATCTATCAGAGTCTTTCCTATGGCTAAGAATGGTTTTCCAAGTATGATTGGTATATTTTTGCCTTCCTCGTAATCCAAAATAATGAAGTCAGCCGGAAAGATAAATCTGTCCACCTTCATTAATACATCTTCAATAATTCCCCGTGGGTACGTGATGGATCTGTCAGCTAACTGCAAAGAAATGTTTGTTGGCCTTGGATCCGGTAATCCCAATTGATTGAATACTGACAAAGGCATCAAATTTATGCTTGCCCCAAGATCACACAAATATTTTTCAAAATTCATCTTCCTGATTGTGCACGGGATTGTGAAACTGCCCGAATCCTTCAGCTTCGGGGGTAACTTCTATTGAAGTACTGCACTACATTCTTCTGTCAAGGCTACTGTCTCAAATTCGTCTAATCTCCTTTTCCTTGATAGTATACCCTTCATAAACTTTACATAGCTTAGCATTTGTTCCAATGCCTCGGCGAAAGGTATATTGGTTTGCAGCTTTTTAAATACCTCCAGAAACTTGCTGAATTGCGTATATTCCCTTTTCTTATTTAATCTTTGCAGATATGGAACTTGAGTATGAATTGGTGGTACTGAACTCTTAAGCTTCTCCTCTAAACCTGCTTTATCTTTCTCTTCCTGCTGAGCTTCAGACTTTTTCAGATTTTCTTTCTCAGTAGCTGGCTCCTCTGCGCCGCGCGACCTCCTCTTGTAAAACATGCGCGGGCGCGCGACTTGCAGTGTCTGCAATATTCTTCCCAAATCTTAATGTGATTGCTTGACACTGTTCTTTCCCTTCTCTTCTTGGATTTGCTTCTGTATTATTTGGCAATGAACCCTGGGACCTGTTAGTAAGCATGTTCGCCATCTGCCCCATTTAAGTTTCCAGATTCTTAATATCAACTGCTTAACTTTTGATCATAACCTCTGTATTTGCCATGTATTTCATCATGATCTCCTCCATTTCTGATTTCTTTTCTTGCTGAGGTGCAGCTGGAGTATGATGTTGTTGTTGTTGTTGTTGAGGAAATCCCGGCGGAAAGGTGGTCTAGGATTAAAGCGTAGGTACTTATTTGGTTGTGATCAAACCGATTATTTGATTGAAGCCGATTCATTGATTCCCTTGGTTATTTGACCAATGAAGTTTGAATGATTTGGTTGTTGGGGTGATATGTATTACAAAGCTGTCCTTGATCTTTCTGTAGTTGTTCACATATCTTGACCGACTACGGTGATATCACATTGATCCATCGATTGTGACCCCGCACAAATCTCACATACGAAGGCAACCGTCTTCGTTTTACCTTCTGCTAATGTATCTATTTTCTTTGCCATGGTACGCCATCGTCTTAAAATAAATGAGTAATAGCATCTACCTCCAACACACCTGCAACTTTGGGTTGTGGCATCCGAGATGTAGGATTTTGAAAATCATTCGATGCCATTGTCTCGATAAGGTTATAGGCTTGTTCATATCTTTTTGCCCATAATGCCCCTCCTGTAGCTGCATCTACAATCGGTCTCGACTGCCATCTCAATCCATTATAGAACGTGTTGATCTCCATCCAATCTGGCATACCGTGATGTGGACACTTCCCTAGCATTTCTTTGTATCTCTCTCATGCTTCATATAAGGACTCGCCCTGTTGTTGCTCAAACTGACAGATAGCTGTCCTCATCTTTGTAGTCTTAGCCATTGGGAAGAACTTAGCTAAGAATTTCTGTGCTAAGTCCTCCCATGTAGTTATAGATCCTGCTGGCAAAGAATGAAGCCAACTTCTTTCTTTATCCCTCAATGAGAATGGGAATAGCCTAAGTCTGATAGCATCCTCCGTCACACCGTTGTATCTGAATGTATCACAGATTTCGATGAAACTCAATACCAAAATTTGTATAGGTAGGGCTGAGTAAGTAACCAAATTGGAACCGAAACCGCACCAAAAACCGCACGAACCACACCAATTAAAACAGCACCAACAGTTCCAGCATATGTGGCGGTTTTAGGTGGGTTGAATAACCAAATTTACAATTTCGGCCGAAACCACACCATGTATGTATATATATGTATTATCTTTAGTAAATTCTAAAGTTAGTTTTCACTTGAACACGCTCAGAGAAAACTCAAGTCTTGCATTATTATTTTTTCACCAATTGAAAGAAGGTAGTTATAGGTTATATAGTCAAAAATTAAGAATTTTGGTTTTGGTTTTGGAATTTGTTTGATGCGGTACTGGAGGGGCTTATAGCTGAGAGGCTAAATTCGTTGGTTCGAGCACTTGATGCATTGGCTAAGGTCTATACTATAGTAGTAATAGTCTAATAGATTATTTTTCAAATTAGGTACAGTTAGGATTATATTATATAAGTCCTCCCATCAATATATAAGATAGAATTTCATTCTATCTCCAGTATATACTTTTAATTTTTGGTGAACTAGATAAACCTTATTGCTTGTTATCGAATATATGGTCTCCGTTGTTTTATATAGCGTATGTTTTAGTTTTAAAGCATCATTCCTTTATTATAAACTAAAACTATTTTACGTGTCTCATTGTTCTATGATTTGATGGTGAATTTGACATGTTTGGCATAATGAGCTTTGTTTATATGCTTGATATAATTTTTATTGCTGACTCTATCACTAAGTTAATTGCTCGATGTGAGCTCTGTGTTAAATTCTATTGAAGGCTACCTTTTTGTTGATTCAATTGGTTTTGAAACCAAAACCACACCAATTGAAACCGAACCGCACAGTTTAAAATCGCATTGCACCAATCAAATTTGTTTAGGTAATGCGGTTTGAATTTGTCAAACCGCACCTGAAAGCGGTTTGGTCTTGATTTCAAACTTATTTGCACCAAAATCACTTTCATTCTCACCCCTAGGTATAGGGGTAGGGCAAGTATGTAAATTAATAAATTTAAGGGGGCAGATTAATGGAAGAGTTAAATTTAGAGGTACAAAAAAAAAATTTATAAACCAATTCTAAATATAAGTACAAAAATCTTCCTAGTTTTAAAGCTTGGTGAAATCTTAGAAGTATTTTTTGTATAGTTTTTGGTTTTCTGTGAATGATTGTTTGATTCAAGTTTGAAATTTTTTTTGTTATTGATTTGGTTGACCGTGATTACTGTTTGTTTGGTCTGATTGGATTTTTGTTTTTGGCTTGTTTGATCTTCAATTGCAAAATGTGATTATTTTGTTTTAAGTATTTTCTGTCTTTTATTATGATAGTTTACAATGATTTTACAATGATTTTGTCTTATTTTATAATGGAAAATGAAAAATGACTATAAACTTTTAGTAGCCCCTCATTTCTAGTTGTTATAATTACTTTATTTCTCTACATCTAATTAATGACCAGTATAAATTTTAGATGGTTTGTTTCTTTTATTTCAAGTAAAACTAATTTGAAACTTATAAAAAGATACCAAAACTAGTTTATGCTTTGAAATTAATTTATGATTTTGTTTGAATATAAAAAGCAAATTTGATTTGAGACTTTGAGCATTTGGAGAATTATTCAAATTATGACAAGTAGTCGAAATAAGTTTTTAAATTGTATCTAAATATTTTTTATTTGATTTTTTTTTTGGTTTGCATTATGAATATTTATTGCAATTTGTAAACATTATTATGATTACTTAATATTATGATTAGTTCAAATTTTTTTTATTTAACTTCAACAAAAAAATTAATTAAAATTCGTCTCTGTTGGAGAAAAATTACTGGATCCGCCCTTATGGAAACTTTGAACCATTATTTTGATCATAGTACGAGTTCTGTGACTGCAGGTCTTTGATGCACATCATTTGGTGACATTGCAAATATCACGAACCGATTAAGGATTGTGAATTTCTCCAGCCATATATAGAATAAGGCTAGTCTTATGGGTCCCAGCGAGGAGTTTCAATTCTTGTGCTTGGGCTTTCTTGAGGCTATTCACTAACTCCATCAATGTGGGGAGTCACAGCAGCCCTTTTCCTCGTTGTTGGAGTTGAAGTGTCGATACATAGTTTTTGCTAAACTAAGGATTACTCCATTATAATAGACACTGTTAACATTAAACTTTTAAAAAATGTTTTACCCCAATTAAAATTTGGAAATTGCATCATTTTATTAAAAAAAAAATTAAAGGGACGTTAACTTTTTTCATACGTGACTTTGCAAAAATATAAAAAATTGAAATATTAATAACGTGGCAAAAATAAATACTTCAAAAGGTTCAAATAAAAAATGACAACTTCCAACTCTTTTTTTCCTTAATGATTTTCCTATTTTTTTTGTTGTTAATTTAAGATCGAATTTAAACTCGCACTCTATTTTGTAACTCCAAAGATTTGAACTCTCAATCCTCTTGGCACACAAAGGGTGGGGATAACAATTGGGCCAAGGTCCTATGTTATTTTTTTGGATTAATTATATATTATAGTACATTTTTAAAAGTAATTACAAAAATAAAACACCCACAAAATAATTACAAAAGTAATACACTTTTATATATTTTTTTTACAATATTAATGCAATTAGAATTCCTTAATTTAGGGAAATATTAGTGTAATTATGATTCCTTAATTTAGGGGATTAGTATTGGTGGTTTACTGTGTTGAAGGTAATCTGTAACAAAATGAGTTTTGTGCGCAGCAGTACGAAGAAAGTTCAAACTTGCATCTTGGTAATACAACGACAAAGAAGGATATCTCTCAGTATCTAGAACTGCTTTCTCTTGTTTCTCGATTAATACATCACCGTTCCGATCATATTTTTCACTTTCGTAAGCTTTGTATATGATCTCCAATGGCGCTCTCATATTTCATTCAACAAAAGAGTCTGCGTAGAACGGGTTTGGATCATACCCAGATCCCGAAATCGTATCGCATGATAATTATCATAATTATAATCATCAATTAGTTGTTCTTGTTCCTGTTATTGTAGTGGTAATCATCATATTCTCTCTTTCACCCGCACCAAATTAAATTGACAGTTCAAACTTGCATCCTATCAAAGAGATGGCATCACATCTGGGCAAGTCTTCCCCATCTGAACATGTACAAATACAATTTCGGGAGTTCCGCTAAATTTTTCCTATTTCGTACTTTATTTTTTGTTGGATATCCATAACCCTTTGTTATGGTTAATGAGTCTGTAATGTTTATTGGAGCTTATGTAAATGGGATTACATATTTAATTATATTACCAGTGATTTGACATTGTTTGTTTGTTCGATTTTTTTACTTCTAAGTTGCGTCTGATACATTGTTTGAAAGATGCAGTTGGTAACCAAACATGCATAGAAGGGTAACCATTTTATTTTTTGGTAGTAACCAGATAGTTACAAGATTGTATCAGAACATATATCAAGTGTTAAATGTACATGTGAGAGTATACATGGGTTGCCTAAACTGGGTTGGATATACATGTTGTTTCTGTTTTGGTTATCATTATTAAAACATGTTCTGGTTACTTTCATATAACTATTTGGTTACTTCTTTATTATGTTTTGGTTACTGTTATCTTATGGTTTGGCTACTATTATTGTGCCCTCAATGTGGAATTTTGGCTACTCTTATTTTTTATTCTGGTTAATATATAATTGTTTAGTATACATGGATTCCCTAAACTGGGTTTCATTACATGATATTTCTATTTTGGTTACCATTAAAACCTGTTCTGGTTACTATCATATAATTATGTGGTTACTGTTTTATTATGTTACATTATGGTTACTGTTATTAGTAACCATATAGTTACAAGCTTGTATCAAGACAAACATCAAGTGTTAAATGTACATATGAGAGTGTCTTATTTATCTAGCTGATGTATACTTATAAATTACATACTCATAAAAATTATCTAAAAATTGTACAGTTGGTATTTAAATCTGCATATAAAGGTAACCATTTTATTTTTTGTGAGTAACCAAATTTACATAAAATTGGTTCAGAACAGTATCCATCAGCTATTTCAGTTGAAATGTTAGGTTGGTATCCAAACCTACATATATGGTAACCATTTTTGTTTTTGTTAGTAACCAGATAAATATAAGTTTGTATCAGGACTGTTATAAAGTGTTAAATGTATGTATGTTATTTATACCGTGTCATCATGATGGAATAAGAAACTCCAATTAAGAGTTCCCATTTATATATATGATGGTCACGTATAGATCTCATATTAAAATAAAAATAGTTTGAGAGGTGCAGTTGGTATCCAAACCTGCATATAAGGGTAACCATTTTAGTTTTTCTTAGTAACCAAATAATTAAAATATTATATTAGAACAGTTATCAGGTGCTTAATGTACATGTGAGGGTTCCCATTTATCTAGCTCATGGATACTTTTAAATTACATAGTTATAAAAGTTATTTGGAAATGGTATAGTTGATAACTAAATATGAATATAAAGGTAACCATTTTATTTTAGATGGGTGACCAAATTTACATAAAAATGTTTCAGAACAGTTACTAATTGTTTAATGTATATGTTTACTTTATATTGACAACTCATAATGGAATCAAAAATTAAAATATTAATCAATAACAATTTTAGTTATTGCACACCATCAAAAATGTTACCAACCATGTGGTTAATGGTTACTAATAGTAAACAATTATATATTCCTGTATAACTGGAATCATCTCCATTGTCTGAGATCTGAATAAATATTGTAAAGTAACTAAATCAATATTAGACAGTAACCAAATTACATAATCTTAGTAACCAGAATATAAACCACATTTTTACATGCAATTTTAAAGGCCTAAATGATAGAATTTGACCAAAAAACCCTACAGTTCAACAACAAAGATGGTGACTTTTGATCGTTGACTCGTTTCCAATAAAATTAGGCTCCGAAAACGCCAAAATCTGACACTCAAAACTTGAATGAAATTACCAAATTACCACTGGATCAAATCTTTCCATAACTGCAAAAAACATCTGTACAAGTGTACATTAATATTATTCAGCAACCAAATAAACATTATATAATAACCAATTAAATAGTATACATCATCTAATATATATAATCAGATTAAAAGAAACGAGTATAGAATATAATAACATTATACAGTAACCAAATAAACACTTTACAGTATCTAAATACATATTAGAGCAAGAATCAACCTTTTAGTATGTTTTTGGTTCTTTGTTAGCTTATGGTCGATAAAGTAACCAACTCAATGTTGAGCAAGAATCAAACTACATAATGTTAGTAAGCGTAACATGAACTCGGGGTAATATTATGCATTAACCATTGCAATTTTACACGAAGAACCAAGTCAAACATTATATACTAACCAAATCCAGATTAGATAAAGAATCAGTTGCATTTAGGAAGGTAACCAATGTATTTAATAAGTAATCATTAGTATAAAAAACATCAGTAGAATAAACTTTAAAATTATAAAGCAAGCAAATAAACATTATACAGCAACCAAATCAATAATAAAAAGTAACCAATTTATATGTATTTAGTAACCAGAATATAAAACATATTTTCACATGCATTTTGCATTGTCAATCATTCAAATGTACACAACAACATTGGCAATCAAATTTCAGATTATAAGCAATATTCCACCGACCAGTATGTGACGCCCCCAAAATAGGTATACATCACCCATCTTGAGTCGCCAAATACATGGTACATAAATCAAATACTAACTTAATTATACAAATGTCAGGTAATATACGACAAAACATAGCTGAGAGTTTAAATAAGAATATTGCCTTCTAGACAATATCCACACTCAATGGAGTCCTCATTACATTTATTGTCACACTATTTTATAGAATAGTGAGGACTACTAAAACAACCATCTGGAGCGTCAATCCATTCCCCGACCAGTCCCATCTATATTCTCATTTCCTGAAGAGAACAGTGAAAGAAAGGGTGAGCTCAACTAGCCCAGTAAGAAATATTATGACTAAGATAATGCAAAATAAATTATCCTTAGCCTTCAACAAAGTATAACAACCGATAGAATACAATAGACAACAAGTTTTGGATCAACAATCTGCAGGTGAATAAGCAATCCATTAGAAGAGTGAGTAGAGCATAAAATCTACTATCTTCTATGATTTAAAAAGTTTTTCATCAACTTTATCATTTGAGACTCGACTTAATAAATAAAAGCCCGAATCATCCACGCACTTCTACCAAGGATATTCATGTAATCATCAATGGTCATGATTATACCGAATAATCCCTGGTCATAATCATACCAACAACTGTCCATCAATAAACTACAGGCCAATGAGGACTTTTACCACATCATTCGTCACATTACGGTCATGATTTTACCAAATAATTCTTGGTCATAATCATACCAAGTCCATCTATGCACGTAAGCCAAAGATGACTTTCATCAAAATATAAGCATGAGGATGATGACAATTACATAATAATTCAATAAAACAAGTTCAAGGATAAATTTTAAAGATTTATAATTTAATTTATCCATAAATCAATAACGCCTAAATTGTCAACACGAATCGCTTTGTAGAGTAAAATTCAAGAATAATATTCATGTACCAAAATAATTTGGACATAAAAGAAATAAATTTTTGGGTGAGTAGTAAGACGTGAATAGTACTTGCAAGAGAATAGTAACCGTGAATAGTAACTTCGTGAATAGTACTGCAGACGAAAAGTACCGAATACTAGAGTGAATAGTAATCGGGTGAATAGTAATCTATGAATAGTAACTCGTAAAAGAAAAATACCAAAGAAAATGATATTTCATAACGAGTACAAAAGAAATGATATCTCATATACAGTATAATAGAATATCTAAAGCTTGTAAATGGATTTTCACCGCCATGCGGTAATCCACGTAGATGCAGATCATTTCCACAATTTAATAAAGAATGAATCTGAAGGGTCATTCACCATGCATGCAGTAGTCTGCAAGTAGACGGAGTTATTCAACGTAATAATAAAGAATGGAATAATGAAGAATTCACCATGCATGCAGCGGTCACTGCGTGAGACAAGTTATTCCAATGAATAATAAAGAATGGAATAACATAAAAGAATTCACCGTGCATGCGATAGGCAAGCTTACAGACGAGTTATTCCAATGAGAATAATAAAGAATGGAATAATAGAAGAATTCACCGGACATGCGATAGATCAAGCATGCATATAAAAGTTATTCCAATGTAATAATAAAGAATGGAATAAAAACCTTTACGAGTATTGAAAGAAAATAACTTTCTTCATGAATACGAAAGAAATAATACCCATTACCTTAGAAGAAACTGGATACTGGAATAGTGAGGTAGCAGACTTCTCTTCTTATTTCTCTCTATAATTTTTCTCTATAATAATTGCTCTTGTGAGACTTAGTGAATTAGTAAGAATGAAAGAAGAATGAGCTTCTATTTATAGGAAAATATAGTTTCGATAATTGCACATTTTGGGGCTCAAAATATTACAGTATAATACCTTCATCTTTTTCTTCATTTTTAATTTAGTCCTGCAAGTATTATCAAACTTGCACCACCTCCCCTAATAGTAAATCATGTGAATTAATAGTTCATTCATGTGACTCAATAGTATAATCATGTGAAAAAAACTAATTACAGTATAATACCTTCAACTATACCTCCAATTTTAATTTAGTCATGCAAGTATTATCAATCTTGCACCAATTCCCCTAATAGTAAATCATGTGAATCAATAGTACACACATGTGAACACATAGTTATAAGCATGTGAATTAATAATAATTAATTGCTCATTTATCTGGTTAATTACCTGATTGGTCAATATAAGCTCCAGACATCAATTATTATCGAAATAAATGTCGATTTCCACTAACACTAATAATTCCCACACAATGGAACTATCAATTTCATCTTTAATCAACAAGAACTTATTCATCATTAATATTATAACTAACAATATTTATAACAACCAGGTCATTCCCAGGAAAGAGGGAGCTTTCCGATAAGGATTTTTCCTTATTGGCGCCCAATTAGGTGACCAAACCTCTCCTTGACTGAACATCTCGACATTGTCAATATTGCAAATAATAATATGAATAACTTTGTCATCTCAATTATTGATTTAATAATATAAAATATTGATACTGTGACAATAATTGAATCAATAATATGAGAGATATGATGCAGAAATTACTGTAATAATAATTGAGTATAACTAAGTGACTTCTTACGTAAGCATCAATAATCAATACTGGTGTGCTACTACGCAACCACGCCAGACATCGTACTTTTACTAACGGGTAGTTCAACGGTTTTAACGGTAACACTTTCGCCGTTATTTTTATAAAAATATAATTACATCGTTTTCTAACTACAAGAATACTTCCGCCAGGTCCACTAATGATGATTGTCGTCGTCACGGATATTCTCCGACAAAAAGAATATTCCCCGACCAAACGAATATTTTATAACAACTTGCTTACTTTACAAAATTTTTCACATATCACCCTTAACTTTAACCTTTTATCAATTTAACCATTTACGAAATAAAATAATAATTACAAGAAAATTGAATACCTTTATTTCATAAAATTCGGGATCTTATACAGTATATCAGATGAAGCAACCTTTTACTATGTTTTGGTTACTATTAGCTTATGGTCTGTAAAGTAACAAACTCAATGTTAGACAGTAACCAAACTACATAATGTTAGTAACCAGAACATGAACTGGGGTAATATTATGTAGTAACCATTGCAATTTTACATAGTAACCAAGTCAGCATTATATACTAACCAAATCCAGATTAGACAGTAACCAACGTTGCAGCAAGGTAATCAATGTATTTAATAAGTAATCATTAATATAAAAAATATCAGTAGAATAAACTTTAAAATTATAAAGCAAGCAAATAAACATTATACAACAACCAAATCAATAATAAAAAGTAACCAATTTATATGTATTTAGTAACTAGAATATAAAACATATTTTCAAATGCATTTTGCATTGTCAATCATTCAACTGTATAATACACAACAACATTGTCAATCAAATTTCAGATTATAAGCGATATTCCACCGACCAGTATATCAGATGAAGCAACTTTTTAGTATGTTTTTGTTACTGTTAGCTTATGGTCTGTAAGGTAACCAACTCAATGTTAGACAGTAACCAAACTACATAATGTTAGTAACCAGAACATGAACTGGGGTAATATTATGTAGTAACCATTCCAATTTTATACAGTAACCAAGTCAGCATTGTATACTTACCAAATCCAGATTAGACAGTAACCAACAGTTGCAGGAAGGTAACCAATGTATTTAATAAGTAATCATTAATATAAAAAACATCAATAGAATAAACTTTAAAATTATAAATCAAGCAAATAAACATTATACAACAACCAAATGAATAATAAAAAGTAACCAATTTATATGTATTTAGTAACCAGAATATAAAACATATTTTCAAATGCATTTTGCATTGTCAGTCATTCAACTGTATAATACACAACAACATTGTCAATAAAATATTAGATTATAAGCGATATTCCACCGACCAGTATATCAGATGAAGCAACCTTTTAGAATGTTTTGGTTACTGTTAGCTTATGGTCTGTAAATTAACCAACTCAATGTTAGACAGTAACAAAACTACATAATGTTAGTAACCAGAACATGAACTGGGGTAATATTATGTAGTAACCATTGCAATTTTACACAGTAACCAAGTCTGCATTATATACTAACCAAATCCAGATTAGACAGTAACCAACAGTTTGCAGGAAGGTAACCAATGTATTTAATAAGTAATCATTAATATAAAAAACATCAGTAGAATAAGCTTTAAAATTATAAAGTAAGCAAATAAACATTATACAACAACCAAATAAATAATAAAAAGTAACCAATTTATATGTATTTAGGAACCAGAATATAAAACATATTTTCAAATCCATTTTGCATTGTCAATCTTTCAACTGTATATAATACACAACAACATTGTCAATCAAATTTTAGATTATAAGCGATATTCCACCGACCAGTATATCAGATGAAGCAACCTTTTAGTATGTTTTGGTTACTGTTAGCTTATGGTTTGTAAAGTAACCAACTCAATGTTAGACAGTAACCAAACTACATAATATTAATAACAAAAACATGAACTAGGATAATATTATGCAGTAACCATTGTAATTTTACACAGTAACCAAGTCAGCATTATATACTAACCAAATTCAGATTAGACAGTAACCAACAGTTGCAGGAAGGTAACCAATGTATTTAATAAGTAATTATTAATATAAAAAATATCAGTAGAATAAACTTTAAAATTATAAAGCAAGCAAATAAACATTATACAACAACCAAATCAATAATAAAAAGTAACCAATTTATATGTATTTAGTAACTAGAATATAAAACATAGTTTCAAATGCATTTTGCATTGTCAATCATTCAACTGTATAATACACAACAACATTGTCAATCAAATTTCAGATTATAAGCGATATTCCACCGACAATTATATCAGATGAAGCAACTTTTTAGTATGTTTTTGTTACTGTTAGCTTATGGTCTGTAAGGTAACTAACTCAATGTTAGACAGTAACCAAACTACATAATGTTAGTAACCAGAACATGAACTGGGGTAATATTATGTAGTAACCATTCCAATTTTACACAGTAACCAAGTCAGCATTGTATACTAACCAAATCTAGATTAGATAGTAACCAACAGTTGCAGGAAGGTAACCAATATATTTAATGAGTAATCATTAATATAAAAAACATCAATAGAATAAACATTAAAATTATAAATCAAGCAAATAAACATTATACAACAACCAAATCAATAATAAAAAGTAACCAATTTATATGTATTTAGTAACCAGAATATAAGACATATTTTCAAATGCATTTTGCATTGTCAATCATTCAACTGTATAATACACAACAACATTGTCAATCAAATATCAGATTATAAGCGATATTCCACCGACCAGAATATCAGATGAAGCAACCTTTTAGAATGTTTTGGTTACTATTAGCTTATGGTCTGTAAATTAACCAACTCAATGTTAGACAGTAAGAAAACTACATAATGTTAGTAACCAGAACATGAACTGGGGAAATATTATATAGTAATCATTGCAATTTTACACAGTAACCAAGTCTGCATTATATACTAACCAAATCCAGATTAGATAGTAACCAACAGTTTGCAGGAAGGTAACCAATGTATTTAATAAGTAATCATTAATATCAAAAACATCAGTAGAATAAGCTTTAAAATTATAAAGTAAGCAAATAAACATTATACAACAACAAAATAAATAATAAAAAGTAACCAATTTATATGTATTTAGGAACCAGAATATAAAACATATTTTCAAATCCATTTTGCATTGTCAATCATTCAACTGTATATAATACACAACAACATTGTCAATCAAATTTTAGATTATAAGCGATATTCCACCGACCAGTATATCAGATGAAGCAACCTTTTAGTATGTTTTGGTTACTGTTAGCTTATGGTCTGTAAAGTAACCAACTCAATGTTAGACAGTAACCAAACTACATAATATTAGTAACCAGAACATGAACTAGGAGAATATTATGCAGTAACCATTGCAATTTTACACAGTAACCATGTCAGCATTATATACTAACCAAATTCAGATTAGACAGTAACCAACAGTTTGTAGGAAGGAAACCAATGTATTTAATAAGTAATCATTAATATAAAAAGCATCAGTAGAATAAACTTTAAAATTATAAAGCAAGCAAACTAAACATTATACATCAACCAAATCAATAATAAAAAGTAACCAATTTATATGTATTTAGTAACCAGAATATAAAACATATTTTCAAATGCATTTTTGCATTGTCGATCATTCAATTGTATAATACACAACAACATTGTCAATCAAATTTTGATTATAAGCGATATTCCATCAACAAATATATCGGATGAAGCAACCTTTTAGTATGTTTTGGTTATGTTAGCTTATGGTCTATAAAGTAACCAACTCAATGTTAGACAGTAACCAAACTACATAATGTTAGTAACCAGAACACGAACTGGGGTAATATTATGTAGTAACCATTGCAATTTTACACAATAACCAAGTCAACATTATATACTAACCAAATCCAGTTAGATAAAGAACCAACAATTTGCATGAAGGTAACCAATGTATTTAATAAGTAATCAATAATATAAAAAACATCAGTAGAATAAAATTTAAAATTATAAAGCAAACAAATAACATTATACAACAACCAAATCATTAATAAAAAGTAACTAATTTATATGTATTTAATAACCAGAATATAAAACATATTTTCAAATGCATTTTGCATTGTCAATCATTCAACTGTATAATACACAACAACATTGTCAATCAAATTTCAGATTATAAGCAATATTCCACCGACCTGTATATCAGATGAAGCAACCTTTTAGTATGTTTTGGTTACTATTAGCTTATTGTCTGTAAAGTTACCAACTCAATGTTAGACAGTAACCAAACTACATAATGTTAGTAACTAGAACATGAACTGGGGTAATATTACGCAGTAACCATTGCAATTTTACACAGTAACCAAGTCAGCATTATATACTAACTAAATTCAGATTAGACAATAACCAACAGTTTGTAGGAAGGAAACCAATGTATTTAATAAGTAATCATTAATATAAAAAGCATCAGTAGAATAAACTTTAAAATTATAAAGCAAGCAAATAAACATTATACATCAACCAAATCAATAATAAAAAGTAACCAATTTATATGTATTTAGTAACCAGATTATAAAACATATTTTCAAATGCATTTTGCATTGTCAATTATTCAACTGTATAATACACAACAACATTGTCAATCAAATTTCAGATTATAAGCGATATTCCACCGACCAGTATATCAGTTGAAGCAACCTTTTAGTATGTTATGGTTATGTTAGCTTATGGTCTATAAAGTAACCAACTCAATGTTAGACAGTAACCAAACTACATAATGTTAGTAACCAGAACACGAACTAGAGTAATATTATGTAGTAACCATTGCAATTTTACACAGTAACCATGTGAGCATTATATACTAACCAAATCCAGATTAGACAGTAACCAACAGTTGCAGGAAGTTAACCAATATATTTAATAAGTAATTATTAATATAAAAAACATCAGTTGAATAAAATTTTAAATTTTAAAGCAAGCAAATAACATTATACGGTAACCAAATCAATAATAAAAAGTAACCAATTTATATGTATTTAGTAACCAGAATATAAAACATATTTTCAAATGCATTTTACATTGTCAATCATTCAACTGTATATAATACACAACAACATTGTCAATCAAATTTTAGATTATAAGCGATATTCCACCGACCAGTATATCAGATGAAGCAACCTTTTAGTATGTTTTGGTTACTATTAGCTTATGGTCTGTAAAGTAACCAACTCAATGTTAGACAGTAACCAAACTACATAATGTTAGTAACCAGAACATGAACTGGGGTAATATTACGCAGTAACCATTGCAAGTTTAGATAGTAACCAAGTCAGCATTATATACTAACTAAATTCAAATTAGACAGTAACCAACAGTTTGTAGGAAGGAAACCAATGTATTTAATAAGTAATCATTAATATAAAAAGCATCAGTAGAATAAACTTTAAAATTATAAAGCAAGCAAACTAAACATTATACATCAACCAAATCAATAATAAAAAGTAACCAATTTATATGTATTTAGTAACCAGAATATAAAACATATTTTCAAATGCATTTTGCATTGTCAATCATTCAACTGTATAATACACAACAACATTGTCAATCAAATTTCAGATTATAAGCGATATTCCACCGAGCAAAGATATATCGGATGAAGCAACCTTTTAGTATGTTTTGGTTATGTTAGCTTATGGTCCGTAAAGTAACCAACTCAATGTTAGATAAAGAAGCAAACTACATAATGTTAGTAACGCAACACCTAACCGGGGTAATATTATGTAGTAACCATTGCAATTTTACACAAGAACCAAGTCAACATTATATACTAACCAAATCCAGTTAGAAAGTAACCAACGATTTGCATGAAGGTAACCAATGTATTTAATAAGTAATCAATAATATAAAAACTTGATAGAATAAACTTTAAAATTATAAAGCAAACAAATAACATTATACAACAACCAAATCATTAATAAAAAGTAACTAATTTATATGTATTTAGTAACTGGGATATAAAACATATTTTCAAATGCATTTTGCATTGTCAATCATTCAATCAGTATAATACACAACAACATTGTCAATCAAATTTGATTATAAGCGATATTCCACCGAGGCATTCGTATATCGATGAAGCAACCTTTTAGTATGTTTTGGTTACTATTAGCTTATTGTCTGTAAAGTAACCAACTCAATGTTAGACAGTAACCAAACTACATAATGTTAGTAACTAGAACATGAACTGGGGTAATATTACGCAATAACCATTGCAATTTTTACAAAGAACCAAGTCAAAGATTATATACTAACTAAATTCAGATTAAGATAAAGAACCAACGGTTTGTAGGAAGGAAACCAATGTATTTAATAAGTAATCATTAATATAAAAAGCATCAATAGAATAAACTTTAAAATTATAAAGCAAGCAAATAAACATTATACATCAACCAAATCAATAATAAAAAGTAACCAATTTATATGTATTTAGTAACCAGAATATAAAATATATTTTCAAATGCATTTTGCATTGTCAATCATTCAACTGTATAATACACAACAACATTGTCAATCAAATTTCAGATTATAAGCGATATTCCAATCGACCAATTATATCGGATGAAGCAACCTTTTAGTAAGTTTTAGTTATGTTAGCTTATGGTGCGTAAAGTAACCAACTCAATGTTGAGCGGTAAGATAGCAAACTACATAATGTTAGTAACTTGAACATGAACTCGGAGTAATATTATGTAGTAATCATTCTAATTTTACACAAGAAACCATGTGAGCATTATATACTAACCAAATCCAGTTGTGACAAGAAGCAACGATTGCGAGGAAGGTAACCAATGTATTTAATAAGTAATTATTAATATAAAAACATCAGTAGAATAAAATTTTAAATTATAAAGCAAGCATATAACATTATACACAACAACCAAATCAATAATAAAAAGTAACCAATATATATGTATTTAGTAAACGAATATAAAAGATATTTTCAAATGCATTTTACATTGTCAATCATTCAATTGTATAATACACAACAACATTGTCAATCAAATTTCGTAATATAAGCTATAATATTCCATCACCAAAGATATCTCGATAAAGCACCCTTTTAGTATGTTTTTATTCTTTGTTAGCTTATGGTTTGTAAAGTAACCAACTCAATGTTGGACATTAACCAAACTACATAATGTTAGTAACTAGAGCGAGGCGGGGTAATATTATGTAGTAACCATTGCAATTTTACACAAGAACCAAGTCAAGATTATATACCAAATCCAGATTAGAGCAAGAACAACGAACAGAGGAAGGTAACAAATGTATTTAATAAGTAATGATTAATATAAAAACATTTGTAGAATAAACTTTAAAATTATAAACCAAACAAATAAACATTATACAACAACCAAATCATTAATAAAAAGTAACCAATTTATATGTATTTAGTAACGAGAATATAAAACATATTTTCAGATGCATTTTGCATTGTCAATCATTCAACTATATAATACACAACAACATTGTCAATCAAATTTGATTATAAGCGATATTCCGCCCACCGATTATATCGGATGAAGCAACCTTTTAGTATGTTTTGGTTATGTTAGCTTATGGTCCGTAAAGTAACCAACTCATTGTTAGACAAAGAACCAAACTACATAATGTTAGTAACGTAAACACTAACCGGGTAATATTATGTAGTAACCATTGCAATTTTACACAAGAACCAAGTCAACATTATATACTAACCAAATCCAGTTAGATAAAGTAACCAACAATTTGTATGAAGGTAACCAATGTATTTAATAAGTAATCAATAATATAAAAACATCGATAGAATAAACTTTAAAATTATAAAGCAAACAAATAACATTATACAACAACCAAATCATTAATAAAAAGTAACTAATTTATATGTATTTAGTAACCAGAATATAAAACATATTTTCAAATGCATTTTGCATTGTCAATCATTCAACTGTATAATACACAACAACATTGTCAATCAAATTTCAGATTATAAGCGATATTCCACCGACCTGTATATCAGATGAAGCAACCTTTTAGTATGTTTTGGTTACTATTAGCTTATAGTCGTAAAGTAACCAACTCAATGTTTGACAAAGAAACAAACTACATAATGTTAGTAACTGAACATGAGCGGGGTAATATTACGCGATAACCATTATTGCAAAGTTTAGATAGTAACCAAGTCAGCATTATATACTAACTAAATTCAAATTAGACAGTAACCAACAGTTTGTAGGAAGGAAACCAATGTATTTAATAAGTAATCATTAATAGAAAAAGCATCAGTAGAATAAACTTTAAAATTATAAAGCAAGCAAATAAACATTATACATCAACCAAATCAATAATAAAAAGTAACCAATTTATATGTATTTAGTAACCAGAATATAAAACATATTTTCAAATGCATTTTGCATTGTCAATCATTCAACTGTATAATACACAACAACATTGTCAATCAAATTTCAGATTATAAGCGATATTCCACCGACCAGTATATCAGATGAAGCAACCTTTTAGTATGTTTTGGTTATGTTAGCTTATGGTCTGTAAAGTAACCAACTCAATGTTAGACAGTAACCAAACTACATAATGTTAGTAACAAGACCATGAACTGGAGTAATATTTTGTTGTAACCATTGCAATTTTACACAGTAACCATGTGAGCATTATATACTAACCAAATCCAGATTAGACAGGTAAAAGTAACGCTTAAGGAAGGTAACCAATGTATTTAATAAGTAATTATTAATATAAAAAACATCGAGAGAATAAAATTTTAAATTATAAAGCAAGTATATAACATTATACAAAGAACCAAATCAATAATAAAAAGTAACCAATATATATGTATTTAGTAACGTAATATAAAACATATTTTCAAATGCATTTTCCATCATCAATAATTCATTTGTATAATACACAACAACATTGTCAATCAAATTTCGAATATAAGCTATAATATTCCACCGACAAAGATATATCGATAAAGCACCCTTTTAGTATGTTTTGGTTCTTTGTTAGCTTATAGTGCGTAAAGTAACCAACTCAATGTTAGACATTAACAAAACTACATAATGTTAGTAACTAGAAGCGAGGCGGGGTAATATTATGTAGTAACCATTGCAAATTTACACAAGATAACCAAGTCAAACATTATATACCAAATCCAGTTAGGCGGTAAAGAATCAACAAATGCAGGAAGGTAACAAATGTATTTAATAAGTAATAATTAATATAAAAAACATTAGTAGAATAAACTTTAAAATTATAAACCAAACAAATAAACATTATACAACAACCAAATCATTAATAAAAAGTAACCAATTTATATGTATTTAGTAACGAGAATATAAAACATATTTTCAGATGCATTTTGCATTGTCAATCATTCAACTGTATAATACACAACAACATTGTCAATCAAATTTCAGATTATAAGCGATATTCCACCGACCAGTATATCAGATGAAGCAACCTTTTAGTATGTTTTGGTTATGTTAGCTTATGGTCTGTAAAGTAACCAACTCAATGTTAGACAGTAACCAAACTACATAATGTTAGTAACTAGAACACTAACCTGGGTAATATTATGTAGTAACCATTGCAATTTTACACGAAGAACCAAGTCAACATTATATACTAACCAAATCCATTACAGATAAAGAACCAACACTTGCATGAAGGTAACCAATGTATTTAATAAGTAATCAATAATATAAAAACATCGATAGAATAAACTTTAAAATTATAAAGCAAACAAATAACATTATACAACAACCAAATCATTAATAAAAATAACTAATTTATATGTATTTAGTAACCAGAATATAAAACATATTTTCAAATGCATTTTGCATTGTCAATCATTCAACTGTATAATACACAACAACATTGTCAATCAAATTTCAGATTATAAGCGATATTCTACCGACCTGTATATCAGATGAAGCAACCTTTTAGTATGTTTTGGTTACTATTAGCTTATGGTCTGTAAAGTAACCAACTCAATGTTGAGCAAAGAACCAAACTACATAATGTTAGTAACTAGAACATGAAGCTGGGGTAATATTACGCAAAGAACCATTGTAATTTTACACGAGAACCAAGTCAAGATTATATATTAACTAAATTCAGATTAGACAAAGAATCAACGGTTTGTAGGAAGGAAACCAATGTATTTAATAAGTAATCATTAATATAAAAATCATCAGTAGAATAAACTTTAAAATTATAAAGCAAGCAAATAAACATTATACATCAACCAAATCAATAATAAAAAGTAACCAATTTATATGTATTTAGTAACTGGAATATAAAACATATTTTCAAATGCATTTTGCATTGTCAATCATTCAATTTGTATAATACACAACAACATTGTCAATCAAATTTTGATTATAAGCGATATTCTACCGACCAGTATATCAGATGAAGCAACCTTTTAGTATGTTTTTGGTTACTGTTAGCTTATGATCTGTAAAGTAACCAACTCAATGTGATAAAGAACTAAACTACATAATGTTAGTAACCAAAACATGAACTGAGAGTAATATTATGCAGTAACCATTGCAATTTTTTACAGTAACCAAGTCAGCATTATTTACTAACCAAATCCAGATTAGGACAAGAAGGCAGCGATTTGCGGGAAGGTAACCAATGTATTTAATAAGTAATTATTAATATAAAAAACATCGAAGAGAATAAAATTTTAAATTATAAAGCAAGCATATAACATTATACAACAACCAAATCAATAATAAAAAGTAACCAATATATATGTATTTAGTAACCGTAATATAAAACATATTTTCAAATGCATTTTACATTGTCAATCATTCAATTTGTATAATACACAACAACATTGTCAATCAAATTTCGAATATAAGCTATAATATTCCACAGACCAAAGATATCTCGATAAAGCACCCTTTTAGTATGTTTTAGTTATTGTTAGCTTATGGTGCGTAAAGTAACCAACTCAATGTTGGACATTAACCAAACTACATAATGTTAGTAACTAGAGCAGAACTGGGTAATATTATGTAGTAACCATTTTAATTTTACACAAGAACCAAGTCAACATTATATACCAAATCCAGTTAGGCGGTAACCAACGAATTGCGGGAAGGTAACAAATGTATTTAATAAGTAATGATTAATATAAAAACATCGATAGAATAAACTTTAAAATTATAAACCAAACAAATAAACATTATACAACAACCAAATCATTAATAAAAAGTAACCAATTTATATGTATTTAGTAACGAGAATATAAAACATATTTTCAGATGCATTTTGCATTGTCAATCATTCAACTGTATAATACACAACAACATTGTCAATCAAATTTCAGATTATAAGCGATATTCCACCGACCAGTATATCAGATGAAGCAACCTTTTAGTATGTTTTGGTTATGTTAGCTTATGGTCTGTAAAGTAACCAACTCAATGTTAGACAGTAACCAAACTACATAATGTTAGTAACTAGAACACGAACTGGGGTAATATTAAGTAGTAACCATTGCAATTTTACACAGTAACCAAGTCAACATTATATACTAACCAAATCCAGATTAGACAGTAACCAACACTTGCATGAAGGTAACCAATGTATTTAATAAGTAATCAATAATATAAAAAACATCAGTAGAATAAACTTTAAAATTATAAAGCAAACAAATAACATTATACAACAACCAAATCATTAATAAAAAATAACTAATTTATATGTATTTAGTAACCAGAATATAAAACATATTTTCAAATGCATTTTGCATTGTCAATCATTCAACTGTATAATACACAACAACATTGTCAATCAAATTTCAGATTATAAGCGATATTCTACCGACCTGTATATCAGATGAAGCAACATTTTAGTATGTTTTGGTTACTATTAGCTTATGGTCTGTAAAGTAACCAACTCAATGTTAGATAGTAACCAAACTACATAATGTTAGTAACTAGAACATGAACTGGGGTAATATTACGCAGTAACCATTGCAATTTTACACAGTAACCAAGTCAGTATTATATATTAACTAAATTCAGATTAGACAGTAACCAACAGTTTGTAGGAAGGAAACCAATGTATTTAATAAGTAATCATTAATATAAAAAGCATCAGTAGAATAAACTTTAAAATTATAAAGCAAGCAAATAAACATTATACATCAACTAAATCAATAATAAAAAGTAACCAATATATATGTATTTAGTAACCAGAATATAAAACATATTTTCAAATGCATTTTACATTGTCAATCATTCAACTGTATAATACACAACAACATTGTCAATCAAATTTCAGAATATAAGCTATAATATTCCACCGACCAGTATATCTGATAAAGCACCCTTTTAGTATGTTTTTGGTTCTTTGTTAGCTTATGATACGTAAAAGTAACCAACTCAATGTTGGACATTAACCAAACTACATAATGTTAGTAACTAGAGCAGAAGGCTGGGGTAATATTATGTAGTAACCATCGCAATTTTACACAAGAACCAAGTCAAACATTATATACCAAATCCAGATTAGAGCGGTAAACAGCATTTGCGGGAAGGTAACAAATGTATTTAATAAGTAATTATTAATATAAATAACATCGATAGAATAAACTTTAAAATTATAAAGCAAACAAATAAACATTATACAACAACCAAATCATTAATAAAAAGTAACCAATTTATATGTATTTAGTAACGAGAATATAAAACATATTTTCGGATGCATTTTGCATTGTCAATCATTCAATCAGTATAATACACAACAACATTGTCAATCAAATTTGATTATAAGCGATATTCCACAAACCAATTATATCGGATGAAGCAACCTTTTAGTATGTTTTGGTTATGTTAGCTTACGGTGCAGTAAAGTAACCAACTCAATGTTAGATAAAGAACCAAACTACATAATGTTAGTAACCAAAACATGAATCTGGAGTAATATTATGTAGTAACCATTGCAATTTTACACAAGTAACCATGTGAGCATTATATACTAACCAAATCCAGTTAGGCGAAGAAGCATACGATTGAAGAAAGGTAATGATGTATTTAATAAGTAATTATTAATATAAAAACATCACTAGAATAAAATTTTAAATTATAAAGCAAGCATATAACATTATACAACAACCAAATCAATAATAAAAAGTAACCAATATATATGTATTTAGTAAACGAGAATATAAAACATATTTTCAAATGCATTTTACATTGTCAATCATTCAACTGTATAATACACAACAACATTGTCAATCAAATTTCTGAATATAAGCTATAATATTCCACCGACCAGTATATCTGATAAAGCACCCTTTTAGTATGTTTTGGTTACTGTTAGCTTATGGTCTGTAAAGTAACCAACTCAATGTTGGACATTAACCAAACTACATAATGTTAGTAACTAGAACAAGAACCGGGGTAATATTATGTAGTAACCATTGCAATTTTACACAAAGAACCAAGTCAAAGATTATATACCAAATCCAGTTAGACAAGAACTAACGATTTAAGTAGGAAGGTAACAAATGTATTTAATAAGTAATGATTAATATAAAAAACATCGAGTAGAATAAACTTTAAAATTATAAACCAAACAAATAAACATTATACAACAACCAAATCATTAAGAAAAAGTAACCAATTTATATGTATTTAGTAACGAGAATATAAAACATATTTTTAGATGCATTTTGCATTATCAATCATTCATTGTATAATACACAACAACATTGTCAATCAAATTTGATTATAAGCGATATTCCACCCACCAAAGATATCGGATGAAGCAACCTTTTAGTATGTTTTGGTTATGTTAGCTTATAGTGCGTAAAGTAACCAACTCAATGTTAGACAAGAAGCAAACTACATAATGTTAGTAACGTAACACCTAATGGGGTAATATTATGTAGTAACCATTGCAATTTTACACAAGAACCAAGTCGACATTATATACTAACCAAATCCAGTTAGACAAGAACCAACGGTTGCATGAAGGTAACCAATGTATTTAATAAGTAATCAATAATATAAAAACATCGTAGAATAAACTTTAAAATTATAAAGCAAACAAATAACATTATACAACAACCAAATCATTAATAAAAAGTAACTAATTTATATGTATTTAGTAACCGAATATAAAACATATTTTCAAATGCATTTTGCATTGTCAATCATTCAACTGTATAATACACAACAACATTGTCAATCAAATTTCAGATTATAAGCAATATTCCACCGACCTGTATATCAGATGAAGCCACCTTTTAGTATGTTTTGGTTACTATTAGCTTATTATTCGTAAAGTAACCAACTCAATGTTAGAGCAAAGAAGCAAACTACATAATGTTAGTAACTAGAACATATTTGCGGGGTAATATTACGCAAAGTAACCATTGTAATTTTACACAGTAACCAAGTCAGCATTATATATTAACTAAATTCAAATTAGACAGTAACCAACAGTTTGTAGGAAGGAAACCAATGTATTTAATAAGTAATCATTAATATAAAAAGCATCAGTAGAATAAACTTTAAAATTATAAAGCAAGCAAATAAACATTATACATCAACCAAATCAATAATAAAAAGTAACCAATTTATATGTATTTAGTAACCAGAATATAAAACATATTTTCAAATGCATTTTGCATTGTCAATCATTCAACTGTATAATACACAACAACATTGTCAATCAAATTTCAGATTATAAGCGATATTCCACCGACCAGTATATCAGATGAAGCAACCTTTTAGTATGTTTTGGTTATGTTAGCTTTCTATAAAGTAACCAACTCAATGTTAGACAGTAACCAAACTACATAATGTTAGTAACCAAAACATGAACTGGAGTAATATTATGTAGTAACCATTGCAATTTTACACAGTAACCATGTGAGCATTATATACTAACCAAATCCAGTTAGATAAAGAAGCAGCAGGTCATGGGAAGGTAACCAATGTATTTAATAAGTAATTATTAATATAAAAAACATCACTAGAATAAAATTTTAAATTATAAAGCAAGCATATAACATTATACAACAACCAAATCAATAATAAAAAGTAACCAATATATATGTATTTAGTAACCAGAATATAAAACATATTTTCAAATGCATTTTACATTGTCAATCATTCAACTGTATAATACACAACAACATTGTCAATCAAATTTCAGAATATAAGCTATAATATTCCACCGACCAGTATATCTGATAAAGCACCCTTTTAGTATGTTTTGGTTACTGTTAGCTTATGGTCTGTAAAGTAACCAACTCAATGTTGGACATTAACCAAACTACATAATGTTAGTAACTAGAACAGGAACTGGGGTAATATTATGTAGTAACCATTGCAATTTTACACAGTAACCAAGTCAGCATTATATACCAAATCCAGATTAGACAGTAACCAACAGTTGCAGGAAGGTAACAAATGTATTTAATAAGTAATGATTAATATAAAAAACATCAGTAGAATAAACTTTAAAATTATAAACCAAACAAATAAACATTATACAACAACCAAATCATTAATAAAAAGTAACCAATTTATATGTATTTAGTAACGAGAATATAAAACATATTTTCAGATGCATTTTGCATTGTCAATCATTCAACTGTATAATACACAACAACATTGTCAATCAAATTTCAGATTATAAGCGATATTCCACCGACCAGTATATCAGATGAAGCAACCTTTTAGTATGTTTTGGTTATGTTAGCTTATGGTCTGTAAAGTAACCAACTCAATGTTAGACAGTAACCAAACTACATAATGTTAGTAACTAGAACACGAACTGGGGTAATATTATGTAGTAACCATTGCAATTTTACACAGTAACCAAGTCAACATTATATACTAACCAAATCCAGATTAGACAAAGTAACCAACACTGCATGAAGGTAACCAATGTATTTAATAAGTAATCAATAATATAAAAAACATCAGTAGAATAAACTTTAAAATTATAAAGCAAACAAATATCATTATACAACAACCAAATCATTAATAAAAAATAACTAATTTATATGTATTTAGTAACCAGAATATAAAACATATTTTCAAATGCATTTTGCATTGTCAATCATTCAACTGTATAATACACAACAACATTGTCAATCAAATTTCAGATTATAAGCGATATTCTACCGACCTGTATATCAGATGAAGCAACATTTTAGTATGTTTTGGTTACTATTAGCTTATGGTCTGTAAAGTAACCAACTCAATGTTAGATAGTAACCAAACTACATAATGTTAGTAACTAGAACATGAACTGGGGTAATATTACGCAGTAACCATTGCAATTTTACACAGTAACCAAGTCAGCATTATATATTAACTAAATTCAGATTAGACAGTAACCAACAGTTTGTAGGAAGGAAACCAATGTATTTAATAAGTAATCATTAATATAAAAAGCATCAGTAGAATAAACTTTAAAATTATAAAGCAAGCAAATAAACATTATACATCAACCAAATCAATAATAAAAAGTAACCAATTTATATGTATTTAGTAACCAGAATATAAAACATATTTTCAAATGCATTTTGCATTGTCAATCATTCAACTGTATAATACACAACAACATTGTCAATCAAATTTCAGATTATAAGCGATATTCCACCGACCAGTATATCAGATGAAGCAACCTTTTAGTATGTTTTGGTTATGTTAGCTTATGGTCTGTAAAGTAACCAACTCAATGTTAGACAGTAACCAAACTACATAATGTTAGTAACCAAAACATGAACTGGAGTAATATTATGTAGTAACCATTGCAATTTTACACAGTAACCATGTGAGCATTATATACTAACCAAATCCAGATTAGACAGTAAGCAACAGTTGCAGGAAGGTAACCAATGTATTTAATAAGTAATTATTAATATAAAAAACATCAGTAGAATAAAATTTTAAATTATAAAGCAAGCATATAACATTATACAACAACCAAATCAATAATAAAAAGTAACCAATATATATGTATTTAGTAACCAGAATATAAAACATATTTTCAAATGCATTTTACATTGTCAATCATTCAACTGTATAATACACAACAACATTGTCAATCAAATTTCAGAATATAAGCTATAATATTCCACCGACCAGTATATCTGATAAAGCACCCTTTTAGTATGTTTTGGTTACTGTTAGCTTATGGTCTGTAAAGTAACCAACTCAATGTTGGACATTAACCAAACTACATAATGTTAGTAACTAGAAGCGAGAAGCTGGGGTAATATTATGTAGTAACCATTGCAATTTTACACAGTAACCAAGTCAGCATTATATACCAAATCCAGATTAGACAGTAACCAACAGTTGCAGGAAGGTAACAAATGTATTTAATAAGTAATTATTAATATAAATAACATCAGTAGAATAAACTTTAAAATTATAAAGCAAACAAATAAACATTATACAACAACCAAATCAATAATAAAAAGTAACCAATTTATATGTATTTAGTAACCAGAATATAAAACATATTTTCAAATGCATTTTGCATTGTCAATCATTCAACTGTATAATACACAACAACATTGTCAATCAAATTTCAGATTATAAGCGATATTCCACCGACCAGTATATCAGATGAAGCAACCTTTTAGTATGTTTTGGTTATGTTAGCTTATGGTCTGTAAAGTAACCAACTCAATGTTAGACAGTAACCAAACTACATAATGTTAGTAACCAAAACATGAACTGGAGTAATATTATGTAGTAACCATTGCAATTTTACACAGTAACCATGTGAGCATTATATACTAACCAAATCCAGATTAGACAGTAAGCAACAGTTGCAGGAAGGTAACCAATGTATTTAATAAGTAATTATTAATATAAAAAACATCAGTAGAATAAAATTTTAAATTATAAAGCAAGCATATAACATTATACAACAACCAAATCAATAATAAAAAGTAACCAATATATATGTATTTAGTAACCAGAATATAAAACATATTTTCAAATGCATTTTACATTGTCAATCATTCAATTTGTATAATACACAACAACATTGTCAATCAAATTTCGAATATAAGCTATAATATTCCACCGACCAGTATATCTGATAAAGCACCCTTTTAGTATGTTTTGGTTACTGTTAGCTTATGGTCTGTAAAGTAACCAACTCAATGTTGGACATTAACCAAACTACATAATGTTAGTAACTAGAGCGAGGCTGAGGGTAATATTATGTAGTAACCATTGCAATTTTACACAAGAACCAAGTCAAACATTATATACCAAATCCAGATTAGAGCGGTAACCAACAGATTATTAGGAAGGTAACAAATGTATTTAATAAGTAATTATTAATATAAATAACATCGATAGAATAAACTTTAAAATTATAAAGCAAACAAATAAACATTATACAACAACCAAATCATTAATAAAAAGTAACCAATTTATATGTATTTAGTAACGAATAATAAAAATATATTTTCGGATGCATTTTGCATTGTCAATCATTCAACTGTATAATACACAACAACATTGTCAATCAAATTTCAGATTATAAGCGATATTCCACCGACCAGTATATCAGATGAAGCAACCTTTTAGTATGTTTTGGTTATGTTAGCTTATGGTCTGTAAAGTAACCAACTCAATGTTAGACAGTAACCAAACTACATAATGTTAGTAACCAGAACACGAACTGGGGTAATATTATGTAGTAACCATTGCAATTTTACACAGTAACCAAGTCAACATTATATACTAACCAAATCCAGATTAGACAGTAACCAACAGTTGCATGAAGGTAACCAATGTATTTAATAAGTAATCAATAATATAAAAAACATCAGTAGAATAAACTTTAAAATTATAAAGCAAACAAATAACATTATACAACAACCAAATCATTAATAAAAAGTAACTAATTTATATGTATTTAGTAACCAGAATATAAAACATATTTTCAAATGCATTTTGCATTGTCAATCATTATTTGTATAATACACAACAACATTGTCAATCAAATTTGATTATAAGCGATATTTCTAGGCACTTGCATATAGAGATGAAGCAACCTTTTAGTATGTTTTGTTTACTATTAGCTTATGGTCTGTAAAGTAACCAACTCAATGTTAGACAGTAACCAAACTACATAATGTTAGTAACTAGAACATGAACTGGGGTAATATTACGCAGTAACCATTGCAATTTTACACAATAACCAAGTTAGCATTATATATTAACTAAATTCAAATTAGACAGTAACCAACAGTTTGTAGGAAGGAAACCAATGTATTTAATAAGTAATCATTAATATAAAAAGCATCAGTAGAATAAACTTTAAAATTATAAAGCAAGCAAATAAACATTATACATCAACCAAATCAATAATAAAAAGTAACCAATTTATATGTATTTAGTAACCGAATATAAAACATATTTTCGGATGCATTTTGCATTGTCAATCATTCAATTTGTATAATACACAACAACATTGTCAATCAAATTTTGATTATAAGCGATATTCCACCGACCAAATTATATCGGATGAAGCAACCTTTTAGTATGTTTTGGTTATGTTAGCTTATGGTCCAGTAAAGTAACCAACTCAATGTTTAGCGAAGAACAAACTACATAATGTTAGTAACGTAACACTAAGCGGGGTAATATTATGTAGTAACCATTGCAATTTTACACAAGAACCAAGTCAACATTATATACTAACCAAATCCAGTTAGACAAGAACCAACGGTTGCATGAAGGTAACCAATGTATGTAATAAGTAATCAATAATATAAAAAACATCAATAGAATAAACTTTAAAATTATAAAGCAAACAAATAACATTATACAACAACCAAATCATTAATAAAAAGTAACTAATTTATATGTATTTAGTAACTGAATATAAAACATATTTTCAAATGCATTTTGCATTGTCAATCATTATTGTATAATACACAACAACATTGTCAATCAAATTTCTGATTATAAGCGATATTCTACCGACCTGTATATCAGATGAAGCAACCTTTTAGTATGTTTTGGTTACTATTAGCTTATGGTCTGTAAAGTAACCAACTCAATGTTAGACAGTAACCAAACTACATAATGTTAGTAACTAGAACATGAACTGGGGTAATATTACGCAGTAACCATTGTAATTTTACACAAAGAACCAAGTCAAGATTATATATTAACTAAATTCAAATTAGAGCAAGAACCAACGGTTTGTAGGAAGGAAACCAATGTATTTAATAAGTAATCATTAATATAAAAAGCATCAGTAGAATAAACTTTAAAATTATAAAGCAAGCAAATAAACATTATACATCAACCAAATCAATAATAAAAAGTAACCAATTTATATGTATTTAGTAACCAGAATATAAAACATATTTTCAAATGCATTTTGCATTGTCAATCATTCAACTGTATAATACACAACAACATTGTCAATCAAATTTTTGATTATAAGCGATATTCCACCAAACCAATTATATCGGATGAAGCAACCTTTTAGTATGTTTTGGTTATGTTAGCTTATGGTACGTAAAGTAACCAACTCAATGTTAGAAAGAACAAACTACATAATGTTAGTAACGTAATACTAAGCTCGGGGTAATATTATGTAGTAACCATTGCAATTTTACACAGTAACCAAGTCAACATTATATACTAACCAAATCCAGATTAGACAGTAACCAACAGTTGCATGAAGGTAACCAATGTATGTAATAAGTAATCAATAATATAAAAAACATCAGTAGAATAAACTTTAAAATTATAAAGCAAACAAATAACATTATACAACAACCAAATCATTAATAAAAAGTAACTAATTTATATGTATTTAGTAACCAGAATATAAAACATATTTTCAAATGCATTTTGCATTGTCAATCATTCAACTGTATAATACACAACAACATTGTCAATCAAATTTCAGATTATAAGCGATATTCTACCGACCTGTATAACAGATGAAGCAACCTTTTAGTATGTTTTGGTTACTATTAGCTTATGGTCCAGAAAGTAACCAACTCAATGTTAGATAAAGAACTAAACTACATAATGTTAGTAACTAGAACATGAATGGGGTAATATTACGCAATAACCATTGCAATTTTACACAAGAACCAAGTCAAAGATTATATATTAACTAAATTCAAATTAGATAAAGTAACCAACGGTTTGTAGGAAGGAAACCAATGTATTTAATAAGTAATCATTAATATAAAAAGCATCGATAGAATAAACTTTAAAATTATAAAGCAAGCAAATAAACATTATACATCAACCAAATCAATAATAAAAAGTAACCAATTTATATGTATTTAGTAACGTAATATAAAACATATTTTCAAATGCATTTTGCATTGTCAATCATTCAATTGTATAATACACAACAACATTGTCAATCAAATTTTGATTATAAGCGATATTCCACCCCACCAAAGATATCGGATGAAGCAACCTTTTAGTATGTTTTGGTTATGTTAGCTTTCTGTAAAGTAACCAACTCAATGTTAGACAGTAACCAAACTACATAATGTTAGTAACCAAAACATGAACTGGAGTAATATTATGTAGTAACCATTGCAATTTTACACAGTAACCATGTGAGCATTATATACTAACCAAATCCAGATTAGACAGTAAGCAACAGTTGCAGGAAGGTAACCAATGTATTTAATAAGTAATTATTAATATAAAAAACATCACTAGAATAAAATTTTAAATTATAAAGCAAGCATATAACATTATACAACAACCAAATCAATAATAAAAAGTAACCAATATATATGTATTTAGTAACTGAATATAAAACATATTTTCAAATGCATTTTACATTGTCAATCATTCATTCGTGATAATACACAACAACATTGTCAATCAAATTTGAATATAAGCTATAATATTCCACCGACCAAAGATATATCGATAAAGCACCCTTTTAGTATGTTTTGGTTCTTTGTTAGCTTATGGTTCAAAGTAACCAACTCAATGTTGGACATTAACCAAACTACATAATGTTAGTAACTAGAACAGGAACTGGGGTAATATTATGTAGTAACCATTGCAATTTTACACAGTAACCAAGTCAGCATTATATATTAACTAAATTCAAATTAGACAGTAACCAACAGTTTGTAGGAAGGAAACCAATGTATTTAATAAGTAATCATTAATATAAAAAGCATCAAGATAGAATAAACTTTAAAATTATAAAGCAAGCAAATAAACATTATACATCAACCAAATCAATAATAAAAAGTAACCAATTTATATGTATTTAGTAAACGAATATAAAACATATTTTCGAGATGCATTTTGCATTGTCAATCATTCAATCGTATAATACACAACAACATTGTCAATCAAATTTGATTATAAGTTTATATTCCGCAAACCAAAGATATCGGATGAAGCAACCTTTTAGTATGTTTTGGTTATGTTAGCTTATGGTCCGTAAAGTAACCAACTCAATGTTGATAAAGAACCAAACTACATAATGTTAGTAACGTAACACTTAATCGGGTAATATTATGTAGTAACCATTGCAATTTTACACAAGAACCAAGTCAACATTATATACTAACCAAATCCAGATTAGATAAAGAACCAACAAATGTAATGAAGGTAACCAATGTATTTAATAAGTAATCAATAATATAAAAACATCAAAGTAGAATAAACTTTAAAATTATAAAGCAAACAAATAACATTATACAACAACCAAATCATTAATAAAAAGTAACTAATTTATATGTATTTAGTAACCAGAATATAAAACATATTTTCAAATGCATTTTGCATTGTCAATCATTCAACTGTATAATACACAACAACATTGTCAATCAAATTTCAGATTATAAGCGATATTCTACCGACCTGTATAACAGATGAAGCAACCTTTTAGTATGTTTTGGTTACTATTAGCTTATGGTCTGTAAAGTAACCAACTCAATGTTAGACAGTAACCAAACTACATAATGTTAGTAACTAGAACATGAACTGGGGTAATATTACTTAAGAACCATTGCAATTTTACACAAAGAACCAAGTCAAAGATTATATATTAACTAAATTCAAATTAGACAGTAACCAACAGTTTGTAGGAAGGAAACCAATGTATTTAATAAGTAATCATTAATATAAAAAGCATCAGTAGAATAAACTTTAAAATTATAAAGCAAGCAAATAAACATTATACATCAACCAAATCAATAATAAAAAGTAACCAATTTATATGTATTTAGTAAACGTAATATAAAACATATTTTCAAATGCATTTTGCATTGTCAATCATTCAACTCAGATAATACACAACAACATTGTCAATCAAATTTCGGGATTATAAGCGATATTCCACAAAATTAAATATATCGATGAAACAACCTTTTAGTATGTTTTTGGTTATGTTAGCTTTCTATAAAGTAACCAACTCAATGTTAGCAAGAACCAAACTACATAATGTTAGTAACCAAAACATGAACCGGAGTAATATTATGTAGTAACCATTGCAATTTTTACACAAGAACTATGTGAGCATTATATACTAACCAAATCCAGATTAGATAAAGCGATTAACAGCGATTTGAAGGAAGGTAACCAATGTATTTAATAAGTAATTATTAATATAAAAACATCACTAGAATAAAATTTTAAATTATAAAGCAAGCATATAACATTATACAACAACCAAATCAATAATAAAAAGTAACCAATATATATGTATTTAGTAACCAGAATATAAAACATATTTTCAAATGCATTTTACATTGTCAATCATTCAACTGTATAATACACAACAACATTGTCAATCAAATTTCAGAATATAAGCTATAATATTCCACCGACCAGTATATCTGATAAAGCACCCTTTTAGTATGTTTTGGTTACTGTTAGCTTATGGTCTGTAAAGTAACCAACTCAATGTTGGACATTAACCAAACTACATAATGTTAGTAACTAGAACAGGAACTGGGGTAATATTATGTAGTAACCATTGCAATTTTACACAGTAACCAAGTCAGCATTATATACCAAATCCAGATTAGACAGTAACCAACAGTTGCAGGAAGGTAACAAATGTATTTAATAAGTAATGATTAATATAAAAAACATGAGTAGAATAAACTTTAAAATTATAAACCAAAAAAATAAACATTATACAACAACCAAATCATTAATAAAAAGTAACCAATTTATATGTATTTAGTAAACTGTAATATAAAACATATTTTCAGATGCATTTTTGCATTGTCAATCATTCAATCTGTATAATACACAACAACATTGTCAATCAAATTTTGATTATAAGCGATATTCCACCGACCAAAGATATCGATGAAGCAACCTTTTAGTATATTTTGGTTATGTTAGCTTATGGTTCAGAAAGTAACCAACTCAATGTTAGACAAAGAACCAAACTACATAATGTTAGTAAACGTAACACTAACCGGGGTAATATTATGTAGTAACCATTGCAATTTTACACAAGAACCAAGTCAACATTATATACTAACCAAATCCAGATTAGACAAGAACCAACAAAGTTAATGAAGGTAACCAATGTATTTAATAAGTAATCAATAATATAAAAAACATCGAGTAGAATAAACTTTAAAATTATAAAGCAAACAAATAACATTATACAACAACCAAATCATTAATAAAAAGTAACTAATTTATATGTATTTAGTAACCAGAATATAAAACATATTTTCAAATGCATTTTGCATTGTCAATCATTCAACTGTATAATACACAACAACATTGTCAATCAAATTTCAGAATATAAGCTATAATATTCCACCGACCAGTATATCTGATAAAGCACCCTTTTAGTATGTTTTGGTTACTGTTAGCTTATGGTCTGTAAAGTAACCAACTCAATGTTAGACATTAACCAAACTACATAATGTTAGTAACTAGAACAGGAACTGGGGTAATATTATGTAGTAACCATTGCAATTTTACACAGTAACCAAGTCAGCATTATATACAAAATCCAGATTAGACAGTAACCAACAGTTGCAGGAAGGTAACAAATGCATTTAATAAGTAATGATTAATATAAAAAACATCAGTAGAATAAACTTTAAAATTATAAAGCAAACAAATAAACATTATACAACAACCAAATCATTAATAAAAAGTAACCAATTTATATGTATTTAGTAACCAGAATATAAAACATATTTTCAGATGCATTTTGCATTGTCAATCATTCTACTGTATAATACACAACAACATTGTCAATCAAATTTCAGAATATAAGCTATAATATTCCACCGACCAGTATATCTGATAAAGCACCCTTTTAGTATGTTTTGGTTACTGTTAGCTTATGGTCTGTAAAGTAACCAACTCAATGTTAGACATTAACCAAACTACATAATGTTTGTAACTAGAACAGGAACTAGGGTAATATTATGTAGTAACCATTGCAATTTTACACAGTAACCAAGTCAGCATTATATACTAACCAAATCCATATTAGACAGTAACCAACAGTTGCAGGAAGGTAACCAATGTATTTAATATGTAATCATTAATATAAAAAACATTAGTAGAATAAACTTTAAAATTATAAAGCAAGCAAATAAACATTATACAGCAACCAAATCAATAATAAAAAGTAACCAATTTATATGTATTTAGTAACCAGAATATAAAACTTTTTTTTAAATGCATTTTGCATTGTCAATCATTCAACTGTATAATACACAACAACATTGTCAATCAAATTTCAGATTATAAGCAATATTCCACCGACCAGTATATCAGATGAAGCAACCTTTTGGTATGTTTTTGTTACTGTTAGCTTATGGTTTGTAAAGTAACCAACTCAATGTTAGACAGTAACCAAACTACATAATGTTAGTAACCAGAGCATGAACTGGGGTAATATTATGCCGTAACCATTGGTCCTGATCATGCCATAAAATAATTCATCTTTGCTCCCTTAGCCGAAGAGAATCCATAGCCATAATAATACCAAAAACGGTCCATCAATGCACTACGGGCCAATGAGGACTTTTAATTTTCACATCATTTGTAACATTACGGTCATGATTATACCGAATAATCCCTGGTCATAATCATACCAAGTCCATCTATGCACTACAGGTCACAGATGACTTTCAACATAACATAAACATGAGGATGATGACAATGATATAAGAATTCAATTAAACAAGTTCAAGAATTAATTTGTCCAGGAACCAATAACGTCCAAATTGTCAACATGATACTGTTTTGTAGAGTAAAATTCAAGAATGCTCAGAAGAATATTTCTACGAAAAGATACTGGATGAAGCACAAATATCAAGGATATTTAACTAATTTCATGGAGTATAGAAGTCAAAATTTTAATCAACTGAGTATAATACCGAATGGAATAACAAAAGATATCGCCATGCATGCAGATTGACTTGCATGAAGCGGTTATTTCAACAGAATAATAATAACGGAACCAGGTCAAGTGAAATTCACACCGACAGGATGTTCCAAGAGAATAATAAATGCGGAATAATAAATGATGGAACTAGGTCCCACAGATAGCATGCATGTGATATTCCGAATAATAAAGACGGAATAATAAAATGGAACCAGTCCCACAGATATATGTATACATGATATTCGGCCAGAATAATAAAGATAGAATAATGAAGAATGTCACCAAGTATAGGGTAGCTCGCGATATCTTGGTTATTCCAACGTAACAATAAAGAAATGGAATAATGTAAGTTCTCTTCTTGAATACAAAAGAATAATATCCTTACCAGTAAAATAATACTTGATATAAGAGTAGTGAAGTAGCAGAAAACTTTTCTTCTATCTCTTTATAGTTTTTCTCTCTAGAGTTCAGTGAATTCGTAAGAAAATAATGAAGGAATGAGCTTCTATTTATAGGAAAATGGAATGCATAGTAACTAATCCATGTACGGTCTGGATTAATTTATTTTAAACTGACGGTCCATATTTAAAGAAAAATATTTTAAATAAAATATAATATATTCTATTTATATAAAAAGATTTTTATTATGCAAACACTATCTGCACTATGCAAAACACTATACATAATAAAATATAATATATTCTATTTATAGAATAACTTTAATAAAGTATTATGTTTTATATAAAAAGATTTTACTATAAAAAACACTATGCATAATAGAATATAATATATTCTATTTATAGAATAACTTTAATAAAGTATTCTGCATTTTTATATAAAAGATGTTTCTATTTTATTACGTGAATAAAACAAAACTTCTAAATCAACAATAATTGAATCAAATAATGTGAGATACTATGCAGCAACTATTGTAGCAATAATTGAACAAAACTGAGTGACTTCTCACATAAATATCAATAATCAATACCGTGTGCTACTATGCAACAATGCAGACATCGTACTTTTACTACCGAGTAGTTCAACAGTATCAACGGTAAAACTTCCGCCGTTATTTTTAATAAAATATTTTTGTCGTTTTCTCAATCCGACAATAATTTTTTTGTGGGGTCCACCAATGATTGTGTCGTTGTACGAATATTTACTATTTAAAACGAATATTCCTCGACCAATCGAATATAATATGACAACTTGCATACTTTGCAAAATTTATAAATATTACCCACAACTATAACATTATCTCAAATTCACACCATAATATAAAAAAAATTATTTTGAGAAAATTAATTCTTTATTCATAAAATCTGGGGTTTCACAACAACGCTCTCATACTTGTAGATACTTGAAATTTCGCTTTACTTTTACTAACCTTATAAGAGAGTAAAATCGTAATTTCACCTCGGAGATAACCCCGTGGGAGAAATCAAAATGCAACAGCATCCAAACACAACATGGTCCGAACAAGAACTGTAAAGTTGATGACGAGGTCATAAGAAGCCACCCACAACAATCCCTGAATTGCGAATTATTGGATATATATATATATGTATATATATATGTATGTATATACAAATGAATGAAATAAAACCAATAGGTGTGACCTTTGGTTCATACCTTTTCAAAGGGATGTATCTTTTCAAATGGATGTACATTTTCAAAGAGATGTATCTTTTCAAAGGAATGTAACCTTTCAAAGTGATGTAACATTTCAAAAGGATGTAACCTTTTGAAAGGTTGTACAATATATCTTTAAAGGGGTATTTGGAAACCTATAAATAGGTTCTAAATCTACCCAAAACAATTACTTTATCTTCAACTTTAATCCTTCTCAAGTTCTTAAAAATTAATTTCATTCTTCATTCACAAAAAAAAAAAAATCATATAGAGTATTCATATAAAAATCATAGAGAGTATTCAAAATTTTGTTGGTTCGTGGAACTCTTCTATTGAAGTGCTTCTTGTGAGAGTTGAAGACCATTTTATCCTGGGAAGTAGACGTCCATTGTTCCATCCGTAAGCACTGATAGCGGAGACGAAATCTGTTTGAAGGAGAGACTGTCCAACAGTTGACTTGGTTTTAAAAGTTTATCAATTGCATCTTGTAAGTTATTATTATAAAATTGTTTACTTTCTAATTCTGTTTATTTAATTAGTATACATATAATTATAATACTTTGAAATAACAATCTTAAAGTAGATTTATTATTCTTCCTTAGTATTCATTTTATATTAATTTATAAAAACATGACTTTCTTTAGTATTTATTTTCTAAGTATTTATTTGACTAAAAGACTTGCTCAATCCATATATAATCAAACAATTGCATATTCTGTAAAATTCATGTAACGTGACAGAATAAACATTCCATGTGCTTACTAAATTGAAAAAAAGGCATTATATATATATATATATATATATATATATATATTTATATCAGGACTTTCGTTGCCTTGTTATTACGGTTTGTTAATTGAGATAGTTGCTTATGTTTTTTGGATTATTAAATAAATATATATATACTTGTACTGATATTAATTGGTTGTCAATTACATCTAAACTACTGGGGTACTTGTTCTATATATATTCCGTAGGACTTATACTATATTTGGTAGGGGTGAGCACGGTGCGGTTTGGTGCAGTTTGAAATCCAAACCACACGAAAAGCACTTAAGTCTTGATTTGAAAAATTCAAAAACCATTTACAAACAGATTGTGATTGAAAAGTAGCGATTTTTAAAGTGTGTGGTGCGGTTTTAATTGGTACAATTTCGGTTCCAAAACCAATTGAAACAACAACAAAATCTAAGCCTTCAATAAAATTTAACATAGAACTTACATTGAGCAATTAACTTAGTGACAAAGTCAGCAATGGAAATTATATCAAGCATATAACCAAGGTTCCTTCTGCCAAGCATATCAAATTCTCCATCAAATCATAGAACAGTGAGACACGTAAAATAGTTTTAGTTTATAATAAATGAATGATGCTTTAAAACTAAAACATACGTTATATAAAACAACGGAGACCATATATTCGATAACAAACAAGAATGTTTATCTAGTTCCCCAAAAATTAAAAGTATATAATGGAGATAGAATGATTCTATCTTATATATTGCATGAATGACTTATAGAATATAATCCTAACTATACCTAATTTGAAAAAAAATCTATTAGACTATTACTATTATAGCATTGACCTTAACCAATGTATCAAGTGCTCGAACCAACGAATTTGGCCCCTCAGCTATAAGCCCCTCCAATAACGCATCAAACTAATTCAAAATTCCAAAACCTAAATGCTTAGTTTTTGACTCTATAATCTCTAACCATCTTCTTTCAATTGGTGAAAAAATGACAATTCAAGACTGGGATTTTCTCTGAGCGGTTAAAATGAAAAGTAACTTTAGAATATACTATAGATAATACATACATACACACACATGGTGCGGTTTCGGTTTTATGCGTGCGGTTTTGACTAGTAACCAAACCGGAATCGTAAATTTGGTTATTCAACCCACCTAAAACCGTCACATACGCCGGAACCGTCGGTGCGGTTTTAATTGGTGCGGTTCGTGCGATTTTTGGTGCGATTTTGATTCCAAATTGGTTACTTGCTCAGTCCTAATATTTGGATAGATCCTTAGTAGTAACTTGGTGAAGGGGGTCAAATGACCGTACATTAAATATTGTACTCCATATTTAATTTGCATGTTATTCTAGTTCTAGAATAAAATAAATTTGTGTTCTAGAATAATTTTTGTTTTATTTGATGTTTTGGACGTTTAAATACAATATGCCAAAGGGAAAAGAGTCAGTCTAATTCTCTTTAAAGTGGGACTAACTTTACATTTAGATTTACGTAAGAGAAGAATATTAAAATCTAAATATTATAGTTTTGTTTAATTTCATTACGTAAATTTGTTTTTCGATTTATAATATATATATATATATATATATTATTAATAATATGAAATACATATTTAATTTATTATAATTACAAATTTAGTTTTTGTTTTTCTCCTTCTATTGTTTCTATTTTATTAAAGTGGTTCTGTAAATTGTGTATTTAACAAAATTATGGAATTATCTAATTCAATTATTCCTAACTCTATTACAACCAATGTTCATATCAATGTTCCTACCCATGTTAGTCATGGTAAGAAACCTAAAAAATTTAGTGGGATTGATTTTAAAAAATGGCAACAGAAAATATTGTTTGATCTTACTACATTGAATCTTTTGAGATTTTTAAATGAGGATGCCCCTGTGGTAGATGATAATGAAACTTATAGGACTACATTGGCAGTTGTGGATGCATGGAAGCATTCTGATTTTCTTTGTAAAAATTATATCCTCAATGGATTGTGTAACATTCCAAATTTTTAAATGTAAATTATAAATACTTATTGATTTATATAAATATTTATTGGATGTATTTATTGTTGAATAGATAATTGTTCAATTTGATAGAGTTGATTTAGTTAATTATTTATTTGTTAAATAATTAATGTGATTAGTTAATTATTTATTTGTTAAATAATTAATGTGTTATGTGGATCGAAAGTTATGTGATTAAGTTATTTATTTAATAAATTGTTATTAAATAAAGCGACAAATTACTATGTCATAAAAAGTTATTAAAATAAATTAAAGTAATTTTAATTTAGTTTTTGCCAAACAAGGTGTACGTATATTAATTCTTTATTTTATAAATGGTTTGCCAAACAAGGCCTTATGGCTTTTGAAATTCTTGTTAATTTTAAATTATACTATTAATAAAATAAAACAAATATATAAATAAAATATATTTATATTTATAAGATTATATGTTATATGTTTGGTAACCGATAAGAGTAAATAGGCTTATTATTGCCATAATGCTTATTTTCACGATATGATTATCAGTTTTACGCTCAGTGTTAGTACCTAGTCTATTGCTGAGAGAAGTAAGAAAAGAGAAAGGAAAAGTTCAGAGAGTTTGAGAAGAAGCCAAGTAAAAGATTTTCCAAAACAAGTTTTGTTGACAAGTTTTCTAAAATCAACAAAAAGGTAGGTGCTTATAACCTTAATTTATGTATATGTAACCATATATGTTTTACGTCATATACTTACTGCGAATTTGATAGTCTGTATTCTTCAACTTCACTATGTATAAATTTTTACAAAATTCTTGTAAACTATGTTTTGGTAATTGTTATACTAGCATATATTGATAGGTGATTATATGCTTAACATGTATATAATGCTAATTACGTGTTAAAGAAAGAGGAACTTGGTTTTACAGTGAAAAACATGTATGAACGTATGTTTGCAAAATAACAAAATTGGTATGTGATTATACAAATTGTGAACTAATACGCGAATTGAACTTTGTATATGTAATTTGGAATATATGTTAGTATTCTAGTATTTCAAAAGTATTAAGTTGGTTATAATTCGGATTTATGCCCATCAGATATTTTTATATCAAGATATCAACAATGGAGTTTTAAAAGTTTGGTTTTAAAGCGAAAAATGTGTTTTCAAGGATTTAAGTTTATGATATTGTTGGTATGATTGTATTTCAAAAGAATCAAATTTGGTTGATAATAATTGGAAATTTCATTCAATCGTATTTTATTTGTCAACAATGGAGTTTTGAGTTTTAACCAAATATTATTTTAGTGATTTAAGTCTTTTAAATTTGTTGTTCAATTGTTGGTAATTGGTATAGATATGATTGTTAACGTGTATGTGTAATTTATATAAGTTATACATATGAGTTAGAAGTAATTGTTGTTACAAATTTAAGACAGTAGCTTTGGCTCTGTTAAATGCTTTTGGTTTTTTCGAGTTTGGTGACGTCAAAATTCACGCTCCAACAATAAGTTTTTGGCTACTTTAGCGCTTAAAAGTCGCTTGACCAGATTTGTACTGCAATACCAAAGTCAAAGACCGAAGCACTAAACTTGGCGCCACAAATACGAGTCCTCTGATATTTTTCACACCGAGTGCCACCTCGGTAGCCAAGTAACGCGATCCACAAGATAAACTGGTGTGCACAGCGTCACCACTTAGCAGAATGTTCTGAAATGACTACTGTCTTGTACGGAAGTCTGAAATTTTGATAATAATACTATAAGACCAAATAAATTCTGTTAGTATAGTATTGTAATGTGTTGAATGAACATGGTGTTAATTCCTAACGAATTTATTATCATTTAGGAATATGATTTGATTACATGGTTAGACATTGAAACCATACGTGATGTAGTGTTGATTATGACTAATCATGTCATGTTAACACATGTATATAGGATATTGTGATTTGGATTATAACGGTTTAATCTCTAGCAAGAAGGCAAGTTCTCTAACTCCATACTCTCGTTGAGTTAGTTGTGTTTATACAAGTTTTCTAATCCTAAAGCTTCGTTATGCAAATTTCATATGCTATACTTTATTGAGTAAAGTATTTCCATTAAGCAACTTAATTGTATCCAGTTAGTCATGATGATACAAGCTTCCCATCTCCACACTTTCGTAGATAGTTATTATGATTATGCAAGTTTTTCCTCACTCTAAACTTGTTATATTAGCATGCAAGTATCGTTATTCTATTGAAACAGTTTATTGTTCAAGTTATTATTTGTTGTGCATGCTTGATAATAAATTTTAAGATATAACCTTAGCTTAATATTGTTCAAAGCAAGGTATGATAGATTATTCAATTGTTTTGCTATTAGAATTATTCCTAAAGCATGAACTCAGAACGAAATGTTTATTCAGTCAGGATTATTCAATAACATAGTGTTATTATCTTTTATTCAACTAATCCTTAGTTGATGTCCGTTGAATTCCAAATTGCCTTGAAGTGTATCCAAACCAAACTATCTTTGGGGCGGACTTGTACTCAAAATACTGAGATGAACAACCCTATTTATAGGGGTTACGCTTAGTTTTGTACTTTGCGCTGAAATGTTTGTATACAATACATGTACGAAGGGTTGATCCCCCTAAGTACCTTAAAGTCATTATGGTCGTATGACCGTAAAAGTTTAAGTTGAAAGATTACTTATAACTGTGGACAAGGTTCGTGGTCATTAGACACTCAGTGAATGTTTAAAATATTAATAGAACTCATTGTTCAGTTCTATTGAGCCCCTGAATGGGCAAGGAATGTTAAGATGTTAATAGGACTTATTATTTAGTTCTATTGAGCCCCTGAATGGGCAATGAATGTTTAAGATGTTAATAGAACCTATTGTTCAGTTCTATTGAGCCCCTAAATGGGCAGAGAATGTAAAAGTTATTCATTGTTATTTCAAGTGAGCCTTGTTTGCTCACTCTTGCCTGTAAAATCCTTACAACAAAAGATGGAAAGGGTGACGTACCTAGCACCAGTAAAGGAAAGGAAAAGATGAACAAGTACTGAAGACTTGTAATAGTTTTGATAGTTTTATTATCAGACTCTGGTTTAAAGATTGTAATGAAGTTTATTTAAATTTTCAGCATGAATGATTGTTTGTAAAGGTTAGATAACCTGGGAGATATTATTTTATGTAATTCCTGTATGGGCAGGTTTATTATTCAATTTTATTTATGATTGGTTAGTTATAAATGAATGTTTTAATTACGTGAATACCAAATCTTGAGGTAATGAAGTACCGAGATTTGGGGGTGTCACAGATTTGACAATACACTGTATAATGTGTATAGCCCAATCAAAATTGCTAAGTTATTATGGGAGTCTTTGGATAAAAATTAAATATAAAACGGAAGATGTCGGCATTAAAAAATTCGTTGTCGGTAGATTCCTGGATTTTAATTAAATGGTTGATACAAAGACTGTCATAAATCAAGTCCAAGAGCTTCAATTGATAATCCATGAGATTCATGCTGAAAAAATGGTTTTAAGTGAATCTTTTCAAGTGGCCGCAGTAATTAAAAAATTACCCCCTTTTTGGAATGATTTTAAAAATTATTTAAAGCATAAACGTAAAGAAATGGGGCTCGAGTACTTGTTAGTTAGGTTGAAGATTGAAGAAGATAATCGATTGTCTGAAAAGAAAGTTGAAAAACTTCTAATTACATCAAATTCTAATGTAATAGAAAATGGTAACAAAACTAAGAAAAGAAAACACAACAACGAAGACCCAAGTCAAGGAAGTGGTCCTTCAAAGAAGTTCAAAGGGAAATGCTATAATTGCAACAAGATATGACATCTTGCAAAGGATTGTCACAAACCCAAAAAGCAAGAGAATTTCAAAAGGAGAAATGCCCAAGCGAACATAGCAGAAATAGATGAAATATGTGAGGACCCCATATCCGGGTCCCAAATCACCGCGGATCTGGTACACTATTTCTATAATTATTGCAGAATATATAAACATAAATTGTTTATACAATACATTTACACACTAACCCCAAGGTCGAAAACCTTTATATAATACTTGAACCAATATTCTATCTAACATATATACATTGTTATTATCATACATTAATGTTACAAATTTTATTTGTACAATGAACAAATGCTGGAATTGTCTTTGTCCTTTTTTCTGTATCCGACGTATTCGTCTTAATCTGCAATGTTTATCATGATATAGCAAGGGTGAGCAACAAATTTGCCCAGCAAGTATAATTTTAATAAATTAAGGATATATCATGATGGAAAGATTTTGAATAATAGCTGGCTAACATTCAACAAAATAATTATGAACTAGCATGGACAAATTTTTATAGTTGAACGAACATGAACATGAATAACTATATCTAGACCAAATGGTAATGAAGGTGATCAGCCTTACATACCCGATGAACATAAACAATATGCACTGAGTACGATTCAATAATTCATAGACATGGTAATTAGTAATGATTATCTACAAGCATATTTGAATAAACAACTCAAAGTTGAGTTAATGAAAACTTGCATGTTCCGTTGATTACCATTACGCAACTTATTTAGCTTTGCCTGAAAACCTAATGTGACACCCCCAATTCCCGGTACTTCATTACCTCAAGACTTGGTGTTCACGTAATCAAAACATTCATATCTAACTACCTAATCATAATAAATTGAATAATAAAACCTGCTCATACAGGATTACATTAATAAAAACATTATCTCCTAGGTTCTCTAACCTTTAATACAATGATTCAAATGCGAAAATAAAATTATTACATCACATCATTATTAAAAGTCTATCATCATAACGATTTAAGAAAAATTACAAGTCTTCATCACTTGTACATTTTTCCCTTTCCTTTTCTAGTTGTAGGTTTATCTACCATCTCAACCATAGCTGCAGTAAATGTATAAATATGCAAGAGTGAGCAAACAAAGCTCACTTAAAATAAGAATAAATATCTTTACATCATTTGCCAAATAATAGGCTCAGTAGAACTGAATGATATGTCCTATTATCATTTAAACATTTGTCAATTCATAGGCTCAATAGAACTGAATGATTTGTTCTATTAACCTTCTTAAATATACTACTGAGGGTCAAATGACCATGAACCATGTCCACATTTATAAGTAATCTTTCAACTTTAACTTTAACAGTCATATGACTATAAGGACTCCACGTACTTAGGGGGATCAATCGTTCGTACAATGTATTATGCATAGCCATTTCAACGCTAAGCGTAAACCCCTAAACATAGGGTTGTTCATCTCAGTATTTAGAGTACAAGTCCGCACCAAAGAAAGTTTGGTTTGGATAAGCTTTCAAGGGTAATTGAAGTTTAATGATAATCAACTAGGAAACTAGTTGAATCAACAACGCTTGATAATCCAATAGTTGTTTAATAACAACATAACTTAGAACATTTGAGAATCATAAATGAAATGATTCTACATATCAAACTCATGCTTGAAATAACTATAGAGCATAAGCATTCAATAAATGAATGAAATGGTTTACCTTTGCTTGAACAGTAAAATAAGCTAAGGTTCGAGTCTTATAACATTATAATGATATTCCTGAACGTACATTTAACTGATAGCAAGCTGGAAACTAAAAACTTGCCCAACAATGTATTAACTCATGCAAGAAATTAAAACAGTTCAATAATAGAGACGAGAGTTCAATAACTACGCTCACTATACCATAATAGAACTTAAGAAACTTGCTTAATTGTAAACAAGTTAGAATGAATCAATATAATAATAGAACTAACTCAACAAAAATATAGAGTTAAAAAACTTGATCAATGTAAAAAGAAAGTTTAGATACTTGCACAATGTAATAAATGAACTAGCTCAACGAAAGTGTAGAGTTAAAAAACTTGCTCAATGTAAAAAGAAAGTTTAGATACTTGCACAATGTAATAAATGAACTAGCTCAACGAAAGTGTAGAGTTAGAAAACTTGCCTCGAACGTAAGCTAAAATATTAAAACTCACGTTCACCTATACACATTATTAAAACCATAACATCTATTAGACATACTAATATTCACATTTCAATATAAAACACATTACTAACTAAAATTATTATTTTAGCACAAGTCTTAAACCACCATTTACATTTCAGAATTCCCAAGTGTTAATCATCACAACACTTAACTAACGTTCATTGTATAAACTAAGTTATCACATAACGCGTTTTTGATTTACTAATCATTTTTGCAACTTTGATCATACTAACCACAATTCACTATGTTATGTTAACCTTAACATTACACATTTAACATGCTAACATAATTTCAGATCATGTTATGACACTTTCCCAAATCTACAGAAATAACAGAAGTCAGAATCTCAAACCAGGGTATGGGTATTGCGCTTTTCGCTTGGCATTTTACTGCATAGCCGTGCAAGTGGCAATTTGCGCCGGTGTTAGACAGACCTTGAATACGGCATGAACGATGGCAAACTTTAGCCCAACAAACACAAATTTCACCCAATAGACAGTAATATTAACACGTAAAATAATTATAAAACTATCATAAACATGATTGCTCATATTTACAACCAACTAGAACAATTTAACACTAACTAAAGCTATTTTAATTTCTCAAAATTCATGTTTTTCATAAAAACTCAATTTTCTTGACATTCATCCTAGAAATCATCACTGTGAATTCATTAGTTGGCCAAATCATCTCATTCTAGTTACGTTATGTTCGTATCTCGATGAACTAACATATACAAAACCCAATTAACATTTTAGCATGCAATTTGACCCTCAAAATTGGTACTTTTCATGAACATATAAAAAAAACATATAAACATACACTGTCAAAATTTTCTTCTACTATCAAACGAATTTAGCATGCAATTGTTGTTTAAACATAATCTCTATTAATCATATACTCACATAATCACAAGTAATCCCATTATATAACAACAATTCAACAATTTGCATTTCACAGATTATGTAAAAGTTTGCTGTAATACTCATAAACATATATATAATATCCAAGTTATAGAACATACCTTCAATTACCAACACAATCGCTGCCAATTACTGAAATTGATGTGAAAATTCTTAAGACTCTCTCAATTTCTCTCAACTCTCAATTCTCTCTACTGCCTAGCACAACTAGAATGAAACTCTGATAGCCAGTATGCGTAATATAAAAAAACATAAACTGATATGGCCTTAATAGCCATCATCAGTTATCACAATAACGTACACTTTATATTTATTATTTTATTTTATTTATTTTATTTTATTTAAATAAACTAGATATCTCAAAAGCCATAAGGCTTGTTAGGCAAAACCCTTTAAATATTAAAGAATTAATATATTAAGCCTTGTTTGTTAAAAACTAAATTAAACTACTTTAATTTATTTTAATAACTCCTTATAATATAGTTATTTGTCACACTATATTTAATCAAGCTTTCATAATCATTTTAATTAATGCAAATAACAATTAATTAAATAAATCCTTTAATCACATAACACAATACAAATAATTAATCATTTAAATTCAAATATCAATATAATAATAATTTCCTTAATTCATCGATTATTTATTTAACAAATAATTCTCCAAATAAAATTAAATCATTTAAACAAATATTTATTCAACGATAATCACATCCATTAAATATTTATATAAATTAATAAATATTTAATATTACAATTAAAATTCTGGAATGTTACACCTAATATAAATAATACCGATCTCTAAATATTAGAATAATATTATCAAAGTATAAAATAACCTAAATACATTACCACATAATCCTATCAGTCTATACAACACATAATACCTAGTATCAAGTCAAACTATTATAGTCTGAGTTGAATCCGACACAATTTTGACATCCCGACGGTCTAGTCGGATAATTATCGAGTTTAAGTTCAATTAAACTCTGCCTAAAAACTTTAAAGATTATCTTAGATAATTTATGTATCAGTCAAAATATTTTTCATAAGTTCGTAATAATTTTCAAATAATTATTACCATTTATCATGATTTTTCAATCATTAATATCGTAATTATATGATATAAATACCATAATATTCTATTATCATTAATATTTATTTAATATCAAATATTAATGAAAATCATGATATAATATTATAAAATATATAAAATATCTCAAAGTATTTATAATACTTTATTATTGCTTTTAAATGATTTTAAAGTAATCAAAACCATTATTAAATAACTGCTATTAATATTAAAATATTAATATATTTTTATGACAAAATATCAAAAGTTATATTTTATAACTTAAAATATTTTTATAACACTTAAAAAATTTTTATATGATTTTTAGATCATTAATTCTATTTTTCTATAATTTATTTAATAAATTTATTAAATAAATTAAGTACCATTAATATTAATTAATTAATGAAATTTCTCAAAAAAATATCAAAAGTCATTAAAAATAACTTAAAATATTTTCTTATACCATAATATAATTTTTCATGATTTTTCAAATATTAAAACCATTTTAAGTAATTTATTTAATATTATAATTAAAAATTAAATACCATTAATATTCCAAAAATATTAAATATTAATGAAATATATTTAAAATAATTAAAAACCTATTTTCAGGCTTTAAAATAATTTTTAGAAATTTATTATGTATTTTTCATAATTAAAAACTATTTAAAACTAATTATTTAATAAAAATAATAATTTTCCGAAATTAATTGTCGCTAAAGGGCCTATAGCGACATAACCGTCGCTATAGGTGTTCTTGGCCAAACCTAGAAACTCATGGACAGATAATAGGGTAGGAGGTTTGACCACATGTAGATTCTTGGTCATAATGCTTCTGGGTTTGTAATTGTGTTATAATTGTAGTATTTATGTAACACTACAACCTCAATTCAATTCCATGTCTAAAACACAACATATCAGAGAGATCTTGACCCTCAAAAACCTTGTCAGAGGCTGTTCTTCATTTCTGGGTTTTCCAGAAATGAAGAACAGTTCATGGTGTCTACTTTGAGCCATTGCATCTATGCTTTCCAGGCTTATATTGTATGTTTTATTAGTTCAAGCGTGTAGTATTGATGTCAAGGAACAACACTACATCATCATATCAACATATCAACATCAAATTTAAAAGATCTTGGTCGGTCAAAGTAGGCCAGAAAAATTGTTCTTGAACGAATTCTGGGTTTTCCAGAAATTCATAAGGCAGTCGGTCAACTCAAGTTTGACCTTGATTATCTTGGATCCTGTACATGATCTGAGTATTCTAATGACTTGTATGTGTAGTTCACATACCAGTCTACAACATAACAACAACTTGGCCAAACTATCTAACACATACAAGACCTTTGAGTGCTTATAACTTGCAATCTAGACACGATCTGACCCTGATTCCAGTTTCAGATCATTGTCCACACGGCAAAGAACAAGTATATAACTTAAAACTAACATAACACTTAACATAGACAGATCTAGAAGCCCTGACATTTGCTTGTCAGACATAAAACTAGGGTTCATGATTAGTTTAAAAAATTTAATTTGCGTGCTTCTAGATGTTATGGATCTAGGATCTAACAACCTAGATCACTAAATAAATCTTATTACACAACTTTAAACAATAAACAACAACATCTAACATCAAATCATAAGATTTTGAAGATTAGAGTTTTATACCATTTCTAGTTTTGATCCTTGATTCTGACTTTTTGATTCTGTTATTAGCTTGCTATGAACTGATCCTAGCTTTGTTTATCACTCCCTCCACTGTTAGTTCCGAAAATATAGAGAGAGTGGCTTGGGGAAAATGAGAAGTAAAGTAAGTTACTTCTCTCTCCTTTTAACTTATAATCTTGGTTCAATGAATTTGTAAGATATAGCTGCTAATATTGCTGAGATTTTGGTGACATGACAAAGTCTTGGAAATGGTAAACAACTACACTTTTGCAAGATCTACACTCCAACTTATAAAAATACAAAAAGGGCATTTTTAGTCTTTTAGCTAGCAAATTTAATGGCAATTTAGTCTTTTGATCCAACCCTTAGGGATTGAACCCTTAGGGTTAAAACATAAGGTTCTTAAAAATCAATTTTCTAGGATTTCCAATTTAGGTTTTCAAAATAGAAAATTAATATTTCTAAATTATAATTAGGATTCTCTAATTATACTAAGTTTTCCTAATCATAATTCAAGCTTGCTAATTAGGATTAATATTTCCTAATTAAAATTGTTAATTTAGCAATTAGGTCCATAATTGTACATTAGGGTTTCTAACGGAACAATTAGGGTTTCAAAATTTAAAATTAGGGTTTTCTAACTAATTCGTTAGGCTTTACCCTAATTAATCTTATAATCAATACACTTAAGTCTTTGAGATCCCAAGTTAGGTTTTTCATGATCCGAATTAGGGTTTTAGATTCCCATAACTGAAATTAGGGTTTCCAGAACCGGTATTAGGGTTTCTTATCAGTCGCTAGGGTTTTCTAACTGAACGTCGATATTCTTAATATATGATTAGGGTTTGTCACATATATAATTTATCTAGTCAACCCATGACCCTTAACCACAAACTATACACATAAATCCACAAACAAAGAACATATACACTTATACCTTTAATCTTGAATAATTGACCACAAAAAATTTAAATCCATAAAATTTCTTCCCAGAAATGTCAAATCCATTCACTTATTTTCTGTCTAGGTTTATTATTTAACCTTTATTCAATATGTCAGGAATAAGCATGCGAATGATATTCCAATTTACATATGATTTGATTATGATATATATATATATATATATATATATATATATATATATATATATGAATGAATATGCAAGTATGCTTGCATTAAGAAAAAGTCAGAAAGTCCTTTGATAGATAATAGAAACATATGTACACGGACTTAGAATGAATTGATCAAACGTGTTAGGTTGATCCTACATAAGTAAAACAGCTTTGTAAAGTCCTTAAAAGGAAATGATGTACAAGGACTATACATATAGAAAGATCAAGCATGTTAGGTTGATCTTATGATGTAATAGATAAGCTTATCTCGATCGTCGAGCCTTCGCACTGTAAATCGTGATCCGCCGGAAGAGTCAAGGAAAACTCGAGAGCTATCAAGGCGGAATTGTAGTTTGCAAGATAGTAGATCTCAGAGTTCGTAGACTGGCAGGAGAGACGATGAAGGATCGTAGTGTGTCGATGAGAACTTCCTGAGGGCCGTAGTTTGCTGAGGAAGTCATGTTTAGAATCAAAGAGACAGCCTGCCTACGAGCCGACCGAACATCTGCCGAAGCCCAAGTCAAGAATTGTAGACTGCACTTAAAGTCGTAGAGTCTACTGATCATACCAAAGGCAGATATCGTATTCGAGCAAGATCAGATGAAGACAACAAGCACAACGACAGAAATCGTAGTGTCAAGATCTGATCTCAGAGTCGTAGTGTCTGCAAAGCCGAAGCTGAATCGTAGAGTGCAGAACTAAGACATCAACAGATGTGCTAACAAACCCAAGACAGAATCGTAGAGAAAATATGATTCTCAACGAATGAGCACTCCCAGAATATCCAATGGAATGAAGCCTCTGGTTGGCACTGCAAAGATATATCCCACCTATAGGAAACCAGAGAGTACCCAACGAATGATATGCAAGCTAACAGAAGATCTAAGCACCAACCCAATTAGCATCCAGATTGAGTTGTGAATCCATTCGAGATGAAGTCTTCCACAAGTTGATCAGAAGAAGACTTTAGTAAGTGACTAAGGAAAGTCAGCAAATGCAGTAGTTGTCAAGTGGTAAGATGACAACAATCTTGAAAGTAACCAGGATCGTAGTGTTTGCCAAACAAAGAAAGAACTGATGGAGTACACATAGAGATACTGGTTAGCTTCTGACGAACAAGGCTAAAGTGATTACGCATTGGGTCAGTCCATTGATGATAAGTGAACAGGATATCACAAGGGGAAAGTGAGCTGGACACGCCACAAATCTGAAGTGTCTTGCTATTCAAAAGGGGCCAGAACAGAGAAGCCATGTGGTTAGTATCTAAGAGTTGTTGAGGCAAACAGAAGTGTTAAAGCACTGCATATAATAAGGAAGAGGTGTTCTACATTGAAGATTAAGTCAACATTCTTCAGGATCGTAGTGTTGTCTCTACCAGTTAACAAGACACTACGATCAGCTCCAAGAAGACATGCATCAAAAACGTAGAGTTCGAATAGCTGAAGATTGAAGCATTGGCAACGGTTCAATCTGAAGACTGATATTCGGACAAGAGCTTATAGAGAGCATCGATGCAAAAGAACAACCTCTGATCGAGAAATCATAAGGAGGAAATAAAGTCTTCACCTGTCCGAGGCATAAAAGTGACATCTCAGATAGGGTAGGTGAAACAGTGGACTGCAGTGTCAGAAAGTCATGACATGTCACATCTGCAGTCTGCACCAAATAACTTGAGATCTGAGAAGCAAATCTAAAAGCTTTCAACGGCTACTTTCTAACGGGAAGATTGGGAAGTGGTATAAATCAACAGAGCTTCAAAGATCAAGAGAAGCTAATGATTGCTACGTTGCAGAATTGTTGAGTTGGAAGAATGCTAACGTTGACTCTACGAGTTCCACCTGAGCTTAAATAGAACAAGTCTCAATGACAGTGAGACTACGAAGGTGGAAGTGAAGCAACTTTGAAGAAGGGCTTAAACAGATCAAAGCTTCACTCAACAAAGATGAGAATTCCACTTGAATTGACATCTAAGCTAAGAGCCGAGAAGGACAAGAAGATAGCATTCAGAAGAGTGGCAAAGAACAAGGCAGATCTTAAGATCCACTCTACGATTCACCATGAACCCAAAGCTGAATCAGAGCAAGTGCAGAACCATGTCTGCCAACATGTTAAGAAGGGTTCAGGAAATGGTGATGGTGCACAGCTGACTCTACATGAAGATGAGTAGAATAGAAGAAGATCAGTTGCACCATTGATGATGTGGTCCAGTCTCGAAGAAGAATGCAAAGAGGACCACACCAAACTACTAAGTACAAAAGATGATCAATCTTAAAGACATCTTAGCAGCTCAGCACCAACAACAACAACTACAACAACAACAAGAAGCCAGGGCCTGAGGGGTCCTTGTCCGAAGGGACTAAATGAAGTTCCAAGCCTGCTGGGCTTGAAGAGTTCCTAGGGAACTAGAGAAGTTCCAAGGCTGCTGGCCTTCAAAAGTTCTTAGTGAACTGAAGTCCCAAGGCTACTTCCCTTCAAGGAATCTTAGTGATTCAGGGTGCTGCCCTTCCTTAGTAGAAATCTTGCTAGTTAAAAATAGAAGAGTGGATTAGGAGCTTGAGTCTGTGAACCACTTAAAACCCCTTGTGTCTTTTACTTTATGTCATTTACTGTATATATCTTAACTGCTATAACTGCTATGTATGTTTTAACTGCTTACTACTGAATTAACCCTACGGACAATGTATGTATAATTATGAATATATCAATGAAGGGGATCTTTTATTTATTTTGATGTACTTGAAAAGATTATTATGTTTGTCATTTGCTAATTCATGAGCAATACAAAATAAACCAGAAAAGTATTTGAAATTAAAAAGGATCTATTCAACCCCCCCCCCTTTCTAGATCTATATTGTGCCTATTGGGAACTAACAATTGGTATCAGAGCAGGTTCTCATGCTATATTCAAAAGCTAATCGCTTTGAGTCTGATCCTAGGCACAAACATTGTTCTAAACTTAGTTTAGTAGTAAGTCACTTGTTATATATAGATGAGCTCACACGTTGGAAATATTGTGCACAGGTAAATGTGTATATACACCTGAAGTTGTTTAGAATGGTCCATGCTCTTGATTATCATATCAACAAGACCAATCCTTGCTCGCGGTCAAACTTGTGATCTGAAGACCAGGCTAGAAAGCCCAAGAGACATCCAGTCAAACATCCACCAACTTGAAAAGATGAAAAGGTCATACATGTAAAGAAATGCTTATCTAGAGAAAAAAAGGAGGACTTCTCAAACATATGTCTGGTCAACCAGCAGCTGGATGTAAATCTGGTGAACTCAAGGATGTCAAAGAACTAAAGATGCTGAGATTTACTTAGCTTGCATCTTCAAGATCACGGCAGATTGATTGAAGGTCAAGAGGAGCAACAAGCTGTCAGAAGCAAATGAGAAACTATGCACATCAATGCCTAACCTCGGTATGTCTAAGTTAAATAACTATTAAGAAACTGACAATAGAAAGGTATGGTTCTTCACAAAGATAATTGTGTGCATCATGATGCACCTCCTTATGAACTACAACAGTACTCTTTCAAGAAATCATAATCTACCTAAAAAGGTGAAGAGAGAAAGTACACTGATGGTGGATACTCGAATGCTTACAAACTTTCTCTCCATCCAAAATTTAGGATGAAGATGATATCTTGAAAGAAATCTGAAATAGGTCATAAAAACATCACAAGTTAAATCTATTTCACATGGAGTAATCTTTGCTGATGGGTTAGTATGTATGTACAAACCTATGTTCTAAGTGTTTGATAACACACATAGCATGATCAGTTCTACAAGAGTATCTTGATGATTTGTAGAAACTGATCACCTCTATGAATCAACTAGATACACACAAATCGTAGAGTTGATTCTCACTCTGTGAACACTTAAACCTTGTGAACATAACCCAACAAATGATGGAACCATCAAAGAAAAAGAATGCATTATTAAAATGACGAATCTTACACACGCTCACCATCATGCATCTCAAAATGTATTATCTTAAAACTAGTTGCATGAATAAATGTGACTATTGGTGATAAATGTGATTACTATCCAAATATATGAGGAACAGGGGTTTAGAAAACTAACCTTGCACGACCCATTCAACTGTGGGTACCAAAAATAGAAATATATCTAACCTGCAGGTACTTGGTCTATCTGACCACACTAAGGAATGATGAAGTAAGAGACTTTAGTCGAAGTAAGATTCAACCAACAGAAGGCTTAAGACTGTTTAGAAATAAGTCTGACAAAATTCCTATATGTCAAAGCCTGTCCTTGAAGACCTGTTGAGATAAATTCAAATAAAGCTCACATGGCTGCTGATCTTTATATGAGAGCAGGCCATTCAACAAAAGATGAAAAAGGTATCTTAGATGCTCAATCATGCTAAGCATGACATATGAGAAGAATCCTCAAGGAAGCTCATCACAGAAGATCATTGAGCATCAAACATGAGGAACTCATTACGGAAGCAAAACTTAACAAGCACGTGCTGACAAGGGAGACTACGTTCGTAGTCCTGACAAATGATCGTAGATGATCAGTCCTGGAGATTTCCATGTCTACGATGAAAACAGATTTGTCTGTCAGTGGTGATACCAGTCAGAAAGAAACAGGCAAGAATGTCTCCTAACGCACATGAAAGAAGAGAAATCACACCTCATTGAGAAGATAGTATGAACATGGGGAAGTAGTGAACTGTTAAGAAATAACAACACTGAGGTATACTATGAAGCAGTGTACCAGCTGCAGAGTCCCAAAACTTTGTGGCTGATGAACCAAATGAAGAACCATAGTCAGTAAAAACGTCTCAAAACTTATTACTGATAACCTTTCAGCCACCCAACCCAAAATCGTGGAGTGCCTACGATCAAACATCTGATCGTAGTGTAAGAATAAGAGGACACCACGATTACAACAAATGAAATTGCCTAAAGTTGGTAGAGGTCCTTCCCAGTAAAAAAAGGTCAAATGAGATATCAGTGCAAACCACTTCTAAAGTATTTCATCTGGAAAGCGCCTCAGCGACAAACCTGACCCTTAGTTCACTCTAAGAGGTTAGCCCTTCCTGAGCTACCTTGACCCAGAAGGAATGCTAAGTAAACTTCATCTCAAGGACCAAGTCAGTCAACGTTCGTAGAGTCGAGGTTGAAGAGATCTCCACGATTGTAGTGCAACCTCAGCTATCGTAAAAGCAGACCCGACGATCATAGTCCTACCAGAGGATACCCTAGCTAATGATAAGCTCAGAAGAACTGGACATTTGCCCAACCATTCAGATCATAAGGAAATAAGTTCGAATGCTGGTTGGAAAGATGCCCTGCTGAAGAATGCCCAAGCCTTCATGGAGTACATCAGTGATCAAACTATGCAGTATCAAGATGAGGATTAATGTCAACCATCCACTGCAGCGTCTCTCAAAAGATGATCATTAAGTCAACAAAGGAAAACGTTGAATCCATAGCTGCCTTATCATGCTACTCTATGAATCAAAATGATCAACGTTCAATCCACGTTATTAACGCCTATTTGTTTTGAAAAGAGACATTAAACTAAAGAGTTAATGGAGGAGTTACAGCTCATTACTGGGCATCGTGCAACCAATGGTTGGTTGACACATTACTGTTTATGCAGAGTTAGAAGGAACTACCATAAAGGAAAATTCAAATTAGCAAACAGTTATCAGAAGCTATCGAACCTCTCTCCCTCCAATTTTCAAACCATATAACCCTCTGAAAAGCCAAAATCAATTAACCCTCCAGAGCCTTGCCCAAATCATAATCAACCATCTCTCATAAACCCCCTGAATCAAATACCCATATTCCTTGAACTATTCAAATGGAAGATTGGCGAGTAATCACTGGCATTCAGCTCAGAACCAACTCATTTAAAAAATCCGAAAAGAAGTTCAGAGACATTCTCGAACTTGTGAAGAAAGCTGGATTCTCAGAATGTCTTGAGGCTAGCACTCGATTATATACTGCACTGGTCAAGGAATTTCACTCAAATGCATCCATAAATGCGGGAACCCTTTCGACCAAGGTTAAAGGTCTGTCTCTTAAGCTGAAATCATTTTATATCAATCAATGCTTTGGTTTCCCAGACCTAGGGTTGCGAAACCTTGATGAGATCAACACTGAGCAAGCATTATGGTGTACCAAAGAAACACCAGTCTAATGGATATGAAGAAAAAGGAGTTCCTTGAGGAATTCAAGTTCCTTGCTGAAATATTGGGAAAATGCATACTATGCAAAGACACTACACATGACACGGTGCTTGATCAACAGTTGAAAATCATGTCTACTATAGTTCTGAAGAAACGAATCAACTTTGGAGTTATCTTGTTTGATCAAATATGCAAATGGGTGGAAAAGGCTGAATTGAAGAAGTCTATAGAAAAACCACTTACAAAAGTGTTTCATGGAAGACTACTGAGCATTGTGATGAAGAAAAAGTTTGGAGGCAGAATCAAGGATGATGAGGGAGAACCTCTGAATGTTCACAAAGTAATGTCTCCACAACTATTTGTTAATTGGAAGAAAAACCCTAAGGAAAACAGAAGACTGACAACTGGGAGCAGCAGCAAGGCCTCTACAAAGAAGATGAAGGTAAAAGAGGGAAAGAAAGCTAACGAGTCGATGACTCTGCACAATGCAAAGAACCACACCAGCCAGAAAGAAATTCAAAGGTGTGAGGAAAATTGAGGCTCCACCAAGAAGTCTATCAACTGAAGACAAGGATGAAGAAGAAAAAATCCTGACTGTAGAAACCACCAAGAGAAGATGTAACAGACTACTTCAAGGGTCATCAAGCAAGAAAGCTAAAGTGGTAAACAAACCAACCTTAGCTTCCCAAGCCAGCCCATTAAACAAAGAAGAGGTCGAGTCAGAAGAAGAAAAGGCAACTGATAGTCTCAAGGCTGAGTCCCCACAGACCAAATCCAGCAATGAAGGTAAAGCTGGATTAATGGAACAAAATGCAGCATCTACTGATGAAGAAAAGATACAAGCTGACCCAACTTCATCCCCAAATGCAAATGCTCCAACAAGTCCAGATGATGGGTCAAATGATGTTGTTTCTGAAGAAAAAGAACATGCCCCTTCAAATCCCGAAGGCTCAAATGATGGCTCTAAAAGTGATGAGTCCAAAGAAGAAGGGCCTACTCCTGATAAGGCTGAACCTCATGTAAGTTCATCTAATTCAAATGTCTCAGAGTCTGAAGAGGAAGAAGAGTCTGACTCTCCCATAACTGAGCCTCCAAAAAGAAGGAAGAGCTATAGATTAATTGCTCAATTTGCTTCCAAAAGGAGAAGTGATCACTCCAATGCCGTCATTGAACTAAGTGATGATGAGTCTGTATCACAGGAAGAAAGTGCTGAAGATAGGACCAGTGATGAAGAAGATGAATTAAAGGAAAATCTTGCTGAAGAAGGTTCTAGAAAAGAAATGCAGCAAGAAGGATCCATTGATGGAAATGATCAAAATGTTTCAAGCTTTAAAAAAGAAGAAAGGGAGAAAGATACTGATTCTGCACATCAGGAATCAGAGGAACAAGAAGACTATCCAGATATCTCTCCCTCAAGGATTAATAGAAGAATAGTGGTGGAAGTCTCAAATGAACTACCAGAAGCACCTCCCGAGAGATGGGTAAATTATGGAAATGAACATCTCAAGGTAGTGAGGATGACTACGTTTGAGGTGTTTAAAAACTGGAACAACATGGAACTAGACTGCACGACCATACTTTACAATCCTGATGATCTTCTTATGAGATATTTTTTCCAATGGATACCTTGGCTAAAGGCACAGACTGAAAGAGATGGGAGTTACTTCAGCCGGTGCTACTCTCATTTTCCAAGCATGGAGCTGGTGGCACAAAACTTCCCAAGGGTGAAGAGTTTTGTTATAATGATGATCAAAGACCAGCCTCACTACAGAGTCTACAGACATACCGGTAACCACTATATCCCTTATGATCGTAGAGTGGACTCTGAAGGAAGAAGGATCATGACTAAGGAGATAATCATAGAGTCTGTTCACTCTACTACTGATGAAATCCAAGTCCAAAATAAGAAGCTCCCATCTGCTCAAGCACTGCTGATCGACATTCCTTCATCCTCAAACATCGATTGGCACTCAACGATTTCTCAGATTCTCAACACCTTCGAAAATCTGTCCAAGGATGCAAATCGTAGAGTTCAATCTGGTGCTCAACAAGAGGCTGCACAAGTAGGTGATCAACTACCTATGGAGAAGGAGCTGATGAAATTTTTTGATGAGCTGATAGAGAAGATATCTCTAATCACTGAAGAGTCAAAAAGGTTGACAACAACAGAAGATAACTCAGTTCAAGAACGACTCCAAGCAACGATGGTTGATGTATCTCTCAAAATCAAAGAGAGAGATCACATATATCTAAAGACCATGAATGATCAGAAGGCAGAAGCTCTACGAGCACAGAGGGAAAATGAAGAACAACTCCAAGTCCTCTCTAACAAGATTAACAACATGAATCAGTCGTTCTCAGTGCAACTTGAGCTAGGCCAACAGGAACTCAAGTTTAAAGTTGCTAACTCCTCCTACCTAATGGAGCAGCTTATGTCCAACATGGAGCAGCTCTCCCAAATGATTAATGACAAAAAGGGGGAGAAAAAGAGGAATAAAAAGAGGAAGAGCAAGAGGCATTCAAGCAAGAGCAAAGAGAGTAGAAGGAGTGAAGATAAAAAGGCCAAGGGAAAGTCAAAGAAGAAAAGAACAAAAGAAGTAGCAGAGTCATCACCTGAGGTGGAGCCAAAAGATGATGATCATATGATTGCAGAGGTTGAGGGGGAGCAAATTTAGATCAAAGATCATGAGTCTGAAGGGGAGAAGAGCAAAGACAGAAAGTCATCATCCCAGGGGGAGAAGGATCAAGAAGATCAAACAAATGATTAGCTGATCAACAAACATCCTGGAAACATACATAAAGCCAAAGAGGTACATCTCTAACTAGTTAGGTAAGTTCTGGATCCAGGATGTAAAATATCAGTGTATTAAATTCCACATCATTATAAATAACATTCATAATTATCATTTTAAATCACAATTTGCACCTTTGTATACAAGATTCATTCATAACATGCGTATGCACTTATTATTTTTGTAATAATCAAATAGGGGAGATTATCGAGAATAAGCATGTGAATGATATTCCTATTTACATATGATTTGATTATGATATATATATATATATATATATATATATATGAATGAATATGCAAGTATGCTTGCATTAAGAAAAGTTGTAAAGTCCTTTAATAGATAATAGAAACATATGTACAAGGACTTAAAATGAATTGATCAAATGTGTTAGGTTGATCCTACATAAGCAAAACAACTTTGTAAAGTCCTTAAAAAGAAATGATGTACATGGACTATAAATATAGAAAGATCAAGTATGTTAGGTTGATCTTATAATGTAATAGATAGGCTTGTCTGATCGTCGAGCACTGCACCAAAAATTGTAGTATGCCAAGAGAGTCAAGGAAAACTCGAGAGCTATCAAGGCAGAATCGTAGTTTGCAAGATAGTAGATCTCGGAGTTCGTAGACTGCTAGAAAAGACGAGGAATGATCGTAGTGTATCGAGGAGAACTTCCTCAGGGTCGTAGTCTGCTGAGGAAGTCATGTTTAGAATCGAAGAGACAGTCTGCTTACGAGCCGACCGAGCATCTACCAAAGCCCAAGTCCAGAATCGTAGACTGCACTCAAAGTCGTAGAGTCTACTAATCATACCAAAGGCAGAGATCATAGTCGAACAAGATCAGATGAAGACAACAAGCACAACGACAGAAATCGTAGTGTCAAGATCTGATCTCGAAGTCGTAAGTGTACGGACGGTGAAAAGTTGAATCATAGAGTGCGAACTAAGACATCAGCAGATGTGCTCCACAAAGCAAAAGCAGAATCGTGAGAGCAAATACGATTCTCGATGAATAAACACTCCCGAATATCAAAGGAATGAAGCCTCGGTTGTACTGCGCAAAGATATATCCCACCTAAAGGAAAGCAGAGAGCACCCAACGAATGACATGCAAGCTAACGAGAAGATCTAAGCACCAACCCAATCAGCATCCAGATTGAGTTGTGAAGCCATTCGAGATGAAGTCTTCCACAAGTTGATCAGAAGAAGACTTGATGGCGACTAAGGAAAGTCGACCAAATGCGATGCTTGTCAAGTGGAAAGATGACAACGATCTTGGAAGTAACCAGGATCGTAGTGCTAGCCAAACAAAGAAAGAACTAATGGAGTACACACAGAGATACTGGTCAGCTTCTGAAGAACAAGGCTAAAGTGATTAAGCATTGGGTTAGTCCATTGATGATAAGTGAATGGGAGATCACAAGGAGAAAGCAAGCTGGACACGCCATAAATCTGAAGTTTCTTGCTATTCAGAAGGGGCCAGAACAGAGAAGCCAAGCCGTCAGTATCTAAGAGCTGTTGAGGCAAACAGAAGTGTTGAAACACTGCACAAAAGAAGGAAGAGGTGTTCTACATTGAAGATCAAGTCAACACTCTTCAGGATCGTAGTGTTGTCTCTACTAGTCAACAAGACACTACAATCAGGTCCAAGAAGACATGTATCAAAAACGTAGAGTTCGAACAGCTGACGATTGAAGCTTTGGCAATGGTTTAATCTAAAGACTGATATTCGGACAAGAGCTTATAGAGAGCATCGATGCAAAAGAACAACCTCTGATCGAGAAATCAGAAGGAGGAAATAAATTCTTTGACCTGCCCGAGGCATAAAAGTGACATCTCTGATAGGGTAGGTGAAACAGTGGACTGCAGTGTCAGAAAGTCATGACATGTCACATCTTCAGTCTGCACCAAATAACTCGAGATCTGCGAAGCAAATCTAAAAACTTTCAACGGCTACTTTCCAACGGGAAGATTGGGAAGAGGTATAAATCAACTGAGCTTCAAAGATCAAGAGAAGCTAATGATTGCTACGTTGCAGAATTGTTGAGTTGGTAGAATGCTAACGTTAACTCTACGAGTTCCACCTAAGCTTAAATAGAACAAGTCTCAGTAACAGTGAGACTACGAAGGTGGAAGTGAAGCAGCTTTGAAGAAGGACTTAAATAGATCAAAGCTTTACTCAACAAATATGAGAATGCCACTTGAATTGGCATCTAAGCTAAGAGCCGAGAAGGACAAGAAGATAGCATTCAGAAGAGTGGAAAAGCACAAGGCAGATCTTAAGAGCCACTCTACGATTCACCATGTACCCAAAGCTAAAAGCGAGCAAATGCGAGAACCATATACATGACATGTTAAGAAGGGTTCGAGGAAATGGTGATGGTGCACGGTGACTCTACATGAAGATGAGCAGAGAGAAGAAGATCAATTTGCTGATGATGATGATGGTCGATCTCGAAAGCGAGAATGCAAAGAGGACCACACCAAGTTACTAAGTACAAAAGATGATCAAGCTTAAAGACATCTTAGCGATTTCAAGACGAACAACAAACAACAACAACAACAACGAAGCCGGGGCTTGAGGGGTCCTTGTCAGGAGGACTAAATGAAGTTCCAAGCTGCTTTGGGCTTGAAGAGTTCTAGGGAACTAGAGAAGTTCCAATCTTCTTTGGCCTTGAAGAGTTCTTAGTGGCCTGAACTCCCAAGGTCTGGCGGCATTGAAGGAATCTTAGTGATTTAGGGTGCTGCCCTTCTTTAGTGGAAATCCTGCTAGTTGAAAGCAGAACAGTGGATTAGGAGCTTGAGTATCTGAGCCACTTAAAATCCCTTGTGTCTTTTACTTTATGTCATTTACATTATGTATCTTAACTGTTATAACTGCTATGTATGTTTTAACTGCTAACTACTGAATTAACTCTACTGACGGACAATGAATGTCTGATTATGAATATATCAATGAAGGGAATCTTTTACTTATTACGTTGTGTTTGAAAAGATTCTTATGTTTGTCATTTGCTAATTCATGAGCAATACAAAATAAACCAGAAACGTATTTGAAATTAAAAATGATCTATTCAACCCCCCATTCTAGATCTATATTGTGCCTACTGGGAACTAACACAATATTTTAAGATTTTACTAAATATCTAAGTTCTCGGGTTGTCACATTCACCCTTTGTTCTAAAAATTTTGTCCCCGAAATTTACCTTACATCTTACACCGTGAGCCATTCACCATTCCTTCTCATCATTACATGCTACCTAATACACCACTCACCAGAGTTAAAATTTTGAAATTGCGTTGAGGAGTCATATGTAAGGTTTTGTGAAAATCAAAGTAGCAATCAAATTGCAAAATTTAACGGAAGTAAAATAAAATTAGATTTTAAATTTTTTCACAAACCAATTACCCGGATCATCCTTTATGCATATTATTAATTAAAACGAAGAACAAAAAATTATGGAAGCATACCCTTGTAGATACGAGCTTCCACAGGTATGAGTTCACCTCCTACTTCTTCGCGATCTCCTTGAATCTCCGGGTAGATTCCTTCATTTGATTAATGTTACCCACCCAAGTGTATGACCTCTAGAGGTGATCCACCAAGGAAGAACAATTTTCAAGAAGAAGGGTGTATTGGCTCAAACCCTAGTTTTTCCTATCTCTATAGAAAAAGGGGCGTACTCTCCAACAACTTGGAATTACGTATATCTAATATCTGATATAAGACTCCTCTTATAAAGATATCAGGTAACCCTATTTAATTAAAATAAGGTATTATTTATTTAATTAAACTCTTTTAATTAAATGGGCTCCCTAATCTTATTAGGGATAATTAATTAAACGCCTTTAACTAATTTTCCCTCCTAATCTTATTAGGAATAAATGAGAGTACTTATATTAAATTAATTCCTAAACTATTTTAGAAATTAAAATAATAATAATTATAATAATATTAATAAGACTCCTCTTATTAATTTATATTTAATATTTCTAAAATATTAAATAATAAATATTAAGCTATTTAATTTATTCTATCACCATAGATTAAATTCAATATACTTAACATATTATTACGATTATGCCATTAACTTCTTAAATAATTATTCTTCCTTTTATGGTATAACCCTTTAGGTTCTCCATATTAAGCAGGTTGTGAATAAATCAATTAGAACAATTCTAATCTTTTTTAAATAAATAAATTAAACGATTAATTTATTTAAATAATATTTATTATCTGATAGGATAAGCCTCCTAGCGATCAACGACTTTCTAGATAATATAGATTTCAACATTAATCATAAAAGAACCTTTGAGTTAATAGTTACCATACAATTGATCCTTCCACCATCTGATGTCCCGATTAAATATAAGATATGGAATTCTTTGTCGAGTCTTATTTTATTTAATTATATGTATTTCGATTCATATATGCCTGACTCTAATGAATGCAAATTAGAAACTACTTTCTAATTTCATTTCACCTTGGCCAAGGATTCCTGGGTTGTCATTTATCGAATCACATAGGACATTTCTCTTCTTTTACTGGAAGTGGTAGATTCTTTATTGATCATTCACTATTTTCATATATAACTTATTACACCAAAGCATACCCTTTGATATACTCTAAGAGTCTTAAGGAATAAGTCAAAGTGTTATTCATTATATATAAGATACTATGATGATCTCAAGTCTAAAGATCATTTGTACTACTATCACTACAGGAATTCCTATTAACGGTCAAGTAAAACTCCATTAAGTAAAACTCCATTAAGTATTCCTTAGCGAGTACTCCATTAAGTACTCCATTATTTTCAAGATTAAAATAAACTCTTTATTTTAATTATAAAATTATTAAAATTAGTATATATATTATAATATTATAATATTATAATATAATATATTATAACATATATTAACCGTTATCACCTAGTAAAGAAGTTAGATTACTTAACATATGTTAAGAGTTATATATGTATAATCTAATCACGATCATATAAGCGATCTCGTTAATATATATATATATATATATATATATATATATATATATATATATAACTATATATATATATATATAGGAATTTCATCAAAAGTGGCAAACAGTTTGCCACAATCTTATTAAACAAGAAAGAGCTCATCACCGTTGATCTTTGAGATGAAGGTTGAGATTAATAGGGAAAAAGGCCATGCCGCTACAGGCTGTAGCGGCAGTCAATTAAAGTCAAAATGAGTGCTAAATTACTTTGATGTCCCTGCTTTTAATGTTTGGAATGTGCAAAATGTATACCCTACTTAGCATGAGCACATGGCGGCGGGGGCCTCTCACCACTTTTTAAAAAGCTCTTTATGTAAATTTATTATACGGTTCATCTCTCTGATCTCTCAATTATTTAATTCCATCTTTTCAAGTATGAGGTCCAGAAGAGAGTATCCGTCACTATTCTTGCAAGTATATATATATATATATATATATATATATATATATATATATATATAAGATCTACTCATAAATTTATGACCAATTAGAAAATGATATTTACAATTGAAATTTGTGATTTAGAAATCTCCATCTATCTTAATCTCCGGGAATGATATATATTAATATTAAGTATTAATAATAAAATATTATTACAACATATTATAATATTAGTATTAAGTATTATTAATATTACAAAATATTATTATTTATATTTATAATATATTAATACTTATAATATAATAAGTATTAATATTATTACAAAATATTATTATTTATATTTATAATATATTAATTGTGACGGCCCCAAAATAGGTATACATCACCCATCTTGAGTCACCAAATACATGGTACATAATTCAAATACAAACTTAATTATACAACATGAGCTGTTAGTTTTAATATAAATATTGTCATCTAGACAATATACAAACACAATGGGGTCCTCATTACATTTATTATCACGCTATTTTACAGAATAGTGAGGACTACTAATGCTATCATTTGGACCGTCACTCCATTCCCCGACTAGTCCCTGCTACGTTCTCATTTCCTGAAGAGAACAGTGAAAGAAAGGGTGAGCTCAACAAGCCCAATAAGAAATATTATGACTAAGATAATGCGAGAATAAATTATCGTTGGCCTTCAACGAGTGTTAAATTGATACAATATAACAAACATCAAGTTTAACTACAGTGGAACAAGCAATCCATTAGAAGAGTCAAGTAGAGAATAAAATCTACTATCTTCTATGATTTAAAAGATTTATCATCAATTTTATCGCTGAGACTCAGCTTAATAAATAATCCACATCATCGAATTACCCCCTACACTACGGCCAAGGATATTCGTTAATATCACATCCATGAATTATCCATGCACTACGGGCCAATGATATTCATTATTATCACATTCATGAATTAATATTTCATTGCTGAGACTCAGCTCAATAATTAATCCACATCATCGAATCATCCCTGCACTACAGGCCAAGGATATTCTTTAGTATCACGACCACGAATTATCCATGCACTACGAGCCAAGGATATTCGTGTTTTCATCAACGGTCTTGATAATGCCATAAAATAATTCATCTTTGCACCCTTAGCCGAAGAGAATCCATAGCCATAATCATACCAAAAATTGTCCATCAATGCACTTCTACAGACGATGAGGACTTTTTCCACATCATTTGTAACATTACGATTCATGATTATCTTGCGAATAATCCTTGGTCATAATCATACCAAGTCCATCTATGCACTACAGGCCACAGATGACTTTCAACATAATATAAACATGAGGATGATGATAATGACATAATAATTCAATAAAACAAGTTCAAGAATTAATTTCTCCACGAACTAATAGTGTCCAAATTGTCAACATGATACTTCTTTGTAGAGTAACACTCAAGAATGCTCAGAAGATTATTTCCATGAAAATATACTGGATGAAGCGCAAATATCAAGGATATTCCACTAATTTCATGGAGTATAGAAGTAAAAACTTTAACCAACTGAGTATAATAAAGAATGGAATAACAAAAAAAATTGCCAGGCATGCGATAGACCGCACAGATAGGTTATTCCAATAGAATAATAAATAATGGAACCAGGTCATGCGTAAACGCACCGACAAGATATTCCAACAGAATAATAAATAATGGAACCAGGTCATGCGTAAATGCATAGACAAGATGTTCCAACAGAATAATAAACAACGGAACCAGGTCATGCGTAATGTACAGACAAGATGTTCCAACAGAATAATAAACAACGGAACCAGGTCATGCGTAACGCACAGACAGGATGTTCCAACAGAATAATAAATAATGGAATAACAGAAGAATTTCACCAAGTATAGGGTATCCCGCGTATACAGGTTATTCCAACAGAATAATAAAGAATGGAATAACAAAAGAATTTGACCAATAAGAAAGAAGGAATACTCCTAACGAGTACAACAAATAATATCCCTTACGAGTACAACAAATAATATCCCTTACCTTTGAAAGAAGAGTATTCCGACTGGTAGGGCGATGATATACTCGAAGAAAACTTGCACTACGCTCAAAGCTTTCTTAAACTCTAAAGAAATACGCTCAAGATTATAGAAAATGAATTCTCTCTATAGTTTCTCTCTCTAGAGTTTAAGTGAATTAGTAAGAAATAATGATGGAACGAGCTTCTATTTATAGAAGAATGGACTGCATAGTAACTAATTCATGAATGGTCCAGATTGATTTACTTTTAATCGGGCGGTCCATATTTAAAGAAAAATCTTTTAAATAAAATATAATATATTCTATTTATAATCTAATAAAAACAAATAACTTTATAAAAGTATTCTGTTTTATATAAAAAGATTTTACTATACAAAACATTATGCAGGCACTATGCAATACTATACATAATAAAATATAATATATTCTATTTAAAGAATAACTTTATAAAATATTCTATTTTATATAAAAAAGATTTTACTATGCAAAACACTATGCATAATAGAATATAATATATTCTATTTATAGAATAACTTTATAAAAGTATTACATTTTATATAAAAAGCTTTTACATTTTATTACATTAATAATACTAATAAAACAAATGAGTGACTTATCACGTAAACATCAATAATCAATACTAGTGTGCTACTATGCAACCACGCGTATTACTATACTTTTACTATCGAGTAGTTCAACAGTTTTAACGTTAAAACTTTCGTTATTCTCATAAAAATATTTTTGTCGTTTTCTCCATCAAATGATAATTTAAATTCTTGAGGTCCACCAATGATTGTCTTTGTAAATACGGATATTCCCCGACCAATCGAATATTATACAACAACTTGCATACTTTTCAAAATTTATAAATATTACCCACAACTATAACACTATCTCAAACCCACACCATAATATTCAAAAAAATATTTCGAGAAAATTAAATCTTTATTCATAAAATATGGGGTCTCACAATCTCCCCTCCTTAAGAATTTTCGCCCTCGAAATTTACGTACGTACCTGGTATGCCGAAAAGGTGAGGATACCTTGACTTCATTTCAAATTCTAATTCTTGAGGTATAACCTTTGAAGGTTGAATACGATCCTTCTTATCCAAGATTTTAACACGTATATCCTCATACGTTAAATCTTCTGTTATATCGTTTATTTCTAATTTAATACTGTAGTTCGGGTCGTCCACATATTTACGTAAACTCGATACGAAAAAAAAATGTTTTGAACATGCAACATACTTGGCGGTAAAAGCGAGTCATATAGCTACGTTCCTACTTCATCGAGGATTTCAAATGGGCCGATTAAATCGAGGGTTGAGATTTTCTCTATTAAATCGATTCTTGCTTCTAGAATAACGCCCTCTTGAACCTTCTTCTTCACATTCATCGACTCAAAATTGTGTAGCTTGGCGGCTTTAACTTTATCGATTATAGTTGATTCTACTCGTATATTCGGTATCTTCTTCACGTGGGTTTGTATATTCGCACTTGTAACGCAAGATCACGATCTTCTACTCAACACGTTAGCTACCATGTTCGCTTTTCCTACGATGGTATTGAATGAATACGATCGTAATCTTCAATGATTTCGAGTCAACATCTTTGCGCGTTATTACGTTCATTTTAGTTGAAGAAATATTTGAGGGTTTAAGAAATGGGTTTTGTATTGGGGAATTGATACAAAATTTGATTTCACGCTCTAGGGTAGGCTAAGAAGTATTCAAGAATACGTCGGAAATTTATTAACAATAGAAATATCATTCAAAGCTGTGACTCTCATCCAAGACTTGGATAACACATGTAATGAAGGTTTCTCTAATGGAGTTTCAATCGATAAGTCAAAGTCTAACTTCTCTGGGGTCAAATTTAAACGTTGAGTGCAAGCAAGAGAGATAAAAGAATGGGTAGAAAATTATCAAATAAGTAATAGACTTTGCAAGAATTTATAATTAACTAACTTGCGTGCTAACCGTTCGGGTCACTCGCTTTTGAGAAGTCACAAAAAGCGCTCTTCACGAAACCACCAAACTTTGTTTTATGCAGATTCGCCTTTGGTGCCACCGTCCCAGCTGGACTTGATTTTGGTGCATGACAAAATCGAGCTAGGTGACCTTCTCTTCTTGAAATTTCCAATTCTATTATCTTGGCCATGATTACCACCGAAGTGGTTACCATTCTTGGCATGATAATTTCCCCCACGATTGTTATCATTGTTTCGATGGCCGTTGCCACCGGTATGATTATTATCGTGTTGTTGGTCATTACCTTTTGGTTGAGCTGACTCAACGGTCTCACGTGCTTCATTACTTATCTCAATATTTTCAGATGTCATTCGCAAACACTGTCACAAAACAAGGGTTAATTGACATGTCACATATTATCCCTATACTCTGACCGACCAATTAAATACCAAATAAACTTAGGTAGGTCATACTAGCGAAGGAAATCCCTGTCTCTCCCCTCCTAGTTCTTGTCTCACATCTCAGTTAGGGATCATATCCCAAAGCTTTGATACCAACTGTGACGCCCCCAAAATAGGTATACATCACCCATCTTGAGTCGCCAAATACATGGTACATAATTCAAATACAAACTTAATTATACAACATGAGCTGTGAGTTTTAATACAAATATTGTCATCTAGACAATATATAAACTCAATGGGGTCCTCATTACATTTATTATCACGCTATTTCACAGAATAGTGAGGACTACTAATGCTATCATCTGGACCGTCACTCCGTTCCTCGACTAGTCCCTGCTACGTTCTCATTTCCTGAAGAGAACGGTGAAAGAAAGGGTGAGCTCAACTAGCCCAGTAAGAAATATTATGACTAAGATAATGTAGAATAAATTATCGTTAGCCTTCAACAGTGTTAAACTGATACAATATAACAAACATCAAGTTTAAGCTGCGGTGAACAAGCAATCCATTAGAAAAGTCAAGTAGAGAATAAAATCTACTATCTTACATAATTTAAAGAGTTATCATCAATTTTATCATAGAGACTCTCGACAATAAATAATCCGCATCATCGAATCACCCCTGCACTACGGCCAAGGATATTCGTTAATATCACATCCATGAATTATCCATGCGCTACGGGCCAAGGATATTCATTATTATCACATTCATGAATTAATATTTCATTGCCCAGACTCAGCTCAATAATTAATCCACATCATCAAATCATCCCTGCACTACAGGCCAAGGATATTCTTTTGTATCAAGACCACGAATTATCCATGCACTACGGGCCAAAGATATTCGTGTTTTCATCAACGGTCTTGATCATGCCATAAAACAATTCATCTTTTCACCCTTGGCCGAAGAGAATCCATAGCCATAATCATACCAAAAACTGTCCATCAATGCACTACGGGCCAATGAGGACTTTTTCCACATCATTTGTAACATTACGGTCATGATTATACTGAATAATCCCTGGTCATAATCATACCAAGTCCATCTATGCACTACAGGCCACAGATGACTTTCAACATAATATAAACACGAGGATGATGACAATGACATAATAATTCAATAAAACAAGTTCAAGAATTAATTTATCCAGGAACTAATAATGTCCAAATTGTCAACATGATACTTCTTTGTAGAGTAACACTCAAGAATGCTCAAAAGAATATTTCCATGAAAAGATACTGGATGAAGCGCAAATATCAAGGATATTCCACTAATTTCACGGAGTATAGAAGTCAAAACTTTAACCAACTGAGTATAATAAAGAATGAAATAACAAAAGAAATCACCGGGCATGTGATAGGCCGCACATACAAGTTATTCAAATGAATAATAAATAATGGAACGGTCGTGCAGAAAGCATGCCAAACAAGATATTCAACGAATAATAATAAATAATGGAACTAGGTCATGCGCATAAGCCTTGACGGGATATTCAGCGAAGAATAATAAATAATGGAACCGTTAAATGCGTAAATGCACTGCAGACAAAATGTTCCAACGAGAATAATAAACAACGGAACGGTCGTGCGTAATATGTATGCAGACAAGATGTTCCAACAGAATAATAAACAACGGAACCAGGTCATGCGTAACGCACAGACAGGATGTTCCAACAGAATAATAAATAATGGAATAACAGAAGAATTTCACCAAGTATAGGGTATCTCGCGTATAAAGGTTATTCCAACAGAATAATAAAGAATAGAATAACAAAAGAATTTCACCAATAAGAAAGAAGGAATACCCCTAACAAGTACAACAAATAATATCCCTTACGAGTACAACAACTAATATCCCTTACCTTTGAAAGAAGAGTATTCCGATCGGTAGGGCGAGGATATACTCGAAGAAAACTTGCACTACGCTCAAAGCTTTCTTAAACTCTAAAGAAATACGCTCAAGATTATAGAAGAAGAATTCTCTTTATAGTTTCTCTCTCTAGAGTTTCAGTGAATTTGTAAGAAATAATGAAGGAATGAGCTTCTATTTATAGAAGGATGGACTGCATAGTAACTAATTCATGAACGGTCCAGATTAATTTACTTTTAATCGGACGGTCCATATTTAAAGCAAAATCTTTTAAATAAAATATAATATATTCTATTTATAATCTAATAAAACGAATAACTTTATAAAAGTATTCTGTTTTACATAAAAAGATTTTACTATGCATGACAATATTTTATCTCACGTTATTTGATTCAATTATTGTCAATATTTTATAATCAATAATTGACAAAGTTATTAATATTATTATTTGCAATATTAACGATGTCTAGAAGTTCTGTCAAGGAGAGGTTTGGTCACCTAATTGCGCGCCAACGGGGAGAAATCCTTATTGGAAAGCCCCCTCTTTCCTGGGAACGGCCTGGTCAATTAATATTGTGAATTATAATAATGATGATGAAATTTTGTTTTATTAGTATTATTAATATAATAAAACAGAAAAACTTTTTATATAAAACAGAATACTTTTATAAAGTTATTCGTTTTATTAAGCTAATAGTAAAATCTTTTTATATAAAACAGAATACTTTTATAAAGTTATATGTTTTATTAGACAATAATTAAAATATATTATATTTTATTATGCATAGTGTTTGCATAGTAAAATCTTTTTATATAAAACAGAAAACTTTTATAAAGTTATTCGTTTTATTAGATTATAAATAGAATATATTATATTTTATTGTAAACCAATCTAGACCGTCCGTTTAAAGTAAACCAATCTGGACCGTTCATGAATTAGTTACTATGTAGTCCATTCTTCTATAAATAGAAGCTCATTCCTTCATTATTTCTTACGAATTCACTGAAACACTAGAGAAAGAAACTATAGAGAGACTTCTCCTTTTATAATCTTCAGCGTATTTCGTTAGAGTTTAAGAAAGCTTTGAGCATATTGCAAGTTTTCTTCAAGTATATTCTCGCCCTACCAGTCGGAATACTTTTCTTTTGAAGGTAGGGGATATAATTGTCGTACTCGTAAAGGATATTATTATTATTATTATTATTATTATTATAGTAAGGGGTATTATTTCGTTCGTATTCATGAAGAGAACTTCTGTTATTCCATTCTTCATTATTCTGTTGGAAAAACCTATATATGCAGACTACCGTATACATGGTGAATTTCTTCTATTATTCCATTCCTTATTATTATGTTGGAATTACCTATCTATGCAATCTTAACGCATACGTGGTGAAATTCTTCTATTATTCCATTCTTTATTATTATTATGTTGGAATAACACATCTATCTTAATAATTGCATACATGGTGAAAATTTTCTATTATTCCATTCTTTATTATTACGTAGGAATATCACATGTCATGCGTTACGCATGACTGATTCCGTTATTTATTATTTTGTTAGAATAACATGCATGCGATTTATCGCATACTGGTGAATTCTTCTATTATTCCATTATTTATTATTACGGTTGGAATATCATATATGTATGCGTTCACGCATGACACAGTTCTATTTTTATTATTACATTGAAATAACATGTATACATGTAATTACCGCATGCATGGTAAATGATCATTCGTATTCATACGAATAGTATTTTCATTAAAAAGGGGTTTCTTCCAGGGGCAGTTTCTTAATTTTTTTGACCCTAAAAAAATTCTGGAAAAACTTGAAATGATAATTTGATGAGTTTTCTAGTTTGTGTCCAAAAATGGTGAGTTTTGGATGTATAGATTAAGAGTTATGGATTTTATGGGAAAATACTATTTTAAAAGTAAACCCTTATAACTCCTTGTGGTTAACTCCAAAATTGGTGAAATTTTTATTGAGAGTACATGTATATAACAGGAGTATACCCTGTAAATTTTGGAATTTTTGGACAAAAGTATAATTTATGATAAATGTCTAAATATTCGGCAGTTTTAGCCATATGAAAAATAGTAAATGAATTTTTAAAATTCTGAGAAAAATATATGTTCAAGATGGGACTATATTCTGCTAAATCCCAGAAAAGAAATATTTTTTTGACTGATTTGGTATTTTTCATGAAAATAAACTAGTTATGAGTAAATGAATTAAATATGTTATGTGAAGTACTAAAATTGGAAAATAGGATTTTATGGCTTGGGAATCCTATATAGGGTATATGCAGATTTTTGATGAGGGATTTGATCATTGATGATGAAATCTTATGAGTATGACAATTTTTGAATGATTAAATGTATTATTTGATAAAGTGTAAACAATTGAAATAAATTATTTATAAGTTTAAGAAATGATTAAAATATTGTTATAATATTAATGATATTAGATTATGAAAGTATTAAGTGATTGATAACATTTGGTTATTATTGAACGCTAGATAAATTTTATTATAAATGTTTAATATTTATCTTTTATCTCATTTGATTGATTCTTATATCATTGTCATCATCCTCATGCTCATATTGTGTTGAAAGTCATCTTTGGCCGTAGTGCATAGATGGACTTGGTATGATTATGACCAGTGATTATTCGGTATAATCATGACCGTAATGTTACAAATGATGTTGAAAAAGTCCTCATTGGCCCGTAGTGAATTGATGGAGAGTTTTTGGTATGATTATGACAATGGATTCTCTTCGGCCAAGGGAGCAAAGATGAATTATTTTATTGCATGATCATGACCGTTGATGAAAACATGATTATCTTTAGCCCGTAGTGCATGGATAATTCATGGTCGTGATATTAACGAATATCCTTAGCCGTAGTGCATGGATAATTCAGTGATATGGATTGATTATCGAGCTGAGTCTCAGCGATGAAATATAAATTCATGGATGTGATATTAACGAATATCATTGGCCGTAGTGCAGGGGTGATTCGATGATGTGGATTATTTATTCAGCTGAGTCTCAACGATAAAATATTTATTATACACTTTTAATTCGTAGAAGATAGTAGATATCATGCTCTACTTTACTCTTCTAAAATATAGTTGTATGTCTTTGGCATGTAGTGCAAAGATGAATTGTTAATGAATATCATTTGCCGTAGTGCAAAGATGAATTTATTAGTATGATTATGAGCAGGAATTCTTATTTGGTATAACCATGATTTTTGATGTTTCAGGTGAAGATAGGTGATGAAAATTATCTTTGTCCTGCTTGCGAAGAGGAATTTAGAACCACAATTATGATTATGAGTTATTCATATGATTGTAGACAGGAACTGTTGATTTATTTTACAGGGATAAAACATTGTTGGTGAACTTTTAATATGGAGAAGATAATAGACCTTATGGTCTATTTGACTCTTCTAATGGATTGCTCGTTCTGCTGTAACTATGGTTGAAAAGTTTTATCATCTACCATATGTTCCAAATCTCTGATTTATTAATGATGAAGGGTATTGATGATGTAAATTAGCTTTAGTCATGATATTCTTTACTGGGCTAGTTGTGCTCACCCTTTCTGCTTCACAATTCCTTTCAGGTAATAAGATTGTTGCCGGGTCAAGTGGGGATAACAGGAGAATAGAACGGTGGTCTCTAGCTGTGGAGGTTCTCCCTAAACAGTATAAAAAAGTGTGTTATATTCTATACATCATTTAGTAGTTATGTTTGGTGAATCAAATAGGGTGAGGTGAACCCAACTATGGAAGGGTGTTTTGCCACTATCATACAAGATGTCTAATGACATACAACCTCGTGTTATCATAAGACAAGGTTGTGCGCATCCAATTGCTGAGTATATATACGGGCACTACCTATATGATCTTGGAGTTTATTTGAAATATAATATTCACTTGGAGACAGTGAAGATAGTTATATGTTAAGAGAAGACTCACCATTGGAAAGAAGATGATAGTAATCTTCTCGTTTTTTCTTTCAGGGGGTCTATTAGATTGACCAAGGATAATTACGTGGACATATGATATCTATTATAACCTAGACGCATGGCCTCCCATATACGAAGGTTTCCTTGAGCACTTCCCAAAGATTTTAATTTCTAAAAGCAGTTTTTGACTATACTTTAATGTAAATTACAATTGTAAGGTTGTGGTGAGGCACCATGAGAGTTATATACATTTGTATTAAAACTCACGATTAAGCGTGGTCGTATTATTCTATCTGACGATTCAACGATTGTATAAATGAAGTTGTATTTTAATTTTGTACCATATATCTGGCGACTAAGAATGGGTGATGTATACCTAATTTTGGGGGTGTCACAAATTCAATCACTATTTCCTATTTATAATTAAAAATCATAAGACGATAATTACTAATTATCCTTATACATACTTATTTTATGAATAAGTATAAGGATAATTACTAATTATACTTATAATTTTTTATTATTTTATTTTACTGATTAATAAGTAGTATGTATGAGGATAATAATCAGGATAATGTAATTAAGCTAAAAAAAAATTTGTTGGTCGCTACTCCTTCTAGCGGCCAGTCAAAACACAGTTGTGATGACTGTTTTAATTTGTGTGAATTAAAAAGATTCAGCAAGAAACTGAATAATTAATTTGTGTTGGATCCAAAGAATCGGATGATTATTTTTAACATTGGAAATAAATTTACATTATAGACTACCAATTAGAATTAGTTCTCCAGATCATGATCCTTTCTTAGTCTACTTAAAACACTATAATTCACACATCATACTAAACAATATTAGGCAAATTCCAATAATACATAAATAAGCATAACCGCCCATGTCTTCTATAGTTCAATAGTTTTATGTAACAACAAAAGAAGTTCAATAGATTCAAGGAAGAAAATACAAAAACCCTTACCCGTTCGTTTTCAATAGATGTTCAACAGAGACAGAGACGACGGAGGCTCTGGCCAGGAGAGCCGCAGAGATTTGCAGAGACCGAGTTTCGTCCGGCGACGATGTTAGAAGAGAGAGTCGCTCTGGATAGAAGAGAGAGGCGCGATCCTGAAATTGGGGGAGGAGACCGGATTTATTTTTTGACCCGATCAGTTCTGTTTTAACCCAAAGAAGATCCGCGTGTTTTTTTTTCTCCCACTACTTTCTTTCTGAACCGTTAGATGCTATCCCATGGCTAAGAGTGATAGTTCGGATTTTAAGTAAAGTCAGGGAGTCCTGACCAGATCAAACCTATATATATATTGTTAGGTTTGTAATATTCATAACGCAATCAAATTGCATAAAAAGTACGGAAGCGTGGAAAAATCAGAGTTTAAAATTTTTACAAACCATATACCCGGATCACCCTTTATGCACAATTATTAATTAAACGAAAAGATAAAGAATAAATCATACCCTTGAAGATCGAGCTTCCTCAGGTACAAGTTCACCTCCAAATCCTTTCGCGTTCAATCTTGAACACCGGGTTTGGTTCCTTCCTTTGATCAACGTTAGCCACCCAAATGCTTGGCCTCTAGAGGTGATCCACCAAGGAAGAAGAAAATTCAAGAAGAAGGGGTATTCGCTCAACCCTAGTTTTTCTATCTCTATAGAAAGGGTGTACTCTCCCAACAATTGGAATTATGTCGTATGTTGAAAAAGTCAACAACGCCTTCACCCATAATAAAACTCCTCTTATTAATAGATGTGGGCAACCCACCTTAATAATTAAGGAATTGGGTTTTATTTAATTAATTAAATTCTTTTAATTAATTTAGCTCCCTAATCTTATTAGGGATAATTAATTAAACTCTTTTAATTAATTTAACCTCCTAATCTTATTAGGAATAAATGAGAGTACTTATATTAAATTAATTCCTAAACTCTTTTAGAAATTAAAATAATAATAATTGTAATAATATTAATAAGACTCCTCTTATTAATTTATATTTAATATTTCTAAAATATTAAATAATAAATATTAAGCTATTTAATTTATTCTATCACCATAGATTAAATTAAATATACATAACTTTTATATTATTACGATTATGCCATTAACTTCTTAAATAATTATTCTTCCTTTTTTATGGTGTGACCCTTTAGGTTCTCCATATTAAAGCTAGGTTGTGAATAAATCAATTAGAACAATTCTAATCTTATTTAAATAAATAAATTAAATAATTAATTTATTTAAATAAATAATATTTATTCTACAATAGGATAAGCCTCCCTAGCGATCAACGACTTTTCGGATAATATAGATTTCAACATTAATCATTAAAGAACCTTTGAGTAAATAGTTGCAAGACAATTCAATCCTTCCACCATACAATGTCCCAATTAAATATAAGACATGGAATTCTTTGTCAAGTCTTATTTTATTTAATTATATGTATTTCGATCCTTAAATGCACAACTCAAATAATGCAAATTAGAAACTCCTTTCTAATTTCATTACGCCTTAAGCCGAGGACTCTTTGGGTTGTCATTTATCGAATCACATAGGACATTTCTCTTCTTTTATTAGAAGTGGTAGATTCTTTATTGATCATACATTATCTCCATGTACAACTTATTATACCCAAGCATACCCTTTGATATACCCTAAGGGTCTTAAGGAATAAGTCAAAGTATAACTCATCATACATAAGATACTATGATGATCTCAAGTCTAAGGATTACTTGTACTACTATCACTACTGAGAATTCCTATTGACGTGCAAATAAAACTCCATTAGGTATTCCTTAGCGAGCCACGTTCAGTGAACTTATTCTCTAATAAGCACCTACATACTTGCTTTAGTGTCTCCACACAAATGATCATGAGATCAATCATCCTCATCCAATGAGCAAGCAACGTATGTACCAATCTATCCGGATTCACTAATCCCCAATTTAGTAATCCAATGATTGGGAACTATTTTAGTTTTAAGCTTTCTAAGAATTTAGATCTCATTAGAATGATCATCATCATTATTCTAAAAGCATTGCTTAAAACTATGGGTTTATCACATATTATAAAACAGCATCATGTAGATAATTAAAAGCCTTTAATAAATTAATACTTTTTATTAATAAATGAATAAGATTGTTACAAAGTATATGCTTTATCATCAAACATGATTGGCTTTGTGTGCATACTACTTTCAATCTCCCACTTGCACTAAAGCCAATCGTCATGGTAACTCATACTCTTTTTCTCTAAGTGGCGATTATCCTTTGTTGGATAAGCTTTAGTTAATGGATATGTAATGTTGTTCATGAGAGTCCACTATCTCTATAGTGATTTCCCATCTTTCAATGATTCTAATAATCAAATGAAAGTGCCACAACACATGTTTAGATCCAAGATGAGACTTAGGAACTATTCCTAGTTCTGTAATGAACTTTTAATCCAAACAATCAACTTGCAGCTTCATTTATAGCTATATACTTTGTCTTTATTACTAAACCAACAACTCTTTGCTGTTTGGAACCTTTCCAATTCATCGCACTAATTATTCAAGGTAACACTTTACCTTAAAGTGGATTTTCGTCGTCTTCGTCTGCGTGCGAAAAACTTGAGTCTGCTAAGCCCTCTAGTTTTAATTTAGACCCACCATGAATATGATCACATCCTTAGTGCTTAGGTTAAGCACTTTAAGATGTTTTCAGCGACTCATAGTGAACTTCTCCGAATATGACCGATCAACATCGGGTCTCGTATATTTCATTGCATACATGATTGTCATTCATGCGACCTCTCTTTTCGTGAGTCGTGGGGACTATTAAGAGATACACTCCATAACTCATCGACATGAGACATCTCTTGAGTTTGCCATGCTAAACTACTTTAGCATCAAATGAATATCGTTCCTTGGGTTAAGTCGAGCATCCTTTTAAATCTATCTATATAGATTTATATCCCCAATTCTGATACTCTTCCCAAATCATTCATGAAGGAATGTTTAGACAACTTTATCTTTCTTGATTGTAGCATTGGTATGTAATTTCTCATTCGTAGTATATCAACATATAATACTAGAAATTTCACAATGCTCCCATTCGACCCTTTGTACACACTAGGTTCATTCTTATTTTGATAAAATCAAACTTTTGATTGCCTCATCAAAACGAATGTTCCATATTTGAGAAGCTTGCTTCAATCCTTTTCTCGAGTGTCTACAACACTTACCTCATCGTATGTAAGCTGGATCATCATCTTCTATGATGTGTACCTCATCATCATCATCCATGATGAATCCATACCTCTGGGTATCTTGATACTATTTTGATTTCTGATTAGGTTGTGGTACAACAGTTCATCTACGAGGTTCCTCTTATTTGACTTATAGTGTTTTGTGGTTCTTGAACTCTTCAAGATCTATTATCCTCCCACTAGCCCTTTCAATGATAAACACCTTTATCTTAGAAGGAAGCGTGTTTCGCAATAAACACCTTTTGCTAAGTAGGATTATAGAACATTTACCCTAAACTTACTTTAGGATGTCCCACAAATTGTACTTGTCAAATCTTGTCCCAAGCTTATCCTTTGAAACCTTTTCACATAAGTTAGACAACCCCTTATCTTAACATACTTAAGATTAGGAATCCTCCCTGTCCATAACTTTTATGGAGTCTTGGGTAGGATTTTGAGGTTACCATTTTTCGTGAGATATGCGTACCATTTCTAGGACATTATCCCGAAGGATTTGGAATGTCGGTAAAATCATTTTGGACCGTACCATGTCCAACAAGGTACGATTTTCATTCGAGATACATCAATCAATTATTTCATATCGAGGATGTGTCCATTATGAGAAAACTATTTGAGATGATCTAGAAACTTATTGCACAAGTATTTATCCTTGATCTAATCAAAGAATCTTAATACTTTGCCAATTTGTTTCACTTACGAATTCTTTGAACCTTTCAAATAATTCACACTTGTATTTTAGCAAATACACACATTCAACTCTTTGAATGATCATCTCCTTTTCTTATACTAATTTGTTCAATATGCAAAATTATTTTCATGTAAGTCAAGTATACAAAATTTATTAAGTAATATTCGGTTCTATACAAAACAATATTATTATAAATAGAACAACAATTGTTCTTAATTATAATACCAAAGTTTTCATTGTCTAACAATAAAATAGAAATAATATTTTTAACAAGAACTGGAATACAATAACAACTTATTGACTTAATAGATTTGCCTGTAGGCAGTGCTAAACTATAAGTTTCTATGGCTAATGTAGCAACCTTTCCTTCATTTCCCACACATAAAATTATTTATCTTTGTTTAGCTTTCTACTTCTTCTTGGTCCCTTCATAAATCTATATTTATGATAACCAAAGTCGGTATCCAATACCCAAGTAGAACCTTGACTTAAAGAAAAATTTATTACAATCATGAACAAAAAGCGTATTATGTAGAAACTTCACTAAGCTTCTTTGGTTAGCCTCTGCAAGATGCTTCTCATGCTTTTCTTTCGGTGTCACGGCTTATTGCAGTGGAAGCAAACTCCTTTGTTATCCGTGTCGCTTTTGTTCTTATTATCCTTTGTTTATGCGAAATCTATTTACCTTCTTTGAATCTTTCTTCTTTTTCGGAAGATCCTTTGGCCCCTACCGGTAAGACTTGGTCTTTCTTGGTTGGAAAGTGACTCTTCAACATTTTTCAACATGTTAAGCAAATCAAAAAACCGATATCTAGCTTGTTCATATGAAAATTCACAACAATTGTGAAAAGAGTCCGGAGTGAGTGCAAGATCAAATCTTGGCTCAACTCTCCATCCATGACAAAACCAGTTGTCCTAATTGATCAATCAAATTGATTATGTTAAGAACTTTTTATCGTACTATAGTGCCATTGGCCATTCTAGATCGGAAGAGCTCCTTAGATATCTCGATATCTATCGGTCCCTACTTTCCTCACCATCAACTACTTGGCGTGCAGGGAGTATAGTAGAAGTATCCATAGTTTTTGGTGGCTGAAGCTTGTTACTACTATGGATCTGAGCATGATGCATTGAGTTAATCGTGCATCATCTTGCCACTTTCTAAAAAGTAGCAATCTCTTCCTCGAGGCATTATCGCATCCATTGCGAGGATAGGCGTATTAAGGACATAAGATAGCTTTTCAAACTATGAGAACTATTCTCAAATTCCTTGACCAATCCGTTTAATTTGATTACGGTTAATTTAGCATCTAATATGCTTCATGGTGATAGTAATTTTAGACATTGTAAAATTACGTAAATGAATTTGTAATTAACAACATTTTAACATACATTCTTTTATTAATTACCAAAATAAATTAGGTCTTGTTTTAAATTGGTATCTCCCACTATTTTCTTCAAACTATATTACCCTCACTTATATAGTTGGCAAAATCTAATTAAATATTTGCTAGTGAGAATAAGGATCCCATTTCAAATGTATATAGCCTTGTGGTGACACAACAAACTATATATAAATAAATAGGTAGACAACTTTTGTCAATTACATCAACTATCTGACTCCTTGTATTTTGCCTCTTAGATTATTTTGATCAAGTGGTGGCACATCCAGAATCAAAATTATCCAAGTTAAGTCCGACCTAGCACTCCATATATTCAAAAAGAAAAATATCATCCTTGTGGTGACACAACAAAACAATATTGTTCAATTTTCTTTATAAGCATCAAATGTGATAAATTAACATCTTAAATACTTAATACTTGCCTTGTGGTGACACAACAAACTCATATTAAATATTTAATACTCTATTAATTTTATCATGCTAGAAGGCGACGTAAAAAAAATATCTTTGAACGCTTAGGACTTAATATAAAAAATTGAGGGGTTTGTTATTAATTTGTCTCATCTTGTTTATGTAGCGTGCACATATATATATAAAAATACGCGCGTTATATTAATGAACATGCGAAGCATGTTTGTATAATATATAATATATATATAGTATAAGCATGCACATATAGAATACTATATATTCTACGGATTGATTATGGACTTTTATTCTAGTTTGGTTCACTAGAGCCACCAAGTGAACCAAAAGGTCAAACCCCAAGGGTGCAAGAAATAATATTTAAATATAACTATTACATTTAAACCCGGGCTCCATTACAAACGGGTCTTCAAGCGCTTCTTGTCCCTTGATCTCCAATTTTTCAAAAATTAATTCTAACTATTCCTATTACAAAACTATTTAAAATAAATAGAAACCTTGATCGTGATCGAGGGAAGTACATAGAGGGGGATAGAATTTACATTAAGAAAAATTAGAGAAGGCGCAGGTGTGAGACCCCATTTAATAAAACCCATACATTCATGCATCCAACTAAAATAAAATCCAATCATATTGGTGATAGTCCATAATCAATCCCATTTATTATCATACACATCACCATATGCATCAATAAATAATATTCATCTTATGAATAATAAACATTTAATATATATATTGATATCATTTAATGGGCAAATTTAGTTAGTATAAAATCTAATTTTGAATAAAAATAAACTCCTTTATTTAAATCTAAATTTAAATCAAAATAAAACTATTTTATTTTAATTTATCTAATTTTGAATAAAATAAACTATTTTATTTTAATCAAAATAAACTCCTTTATTTTAATTAATTATGGAATCCAATTCCAAGTAAAAAAAAATTATTAAAGGAAACACGGATTATCTTTTCCTATTCATAAATAAACTCTTTTATTTTGAATAATATGAAATCTTATTTCATATTTAAATAAACTCCTTTATTTAAGGAAACAAGAATTTTCTTTCCTATTCACAAATAAACTCTTTTATTTTGAATAATATGAAATCTAATTTCATATCTAAATAAACTCCTTTATTTAAGGAAATACGGATTTTCTTTCCTATTCACAAATAAACTTCTTTATTTTGAATAATATGAAATCATATTTCATATCTAAATAAACTCCTTTATTTAAGGAAATTAGGATTTCTTTCCTATTCACAAATAAACTCTTTTATTTTAAATAATATGAAATCTTATTTCATATCTAAACAAACTCTTTTATTTAAGGAAAGATGGATTTACTTCCCTATTCACAAATAAACTCCTTTATTTTAGGAAAAATAAAATCCAATTTCAACTCCAATTAGTTATCATGGAATCCAATTCCAACTCTAATTAGTTAGCATGAAATTCTAATTTTAAAATTAAAATAAATATTTTATTTTAATTATTAAATTATTATTATATATATATATATAAATATTACGTAAATATATATATATATATATTATATATATATATATAATATATATAAACCGAATATATATATATCATATGTCATATATCATATATATATAATATATAATATATATAAACCGTGCATTCCTTTATTTTCTTAAACCTACATAATCCTTGCCTCATCTTAAATCTAATCCGTGCGCCTTGAACAAAAAAAATGGCAAGCATCATGCCTCTTTTTTTTTTTTTTTTTTAATTAACGTGGCCATAATTAACGTGGCTAACTTTTTTTTTATTTATTTATTCATTTGCCTTGAAATCAAATGCGGTATAACTTTTTTTTATTATTAAATTTTATATCAATAAAATTATGCCCAATTAAATTGTTCTAAACACATATCAACATACATATCAAATCTGAACAATTAATAATTCGCATAAAGGTTTGGCTCGATACAATTGTTAGGTTTGTAATATTCATACTTGCAATCAAATTGCATAAAAAGTGCTGAGCGTGAAAAATCAGAGTTTAAAATTTTTACAAACCATATACCCGGATCACCCTTTATGCACAATTATTAATTAAACGAAAAGATAAAGAATAAATCATACCCTTGAAGATCGAGCTTCCTCAGGTACAAGTTCACCTCCAAATCCTTTCGCATTCAATCTTGAATCCACCGAGTTTGATTCCTTCCTTTGATCAACGTTAGCCACCCAAATGTTTGGCCTCTAGAGGTGATCCACCAAGGAAGAAGAAAATTCAAGAAGAAGGGGTATTCGCTCAACCCTAGTTTTTCTATCTCTATAGAAAGGGTGTACTCTCCCAACAATTGAAATTATGTCGTATGTTGAAAAAGTCAACAACCCCTTCACCCATAATAAGACTCCTCTTATTAATAGATGTGGGCAACCCACCTTAACAATTAAGGAATTGGGTTTTATTTAATTAATTAAATTCTTTTAATTAATTTAGCTCCCTAATCTTATTAGGGATAATTAATTAAACTCTTTTAATTAATTTAACCTCCTAATCTTATTAGGAATAAATGAGAGTACTTATATTAAATTAATTCCTAAACTCTTTTAGAAATTAAAATAATAATAATTGTAATAATATTAATAAGACTCCTCTTATTAATTTATATTTAATATTTCTAAAATATTAAATAATAAATATTAAGCTATTTAATTTATTCTATCACCATAGATTAAATTAAATATACATAACATATTATTACGATTATGCCATTAACTTCTTAAATAATTATTCTTCCTTTTATGGTGTGACCCTTTAGGTTCTCCATATTAATAGGTTGTGAATAAATCAATTAGAACAATTCTAATCTTATTTAAATAAATAAATTAAATAATTAATTTATTTAAATAAATAATATTTATTCTACAATAGGATAAGCCTCCTAGCGATCAAGCGACTTTCCGGATAATATAGATTTCAACATTAATCATTAAAGAACCTTTGAGTAAATAGTTACCAAACAATTCAATCCTTCCACCATCTGATGTCCCAATTAAATATAAGACATGGAATTCTTGTCAAGTCTTATTTTATTTAATTATATGTATTTCGATCCTTAAATGCACAACTCAAATAATGCAAATTAGAAACTCCTTTCTAATTTCATTACGCCATGGCCAAGGACTCTTTGGGTTGTCATTTATCGAATCACATAGGACATTTCTCTTCTTTTATTAGAAGTGGTAGATTCTTTATTGATCATACATTATCTCCATGTATACAACTTATTATACCCAAGCATACCCTTTGATATACCCTAAGGGTCTTAAGGAATAAGTCAAAGTATAACTCATCATACATAAGATACTATGATGATCTCAAGTCTAAGGATTACTTCAGACTACTATCACTACTGAGAATTCCTATTGACGAAAGCAAATAAAACTCCATTAGGTATTCCTTAGCGAGCCACGTTCAGTGAACTTATTCTCTAATAAGCACCTACATACTTGCTTTAGTGTCTCCACACAAATGATCATGAGATCAATCATCCTCATCCAATGAGCAAGCAACGTATGTACCAATCTATCCGGATTCACTAATCCCCAATTTAGTAATCCAATGATTGGGAACTATTTTAGTTTTAAGCTTTCTAAGAATTTAGATCTCATTAGAATGATCATCATCATTATTCTAAAAGCATTGCTTAAAACTATGGGTTTATCACATATTATAAAACAACATCATGTAGATAATTAAAAGCCTTTAATAAATTAATACTTTTTATTAATAAATGAATAAGATTGTTACAAAGTATATGCTTTATCATCAAACATGATTGGCTTGTGTGCATACTACTTTCATATATATATATATATATATATATTAAATAATCCAAGCACGTGGGAAAACAAGTTGCAATACTGCCACAATCATATTTACCATACTACCACTTTAGTGCTAATTGAAAAAAAAAACCTGAAGCTTCCTTAAACAACATCCATGATTACAAAAATAATATAATAATATTAAGACAATCATATATCCTTATATATGTACAGGTTTGTCTTTGGAAAAATTGAATCATGGATCTCATATGATTATTTAAGATAAAACAATCAAACAATCACAGAATAGCAAAATAGTTCGCAATTTTGAAAAAAACGTGATTCCGCAACAGTTTGTGATTAATAGGCTTTGGCGATTTTTTTTTCTTTATAAAATAATAATTTTATACAACAAATTATGCCTAATAAATTATTCTAAATACATACCCATACATATATGGAATCAAAAGAATTAATAATTTACATAAAGTTTGGCTTTGATACCACTGTAAAATTTTGTGAAAATCAAAGTAGCAATCAAATTGCAAAATTTAACGGAAGTAAAATAAAATCAGATTTTAAAATTTTTCACAAACCAATTACCCGGATCATTCTTTATGCATATTATTAATTAAAACGAAGAACAAGAAATTATGGAATCATACTCTTATAGATACGAGCTTCCATGGGTACGAGTTCACCTCCTACTTCTCCGCGATCTCCTTGAATCTCCGGGTAGATTCCTTCCTTTGATCAATGTTAGCCACCCAAGTGTATGACCTCTAGAGGTGATCCACGAAGGAAGAACAATTTTAATGAAGAATGGTGTATTGACTCATACCCTAGTTTTTCCTATCTCTATAGAAAAAGGGGCGTACTCTCCAACAACTTGAAATTACGTATATTTAATATCTGATATAAGACTCCTCTTATAAAGATATTAGGTAACCCTATTTAATTAAAATAAGGTATTATTTATTTAATTAAATTCTTTTAATTAAATGGGCTCCCAAATGGATAATTAATTAAACTCCTTTAACTAATTTTCCCTCCTAATCCTATTAGGAATAAATAAGATTACTTATATTAAATTAATTCCTAAACTCTTTTAGAAATTAAAATAATAATAATTGTAATAATATTAATAAGACTCCTCTAATTAATTTATATTTAATATTACTAAAATATTAAATAATAAATAATAAGTTATTTAATTTATTCTATCATCATAGATTAAATTAAATATACTTAACTTATATTATTACGATTATGCCGTAACTTTTAAATAATTATTATTCATTCGATGGTGTGACTCTTTAGGTTCTCCATATTAAATCGGTTGTGAATAAATCAATTAAAACAATTATAATCTTATTTAAATAAATAAATTAAACAATTAATTTATTTAAATAAATAATATTTATTCTACAATAGGGATAAGCCTCCCCAGTGATCAACGACTTTCTAGATAATATAGATTTTACCATTAATCATAAAAGAACCTTTGAGTTAATATTTACCATACAATTCAATCATTCCACCATACAATGTCCCAATTAAATATAAGACATGGAATTACTGCCAAGTCTTATTTTATTTAATTATATGTATTTCGATTCCTAAATGCACAACTACTAATGAATGCAAATTAGAAACTACTTTCTAATTTCATTCTACCTTGGCCAGGGATTCCTGGGTTGTCATTTATCGAATCACATAGGACATTTCTCTTCTTTTACTAGAAGAGGTATACATCATCCATCTTGAGTCGCCAAATACATGGTACAAAATTCAAATACAACTTAATTATACAATAGTCATGTAAAATACGACAAAACATAATCTAAGAGTTTTATTGAGAATATTGTCATCTAGACAATATCCACACTCAATGGATTCCTCATTACATTTATTGTCACACTATTTTATAGAATAACGAGGACTACTAAAACAACCATCTGGACCGTCAATCCGTTCCCCGACTCGTCCCAGCTATATTCTCATTTTCTGAAGAGAACAGTGAAAGAAAGGGTGAGCTCAACTAGCCCAGTAAGAAATATTATGACTAAGATAATGCATAATAATTTATCGTTAGCCTTCAACGTTGTTAAAGCGATAAAATATAATAAACATCAAGTTTATCTGCGCAATGGAACAAGCAATCCATTAGAAGAGTCAAGTAGAGAATAAAATCTACTATCTTCTATGATTTAAAAGGTTTTTCATCACTTTTATCGCCGAGACTCAAACAATAAATTAACCACATCATCCCCGCTTTCACGTCAAAGATATTCATTAGTATCACGACCACAAATTATCTCGTGCACTACTGGCCGAGGATATTCATGTATTCATCAATGGTCATGATGATCATGCCAACAACTATCCATTAATGCACTACTACGACAATGATGACTTTTACCACATCATTTGTAACATTACGGTCATGATTATACCGAATAATCCCTGATCATAATCATACCAAGTCCATCTATGCACTACATGTCACATATGACTTTTAACATATTATAAACATGAGAATGATGACAATGATATAAGAATTAAATAAAACAAGTTCAAGGATAAATTTTTAAAGATTTATAATTTAATTTATCCAGAAATCAATAACGTCCAAATTATCAACATAATACTGTTTTGTGGAGTAAAATTCAAGAATACTCAGAAGAATATTTCCATGAAAAGATACTAAATGAAGCGCAAATATTAAGGATATTCCATTAATTTCATGGAGTATAGAAGCCAAAAATTTAACCAACTGAGTATAATAGAATATATAAAACCGCAAATGGATTTTTGCCTGCCATGCGGTAATCCACGTAGACAGATCATTTCCACGATTTAATAAGGAATGAATACGAAGGAATTCACCATGCATGCGGTAATCCACATAGACATGTTATTCTAACAAAATAATAAAGAATGGAATAATGAAGAATTCACTCAAGCGATGCGTAATCCGCATGAGACATGTTATTCCAATAAAATAATAAAGAATGGAACCAGGTCATGCGTAACCCGCACAGACAGGATATTCTAACATAATAATAAAGAATGGAACCAGGTCATGCGTAATCCGCACAGATAGGATATTCCAACAGAATAATAAAGAATGGAATAACAACAGAATTCACGGGCATGCGAAGAGCCCAAGACAAACAAAGTTATTCAATAGAATAATAAAGAATGAAATAACAACCCTTACGAGTATTGAAAGAAAATAACTCTCTTCATGAATACGAAAGAAATAACACCCCTTACCTTAGAAGAAACTGGATACTTGAATAGTGAGGTAACAGACTTCTCTTCTTCTTTCTCTCTATAATTTCTCTCTATAATAATTGATCTTGTGAGACTTAGTGAATTGGTGAGAATGAAAGAAGAATGAGCTTCTATTTATAGGAAAATATAGTTTTGATAATTGCACGTTTTGGGGGTCAAAATATTACAGTATAATATCTTCCTCTTTTTCTTCATTTTTAATTTAATCTTGCAAGTATTATCAAACTTGCACCACCTCCCCTAATAGTAAATAATGTGAATCAATAGTTCATTCATGTTACTTAATAGTATAATCATGTGAAAAAACTAATTACAATATAATACCTTCATCTATACCTCTATTTTTAATTTAGTCATGCAAGTATTATCAATCTTACACCACCTCCCCTAATAGTACATGAATGTGAATCAATAGTACACACATGTGAACAAATAGTTATAAGCATGTGAAATAATAGCAATTAATTGCTCATTTATTCGATTAATTACCCGATTGGTCAATATAACCTCCAGACATCAATTATTATCGAAATAAATGTCGATTTTCACTAACACTAATAATCCCAACACAATGGAACTATCAATTTTATCTTTAATCAACACGAACTTATTCATCATTAATATTATAACTCATAATATTTAACAACCAGGTCGTTCCCAGGAAAGAGGGTGCTTTCCGATAAGGATTTTTCTTTATTGACGCGCAATTAGGTGACCAAACCTCTCATTGATAGAACTTCTAGATATTGTCAATATTGCAAATAATAATATGAATAACTTTGTCGTCTCAATTATTGATTTAATAATAATAAATATTATGTAGATGATACTGTGGCAATAATTGAATCAATAATATAAGACATATGATGCAATAATTACTGTAGAAATAATTGAGTATAATTGAGTAACTTCTCACGTAAGCATCAATAATCAATACCGTGTGATACTATGCAACCACGTGTATTACTGTAATTTTATTACCGGATAGTTCAACAGTTTAACGGTAAAACTTTCGCCGTTATTTTTATAAAAAGATAATTATGTCGTTTTCTAACTACGACAATACTTCCGTTGTGGGGTCCACCAATGATTGTGCCGTCATACGAATATTCCCTGTTAAAACGAATATTCCTCGACCAATCAAATATTATATAACCACTTGCTTACTTTGCAAAATTTGTAAATATTACCCACAACTATAACATTATATCAAATCCACACCATAATATTCAAAAATGCTGTTGACTCTAAATATCCTTAGGGTTATCTCTGAGGTTGGAATTGATGTTGTGGTCCTCCAGGGTTACTTCTAGAGTGTGAAAAAGACACTTTTGCCCTCCTACAAAGTTAGTAACAGGAAAAGAAAATTTCTAGTGTCTACAGATGCCCCTCTTTATCATGTTCATGCAATGCAATGGAATGGACATGATAAAGATTAGTAGACACTTGAAATATGACAAGGTATTTTCAATTATGCAAATCGCAATGTAATGAATGTTATGATGAATGTTAAAATATTTTAGCAAATCGTAGTTCGTAAATTGCACATCCTATTTCGCACTTCACTTTTCGCATTTGGCCAATCGCACTTCGCAACTTGCACATCGTATTTTGCATATCGCATATCGCATATCGCAAATCACAATGTAATGAATGTTCAAATGTTTTCGCAGATCGCTTTCCTTTATCGATCATTGTTGATGCCTATACTGGTGTTGATTCCATCGGTTTAGCTTTTTGTCGATGTCGCCGATGCTTGTTTGATGAAGAGAAATTGAGATGACGTTCTGAAATCACCGAATCTTCCCGATGTATACGCTGGTAGTTTACAATGGTGCCTACCCTGATGGTATTTTGACAATGGATCCTACCCTGCTGGTAGTTGAATACGCTATCATCGCCAACCTATTTCGGTTCCCACTCGAACAGTGGTATAAAAAGCTTTCATCGCTGAACTGTTTTGATGTCGTGCTGAATTTATGCTAATGGTTTAGAATACTGGATCCTCCGATACCTTCGCTGAAGTAATATTCAAAGGTTTGCTTCACCAGACTCTACCTTGATAGAGATGTACGTTGATGTAGCGCTCACCCTTTTTGTGGTGATTTGGAGTCTCCTTTTGCTATTGGGTACTTGTGCCCCATTTCCTTAAGCGTTTGATTCGCAACCCGGCTGAACTAATGACCTGAATACTGCTAACATCCCTGGAGGGGGCAGCTTGTTCTTTCGCTGCCCAGATTTAAACTTCGGTGTAGAGGTCTCAACTTGTGAGAATTTTGACGTCGGTTAACACATTTGATGATGAGGATTTCATTCGCTAGACTTTTTGTCATTAGGATCCTGCTTTTGTGTTAATGACTTTCTTGAGAATTTTCCCCTTCTTTTGTAGGGGCAAGCTAAAGTTTCTTCCATTTCTTGGAATTGGACAATGCCCCAGTTCTTTCGAATGTTGATGCCGAGGGTTCATATGAGAAACTCTCTTTGTTGATGAAGTTGCAATTGAGTAATATCAAAATCTCCAGTGAGATGATGTGAGGGAAGCTCTGATGATGATGTACCATGTTGATGGTGCTGACTAGCGCATTTTCCTCTTTAGGATGGTGGATAAATGCCCCAGTGTTGAGTTGTCGCTGTTCCTAAGATTTCCCCAGTCTTGTTGTAAGAGTTCCAATATCGGGTTGTCGCCAATTTTGAAATTGCCCCAACCTTGCTTGTTGTCTGGGATAGTTGCTTTGACAGATGAGCTGATAAGATGCTGAGATCGCAAGAGGCTTTTACTTCTGTACCAGATGGTGATCTTGTAGTGGATTTGGGCTTTGCTGCCCTCAATCATTGTTCCTGACTTGTTCTCGTAATCGGCGTTGATGGTTTTCTTCTGATTTGATGAAGACTTGTGATTGAGGGTGTCGACTCTTTGAAGATCCTTGTTGCTAGTTGTATTAGTGTATCGTTGTTTCTTCCTTTCTGGGATTTGTGCCAGATTCGATGGAATGACATTGAAGTGTTGTTAGGTCTTCTCGATATGGGTCGCTGACTTGGAGGGTTGTTCTTAGGCGTAGATTTGGTATTGATGTTTGGGTTTGAATGTTTCTTTTGAGGGTCAGACCGCACCATTGATGGCTGCCTATGTACTATTGTGTGTGTGGGAGATCAGGTCAACGTAGTTCCTACTTGATAAGATAAACGGTTTGAAAAGTGTTTGTTTGGGGGGTTTTAGGGGTTTTTGTTTAGTTTGACCGCACCATAAATGTCTGCATACGTACTCCCATTGATGAGGGGAGATCATGTCTTTCGTAGTTCAAGCTTGATGAGCTGAAACCTAACTGATTTGATTTTTTCTTTTTTCTTTTTTTTTTCTTTTTTTTTCTTTTTTCCTTTCTTTTTTCTTTTTTTTTCTTTTTCTTTTTCTTCTTTTCTTTTCTTTTTTTTTTATTTTTTATATGCATGGAAAATAAAAGGCATAATACGAAAAAAGTGATATCGTCCCAACATCTTCTGGAACTCGCAACTTTATCCCCTAGATCTACATCTTCTTGGCTAGTTGAGGCCAGATAGTCCAGTTGTCAGTGGTTATGTTGCCTTCAAAGCTCGCGATAGAGGTTACGTCTTGGTAATGAATTTCTTCACTTATGGCCATAACTTGATCGCCTCCTGATTCAATACATTCCTCAGGGACGCTTGAAATGGACGCATCGCAAAAAGGTATGAACTCCTGATTTTTTAATGAGTTAGTTTCCCCGATAACCTCACCACCTTTCCTTCATTTGTTCCTCCACCTTTTTCTTGGGCTTGAGAGGATTCAACCATGAAATCTCCCTCGATCTGTTGTCGCATTTCTTGCAAGGAACTTTCCTTTTTAGCTTTTTCCTCCTTGGAAAGGATTAGTATTTCCTCCGCATCATCCAAGGTTATAAGATCTGGAATGTGGTTGCTACCTTTGGACAACAAAATATTAGATGTTAGCGGAGGAATCTCTTTTAGGGATTCCCTTGTCTCCTTTGTCATTTCTTATATTAGGTTCATTCTATCTTGTGTTCTACCAGGATTATCGCTCATAGCCTTCACCTCATTTGAACTGTCTATCTTGAGTGGACATCTTAAGCTTTTTATTTCCTTTTTGCCTTTTTTGGTCAGGGGAAATTCTTTATCCAGCTCTCCATTTTCAATGAGATCCTGGATTTTATGTTGCAAAGACCAGCATTCCTTAGTCGTATGTCCAAGTGAGTTAGAATGGTGGAGACATATCTTGGTGGAATCATAACTTTTTATCTTGGGATTTATAGGAGGCAGCAACTCAGTAATCTTTCCTTCGCTTATTAGAACGCGTAGCATTTCTTCATTTGATTTGTTCAAAGGGGTGAATTTTCGGACTCTTGTGGAGGTTGTTTGATCTTCCTTCTTTGAGAGTTCGCATTCCCCTGAGTGATTTTTTCGTTGGCGAGATCTTCGAGCAATTTTATCATCCCCCTTTTCTTGGCCTTCTGATAGTTGAGTGAAAAATTGTCTCGTATCCTGATGTTGGCGCACTATCAGCTTAGCTATCAGATTTACTTGATTCTGGATTATCTCTAATTTTTGCATTACTATTATACCCTCCTCCGAGTGTTCCCACTTTTTGACATTTGATCTATGCCTTTGGGGGTATTCTTCTATCCTTCGTATGCACTTACGAATTGGATACATTTCAGCACTTCCTGACCCGATCATGTTTACTTCCTCTGTATCATGTTGTACCGGAAGGTTGGTGTTAACATTTTGTTGGTCAGGTTGTTGGACCATAATACTGTCACTTTCGATCAGATTTTGAATTTTATGCTTTAAGGACCAACAATCTTGTGTATCGTGTCCTGGAGACCCTGAATGGTAAGCACATCTTTGGCTTGGATTGTATCTTTTGCTCCCTAGTTTCAGGGGTGGGGCCAATTCGGTAATTTTCTTGTGATCCATTAATATCGCCAATACATGTTCAAGGGAATTGCCTAGTTGAGTGAATACCCGATTTTTCGTTCTTTCAAATTTTCTTTTCCTGTCTGGGCATTTGTTGAATACAGCCTGTTGTTGAGATGGCATATTATCTTGTATTTTCCAAATGGAGGGACTATATGTTGGTCTCCTAGCTTGCCCTTATCCAACAAGGGATACATCTTCAATGCCTTTATCGGGAACACCCTTGGGATCACTCGCATACTGGCCAGTCTGTATATGATTGATGACTGCTTCCAAGGTAGTGAAGTCTTTAATCTTGCCTGCCTTCAGGCCCATCTCTACCATTTCGACGTGTTTGATCATTTCTGAGAATGGCTTTCCTATGCCTACTAGGATCCTCTCATAGTACGGAGCCTCTTGGATGTCAATAAACGTCATTACCATCTCAGTTTTTGTCATTAATGGAATGACTTGTGTTGCTAGATGTCTCCACCTTTGGGCATATTCTTGAAAAGATTCAGTACTTTGCTTTTTGACTTCAGTCACTTGGTATCGATCCGGCGCCATTTGTGATTGAAAGCTATACTGATTTAGAAAGGCATGGGCCAATTCTTCCCAATTGTGGATTCTGGCATTGTCAAGTCGGGCATACCAGGCTTTAGCCTCTCCAGTGAGATTCTTTTGAAAAAGTTGCATTGTGAGGCTTTCATCTTCAGCATAAGACCCCAGTTCGCCAATGTACACTTTTAAGTGCGTATAGGGATCACATGCCCCATTGTACTTTTCAAACTCTGGGACTTTGAATTCGTTAGGGTATCGAGCCCCTAGGATTATGCAGAGATCTGAATAGGTGACACTCCCATAATTTCCAGTCCCTTTGATTGACCGGATGGTCTCCTCCATTTGTTGGACTTTCTTTCTTATATTCCTAGTTTCTCGATCATCCCTGAGATTTGTGATTTCTTTATTGGAATAAGGTTTAGGTATCTGGGATTCCATCTTTTTGCCAATACCCTGACTGCCCCCTGGTGTGGATGACTCTGGTTGAGTAGGCATTGTTTGGCCCCGGATTTCTCCATGTGTAGAGGATTCTGTGTGGAGGGGTATTTGTGGACCCCGAGTAGATTGGTGTAGTTCCTTGAACATAACAGCCAACTCTGTAATTTGATAGCTTAATCTTTCAAACTCCTCACGAGAGACAGGAGTAGGATCAGGCTGGGCACTTTTATCCATGTCTGACTGTGGGTTTAATGCCCTTTTGGACATTAAACGGGTAACGGGACCGATTGATTCCCTACAAAAAGACTTACGTATTTTAGTCTTATGGAATGTGGAAATGTTATATGCTATGTGATGTGTCCGTTTTAGGAGTATTATCCTACAAAACGGATGTCAGTTGTTTGTATGACAAGATAACATGCTAGATAAAAGGGAATGCATGTACACATTCATTCATATTTTTCCATTACATTGAGATTGACATGGAAATGAAATTACAAGTAATTGAAATGGGAAAGTATGAAGAGACTTTCCTTCACATTTGGTTTATCAGAGGCTGACCTATCTTAGGCTACTCTCGCAGCTTTTTGGCATGAAGGTTCCCAAATCATCGCAATTTACTTGACGGGAAGATAATTCGGTCTTTCAACTGGAGCAGATTTGGGTGGTGCCTTTCCTGAGCCTCATTGGAATTAGTCTTTTTACGATTCGAGTAATCAAACACCGACAGGATATCCTCCTGGTGGAGGAACCACACAACATACATTCACATACAATGCGTGTGACAACCCGAGAATTTGAATATTTATAAAATTTTAAAATATTGAATTAAGGTTAAATAATAAACCTAGATATAAAATAAGTGAATGAAATTGAGATTTCCGAGAATGAATTCTATGGATTTAAAAATCTTTTGGTGAATTATTCGGGATTAAGTAAATATGTGATTAAGTTCTGTGTATATGTGTACAGTATGTGGTTAAGGGTCAAGGGTTGACTAGATAATCTATATCAGTGGTAAACCCAAGTATTATATTAAGAACGTCAACGTTCAGTTAGAAAATTCTTACGAACTATAAGAAACCCTAAAATCGGTTCAGGAAACCCTAATTTCAGTTCCGAGAATCCAAAACCCTAATTCGGAAGTTGAAAACCCTAAATTTGGGGATTCAAATGCTAATATAAGATTTAAACATTATTAATAATAACCTAATTAGGGATAACCTTAATTGATGTAGAAAACCCTAATTTCTGGATTAGAAACCCTAATTTATAATTAGGGAAAACCTAGTTGTTAATTTAATAATTTTAATGTTAATTAGGAAACATTAATCCTAATTTTCAAGTTATAAGTAATTAGAAAACCCTAATCTAATTAGGAAACCTAATTTTTAAATTAGAAAGATTATTTTCTATTTAAAATCCTAATTCTTGGGTTATAAACCCTAATGTATAATTTTGACCCTAATTGCTAAATTAGCAATTTTAATTAGAAAATAATAATCCTAATTAGCAAGATTGAATTATAATTAGGAAATCTTAGTATAATTATAGAATCCTAATTATAATTAAGAAATTTTAATTTACAATTTTGAAAACCTAATTTGAAAAATGCTAGAAATTGATTTTTTTTGGAACCTTAGGTGTTAACCCTAAGGGTCAAACCCTAAGGGTTAAACCTTAAGGGTTGTAGTAAATGTCCAATTTGCCATTAAATGTATAATTCTAATGACAATTATGCCCTTTTTGTATTTTTATTAAGGTAACTTGTCAATTTTGCCATATCATAGAGTTGGTGACCAACTAGATATCCCACATGTGCTTAATAATCTCAGCAATCTCAGCCCTTACATCATATAGATACAATGTATCTAAATAATTCAAGAAAGAGAAAATGTCACTTTACTTTTCATTTTCTCCTACCTCATTCTCTCTCTTAGATTTCGAGAATTAGAGAGAGAGAGAGTGAGAATCAAAGCAAATATCAGCTCTTAGATTTCCAATATCAGATCATTAGATCAGATTCAAAATCAAAGCCTTAAAGGAGGTATAAACCCTAAATTTCGAAATCCTTAGATTTAATATTAGATGTTATTATTTGTTGTTTAATGTTGGGTAATAAGATGTTTTTAGTGATTTGGGTTGATAGATCATGGATCTATAACATCTAGATGCACGAATTTAAAGATTTCAAAAATCTGGAAAAGTTGAAAAAGATGGCCTGACAGCCATATGTCAGTGCCTTTAGATTCTTCTGTGTTAATGATTTGTTGTGTTTTAAGTTATATATGTGCTCTCTGTCATGAGGAGAGTAGACTAGAAGTGGAATCACATCCATACCATGTCTATATCTCAAGTTATAAGTAGTCAAACATGGTTGACCGACCATGACCAACTGGAATCTGGGCAGCCCAGATTTCGTCTGACAAGATTTTCAAGGTCATGGATCTTGCTACTGTTATTACGTTTGGCCATGTTGTTGTTATATTTATGTAGACTGACATGTAGGCTACCCATTCATGCCTCTATAACTCCCAGAACCATAATAGGATCAAAGGTATGCAAGGTCAAACCTACATTGACCAACTCGCCGGAAGGAGATTCTAAGTAACCCAGAATCTTCAAGAACCGTTTCCTGACCACTACATTGACCAACCTTGATCTTGCTCGTGTGATGTAGTTAGGTTGATTTAATGCTATGATATTATTCTATGACATGTGGACTATAGATGTGAACCATAATAACACTTAATACCTGACCAGAACACCTGATATTGTGAGCTTGAATGTGGAACTAAGACACTGCCTAGGTTTCTGGGTTACACAAAAAACCCAGGAACTACCTGTCAGGAACTTTGAGAGCTCAGATCTCTTTGTTGTTTTGTTATTTAACTTAGTTGAGGATTGATAACTGTAATACTACGTACCTACTACAAGATCGATGCTCAACCAATCCCAAAAAATGAATGTACAGAGAATTTCAACCGGTCAAACCTCATCCCTTGAGAACCGGCCTGTCATTGTTCTTGAGGCTCAAGAACACCAACAGCAACGGATTTGTCGCCTAAAGCCCCTATAGCGACACTTAATTTCTACAATTAATATTTTAATTAAATAAATCGAAATAAATGGTTTTTAATTATTAAAAATACAAAATAAATTCCTAAAAATTAATTTAAAGTCTAAAAATTAGTTTTTAATTATTTTGAGTATATTTCATAAATATTTAATTTTTTTGGAATTTAAATGGTATTTAATTTATTTAATTATAATATTAAATAAATTATTTAAAAATAATTTTAATATATGAAAAAACATGAAAAATTATATTATGGTATAGAAAATATTTAAGTTATTTTTAGTGACTTTTAATATTTTTTGATGAATTTAATTAATAAATTAATATTAATGATAACTAGTTTGTTTAATAAATATATTAAATAAATTATAGAAAAATAGAATCAATAATGTAAAAATCATATAAAAATGATTTAAGTGTTATAAAAATATTTTAAGTTATAATATATAACTTTTGATATTTTATCATGAAAATATTAATATTTTAATATTAATATCAATTATTGGATAATGAATTTAATTTTTAAAAATCTTATAAAGGTGATTTTAAAGTATTAAAAATACTTTGTGATATTATAAATATATTAAAATATTATGACATGTATTTTTTTTAATATTTGATAATAAATAGATATTAATGATAATGGAATATTGTGGTATTTATATTATATAAATACGATTTTAATGATTGAAAAATTATGATAAATAGTAATAATTATTTATAAATTATTACGAGTTTACGAAAAATATTTTAACTGTTAATAAATTATCTTCGATAATGGTTAAGTGTTTAGACAAAGTTTAATTGAACTTAAACTCGATATTTGTCCGACTAGACTGTCGGGATGTTAGAATTTTACCGAACTCGACTCAGACTATCAAAGTTTGACTTGAGGTTAGGTTTTATGTGTGTTATAGACTGATAGGGTTATGTGATAATGTGTTTAGGTTATTTTAAATACTGTGATGATATTTTTCTAATTTGTATATCGATATTATTTATATATTAGGTTCAGACAAAGCTTATTACATTGCATAGCGGTAATCAACGATTCAGGCAAGTCTTTCTTAACTCGACCTCGAGTTGTATTATTCAGTTATGTTTATGGTTAATCATTTCTGATTGCCATGTCTAAGAATTGTTTAATTGCACCCTGTGCGTATGACATGTATTCATCAGGTATGAAAGGCTGATCACCTTCATTACCATTCAGTCTAGATATATTTGTTCATGTTAAATGCTTGTTCAGTCAAAAAATGTGTTCATGCTAATTCACAACTATATTGTTGAATTATAGCCAGCTTATTATTCAAATTTTTTCAATCATGATATATCCTTAAATAAACTTATACTTGTTGGCAAACTTATGCTCACCCTTGCTATATCATGATAAACATTGCAGATTATGATGAATACGTCGGATACACGGAAAGGTCAAAGACAGTTCCACCTTTAGTATATGTGTGCAATTAGAATTGTAATAGTATAGTATGATAATAATGTTATGTGTTAGACAGGTTATAAATTGTATTTATATGAAGGTTACTCGACCTTGAGGAAAAGTGTGTAAAGTTTATTGTATAAACAATTTATGTTTATATCTTCCGCAATAGTTATAGAATGATTGTACCAGATCTGTGGTGATTTAGGACCCGGATTTGGGGCTCTCACGGTTGGTATTAAAGCTGTAGGTTATGAACCTTAGGTAGGAATACCTGAGACTAATAACCGCAGTGACTAGGATAAGTACTAACTCAAATAGAGTTAGTGTGTCCGTAAGATTCAAAGACGAATCTCGGCGAGTTATAAGATACAGAGTTTCCTAACTCTGATAATAAAAGTGAACAGTAATGGTGAATAGAAAGAGTCTAAAAGACTAAAAGTGCAATGGTAGGAGATCGTAAAACAAGATGATCATAGTGTAGAAATGAATCGTAATATATACGATGAGATCACCCCGTGATCAGATAAGGTTATAGTATGGAGAAGGATCAAGTGAATGATTGAAAAGTTTACAGCAAGATTGATGTGTGTCTATGAATGGGTACGAATTCAGGAAAGGATTATGAATACGAGTTGAATGAAATTCGTATTGAGAATGGAGTTAAGATTAGGTGGGGATTTCAATTGAGGACTCATGTTAGCAGCTGAGTTGTATGATTCCTTGTATGGGCGGGGAATTTGTACTTAGTGTAAAAACCACTTAGTTTCTGGCACTGATAATCATTGAAATGTTTGTGTCGTGCTATTTGCTATATACATGTTAAGAGGGTGATTCATTTCTCATATGTATAACATATAGATAGGTTATAGATATAGAATATCAGGTTAAGTACAAGTTCTTAAAAATCATACTTTTGGTACGTTCGTGACTCATGATTATATGAAATTTTTATGAACCCTTCAGTGAATGGCCATCAAAGGTCTGACTAGGACAAGTTCTTAAACTCATATGATTGTGAAAAGTTCCTGAACTCATGAGTGTGGTTTGATGAACTGGATAGAACTATGTGTAAACGGAATATTGAGGATTATAGGAACAGATAGATTTCTAAGCGATTGATCATTAGTGGAGACATAAGTTTTCCAAATCTTCTAGCTACGCTAGACTCACAATTTATGACATCAAGATAAATACGCACTATGTGCTTTTGAAAATAAATTTTATTCTCCACTCCGGGTGACCATTGTGTTAGAGTGGACTTCGGGCCACCGACACAATCGTTACCTGTTGAGGTAATAAAACTAATTTGAAATGAATTTTTGAACGGTTTAAAGTATAGTCTATGCTATTTATTTTGGCTAGACGCAAAATGATTTGAAATATCAAAATATATTTTATTTATCACTCATGTACCATGTAACCTGGTGCAGAGATGATAAAAGTTGATGGAGTTGTAAATGCAGGAATTCTTAGTGTGAATTCGATCTAAAAATCATTGTTCCACTATTGTATGATGTGTTATGACAAAGTCATACAATTACGGCATCCTCAAACGGACTGTTAATACAGTACGACATCATTACGTCATTTTTAAACTATTTTAAAATTTTAATTTGCCAACGGCGTTTGGCTACACACATTCATAATTCGATTGAAAATGATTATTGATATGAGTCTAAGCTATTTGATTCGGCTAGACCAACGTTTATGAAAATTCTAAGCGTTCTTTGAAATTTTCCCGAACCAAATTATTTTGGTGCGAAATCCAATAAGATTGAGGTAAAATTTTTGTGCCTATGGCAGTGACGAGAAACAGATTCGACCAGTAGTACTTAATAAGTACAAGGCATACCGGGATAATTATCCACTATGTCCGTAAGTTATGACGGTTTGCGGATGAATTTTCATAAAACCTTTGCGAAAATGATGGACAATAGTCTATATAACCCCTCAGCACAATTTCAAAATTTTTACTCTTGTCATGAATGTATTGGGTAGCATGTGATGAGGAGAATGAACGGTGTATGGTGTATGATGTAAGGTGTAAGGTAAATTTCAAGGATGAAATTTTTAGAAGAAGGGGTGAATGTGACAACCCGAGAATTTGAATATTTAAATAATTTTAAAATATTGAATTAAGGTTAAATAATAAATCTAGACAGAAAATAAGTGAATGGAATTGAGAATTCCGATAAGGAATTCTATGGATTTAAAAATCTTTTGGTGAATTATTCAGGATTAATTAATATGTGATTAAGTTCTGTGTATATGATTGTATATGTGTACAATATGTGGTTAAGGGTCAAGGGTTGACCATATAATCTATATCAGTGGCAAACCCAAGTATTATATTAAGAACGTCAACGTTCAATTAGAAAATTCTTACGAACTATAAGAAACCATAAAACCGGTTCTGGAAACCCTAATTTCAGTTTCGGGAATCCAAAATCCTAATTCGGAAGTTAAAAACCCTAAATTTGGGAATGCAAATGCTAGTATAAGATTTAAACGTTATTAATAATAACCTAATTAGGGATAACCCTAATTGATTTAGAAATCCCTAATTTCTGGATAAGAAACCCTAATTTATAATTAGGGAAAACCTAATTGTTAATTTAATAATTTTAATGTTAATTAGAAAACATTAATCCTAATTTTCAAGTTATAAGTAATTAGGAAACCTAATTTCTAAATTAGAAAGATTATTTTTCTATTTAAAACCCTAATTCTTGGATTATAAACCCTAATGTACAATTTTGACCCTAATTGCTAAATTAGCAATTTTAATTAGGAAATAATAATCCTAATTAGCAAGATTGAATTATGATTAGGAAATCTTAGTATAATTATAGAATCCTAATTATAATTAAGAAATTATAATTTTCATTTTTGAAAACCTAATTTGAAAAATGCTAAAAATTGATTTTTTTTGGAACCTTAGGTTTTAAACCCTAAGGGTCAAACCCTAAGGGTTAAACCCGGGTTGTAGCCAATGTCCAATTTGCCATTAAATGTATAAATCAAATGACAATTATTCCTTTTTTGTATTTTTATTAAGGTAACTTGTCAATCTTGCCATATCATAGAGTTGGTGACCAACTAGATATCCCACATGTGCTTAATAATCTTAGCAATCTCAACCCTTACATCATATAGATACAATGTATCAAAATATAAATAATTCAAGAAAGAGAAAATGCCACTTTACTTTTCATTTTCTCCTGGCTCATTCTCTCTCTTAGATTTCGGGACTTAGAGAGAGAGAGAGAGTGAGTGAGAATCAAAGAAAATATCAGCTCTTAGATTTCTAATATCAGATCATGAGATCAGATTCAAAATCAAAGCCTTAAAGGAGGTATAAACCCTAAATTTCGAAATCCTTAGATTTGATGTTTAATGTTGGGTAATAAGATGTTTTTTTGTGATCTAGGTTGATAGATCATGGATCTATAACATCTAGATGCACGAATTTAAACATTTCAAAAATCTAGAAAAGTTGAAAAAGATAGCCTAACAGCCATATACCAGTGCCTTTAGATTCTTCTGTGTAAATGATTTGTTGTGTTTTAAGTTATATGTGTGTTCTCTATCATGAGGAGAGTAGACTGGAAATGGAATCACATCCATACCATGTCTAGATCTCAAGTTATAAGTAGTCAAACATGGTTGACCGACCATGACCAACTGGAATTTGGGCAACCCAGATTTCCAGATTTCGTCTGACAAGATTTTCAAGGTCATGGATCTTGCTACTGTTAATACGTTTGGCCATGTTGTTGTTATATTTATGTAGACTGACATGTAGGCTACCCATTCATGCCTCTATAACTCCCAGAACCATAATAGGATCAAAGGTATGCAAGGTCAAACCTGCATTGACTAACTCGCCGGAAGGAGATTCTAGGTAACCCAGAATCTTCAAGAACCGTTTCCTGACCACTAAGTTGACCAGCCTTAATCTTGCACGTGTGATGTAGTTAGGTTGATTTACTGCTATGATATTGTGTATGACATGTGAACCATAATAAAACTTAATACCTGACCAGAACACATGATATTGTGAGCTTGAATGTGGCACTAAGACACTGCCTGGGTTTCTGGGTTCCCTAGAATACCCAGGAACTACCTGTCAGGAACTTTGAGAGCCCAGATCTCTTTGTTGTTTCGTTATTTAACCGAGTTGAGGATTGATAACTGTAATACTACATACCTACTACAAGATCGATGCTCAACCAATCCTAGAAAATGAATGTACAGAGAATTTCAACCGGTCAAACCATGACCCTTGAGAACCTTGCTGTCAGTGTTCTTGAGGCTCAAGAACACCAACTGTGAAACCCCAGATTTTATGAATAAAGAATTAATTTTCTCGAAATAATAATTTTTTTTTATTTTATGGTGTGAATTTGAGATAATGTTATAGTTGTGGGTAATATTTATAAATTTTGCAAAGTATGCAAGTTGTCATATTATATTTGATTGGTCGGAGAATATTCGTTTTAAACAGGAAATATTCGTACGACGGCACAATCATTAGTGGACCCCACAACGGAATTATTGTCGGATTGAGAAAACGACAAAAATATTTTATTGAAAATAACGGCGGAAGTTTTACCGTTGATACTGTTGAACTACTCGGTAGTAAAAGTACAGTAATACACGTTGTTGCATAGTAGCACACGGTATTGATTATTGATATTTATGTGAGAAGTCGCTCAGTTTTATTCAATTATTGCTACAATAGTTGTTGCATAGTATCTCACATTATTTGATTCAATTATTGTTGATTTAGAAGTTTTGTTTTATTCACGTAATAAAATAGAAACATCTTTTTATATTAAACGTAATACTTTATTAAAGTTATTCTATAAATAGAATATATTATATTCTATTATGCATAGTGTTTTGCATAGTAAAATCTTTTTATATAAAATGTAATACTTTATTAAAGTTATTCTATAAATAGAATATATTATATTTTATTATGCATAGTGTTTGCATATGCTTCAAGAAGTGTTTGCATAGTAAAAATCTTTTAATATAAATAGAATATATTATATTTTATTGAAAAGATTTTTCTTTAAATATGGACCATCGATTAAAGTAAATCAATCTGGACAGAGTTCATGGATTAGTTACTATGTATTCCATTATCCTATAAATAGAAGCTCATTCCTTTATTATTTTCTTTAATTCTTTGAACTAGAGAGAGAAACTATAGAGAGAGACTATAGAGATAGAAGAAAAGTTTTCTCGCTACTTCACTACTCTTATATCAAGTATTATTTTACTGTAAGAAGGATATTATTCTCTTGTATTCAAGAAGAGAACTTCATTATTCCATTACTTTATTGTTACATTGGAATAACTCAGATACGCTGTGAGCTACCCTATACTTGGCGACATTCTTCTATTATTACAGATTTATTATTCGTCGAAATATCACATGCATGCTATCTATGGGACTCGGTTCCATCATTTATTATTCGGCATTTATTATTCTGTTGGAACATCCTGTCGGTGTGAATTTCACCTGACCTGGTTCCGTTATTATTATTTTGTTGAAATAACCGTCTATGCGAAGTACCACATGCATGGTGATATCTTTTGTTATTCCATTCGGTATTATACTCAGTTGATTAAAATTTTGACTTCTATACTCTATAAAATTTGTGGAATATCCTTAATATTTGCGCTTCATCCAGTATCTTTTCGTGGAAATATTCTTCTGAGCATTCTTGAATTTTACTCTACAAAGCAAAGATCGTGTTGACAATTTGGACGTTATTGGTTCTGGACAAATTAATTCTTGAACTTGTTTTATTGAATTCTTATATCATTGTCATCATCCTCATGTTTATATTATGTTGAAAGTCATCGTATTCTGTAGTGCATAGATGGACTTGCTATGATTATGACTGAGGATTATTCGGTATAATCATGACCGTAATATTACAAATGATGTGGAAAAAGTCCTCATTGGCCCGTAGTGCATTGATGGACAGTTTTTGGTATGATTATGGCTATGGATTCTCTTCGGCCAAGGGTGCAAAGATGAATTATTTTATGGCATGATCGGGGACAGTTGATGAAAACACGATTATCTTTGGCCCGTAGAGCATGGATAATTCTCGGTCGTGATATTTTAAAGAATATCCTTCGGCTCAGTAGTGCAAGGATGATTTCATGATGTGGATTATTTATTGTCGAGTCTCGGCCGATAATAAATGATGAAAACCTTTTAAATCATAAAAGATAGTAGATTTTATTTTCTACTTGACTCTTTTAATGGATTGCTTGTTCACCGCAGCAGTTAAACTTGATGTCTATTATATTTTATCAGTTTAACATTATTGGGGACTAATCATAATTTATTCTGCATTATCTTAGTCATAATATTTCTTACTGGGTTAGTTGAGCTCACCCTTTCTTTCACTGTTCTTTAAAGGAAATGAGAATATAGCTGGGACGAGTTGGGGAACGGAGTGATGGTCCAGAGGATAACATTAGTAGTCCTCACTATTTTGTGAAATAGTGTGATAATAATTGTAATGAGGATTCCTTTTGAGTTTGTATAATCTCTAGTAGACAATAATTTTATTCAAACTCACAGTTTATGTTTTTTCGTATTGTACACGACAGTTGTATTAGTAAGTTGTATTTGAATTCTGTACCATATATCTGGCGACACAAGATGGGTGATGTATACCTAATTTTGGGAGCGTCACAGTTGGAATCAAAGCTTCGGGATATGATCCCTGGCTAAGATGTGAGACTAGAACTAGGAGGGGAGAGACGGGGAATTCCTTCGCTAGTATGACCTACCTAAGTTTATTTGGTATTTGATTGGTCGGTCAGAGTATAGTGATAATATTTTGCATGTCAATTAACCCTTGTTTTGTGGCAGTGTTTGAAAATGTAATCCGAGAATGTTGAGAATAGCAATGGAGCACACGAGACTGTTGATTCTCCACAGATCAATAATCAGGACAATGTGCAACAGGATGGCGATAATCCTCCTGTAAACAACAACATTGATCAATTGACGAACGACGGTACGTTTAAGAGCTTTTTAGAATTCATGCAACATCAGACGAAGGCGGCTCCTGTTCATAATGCAGGAGGAAACAATGGCAACCCACGGTTGGTCACCGCTAAGCAATTCAAGGAGCTGGGACCACCAGAGTTTTTGGGAAAGCCAGAACCACTTAAGGCGGAGACATGGATAAAGCAGATTACCAAGATATTTAATGTCTTGGAATGCTCAGAGGAGCAAAAGGTTCCATTCGCCACCTTTATGTTGCGTGAAGAAGGAGATCATTGGTGGGAATCGTAAACGCATACCACGACTGGACGACTCAAGATGTCTTGGGAGAAGTTCCAAGAATTATTCAACGACAAGTACTTTTCTGAAAGTATTCGTCACATGAAGGAGGTAGAATTCATCAAGCTGGAACAAAACAATATGACCGTGTCGCAGTACGAGGCTAAGTTTATGGAGTTATCCTGGTTTGCATCCCATTTGGTCGATAATGAGGAGCGAATGACGCGAATATTTTTGCGAGGTTTGAAACCTGATATACATCAATACCTCATTTCTCACACACTTTGTTTATATTCAGATGTTGTGAATAGGACTCAGTTATTGGAGCGCGATAATGAGTCAGCACAACCAAAAGGCAACGACCAACAACACGATAATAATCATACCGGTGGCAATGGTCATCGGAACAACGATAACCATCGTGGGGGATATTATCATGCCAAGAATAGTAACCATTTCGGTGGTAATCATGGCCAAGATAATAAGAATGAGCATTTTAAGAAGAGAAGGTTCAACAATGACGTGAAGACGTCTGCACCAGAACTCGTTTCAAAGGAAGAAGAACGCCCATCGGTCGTATGTTTCAAATGCGGACAAGAGGGACACATCCGTCCAAACTGTACGCAACAATCCAATGCGTGTTTTAATTGCATAAGAGAAGGTCACCTAGCTCGATTTTGTCGTATGGTGAAGTCAAGTCCAGCTGGGATAGTGATGCCAAAGGATGTCCCAGACAAGCTAAAGCCGGTAGTTTAAGAAAGAGCATTTTTTTTTCGTGACAAGGAACCTGAATAAAATTATCACGGGTATGTTAGTCATAAACTCTTGCGAAGTCTACCGTGTTAGATATCGGTTCTACTCACTCTTTATTTCACCTAGTTCTGTTTTAATGTTTGAAGTTAATTCCGGAGAAGTTAGACTTTGATATATCTGTTTAAACTCAGTTTGGAGAAACCTTCGTTACCTCCATTATTTATATATCTTGTTCAAATCAACACTTTCACGTTACGTGTTGATCTTGTCTCTTTGAAAATACTTGCCTTTGATGTGATTTTAGGAATCGATTGGTTAACTACTCATCATGCTTTTCGTAAGGTTGTTAGCTTTCATATTCCTAACCAACCTGTTATGCGAATTCAAGAAACCAAACCACTAAAGTCAATCATTGTCATATGAAGCCATAAATAAAGAGCCCTGATCCTTTCGTTGTTGACTTTCTTGTGTGGAATGCACCGAAGCCAGACTTTCTGTAGGCGACGTCGTGAATAACGATGACAAGTTGACAGGTATCATTGTGAGGTGCTATCTAGGTTAAGGGATAGAAGTCACAGTTGGTATCAATGTGACGTACTATCCAAGTCTTGGATGAGAGTAACAGTTTTGAATGATATTTCTATCATTAATAAATCTCTTGACGTATTCCTGAAGACTTCTTAGCCTACCCCTAGAGCATGAAATCGAATTTTGTATTGACCCCGGTACAAAACCCATTTCTTAAACCCTCAAAATATTTCTTCAACTAAAACGAACGTAACATGCGCCAAAGACGTTGCCTCGAGCTGTTGAAGATTACGATCGTACTATTCAATATCATCATGGAAGAGCGAACGTGGTAGCTGACGTGTTGAGTAGAAAATCGTATGCGTTTACAAGTGCGATGTTGTTAACACAAAGACTCATTTCGTATAACTTGCAAATGATGAAGATAGAGTTAAAGACTCTAGGGACCCACGTAAAGATAACGAATATATGAGTAAAATCGACTTTAATCGATAAAGTTAAAGACGCTTAAGCTATATACCCGAATCTGATGAATGTGAAGAATAAGGTTCAAGAGGGCATTATTCTAGAATCAAGAGTTGCTGAAGAGAGGAAATCTCAACCCTCGATTTAATTGGCCCATTTGAAATCCTCGATTGAGTAGGAACAGTGGCTTATAGACTCGTTTTACCGCCAAGTATGTCGCGTGCTCATAAAGTTTTTAACGTATCAATGTTACGTAAATATGTGGATGACCCGAACCACATTATTAATTTAGAATCGGATGAGATAGCGGATGATTTAACGTATGAGATCTCGTGTTAAAATCTTGGATAAGAAGAATCGTATCCAACACTCAAGGGTTATACCTCAAGAGTTAGAATCTGAAATGAAGTCAAGGTATCCTCACCTGTTCGGCATACCAGGTACGTACGTAAATTTCGAGGGCGAAATTTCATAAAGAGGGGAGATTGTGAAACCCCAAATTTTATGAATAAAGAATTAATTTTCTCAAAATATTTTTTTTTTATATTATGGTGTGAATTTGAGATAATGTTATAGTTGTGGGTAATATTTATAAATTTTGCAAAGTATGCAAGTTGTCATATTATATTTGATTGGTTGGGGAATATTCGTTTTAAACAGGAAATATAAGTATGATTTCAAGACAATCATTAGTGGACCCCACAATAAATGTAATTATTGTCGAATCGAGAAAATGACAAAATATTTTATTGAAAATAACGTAAGTTTTACCGTTGATCTTGTTGAACTACTACTCGGTAGTAAAGTACAAAGAATGTCTGCGTTGTTGCATAAGTAGCAATACCAGTATTGATTATTGATATTTATGTGAGAAGTCACCGGTTTTGTTCAATTATTGCTACAATAGTCACGATAGTATCTCACATTATTTGATTCAATTATTGTTGATTTAGAAGTTTTGTTTTATTCACGTAATAAAATAGAAACATCTTTTTATATAAAACAGAATACTTTATTAAAGTTATTCTATAAATAGAATATATTATATTCTATTATGCATAGTGTTTTGCATAGTAAAATCTTTTTATATAAAAATGAATATTTTATTAAAGTTATTCTATAAATAAAATATATTATATTTTATAATGCATGATGTTTGCATAGTGCCCAGATAGTGTTTGCATAGTAAAAATCTTTTTATATAAATAGAATATATTATATTTTATTTAAAAGATTTTTCTTTAAATATGGACCGTCAGATTAAATTAAATTAATCTGGACCGTTCATGGATTAGTTACTTATGCATTCCATTTTCCTATAAATAGAAGCTCATTCCTTCATTATTTTCTTACGAATTCAATTTGAACTCTAGAGAGAAACTATAGAGAGAGACAATAGAGATAGAAGAAAAGTTTTCTGCTACTTCACTACTCTTATATCAAGTATTATTTTACGGTAAGGGATATTATTCTTTTGTATTCAAGAAGAGAACTTTTGTTATTCTATTTCTTTATTGTTCATTGGAATATCACATGCATGCTATACTTGTGGGACACGGTTCCATTTTTTATTATTCCGTCTTTATTATTCTCGTCTTGAATATCCTATCTGTGCTATACGCCGGACCTGGTTCCATCATTTATATTCCGCATTTATTATTCTCGTTAGAATATCACGCTTGCATTGTGAATTTCACATGACACGGTTCCGTTATTATTATTCGTTAAAATAACCGCCTACATCAATAAGCACCGCATGCATGGTGATATCTTTTGTTATTCCATTCGGTATTTTACTCAGTTGATTAAAATTTTGACTTCTATACTCCATGAAATTTGTGGAATGTCCTTGATATTTGCGCTTCATCCAGTATCTTTTCGTGGAAATATTCTTCTGAGCATTCTTGAATTTTACTCTACAAAGCAGTATCATGTTGACAATTTGAACGTTATTGGTTCCTGGACAAATTAATTCTTGAACTTGTTTTATTGAATTCTTATATCATTGTCATCATCCTCATGTTTATATTATGTTGAAAGTCATCTGTGGCCTGTAGTGCATAGATGAACTTGGTATGATTATGACCAGGGATTATTCGGTATAATCATGACCGTAATGTTACAAATGATGTGGAAAAAGTCCTCATTGGCCCGTAGTGCATTGATGGACAGCTTTTGGTATGATTATGGCTGTGGATTCTCTTCGACCAAGGGTGCAAAGATGAATTGTTTTATGGCATGATCAGGACCGTTGATGAAAACATGATTATCTTTGGCCCGTAGAACATGGATAATTCGTGGTCGTGATACTAAAGAATATCCTTGGCCTGTAGTGCAGGGATGATTTCATGATGTGGATTATTTATTAAGTTGAGTCTCAAATGATAATGTTGATGAAAACCTTTAAATCATAAAAGATAGTAGATTTTATTTTCTACTTGACTCTTTTAATGGATTGCTTGTTCCGCTGCAGTTAAACTTGATGTCTATTATATTTTATCAATTTAACATTGTTAGGGACTAATGAATATTTATTCTGCATTATCTTAGTCATAATATTTCTTACTGGGCTAGTTGAGCTCACCCTTTCTTTCACTGTTCTCTAAAGGAAATGAGAATATAGCTGGGACGAGTCGGGGAACGGAGTGATGGTCCAGAGGATAACATTAGTAGTCCTCACTATTTTGTGAAATAGTGTGATAATAATTATAATGAGGATTCCTTTTGAGTTTGTATAATCTCTAGTAGACAATAATTGTATTCAAACTCAGAATTTATGTTTTGTCGTATTGTACACAACAGTTGTATTAGTAAGTTGTATTTGAATTCTGTACCATGTATTTGGCGACCCAATATGGGTGATGTATACCTTATTTTGGGGGCGGCACAGTTGGTATCAAAGCTTAGGGATATGATCCCTGGCTAAGATGTGAGATTAGAACTAGGAGGGGAGAGACGGGGAATTCCTTCACTAGTATGACCTACCTAAGTTTATTTGGTATTTGATTGGTCGGTCAGAGTATAGTGATAATATGTTGCATGTCAATTAACCCTTGTTTTGTGGCTGTGTTTGTAAATGGCATCCGAGAATATTGAGAATAGCAATGGAGCACAGGAGACTGTTGATTCTCCATAGATCAATAATCAGAACAATGTGCAACAGATGGCGATAATCCTCCCGTAAACAACAACACCGATCAATCGATTGAACGACGCAGACGCTTAAGAGCTTTTAGAATTCATACAACATCAAAGTAAGGCGGCTCCCTGCTCATAATGCAGGAGGAAACAATGGCAACCCACGGTTGGTCACCGCTAAGCAATTCAAGGAGCTGGGACCACCGGAGTTTTTGGGAAAGCCAGAACCACTTAAGGCGGAGACATGGATAAAGCAGATTGCCAAGATATTTGATGTCTTAGAATGCTCAGAGGAGCAATAGGCTCCATTCACCACCTTTATGTTGCGTGAAGAAGGAGATCATTGGTGGGAATCTGTAAAACGTACCCAGCATGACGCACTCAAGATGTCTTGGGAGAAGTTCCAAGAATTATTCAATGACAAGTACTTTCCTGAAAGTATTCGTCACATGAAGGAGGTAGAATTCATCAAGCTGGAGCAAAACAATATGACCGTGTCGCAGTACGAGGCTAAGTTTACGGAGTTATCCCAGTTTGCATCCCATTTGGTAGATACTGAGGAGCGAATGACGCGAATGTTTTTGCGAGATTTGAAACCCGATATTTGTCCGACTAGACCGTTGGGATGTTAGAAGTTTACCGAACTCGACTTAGACTGTCAAAGTTTGACTTGAGGTTAGGTTTTTATGTTATAGACTGATAGGGTTATGTGATAATTCGTTTAGGTTATTTTAAATACTATGATGATATTATTCTAATTTGTATATCAATATTATTTATATATTAGGTTTAGACAAAACTTATTAAATTGCATAGCGGTAATCAACGATTCAGGCAAGTCTTTCTTAACTCGACCTCGAGTTGTATTATTCAGTTATGTTTATAGTTAATCATTTCTGATTGCCATGTCTAAGAATTGTTTAATTGCACCCTGTGCGTATGACATGTATTCATCAGATATGAAAAGTTGATCACATGCATTACCATTCGGTCTAGATATATTTGTTCATGTTAAATGCTTGTTCAGACAGAAAATTTGTTCATGCTAATTCACAACTATATTGTTGAATTATAGCCAGCTTATTATTCAAATTCTTTCAATCATGATATATCCTTAAATGAACTTATATTAGCTGGGAAAACTTATGGTCACCATTGCTATATCATGATAAACATTGCAGATTAAGACGAATACGTCGGATACAAGGAAAGGTCAAAGACATTTCCAGCTTTAGTATAAGTGTGCAGTTAGAATTGTAATAGTATAGTATAATAATAATGTTATGTGTTAGACAGGTTATAAATTGTATTTATGTGAAGGTTACTCGACCTTGGGAAAAAGTGTGTAAAGTTTATTGTATAAACAATTTATGTTTATATCTTCTGCAATAGTTATAGAATGATTGTATCAGATCTTTGGTGATTTGGGACCCGGATTTGGGGCTCTCACAACGTGTCTCACCATATGGAAATGATGACATGTGTGAAGCACTAATATCACAAGAAGATATGGTGTGAAGCACTAAGTGCAATAAGTAAATGCATTCGTACACATTCATTCGTACACATTCATTCCAATGTAAATGCAACATCCACACATAAGCATATAATAGTTTTGAAAAGTTTGTAGTAGCGTCTTAAGCCCTCTTACTGGAAGTCCCCAGCAGAGTCGCCACCTGTTGACGTCGGAATTTTTTATTTATCCCTTTCCGTTACTTGTTCTTTGGTGTTCTCATGTTAGGTGAGATTTGTTTGAAAAATAAGTGAAAAAGGTCCGACATTTATATGTCGACGATTGGACTGTAAGAGTCGCCAGTTGGTTTTTTATATGGTTGTACCAACACAACCGAGAAAAGGTTTGCACATTGGCCCAGTGATATGACACTGCTAAACGGGTTGGTGAAACCAAGATTCATTAAGGTTTGGGGGCTTTATTATGCAAAGGGAAGGTGTTAGCCCCGACGACGTCAAGTGTTACCAAATGACCGCCACTTTTCAAGAAACTTTTATATGAATATGTGTGTGTGTATGTGTGGGTGGGTCAATGTGTTGTTATTTGAAAGTAGTGCGAGGCCTCATTCGCACCTATATACACATGGTTTGAATTTGTGTAAAAATTCAATTTTAAATAAGATATGGCAGTGATGTTTTATAAAAGAGGTTTTTCAAACCCTTGTGCTCAATAGTAATTGAGACCTTTTACACTCCCATTTTTATCAAGTGTTCGGCTGTATTGCTTTTAATTTTTGAGATGCGAAGCATCTTCGAGAAAATAATGTACAAAGTAGTGCCGAACTCCTCGTGGGCATGAAAACCATCTGAGGAAATCCAAACACCATGGATAAATTTACAAGTTTCTTACAGATGAAAATGTCCATCACGGGAATCGAATCTAGATCTAGTAGACTGAATCTATGATCACATGATTCCTAAGCTCACATGATGCCGCAATTGATTAAAAAGCAGTAAGCATGTATATATCTAAAATCTGTAAATATATATACAGACATGATCAGCCACCACGAAGCACCTCCATGGGGGATCAAAAATATAAATAAAGTTGTAAAAGCTATCAACCTCCACGAAGTAAACTCCAGGTGGGATGAAAAGTAAAAAAAGCGGTAAAGACGGTCAACCGCCACGAAGTAAACTCCAGGCGGGACTAAATGTAAATATATATATATATATATATATCAACTGTTGTCAGACTTTGTCTGATGAGCCTTGATTTTACAAAGTCTGACAACAGTTGATATATATATATATATATATAAGTATATGTATATATACAAACTGAAATGAAACCACGGACCGAAGTTCGGGCATACATACGCAACACGACTCTCAATGTGAAGAATAGTGTGTGCAAAGATGAAGAGAAAAACTTTAAAGTGTGTGAGAAGGCTTACAGTGGACTGCAAAAAAAGACTTCAATAACTTTAAATGGATGAACACTAGGCTCCCATCGGTAAAAATATGACAGAATGTAAGCTCAAAAGTGTTTGAAATAAGAAAACACTTAGTTTATAGTGTGCACAATGCAAATTGGACAGGGTTTCCTCGCTATTTCTCTTGCAAATAAGGCCACCCCAAGCCCTCTATATATAAATGGGGGTGAAGCAGGTCTACCTGCGGCTTCCCAGGATGCCCAAGCATTGTGAGTCCTGCCGTGTCGAAGTACGTATACTCAGACAACGCGCTGTTCGCTCGGACTTTCATAACTTTCAATCCGAGATTCCGATGGAAGCGTGCCATACCATTCCGAAAAGCTCTTTCTGAGAGCTACACAATAACATAGGATTTGCTCTTTTTAATTCTAGGAAGATGGGCCCATGACCAAAATAGTATTTTCGAGTTTTTGTCAGGCAATCCGATGAGCTGTTTTGCGTAGTTTGCGCTCCGAAGTTAAGATATGGTTCTTGTGGGACTTCTTTTGAAGAAATTTGAGTTGAAATGAGTGTATTTGATTTAAAGTGAAGTTGAGTTGGCAAAATGACCATTTAGCCCCTCCCGGGGTTATCTCTGGTGTTCGCGCAGTTGTAGCAGTCTTTTCTTAGGGTTATCTCTGAGGTTGTCATGATGTTGACTCTGAATATCCTCAAGGTTATCTCTGAGGTTTGAATTGATGTTGTGGTCTTCCAGGGTTACCTCTGGAGTCTGAAAAAGACACTTTTGCCCTCCTGTATAGTTAGTAACAGGAAAAGAAAATTTCTAGTGTCTACAAATACCTTGCTTTCTTTTTGGATTATACCTTCCCAGTTATTTCCTCTGTATCATGATTTTCCCATTGTTCATCTCCTGTATTTCAGATATCATTCTAGAATACATATTCAAAATAAAGATTAATTGACATATCATAATTTGTCAACTTAAGTAAGAAAATTAAGCTTAGGTAGGACACACACTAGCGAAGGATATTACTCATCTCTCCCCTCCTAGTTATAATCATGTATCTCTTCTAGAGACCATATCCCTAAGCTCTGATACCATTTATGAAGCCCCCAAAATTGGTGCACATGACCCATTATGAGTCGCCAGATATCATACTACAGAAATCAAATACAAACTTTATTTATACAACTGTTGAACTTTCGTGCAGAGTACGACAACACATAATCTGTGAGGTTTAATACAAATATATATAACTCTCATGGCACCTCGACCACAACACCTTATAATGGTACTTTACATAAAAGTACAGTCAATAATTGTTTTAGAAATTAAAATCTTTGGAAAATGCTCAAGGAAACTTTCGTACATGGGAGGCCATGCATCTAAGTTATGATAGATATCATATGACTCAAGAATCATCTTTGGTTGACCCAATAGACCCCAAAGAAAAATGAAAAGATTACTATCATGTTCTTTCCAATGGCGAGTCTTCTCTTGACATATATTTATCTCCATTATCTCTAATTGAGAATTATATTTCAACCAAACACCAAGATTATATAGGTAGTGCTCATAGATATAATCAGCAAGTGCATGTGCACAACCCTGTCTTATGATAACACGAAATCGTCTATCATTAGATATCTTGTATGATAGTGGCAAAAATGCCCTTCTAAAGTTGGGTTCACCTCACCCTATTCGGTTCACCAAAATCAACGGTTAAAATGGTGTATAAAATACGACACACTTATCTATAATTCTCAATAAAATTATTTCCATACTATTTTAGGGGAAACCTCAACAGCTATAGACCATCTATCTATTCCCCTTGTCGACGTCAGATTTTAAATTTGTCCCTTTTCTGTTCTTGTTCTTTGGTATTCTCATGTTATGTGAGATTTGTTTGAAAAAATAAGTTGTGAAAAGGTCCGACATTAATATGTCATTGATTGGACTGTAAGAGTCGCCAGTTGGTTTTTTATATGGTTATACCAACACAACTGAGAAAAGGTTTGCACATTGACCCAGTGATGTGACACTACTAAACGGGTCTGTGAAACCGAGATTCATTTAGGGTTCAGGTGTAAGACCCCAACTTTTATGAATAAAGAATAATTTTCTCGAAATATATTTTTGAATATTATGGTGTGGATTTGATATAATGTTATAGTTGTGGGTAATATTTATAAATTTTGCAAAGTAAGCAAGTGGTTATATAAAATTCGATTGGTCGGGGAATATTCGTTTTAACAGGAATATTAAATACGACAAAGACAATCATTAGTTGAATTCATTAACAGAGTATTCATCGTAGTTAGAAAACTTATGCGTAATTATCTTTTATAAAAATAACGGCTAAAGTGTTACCATTAAAACATTGAACTACCCTAGTAGTAAAAATGCAGAATACGCTGGCGTGGTTGCATAGTAACATACAGTATTGATTATTGATGCTTATGTGAGAAGTCACTGTTATACTCAATTATTGCTACAAGAATTCTTTGATTATATCTCTCATACTATTGATTCAATTATTGTCACAATATCATCCGTGATAATATTTATTATTATTAAATCAATAATTGAGACAACAAAGTTATTCATATTATTATTTGCAATATTGACAATGTCTAGAAATTCTGTCAAGGAGAGGTTTGGTCACCTAATTGCGCGCCAATAAGGAGAAATCCTTATCGGAAAGCCCCCTCTTTCCTGGGAACGACCTGGTTGTTAAATATTGTGAGTTATAATATTAATGATGAATAAGTTCGTGTTGGTTATAATATTAATGTGACTCAGAATGAGTTAATAACAGAGATGGCGAGGATGGAATTAGAAGTTAAGTTACCAAGGGAAACGAGGGAGATGTTATTTGCAATAGAAACTCGACCAACGATAGTGGAACGGGTTAAGGAAGTACAGTTGAGTACTGAAGAATGCGAGCGGATGAAGAAGATAATGAAGGATGATGTGAAGACTAAGTATAATCTTGATAAAGAAGGTTTACTTCTTTTTGAATGAAGAATTTGGGTTCCAAATAATTCTGAGTTGAAGGAAGAGATTATGTGTGAGGCTCACAGTTCGAGGTACTCGATACATCCTGGTAGTACTAAGATGTATCAAGACCTTCGTCGGAACTTTTGGTGGCCGAACATGAAGAGGGAGATTGCAGAATATGTTAGTAAGTGCTTAACTTGTCAGAAAGTTAAGGCTGAACACCAAAGACCGAGTGGACTGATACAACCACTGGAGATTCCGGAGTGGAAATGGGAGCATATCACCATGGACTTTGTGGTGGGACTTCCAACGACAAGAAAGGGATACGATGCTATTTGGGTAATAGTGGATCGGTTAACTAAATCTGCTCATTTTCTACCAATAGGAGTTAGGTATAATTTAGAGCAGTTAGCTAAGCTTTATGTCAAAGAAATCATTTCTAGACATGGAGTACCTGTTTCGATTGTGTCCGATCGTGATCTATGATTCACGTCAAACTTTTGGAGGAGTTTGCAAGAGCAAATGGGAACACAGTTAAGATTAAGTACGGCGTATCATCCACAAACGGATGGGCAAAGAGAACGGACAATTCAAACGCTAGAAGATATGTTAAGATCTTGCGTTATGGATTTTAAAGGGAGTTAGGATGAACATCTACCGTTGGTAGAATTCGTTTACAACAATAGTTTTCACGCTAGTATAGGCATGCCGCCTTACGAAGCGTTGTATGGACGGAAGTGTAGAACACCACTTTGTTGGGACGAAGTAGGTGAGCGTCGAATGTTGGGACCTGAGATGGTACAACAAACGGCAGACATGGTAAAGCTGATAAGAGCTCGATTAGTAGCGGCTCAAGATAGACAACGGAAGTATGCTGATCCTCATCGAGAGAAGAGGGAGTTTGAAGTAGGGTCTTATGTCTTTCTAAAAGTATCGCCTTGGAAAGGGAAGATACGTTTCGAAAAGAAAGGGAAGTTAAGTCCGAGGTTTGTAGGACCTTTTGAGATTTTAAGAAGGATAGGAGAGGTAGCTTATGAAGTAGCCTTACCTCCAAAAATGGAAAGAATACACAATGTGTTTCACGTAATCGTGTCAAGGCCCTTATAAACCGGACTATAAGCATGTAATAGAGTATGAGTCTATTCAAGTAGAAAAAGACTTAACGTATGAAGAACTTCCGATTCAGATTATTGATAGGAAGGAACAAGTCTTGAGAAATAAAGTAATACCTACTGTAAAGGTAATATGGAGTAACCACGATGCTGAAGAAGCAACGTGGGAGCTCGAAAGTAAAATGAAGGAAAAGATTCCTCATTTGTTTATGTAAGAATAGCGAGATTCTGGGGACAGAATCCTTATAAGGAGGGAAGAATGTAACGCCCTAGAATTTTGAATTTTCAATTAATTAAATTTTTATTTGATTATGTGGATTAAATGAATTTTATTGAGTTATTATGAGTAAGATGTTCGAAGGTCGTCGTATGACCTAGAATGTATAGTTGTGTTTAGTATTCTGGCTTTGTGCTAGAATTAATTGTTGTGAATTATCAAGACGAGAACGAAGGTTTTCTGAGATTGTTTACGAAAAAACACTATTCATCCGATGACGTTCGGAGCTAGGGTTTGAGATTCTGAGAAACGCGTAACGTTAGAATGTGACGATATTATGGAATATCAAATAATATTTCCGTTATGGAAAACGAAGTTTTCGCCTGCGGATTTAAAACCTTAGGGTTTGTGAAAGAGGTTTCCGAAAGGGAAATGTAATGCGTATAGTCGTTTCGATTATTATACGTAAGGAATATGAGTATTATACTAGGATGTATACGAGTATGGTATGAAGAATAGTACGACGTATAATATGATTATTATATGAGTATTATACAAAGAGAATACGTGAGTAATACGCGTAGAATACGAGTTGTATTATTAGAGTATGAGTTAAAGATTTTATCCAATCCAATTGGACTTGAATTAATAAACAAGCCCAATGAATTAAGTATACAAGCCCAAGTCAAGGCCCAATATTAGATTGGTTAAAGCCCAATGTTTTTATGTCAAGCCCAATCCAAAAAGTAAACCGCGGGTCGAACCGGTGGGTCAAGGGATGGGTAAAACCCGTGGGGCAACCCATGAGGATGACCCATGGGCATGGTGGGCCGACCACTTGGTGTGAAAGCCAAGTGTATCACTTGGTCACCAAGTACTTTACTTGGTGACAAAGTGGTAATTAAGTGAGGAGGTGGGAAATTGGACCATTTTGCCCCTCATTGTATTTTCTATAAATACAAGGCTTAGGTTGAGCTTTTGTGGTTTTACAAAGATTGGCCAACATATATTGAGAGAGAGAAAGAGATAGAAACACTAAATTCTTCTACTTCTAAGCAAACCAAAAGACGTTTATCAAGAACGTTAACTACTTCAAAGGTAAATTCTTATAAACCGTAATCTTCATCCTTTTCGATTTCTTTCTCATAGAAGAATCGTAGATGAGTGGAGAATGTTTATAGAGAAGATATAAGAATGCCTTTTAATGACCAAATCATTGATAGGTCATGACCAAATAGAAATCTTAAGTGTTTACATGAGTTAAAACCATAGAAAGTCTTGAAAGTTAACTTAGTTATAATTAAACGTTTTGGAAATCGTTGTAGCTAAGATATGTGCATCTTGATTGGTTAGGATGTAGATATGAAGTCCATGGAGAATTCCATGAGATTTGGCTTAGAGAACATTAGTAACGAAGTTATGGCGGATTTTGCGGAAATAGACGTTAAACGTCGAAAACGTATAAAGTCCGGATTAAAGGTCAAAAGTTGTCGTGTGACTTGAAAACGTCGGTTTCCAATGTCAACACGTGAGATAAGGTAATTAAGAGTCGTTGGCGAAGGAATCGTCGCATTTCGACTTATAACGAAGAAAACAAGTATTGAACGGGCAAAAACGTTAAACGAACGCTTAAAAATGAACTTAAAGGTGAATTTTGAGTTAACGGATTTGAAAATATTAAATTCTTATATGAACATGTAAAGGATGTAATTCCTAACTTGTAGGAATTCGAATGGGTCAATTCGGATGTAAAACGAACAAATTAGAAAGCCGGGAGTTTCGTTAAGAAACCAAATCTGTTTTGGCTAACTGGTGCACAGACTCGGCGCCGTAGCGCCAAAACCAGTACAAAGTGGTGGCGCCGTAGAGCCAAACTCGGCCGAGTACCCTGCTAACTCACGCCGTAGCGCCACTAATATACAAAGGATTTCGCCGTAGGTTTAGTTCCCTTTTGAATGTAGACCTAAACTAAGATGATAAAGGTACTTAAATTATATAATGAGACTTACTTTAAAAACACTTATAAGATGTTAATGTAAGAAGAATGGGTAAGGTTTAATGGAAATTAAACGAAGAACGCAAATACGTAATGAGTGAAACGTGAACGACGTTCAACATTGGTAATTAACCATTAATGATCGAATGTCGGATAAGGACGTAAGAACGTTAATAAAACATAACGAAGTATAGAAAGTTGAATCGACTTTAATAACGGAGTTAAAACAAGTAAGACATAGAAGAGAAAGAAGTTGGTTAGAACCGTAAAGTGAGTTTGTTTGATAACTAATTACAGTGTGCTATGTGAATGTATCATGTAGATCATGTAAAGACTGTGAATAGTTGGAATATATATTTGAAGACGCTTGAAGGCGAGTCTTTCTTAACTCTTGTCTGACCTTCGTGTTAGCCAAGTTTTTATGTAATGCATGATATACAATGCATGAATGGTAAATAGAAAAGAGTTGATGCCTATTTTATCTGGGCTAGACAAGTATTGAAGGATAGATTGAATTGGTTACAAGTCTGTTAATATAGAACTGTTAACGCTATCCTATGCCAAGTATTTGGTACGGATGAGAAGGTAAGTTTGTCTATGAACAAACAAAAGTATTTTCATCGATTATTCGATGGGCACGCGAGGTTGCCAGATGTTAAACGTAAATATGTTTAACGTAAGAGTGTTGATCAACATAGAGTACAATAGGCTGATCACCTAGAAGTGCTCGTAAGTAAAGACGGGTGGATGGCCTTAGTGCCAGATATCCTTTTCAAGTATGAAAATGAAAAGAGTATGTTCATGGTCTATTGACCGGTTCATCATTCCTAAGTTATTATATATACTCTGGAATGGTTGTAGTAGAAGTATTAGTCAAATGATTCAAGATGCTTAGTAGATAATTGTTCTGATATTGATATAAAACATGTACTTACAGATGTGATATTCATATGTTTCGTTGTTAAGACTTGCTGAGCTAGTTATGCTCATTCTTGCTTGAACCATATAATTGCAACTAAAGCCGAACGAACTGAGAGTTCTATGAGAGATAAAGGCAAGGCTAAGATGGACAATTAATCGTCCTGTAATAGGCTAGTATATTTGTATGTAATATACTTATGATGAACAATGAATGTATTCGGTTATGAACCTGGGAAAGGATTTATTACAGATGTAATACAAAGATAGTAATTACATTCATTTTGTTGTTATTTCAATGGAATGATTATATGAAATGTAGTATCGTGGAGCACCATCTGTCGGGTTGGATGATACCCGGATTTGGGGGCGTCACAGGTTGGTATCAAAGCATTAGGTTATAAAACTTAAGGGGGAAAAACCTTAGGCTAATAACCTCGTAGGAAAGGAAGAGTCCGAAGAAAGTTAACTCGAGTCAAATGAGTTAATAAGGTATTAAGGAAATTCAGTACCAAAAGATTTAAAAGATGGAAAGGAACCCTAAATGGATTAAATGTGATTTGTGCTTATATTATTGTGTATTATGTACTATTCAATTTGTTATGTGTTATTGTAGATGTCAGTTGATAGCTTGATATATAGGGATATACATGTGATCAGCGAGGAGTCCGTGAACTGAGTTGAGATGCGATTACTATGCCTATATAGCAGTATATACCGAAGAGTGATTTTAGAAGAGTCAGAGCCTGAGGAATATTACTCGGAGGAGGATTATTCGGTGGAGACCATGGGGATAGCATCATATTTGAATATGATGATTGATGTGGAGGATGACATGTAGGTAACATCGATTAATGCGGTGATACCTGCCCTAGAGTCTACCCCAATAGAGACTATGAGGGCAATGTACCTCTCAGTGCTTGACCGTAACGTGCAACTGCACAATATGGTGCAACACCAGAAGGAAGAGATCAGTGATCTCTATGGGGCGAAAGAGTCTGCAGAGTCAGACTATGAGATAGAGCATGATGAGAAAGTGCTCATGACTGACAAGGCCTAGGACTATAAGAATGAGGTCATAGAACTTTGCAAGAAACTGGTTGAAAAAGACCAGAAGATAGCACGAATGTCATATATAAATGACAGTGCGCACGAGGATTTCAAGCTTAAGATAGCTTGTTATTCTATTGAGTTGGGACAGACTCGACATACTATAAGTCGGGATATTGTGTCGATTAAGTTTTGTCGTATTTTACACGACTGTTGTATAATTAAGTTGTATTTGAATTTTGTACCATGTATTTGGCGACTCAAGATGGGTGATGTATATCTATTTTGGGGGCGTCACAGTTGGTATCAAAGCTTAGGGATATGATCCCTGGCTGAGATGTGAGACAAGAACTAGGAGGGGAGAGATGGGGAATTCCTTCGCTAGTATGACCTATCAAAGTTTATTTGGTATTTATTTGGTCGGTTAGAGTATAGGGATAATATGTGACATGTCAATTAACCCTTGTTTTGTGGAAGTATTTGAAAATGACATCCGAGAATGTTGAGAATAGCAATGGAGCACAGGAGACCATTGAGTCTCCATATATCAATAATCAGGATAATGTGCATTAGGAAGGCGAAAATCCTCATGCAAACAACAATACTGACCAAATGATGAACGATGGAATGTTCAGAGGCTTTATGCAATTCATGCAACATCAGGCGAGAGCGGCTCCTGTCCAAAATTTAGGTGGAAATACTGGAAACTCTTGGACGATCACCGCTAAACAGTTCAAGGAGCTGGGACCACCGGAGTTTATTGGAGAGCCAAAACCACTTAAGGTGGAAGTGTGGATAAAGCAGATCACCAAGATATTTGATGTTTTAGGATTCTTCGAGGAGCAAAAGGTTCCATTTACCACCTTTATGTTACGAGGAGAGGCAGATTACTGGTGGGAATCGGTAAAGCGTACTCAACCTGTCGCACTGAAGATGTCTTGGGAGAAGTTCCAAGAACTATTCAACGATAAGTACTTTCCCGAAAGTATTCGTCACATGAAAGAGGTAGAGTTCATCAAGTTGGAGCAGAACAATATGACCGTGTCACAGTACGAAGCTAACTTTGCCGAGTTGTCTCGGTTTGCGTCTCACTTGGTTGATAATGAGGAGAGAATGACGCGGATGTTTCTAAGAGGTTTGAAACCCGAGATACGTCAATACTTAATTTCTCACAAACTGTGTTTTTATTCAGATGTTGTTAATAGGGCTCAGTTATTGGAGCGCGATAACGAGTCAACTTAACCAAGAGAAAGCAGCGGGCAAAATGATAATACTAGTGGTAGCAGTCATCAAAGCGATGACACAAACGTGGAGGGAATCAACATACCAGAAATGGTAACCACTTCGGTGGTAATCATGGCCAAGACAGTAAAAATGGACATTTCAAGAAAAGGAGATTCCACAATCATGTCACCATCAAAAATAGGTACCCGTTGCCTCGCATTGATGACCTGTTTGACCAGTTGCAAGGCACCAAATTCTTTTCAAAGATTGATCTTCGTTCCGGATATCATCAATTGAAGATTAAAACTGATGACATTCCAAAGATCTTTTCGTAACTCCCCAGACGGGCATTATGAATTCTTAGTCATGTCTTTTTGATTGACTAATGCTCATGCTACCTTCATGGATATGATGAACCGAGTATTCAAGGAATATTTGGATAACTTTGTGGTCGTCTTTATTGATGACATCATCATATACTCCAAAAACTGTGAAGACCATGAGCAACACTTGAGGCTAATACTCCAAAAGCTTCGTGAAAACAAGCTATATGCCAAGTTGAAGAAATCCGAGTTTTGGCTTGAGGAAGTTGCATTCCTTGGGCACGTGATATCAAATCATGGGATATCTGTTGACCCCACAAAGATTGAAGTAATTCAAAGCTTGGAGCAACCTAAATCAGTGACTGAAGTACATAGCTTTCTCGGCTTAGCTGGTTATTATCGAAGATTCGTAGAAGGGTTTTCTCGAATCGCTACTCCATTAACTCAGTTGACTCAAAAAGATACTAAATTTGGTTGGAGGGAGGAATGTGAGAAGAGTTTTCAAGAACTTAAGAGGAGGCTTATTTCAGCACCTGTTCTGACAATACCATCTGGCTTGGAGGGATTTGTCATCTACAGTGATGCTTATGGCAAAGGGTTAGGATGTGTTCTCATGCAACATGGGAAAGTCATAGCCTATGCCTCACGACAACTCAAAGAATATGAGAGGAATTATCCTACTCATGATCTAGAGTTAGCAAGTGTAAATCGTTTTTGCGCTTAAGATTTGGAGGCATTACCTGTATGGAGAGAAGGTGGAGATCTATACGGATCATAAGAGCCTCAAATATTTCTTCACTCAAAAGGAACTCAACATGCGGCAATGACGATGGCTTGAGTTGTTGAAAGATTAAGATTATACCATTCAATAGCATCCTGGAAAAGCGAACGTGGTAGCTGACGCATTGAGTAGAAGATCATATGCGGGTACGAGTGCAATATTCATAACACAAAAGCCCATTTTGTGTGACTTGCAAAGGATGGAGATAGAGTTAAAGACTCCAGGGACCTATGTGATGATGGCGAATATACGAGTAGAACTGACTTTAATCGATAAAGTTAAAGCTACTCAAGCTACAAACCTAGAGCTGATGCGTATGAGGAAGAAAGTGCAAGAAGGTGCTATGCCGGAAGCAAGAATCGATGAAGAAGGAATAATTCGAGTCAACTCCAGACTTTGTGTTCCTAACAACCCTGATTTAAAGTATAAAATTATGATGGGGGCGCACAACACACCGTTTGCAATCTATCCTGGGAGTACCAAAATGTATCGTGATCTTCGACATACATTTTGGTGGAGCAATATGAAGAGAGAGATAGCAGAGTTTATCTCAATGTGTTTAACTTGTCAACGAGTCAAGGCGGAGCATCAAGTACCAAGTCTATTGCAACCACTTGAAATTCCAGAATGGAATTGGGAGCACATTACCATGGATTTCATTATTGGTCTTCCCAAGGTTTCTCAAGGCAAAGATGAAATTTCGGTCATTGTTGATAGATTGACCAAGTCTGCTCATTTCCTACCTATACGAGAAACATATACACTTGAACGTCTTGCTCGTATGTACATAAACGAGATTGTAAGACTGCATGGTATGCCAGTATCTATAGTTTCTGATCGAGACCCAAGATTCACTTCAAGATTTTGGGTTAGTTTGCAAAAAGCTATGGGCACGAATTTACGATTTAGCTCGACATATCATCCTCAGACGGACGGGCAGTCGGGGAGGACTATTCAAACTCTTGAAGATTTATTAAGACTGTGTGTCCTTGACTTCAAAGGAAGTTGGGACAAGTTCTTACCATTGGTGGAGTTTTCCTACACCAACAGTTATCAAGCAAGTATTGGGACCGGAGTTGGTACGGATTACTACGGAAAAGATTCAAACGATCCGACAACGTATAAAAACCTCACAAGATCGACAAAAGAGTTATGTTGATCTTCATTGAAAGGACGTGGAATTCGATATTGGAGATCATGTGTTGTTACGTCTTGTTCCATGGAAGGGAGTTACGAGATTTGGAAAGAGTAGAAAGCTTAACCCTCAATTCATTGGCCCATTTTTAATCCTCGATCGAGTAGGAACTGTGGCCTATAGACTCGCCTTACCGCCAAGTATGTCTCGTGTTCGTAACGTTTTTCACATATCTATGTTACGTAAATATGTGAAATGCCTGAACCACATTATTAAATTAGAACCGGACGAGATAGCGGAAGATTTAACGTATGAAGAGGTACCTGTTAAAATCTTAGATAAGAAGGATCATATTCTACGCTCTAAAGTTATACCTCAAGTCAAAGTTTTGTAGAGAAACCACGATGTTGAAGAAATGACCTGGGAGTTAGAATCTGAAATGAAATCAAGGTACCCTCACATCTTCGATATACCAGGTACGTACCCTAATTTTGAGGATGAATTTTCATAAGAAGGGAAGGTTGTAAGACCCCAACTTTTATGAATAAAGAATAATTTTCTCGAAATATATTTTTGAATATTATGGTGTGGATTTGATATAATATTTTTGAATATTATTCCATTCTTTATTATTCTGTTGGAACATCATGTCTATGTGGATTACGCATGACCTGGTTCCATTCTTTATTATTCTGTTGGAACATCCTGTTTGTGCGGATTACGCATGACCTGGTTCCATTCTTTATTATTTTGTTGGAACATCCTGTCTGTGTGGATTACGCATGACCTGGTTCCATTTTTTATTATTCTGTTGGAAAATCCTGTCTATGCGGATTACGCATGACCTGGTTCCATTCTTTATTACTCTGTTTGAATAACCTGTCTATGTGGATTATCGCATGCAGGGTGAATTCTTCTGTTATTCCATTCTTTATTACTCTGTTGAAATAATCTGTCTACATGGATTACCGCATGGCTGGTGAAAATACATTTGCAGTTTCGTAATTTTTCTGACCCTCAAAAATTCTGGAAATATTTAAAATGATAATTTGATGATTTTTCTATATTGTGTCCAAAAATGGTGATTATTGGATGTATAGATTAAGAGTTATGAATTTTACGGGAAAAGACTATTTTAAAAGTAAACCCTTATAACTCCTTGTGGTTAACTCCAAAATTGGTAAAATTTTTATTGGGATTACATGTATATAACAGGAGTATACCTTGTAAATGTCGGAATTTTTGGACAAAAGTACAATTTATGATAAATGTCTAAATATTCGATAGTTTTGGCCATATGAAAAATAGTAAATGAATTTTTAAAATTTCGAGAAAAATATATGTTTAGTATAAGACTATATTCTGCTAAATTCCATAAAGAAATATTTTTGGGACTGATTTAGTATTTTTCATGAAAATGAACTAATTATGAGTAAATGAATTAAATATGTTATGTGAAGTAACAAAATTAGAAAATAGAATTTTATGGCTTGAAATCCTATATAAGGTATATGCAGATTTGTGATAAGAGTTTTGGTTATTGATGATAATTTTATGAGTTTGGCATTTTAGGATGATTAAATGCATTAATTAGTAAAGAGTAAACAATTAAAATAAATTGTTTATAAGTTTAAGAAATGATTAAAATATTGTTATAATATTAATGATATTAGATTATGAGATTATTAAGTGATTGATACCATTTGGTTATTATTGAACGCTGGATAAATTGTATTATAAATGTTTAATATTTATCATGTATCTCATTTGATTGATTCTTTATATCATTGTCATTATCCTCATGCTTATATTATGATGAAAGTCATCTGTGGCCTATAGTGCATAGATGGACTTGGTATGATTATGACCAGGGATTATTCGGTATAATCATGACCGTAATGTTACAAATGATGTGGAAAAAGTCTTCATTGGCCCGTAGTGCATTGATGGACAGTTTTTGGTATGATTATAGCTATGGATTCTCTTTGGCCAAGGGTGCAAAGATGAATTATTTTATGGCATGATCATGATCGTTGTTGAAAACACGATTATCTTTGGCCCGGAGTGCATGGATAATTCGTGGTCGTGATACTAATGAATATCCTTGGCCTGTAGTGCAGGGATGATTCGATGATGTGGATTAATTATTGAGTTGAGTCTCAGCGGTGAAATATTAATTCATGGATGTGATAATAATGAATATCGTTGGCCTGTAGTGCAGGGATGATTCGATGATTTGGATTAATTATTGAGCTGAGCCTCAGCAATGAAATATTAATTCATGGATGTGATAATAATGAATATCCTTGCATGTAGTGCATGGATAATTCATGGATGTGATACTAACGAATATCATTGGTCGTAGTGCATGGATAATTCGGTGATGTGGATTATTTATTGAGCTGAGTCTCTGCGATAAAATATTGATAATAGACTTTTCATTCGTAGAAGATAGTAGATATCATGCTCTACTTGACTCTTCTAAAATACAGTTGCATGTCTTTGGTTTGTAGTGCAAGAATGAACTGTTAATGAATATCTTTGGCCCTTAGTGGAAATATGAATTTATTAGTATGATTATGGACAGGAATTGTGATTTGGTATAACCATGGTCTTTGATATTTCAGGTAAAGACATGCGATGAAAATTATCTTCGTCCTAGGTACGAAGAGGAATTTAGAACCACAATTATGATTATGAGTTATTCACCTGATTGTGGGATGTGAATTGTCAATCGATGTTACAAGGATAAAACATTGTTGGTGGATTTTAACGTGAGAAGATAATAGACTTTATGGTCTATTCGACTCTTATAATGGATTGCTTCGTTCCTCGCAACTATGGTTGAAAAGTTTTATCATCCGCCATATGTTCTAAATCTCCGATTCATTATCGATTTAAGGCTATTGATAATTTAATTATCTTTAGTCATGATATTCTTTATTTGGGTTAGTTGTGCTCACCCTTCGCTTCACAATTCCTTTCGTGTAATAAGAGTGTAATTTGGGTCGAGCAGGGGTAACAGGAGAATAGAACGATGGTCTCTAGTCATGGAGGTTCTCCTAAACAAAGATACAAAAGTGTGTCAGATTCTATACATCATTTAGTAGTTATATTTGGTGAATCAAATAGGTGAGGCGAACCCTACGCTGAAGGGAAGGTGTTTTTGCCACTATCATACAAGATGTCTAATGACATACAACCTCGTGTTATCATAAGACATGGTTGTGCACATCCACTTGCTGAGTATATATCTACGAGCACTACCTATATGATTCGAGTATATTTGAAATATAATTTTCACTTGGAGATAACGAGAGATAATTATATGTCAAGAGAAGACTCACCATTGAAAAGAAGATGATAGTAATCTTTTATTTTTCTTTTGTGGACTTTTGGGTCAACCAAGGATAATTTCTGTGGACATATGATATCTATCATAACCTGACGCACGGCCTCCCATGTACGAAGGTTTCTTGAGTACTTCCCAAAGATTTTAATTTCTAAAATAGTTTTTTGATTGCATTTTTGTGTAAAGTACCATTGTAAGGTTGTGGTTGAGACACCGGGAGAGTCACATACATTTGTATTAAAACTCACAGCTTATCTGTTGTGTGTCAGATTTGCATTTACGCTTCTCTGATTGTATAAATGAAGTTTATATTTGATTTTTATAGTGCAATATCTGGCGACTCAGAAAGAGTCGTGTGAACCTATTTTGGGGGCGTCACACTCTATATATAGAGGGGGGAGCCGTAGGTCTATCTGCGGCTGCCCGGGATGCCCAGTACAATGTGGGCCCTGCCGTGTCGAAGTACGTATACTCGGACAACGCGCTGTTCGCTCGGACCTTCATAACTTTCAATCCGGGAGTCCGATGGAAGCGTGTCATACCATTCCAGAAAGCTCTTTTCGAGAGCTACACAATGACATAGTTTTGCCCTTTTTAATTTTGGGAAGATGGGTCCATGATCGAAATAAAATTTCTGGGTTTTCGTCAAGCAATCCGTTGAGCTATTTTGTGTAGTTTGTGCTCTGAAGTTAAGATATGGTTCTTGTGGGACTTCTTTTAAAGAATTTTGAGTTGAAATGAGTGTATTTGATTTGATTTGAAGTTAAGTTGGCAAAATGACCATTTTTCCCCTCCTGGGGTTATCTCCTGTCTTCACACAGTTGTAGCGTGTTTTTCCCAGGGTTATCTCTGAGAATGTCATTTTGTTGACTCTGAATGTCCTCAGGGTTATCTCTGAGGTTGGCTTGACCTCCAGGGGTTGACTCAGGGCATTAGACTTGATATTCCCGGGTTATCTCCGGGGTTGGGACCGACTCTCCCGGGGTTATCTCTAAGATTGGAAACTGGATATCCCGGGGCTATCTCTAGGGTTGGAATTGATTTTGTGGTCCTCCAGGGTTACCTCTGGAGTGTGAAAAAGATGATTTGTCCCTCGTGAATAGTTAGTAATAAGAAAAGAAAATTTTGAGTGTCTATAGATGCCACTGTTTATCATGTTCATGCAATGCAATGGAATGGACATGATAAAGATTAGTAGACACTTAAAATATGACAAGGTATTTTTAATGATGCAAATCGTATTGTAATGGATGTTATGCTGAATGTTTAAAATGTTTTCGCAAATCGCACATTGCATTTCGCACTTCGCATTTTTTATTTGGCCAATCGCACTTCGCAACTCGCACATCGCATTTCACACTTCGCACTTTGTTTTTTGCATTTCGCAAATCGCAATGTAATGAATGTTATGATGAATGTTAAAATGTTTTCGCAAATTCGCTTTACCTTTACCGATCATTTGTTGATGCCTATGCTGGTGTTGACTCCAAGAATTTGGCTTTTTATCGATGTCACCGATGCTTGTTTGATGAAGATAAGTTGAGATGTTTTCTACATCTCTATTGGGGATGACGTTTTGAAATCATTGGACCTTCACGATGTATACGCATGTAGTTTGCAACGGTGCCTACCCTGCTGATCGCCAAACTTTTTTGTTTCCCACTCGAACGGTGGTATACGAAGCTTTCATCACTGAACTGTTTTGATATTACGTTGAATTGATGCCAATGGTTTAGAATAATGGATCTTTTGATACCTTCGCTGAAGTAATATTCCAAGGTTTGCTTCGCCAAACTCTGCCCGATGTTACGCTCACCCTTTTTGAGGTGATTTGGAGTTTCCTTTCGCTGTTGGGTGCTTGCTTCCCATTTCTTTGATAGTTTGATTCGCAACCCAGCTAAACTAATGACCTGATTGCCGCTGACATTCCTAGAGGGTGCAACTCATTCATTCACTGGTCAGATTTGAACTTCGGTGTAGAGGCCTCAACTTGTGAGGACTTGACACGTGTTGATGGTGTAGATTTCATTCGCTAGAACTTTCGTCGTTCACCTTCTATATCTGAGTTAAGAACTTTTTTGAGAATTTCCCCCTTCCTTCGTAGGGGCACGCTTATGTCGCTATGATTTCTTTCAGTAGTTCTCCCCTTTCTTTTTGATGAGAGGCTTGATCTCGCCTTAAGATCCTTCCATTTCTTGGAATTGGAAAAATGCCCCAGTCTTTTCGCATGTTGTTGCTGGGGATTCATATGAGAAACTCTCTTTGTTGATGAAGTCGCAAGTGAGTAATATCCAAATCACCAATGAGATGATGTGAGGGAAGCTCTGACGATGATGTACCATGCTGATGGTGCTGATTGGCGCATTTTCCTCCTTAGGATGGTTGATAAATGCCCCAATGTTGAGTTGTCATTGTTTCCGAGATTGCCCCAATCTTGTTGTAAGGGTTCCAATATCGAGTTGTCGCCAATTTTGAAATTGACCCCGCCTGGCTTGTTGTCTTGGATAGTTGCTTTGACAGATGGGCTGATAAGATGTCGAGATCGCAAGACGCATTTACCTCTGTGCCAGATGATGAACAGGTAGTGTATTTGGGCTTTGATGTTGACAACTTTTTCTGGTAGAGATGTCGCTCTAGTTGAGAGAGATGATGCTCTAACCCTTAGGGATACCGCTGTTGTTGAGCGGGATAAGGCCAGATCATCTAGAGATGCAGTAATTGTTGAGCGGGATAACGTTATATCTGCCTGAGATATCGCATGTAGTTGGCGGTGGATCTGTTGGCTCGTGTAGAAACCCTTAGGCAGGAGATCACAGCGTTACCTACTTCTTCTGAGAGGGAATCCATGTTGGACTTGATATCCTGCATATACACTGACTTGTAGATAGGCTTGTATTTCCCTGCACAGACTAGCTTAGACATTTTATCATGTACAGTACACATTGTATATATCAAACAACATTATATATGGCATAGAAATATATGTTGATTCACTTCCCTTTTAGTTGTGACTTGTTACTTGCTTGATATTTGCTTGTTTCTCCTGGGCTTTGTGATCTGGATGTATTCTGAACTCCTCCTTGATGGATGGACAGTGAGATGTCTCAGGATTTTCAAAATGGATCGTCGATCTGTGTGTATTCCCTACCATATTTGGTGTCTTGGGACTGGTTTCTATATGTGGCTATGGATAGGAGTGTGTTTCTTTTTGTTTTTCTGTGGTGAGACCGAACCACATAACAAGGCTGCCTACGTACTCCCGTGTATTGGGGAGATTAGGTCGACGTAGTTCGCCCCATGTGAAGGGCGGATTGCAGATAAAAAGTTTAATCCCATGTACAGGATAAATTGAAGGTATGAAAGGTTTAATCCCTGGTGGGATAAACTGAAAGTGTGAAAGGTTTTGAAAACCTACAAGGAGTGAAGGATCTGGTGATCCGAAACCAGGCTGCTGGTTGGAAATTGTTATTGTCCCTTATGGGGCAAATGGGTGTGAAAAAGGTTGTATGTAGTGAAGGGTTTAAGAAAACCTGGATTGACTGGGGATCTGGTGATCAAAAAATAGGATGTTTGCTTGATGGTAACTTTTTAGACATAGTACCGTCTCACGGTGTCCGAGTTAATGAGCTATGAAAATTCATCGCAATCCATTTCCTGTAATCTGAGAGTGCCTCCTGTCAATACCTCCTTGACAACAAATGAGCCTTCCCAGTTTGGGGTGAATTTTCCCTTAGATTGATCTTGGTTGACAATGATCTTCTTCAAAACCAAGTCGTGTTGTTTTCAGATCGTCAGAATGGATTTTTTCATTGTAGGATCCGCTATCCTTTGTTGATATAACTGACCATGGAAGATAGCCGTGGTTCGCCTTTCGCCTATTAGAAACAATTGGTGATACCTATCTTGTATCCATTGGTCTTCATCTAGCTGATCGTCTATCAATGCTCTGAGGGATTCAATTTCATGGCGGATTTCTTCCTTAACAACTTGAAAATAGGCTCACAGGTTGCGGTGAGTTAGGAAATGAATCAGCTGATGAAGTTGATCCTTCCCAAAAATCCTCGTATTTCCTCATCTGTTCGAGGAATGGGCATTTCTGTGATGACCTGGATTTTTGTGGGATCTAGCTCAATCCCTTTGTGGTAGACTAGGAATCCTAACAACTTGCCTGATTTAATTCCAAAGGTGCACTTGGCTGGATTCAACTTCATGTTGTACTTACACAACCTGTTGAAAAGTTTTTTTTCTCTTTTTTTTCTTTTTTCTTTTTCTTTTTCTTCTTTTTTTTATGCGTTAGATCGTGGAAAAGAGCCATATGGCTCACTGATAGGTAGCTCCAGCATTGATGAGGCCAAGTGATAATCGTCTATAGCAAAAGGTTCCCCAAGAAGTGATGAATATAGTTTTCTCACGATCCTTTTTAGCAACCATGATTTGATGGTACCTCGCAAATCAATCCGCAAAGGAGTACATGTCATACTGAGTTGTATTATCAATGAGTATGTGGATGAATGGGACGGAAAAGCTATCTTTGTGACAAGCTTTATTCAGATCACTGTAATCCACGCAAACTCGCACCTCTCCTCCGGGTTTCGGCACGGGGACTATATTGGATAGCCATTTAGGGTATGTTGATACCATGATGACGCCGGCTTGAAATTGTTTCACAATTTCTTCTTTAACTTTTAACCTCCACTTAGGTTTTAATCGCCTGAGCTCCTGCCTAACTGGCTTGAATCCTCCTTTGATGGGAAGGCGATGAATAACAATGTCAGTGGATAAACCGACCATGTCTTCGTGAGACCATGCAAACACATCCTGGAATAGGGTCAATAGAGTAACCATGTCATTCCTTTGGTTTGGAGTGAGGTCCATACCAATCTAGACTTGTTTCGGGTTTTCTAAGGTTTCGAGGTTAAAAGAGGTTGTTTGATCAAGATTTGGCTTGGGTTTGTCTTTGTCTTGGACCCATTCTTTGATCTCCTGAGGTATCTCATAGTCCTCTTGTATTTCCATCAAGTCTGAGTCCAACTTTACATCAAAGTTACAGTCCTTGTGGAGAATAGGTACATCATCAGCAAGTTTAGGCACATCTAACTTTAGAGTCCTGAAATAAAATGCTTTCACTTAATATATGAAATTGTTAAATCATACAAAGTGTTAGCATGTAATGACAAAAATAACTGCTAATATTGTACAGAAAAAGTAAGCAGGTATTGCTATATATAAGGTAGAGATATTTTCTTCCCTGTTTACCTTCGTCGGCAAATGCAAGGAGTGCTGCTCCAATTGCCAAGGTTGAAGTCCTGGTGGACGGCTGTGATGAAGGGGCAGTTATCATCCTCCTTTTCCCGAATGATGACCATGATGACTGGACAATCATCGTCTGGGGTATCTCTGTTTGTATTGTCCATGTGGACTATGATGCATATTTTTGATAAGCGCCTAACAATGTCCTGCTTATGCCTCCAGTCCTTTTCCTTCGCCTCCGGATCCGGTATCAAGACTTCTTTTCCTTTGACCGGTATCAGATTAGGGAATAACATAGTCATCACACGCAGTAAAACCCTTTTCAAGTCTCAGATAGATCCAGCTCTCCTGTAGGCAATCGCCTTGAAGGTGAAGGAACCGGTGTATGCTCTTCTTTAAGAGGGATGATTTCAGGGATTTTTTTGGTTTTGTCCAACTGAGATTCAGGTACAGGAATTTCTTTGTCCGGTCCCAGAGTTCCTCCCTGTGTAGAGGATTCTGTATGTATGGGTATTCGTGGACCCTGAGTAGATTTGTGGAGTTCTTTAAGCAGAACAACCAACTCTGTAATTTGGTTGCTTAGTCCTTCGAGCTCCTAGCGAGAGACAGGAGTAAAACTATGCTGGCCAGATATAGCCATGCTTAGCTATAGGCTCGTTGCCTTTTTAGATTTCGAATGGGTTACTAGACCAATTATATCCCTACAAAAAGACTTATGTAGTTTAGTCTTAGTGAATGTAGCAATATTACGTAATGTGTCTGTTTAGGAGTATCGTCCTGCGAAACGGATGTTAGTTGACAAGATAGCATGTCAAGTTTTGATATAAAAGAAAGGCATGTACACATATTCCTTCATATTTTCCATTACATTGAGATTTACATGGAAATTAAATTACAAGTAATTGAAATGTGAAAGTATGAAGAGACTTTCCTTCGCATTTGGTTTATCAGAGGTTGACCTATTTTAGGCTACTCTCGCTGCTTTTTGGCATGAAGGTTCCCAAATCATCGCAATTTACTTGACGGGAAGTTAACCCGGCCTTTCAATTGGAGCGAATTTGGGTGGTGCCTTTCCTGAGCCTCGTTGGAATTAGTCTTCCTACGAGTCTAATAATCAAACACCGACAGGATAACCTCCTGGTGGAGGAACCACACAACATACATTCACATACAATGTGTCTCACCGTTTATGAAAATGATGACATGTGCGAAGCACTAATATCATAAGCAGATATAGTGTAAAGCATTAAGCGCAGTAAAATATATGCATTCATACACATTCATCATAAATGTAAATGCAACATCCACACACAAGCATATAACAATTTTAAAAAGAGTGTAATAGCGGCTTAAGCCCTCTTATCGAATCCCAGAGCAGAGTCGCCACCGTCGACGCCGGGATTTTTATGTGTCCTTTTCGTTTCTTGTTTTTGGTATTCTCATGTTAGGTGAGATTTGTTTGAAAAAACAAGTCAGGAAAAGGTCCGACATTTATATGTCAATGATTGACCGTAAGAGTCGCCAGTTGGTTTTTTATATGGTTGTACCAACACAACCGAGAAAAGGTTTGCACATTGACCCAGTGATGTGACACTGCTAAAAGGGTCTATGAAACCGAGATTCATTTAGGGTCCGAGGGCATGATTATGCGGAGGGAAGGTATTAGGCACCCCCCGACATCTGTGTTACCACGGTGACCACCACTTTTCAAGAAATTGTTATATGAATGTGTGTGTGTGTGGGTCAATGTGCTATTTATATTGAAGTAGTTCGAGGCCTCGTTCGCACTTATATACACAGAGTTTGAATTTGTGTAAAAATCAGTTTTAAACAAGATATGGCAGTGATGTTTTGTAAAAAAGGTTTTGCAAACCCTTATGCTCAATAGTAATTGAGACCTTTTACACTTCCATTTTTTTTATTAAGTGTTCGGCTTCATTGCTTTTAATTTTTTGAGATGCGAAGCATTTTTGAGAAAAATAATGTACAAAGCAGTGTCGAACTCCTCGTGGGCATGAAAACCATATGAGGAAATCCAAACACCGTGAATAAATTTACAAGCTGATTACAACTGAAAATGTTCATCACGGGAACCGAATCTAGATCTAGTAACCTAAATTTGTGATCACATGATTCCTAGGCTCACATGATGCCGCAATTGATATGAAAGTAGTAAGCAGTTATATATATAAAAGCTGTAAATATATATATATATATATATACAGACATGATCAGCCACCACGAAGCACCTCCATGGGGGATTAGAAATGTAAATATATAAAAGCGATAAATATATATAGAGAGAGGCATGACCAACCACCATGAAGCACCTCCATGGGGGATCAGAAATATAAATAAAGCTGTAAAAACAATCAACCGCCACGAAGTAAACTCCAGGAGGAACGAAAAGTAAAGAAAGTAGTAAAAACGATCAACCGCCATGAAGTAAACTCTAGGCAAGACGAAATGTAAATATATATATATAAAAGCGTTAAACGCACCGGATGTAAAATCCAGGCTCATCGAACAAAGTTCGACAACAGTTGATATATATATATATATATATATATATATATATATATATATATTAAAGCAAGAAATGCTCTTGATGTAAAATCTGTGCTCATCGAACATAGTTCGACACACGCTCATATATATAAGTATATATATATATATATAAGAAAGAAAATAAACACTCCAGACGTAAGTTCAGGCTCAATCGAGGCATAACTCGATAATGTTAGTCCATATATATATATATATATATATATATATATATATATATATATATATATAAAATCGAATGAAACCACTTGACCGAGGTCCGCATACACAATTAAACACACGACTCTCAACGTGAAGAATGGTGTGTCCAAAGATGAAGAGAAATGCTTTAAAGAGTGTAAGAAGGCTTACAGTGGACTGCCAAAGAAGACTTCAATAACTTTAAATGGATGAACACTAGGCTCCCGCCGATAAAAATATGACAGAATATAAGCTCAAAAGTGTTTGAAATAAGAAAACACTTAGTTTATAGTGTGCACAAAGTAAATTAGATAGGGTTTCCTCGCTATTTCTCTTGCAAATAAAGCCACCCCAAGCCCTCTATATATAGAGCAGGGTGTCACAAGTCTGCTTACGGCTTCCAGGGATGCCCAGGGAAATGTGGGTCCCGCCGTGTCGAAGTAAGTACACTCGGACAACGCATTGTTCGCTCAGACCTTCATAACTTTTAATCCGAAAGTCCGATGGAAGCGTGCCATACCATTCCGGAAAGCTCTTTCCGAGAGCTAAACAATGACATAGGATTTGTGTAAGACCCCAACTTTTATGAATAAAGATTAATTTTTCTCAAAATATATTTTTGAATATTATGGTGTGGATTTGATATAATGTTATAGTTGTGGGTATTATTTACAAATTTTGCAAAGTAAGCAAGTGGTTATATAATATTCGATTGGTCGAGGAATATTTTTTTTAACAGGGAATATTCGTACGATGGCACGATTATTGGTGGACCCCAAAATGGAAGTATTGTTCTAGTTAGAAAATGACATAATTATCTTTTTATAAAAATAACGACGAAAGTTTTACTGTTAAACTGTTGAACTACCCGGTGGTAAAAGTACAGTAATACGCGTGGTTACATAGTAGCACATGGTATTGATTATTGATGCTTACGTGAGAAGTCACCGCTTATACTCAATTATCACTACAAGAATTCATTGCAGATAATATCTTTCATATTATGATTCAATTATTATCACAAGATCATCTCGCATAATATTTTATATTATTAAATCAATAATTGAGACGACAAAGTTATTCATATTATTATTTGCAATATTGACAATGTCTAGAAAGTTCTGTCAAGGAGAGGTTTGGTCACCTAATTGCGCGCCAATAGAGAGAAATCCTTATCGAAAAGCCCCATCTTTTCTGGGAATGATTTGGTTGTTAAATATTGTGAGTTATAATATTAATTATGAATAAGTTCGTGTTGATTAAAGATGAAATTGATATTTCCATTATGATTATTAGTGTTAGTGGAAATCGACATCTATTTCAATAATAATGGATGTCTTGAGGTTATATTGACCAATCGGGTAATTAATCGGATAAATGAACAATTAATTGCTATTAATTCACATGCTTATAACTATTTATTCACATGTGTGTACTATTGATTCAAATGCATGTACTATTAGGGGAGGTGGTGCAAGATTGATAATACTTGCATGACTAAATTAAAAATGGACGTATAGATGAAGGTATTATACTGTAATTATTTTTTCACATGATTGTACTATTGATTCACAAGATGTACTATTAGGGGAGGTGGTGCAAGTTTGATAATACTTGCAGGACTAAATTAAAAATGAAGGAAAAGATGAAGGTAGTATACTGTAATATTTCGAGCCCCAAAATGTGCAATTATTGAAACTATGTTTTCCTATAAATAGAAGCTCATTCTTCTTTCATTCTCACCAATTCACTAAGACTCACAAGAACAATTATAGAAAGAGAAGCTATAGAGAGAGAAGCTTTAGAGAAAAAGTAAAAGAGAAGTATGCTACCTCACTATTCCAGTATCCAGTCTTCTTCTGAGGTAAGGGGTATTATTTATTTCATATTCAAAAGAGATATTATTTTTCGTATTCGTATGGATATTATCTTCGTTCAATATTCGTATGAAATAATATTTTCTTCTATACTTTGTAGTATTTAAGTAATATTATTTCGTTTCGTATTCCTACTTCTACACTCATTTTATTGAAGTATGGCTTCTATACTCTGTGAAATTAGTAGAATATCCTTGAAATTTGCGCTTCATCTAGTATCGTTTCACAAGGATATTTTTTACACATTCTTGTTAAATTTTAAGTTTTTCATGTCGGAGTACTGTCCATGATTAGTATTCACTTTTAGGATACTATTCACAAAATACTATTCACGGGGTACTATTCACAAAGTACTATTCACGGGGTACTATTCCCGAAGTACTATTCACTCGGGTACTATTCACCCGGGGGATTATTCATGATAAAAATTGATTTCTTTGTTGTCAAAATCATTTTTGATACAATATTATTCTTGAATTTTACTCCACAAAGCAGTATCATGTTGACAATTTGGACAATATTAAATTATGGATAAATTAAATTATAAATATTTAAATATTTATCCTTTGCTTACTTTTAATTGAATTCTTATATCATTGTCATCATCCTCATGCTTATATTATGATAAAAGTCATATGTGGCTTACGATGCATAGATGTACTATCGATTTGTATGATTATGATCGTGGATCATTCTAAGATAATCCTCAATTCGTAATGTTACAAATGATGTGGTAAAAGTCCTCATTAGCTGTGTAGTGCATTGATGGACGAGCTTATTGGTATGATTATAACTAGGATTATTCTAAGATAATCATGCCACCATCGATGATTACATGAATATCTTTGGTCGTAAAGTGTGGATGATTCGATGATGTGGTTTATTTATTGTCGAGTCTCAAATGATAAAATTTATGATAAACTTTTTAAATCATAGAAGATAGTAGATATCATGCTCTACTTGACTCTTCTAATGGATTGCTTGTTTCACTGCAGTTAAACTTGATGTTTATTATATTTTATCAGTTTAACACTGTTAAAGGCTAACGATAATTTATTATGTATTATCTTAGTCATAATATTTCTTACTGGGCTAGTTGAGCTCACCCTTTGTTTTCATTGTTCTTTTCGGGAAATGAGAATATAGCTGGGACTAGTCGAGGAACGGAGTGACGGTCCAAATGTTTGCATTAGTAGTCCTCACTATTCAGTGAAATAGTGTGATAATAAATATATTGAGGACTCCATTTGAGTTTCAATACTGTCTAGAAGACAATATTCATATTAAAACTCTCAGCTTATGTTTTGTCGTATTTTATAAGACAGTTATGTAATTAAGTTGTATTTGAATTTTATACCATGTATTTGGCGACTCAGAATGGGTGATGTATACCTATTTTGGGGGCGTCACAGTTGGTATCAGAGCTTAGGGATATGATCCCTGGCTGAGATGTGAGACACGAACTAGGAGGGGAAAGACGGGGAATTCCTTCGCTAGTATGACCTACCTAAGTTTATTTGGTATTTAATTGATCGGTTAGAGTATAGGGATAATATATGACATGTCAATTAACCCTTGTTTTGTGGCAGTATTTGATAATGGCATCCGAAAATGTTGAGATATGCAATGAAGCACATGAGACCGTTGAGTCACCAATGATCAATACCCAGGATAATGTGCATCAGGATGGCAATAATCCTCAGGAAAACCACAACGCTGACCAAATGATGAACGATGGGATGTTCAGAGGCTTTATGAAATTCATGCAACATCAGGCGAGAATGACTCCTGTTCAAAATGCAGGTGGAAACACTGGAAACTCTCGAACGGTCACCGCTAAACAGTTCAAGGAGCTGGGACCACCGGAGTTTATTGGAGAGCCAAAATCACTCAAGGCGAAGGCGTGGATAAAACAGATCACCAAGATATTTGATGTCTTGGGATGCTCTGAGGAGTAAAAAGTTTCCCTTTGCCACCTTTATGTTGCGAGGAGAGGCATCTTACTGGTGGGAATCGGTAAAGCGTACTCAACCTGCCGCACTGAAGAGGTCTTGGGAGAAGTTCCAAGAACTATTCAACGACAAGTACTTTCCCAAAAGTATTCGTCACATGAAGAAGGTAGAGTTCATCAAGCTGGAGTAGAACAATATGACTGTGTCACAGTACGAAACTAAGTTTGTCGAGTTTTTCTGGTTTGCGTCTCACTTGGTTGATAATGAGGAGAGACTGACGCGAATGTTTGTAAGAGGTTTGAAACCTGAGATACGTCAATACTTAATTTCTCACAAACTGTGTGTGTATTCAGATGTTGTAAATAGGGCTCAGTTATTGGAGCGCGATAACGAGTCAACCCAATAAAGAGAGAGCAGCCGATAAAATGATAATACCTGTGAGTGCCCCGAATCCGAGGTCTCGAATCACCGCGGATCTGGTTCGATCATTCTAACACTATTACTATTTTTGCGGAAGATATAAACATAAATTGTTTATACAGTACATTACACACTATTCCCCAAGGTCGAGTAACCATTAGCTTAATCACATTCATAACTTATATAACACATAAATTTATTATTATACAACATTATTACAAATCTAATCGCGCACATTAACTTTAAGCTGTAACTATCTTTAACCTTTCCTTGTATTCGATGCATTTGTCTTAATCTGCAATGTTTATCATGATATACCAAGGGTGAGCATAAGGATTGCTCAGCAAGTTTAAGTTTAATACTATAACGATATATCATGATTGAAAGAGTCTGAATAATAAGCTGGCTATAATTCAACAATATAATTGTGAACTAGTAGGAACAAATTTATGACTGAACAAGTATTATACATGAACAAATATATTTGGACCAAACGGTAATGAAGGTGATCAGCCTTTCATACCTAAATTATACATGCAATATGTACAGAGTACAATTCTACATGGCAATCAGCAATGATTAACCATAAGCATATCCAAATGAAACAACACTTAGTAGAGTTAAGTAAAAACAAACTTACCTGAACCGTTGATTACCGCTATGCAATTTATATCGCTTTATCCGAAGACTTAATATTAGTAATATAGATCTCCATTATTAGAATAATATCATCACAATATATATTATTATAATATATATATATATATATATATATATATACATAGAATAACCTAAACACATAACACATAACACATAACATATAACACATAACCCTATCACCACAACACAAATAGACTCTAGATCAAGTCAAACTATTATATGAAAGTTGAACTCGACACAAATCGACATCCCGACGGTCTAGTCAGACATTTATCGAGTCTAAGTTCAATTAAACTCTGCCTAACACTTAACAATTATCAAAGATAATTTTAATATTAGTCAAAATAATTTTCATAAGCTCATAATAATTTTTAAATAATTATTACTATTTATCTTGATTTTTCAATCATTAATATCGTATTTTTATAAATTAAATACTACATAATTCTTTTATCATTAATATTTATTTATTATCAAATATTAATGAAATACTTATCATAATATTATAATATATTTATAATATCACAAAGTATTTTTAATACTTTAAAATCACATTTATATGATTTTTAAACTATTAAATTCATTATCCGATAATTGCTATTAATATTAAAATATTACTATTTTCATGACAAAATATCGGTTATATTTTATAACTTAAAATATTTTTATAACACTTAAATCGCTTTTTATATGATTTTTAAATCATTAATTCTATTTTTCTATAATTATTTAATATATTTATTAAATAAACTAATTATCATTAATATTGATTAATTAATGAAATTCATCACAAAATATTAAAAGTCTTTGAAAATATCTTTAAATATTTTCTTATATCAAAATATTATTTTCATGATTTTTCATGTATTAAAATCATTTTAAATAATTTATTTAATATTATAATTAAATAAATTAAATACCATTTATATTCCAAAAATATTAAATATTTATGAAATATACTCTAAATAATTAAAAACTATTTTTCAGACTTTAAAATAATTTTTTGAAATTTATTATGTATTTTTAATATTTAAAAACTATTTATTTCTATTTATTTAATTAAAATAATTATTTTTCGAAATTAACTGTCGCTATAGAGCCTTTTGGCGACGAATCCGTCGTTAATAGTGTTCTTGGGCTATTCTTCAGTAAACCCAGAAACTCATGTTAGACTTCGAGGGGCTTGGTTTGACTAGTGCTAGATCGATGATCACAAGGTTTCTAGACTAGTTTTAAGTTTTATAATTATAGTATGAGTGTAACACTACATGTGACGCCCCCAAAATAGGTATACATCACCTATTCTGAGTCACCAAATACATGGTATGTAATACAAATACAACCTTAAACATTAATGACATGAAATGTGAGTTTTAATACAAATATTATCTTCAGATAGTATTCAAACTCAAAAAATACGACAAAATATAAACCGAGAGTTAAATCAAGAATGTTGCCTTTCTAGACAATATCCACTCTCAATGGAGTCCTCATAGACGAAGATACAAACTCAAATTCAAATCCTCATTACATTTATTATCACACTATTTAATGTAATAGTGAGGACTACTAATACTATCATCCGGATCATCACTACGCTTTCCGACTCGTCCCAAACTATATTCTCATTTTCTCAAGAGAACAAAGTTGAAAGAAAGGGTGAGCTCAACTAGCCCAAAGAAGAAATATTATGACTAAGATAATGCGAATAAATTATCGTTAGCCTTCAATGTTGTTAAATTGATACAATATAACAAACATCAAGTTTAACTACAATGAACCAAAGAATCCATTAGAAGAGTCAAGTAGAGAATAAAATCTATTATCTTCTATGATTTAAAAGGTTTTTCATCACTTTTATCGTTGAGACTCAGCTCAATAAATAATCCACATCATCAAATCATCTCTGCACTACAGGCCAAGGATATTCTTTAGTATCACGACCATGAATTATATATGCACTACGTGTAAGACCCCAACTTATTATGAATAAAATTGAATTTCCTCTATTATTATTGTGAATAATAAGGTTTTAAATTGATATAATGTTTTGGTTATGGGTGAAATGTGCAAATTTTGTAAAATAAACAAGTGGTTATAAAATAATCATTGTTGTCGGAGAATATTCGTTTGGTCGTGGAATATTCTTGTTGTGGGAATATTCGCATAACCAAGACACCATCATTTGTGGGCCCCATAATGTAATAACTCGCTCGGATGAAGAAAACGACATGTTTGAGTTTTTATAAATAACGGCATAGTTGTTATTACTGCTAACACCGCTTGGAATACCGTGTGGTTAAAATAAGAATACGTGTGGTCGCATTAAAGAGAATACCTGCTTTTGCACGATAATTTTGAATTATTAATTCTTGCGTAAGAAGGCACTACTCAATAATTGTTACAGTAATTACTGTTCAATATTTTATTTTATTAATTCAATAATTGTTGCGTTGATATTTTATATTTTTGTTGTTTCAATAATTATCACTGCACAGTATTTCCCATTATCAGATCAATAATTCATATTATTTGAATAATATTATTAGATAGCATTATTGGCAATGTCTAGAAAGTTCTGTCAAGTAGAAGTTTGGTCACCTAATTGCGCGCCAGTAAAGAGAAATTCTTATTGGAAAGTCTCCTCTTTCCTGGGAACGACCTGGTTGTCATAATTGTGATTCTGTAATATTATTTGTGAATAATCAATTATTAATTTATATGATAAGGAAATATATATTTTTTGTGGATATAAATGATGGATATATTTATTTTTATGTGGATAAAAATGAAGAAAATTAATGTTGAGGTATTTTATCAGTATTTTGTCAGTGTGGAAGTATTAAAAATCATCCGTTTGTGGATTTCGGATATTTTATGTTTGGAATTTGGAAAAACTCAAAGCTACAAAGTTGTAGAGAATTTGATTTCGTGTGGAATAGACATAAAATTCGTATTTTTCTGATAAACGAGCCATTTTCTAAGAATTACTGAAGTTTTAAAAAATAAAATAATTTTTATTAAATTATGGGTGGGACCCACTTTTGTTTTAACATGTGGGCTGCTAGGATTTTTTTTAGAATTGAGGTGTTGGTCTTAGTTGGTGAGTATGCATAGAATTGATATAAGAAATAATATTATTTTATTATTTTAGTCTCATTTGGTGTTCTAGCATTTTCCTATAAATAGGCGCTTTGGTTAGAATTGAAAATCACACCAGAAATAAGTTTTCTTTCTCTCTAGATTATCGAGCGTATTTTTGTGAGTATTTTGATACTTTGAGAGTTGCTATTCAGTAGAAGTTTCTGTCAGCACTATATCCGAAATTCAGTCAGAAGTACGGTTATTTTGAGGTAAGGGATGTTATTTTCTTCATAAATGATATTATTTCTTTCGATATCATTATACCAAAATATTGGTTTGAACTTTTTATCAAATTTGGATCTTTTGTGTCTGGGTTACTTATTCACGATACTAAGACTATTCATTTATCACTAAGACTATTCATTTGAAAATGAAAATTTCTTCTTTTATCCAAGATGTCTATTATGGTTACTATCTTTGATCAGATCCATGTTTTGATCTTTATTTTGAATTCTGCATACAAAATTGGTTATTATGGGGAATTATTAATCTTGGATAAACTATTATACTTAATATTAGTCTTTTCCGTCTCCAATTGGATTCGTTTTCTTTAAAATATTTTTCATCATCCTCACCCTAAATGATGATATTACTAAATATCTTCGCCCCAGAAGTGCAAAAGATGAACAGTGTTAAGATGAACATGACTAATCGGGTGATATAAATGAATATCTTTGGCCCAGTAGTGCAAAAGATGAATATTTGATTAAAGATGTATATTGATTGTTGTTAAGGTGGATAAAATATTGATGATGGATTTTTAAATCTTAGAAGATAGTAGAACTCATTCTCTACTGACTCTTCTAATGGATTGTTGTTTCACCGCAGCTTGTTGATCTAAAACTTGTTGTGCTATTATATTTTATCAAATTTTTCCCCGTTGAAGACTAATGATAATTTGTTGTATATTATCTTAGTCATAATATACTTTATCGGGCTAGTTGAGCTCACCCTTTTCCTTTTGTTCCATTTTTCTTCTCGTGAGGTGAGAACATAGCAGGATCTAATAAAAGGTATGGAGTGATAGTTCTAGAAAGATGTTTTAGCTTATCCTCACTATTTTGTAAAATAGTGTTTGAATAATTGTAATGAGGACTTATTTGAGTGTGGATATTGTTTAGAAGACAATATTTGTATTTAAACTCATAAGTATGTGTTGTCGTGATTTTACACAACAATCAGATTATTGAAGTTGTAGTTTGCTTTTCTCGTACCATGTATTTTGGCGACTCGGAATGGGTGTCAGTATACCTATTTTGGGGGAGCTGTGATTGGTATCATAGCTTAGGATATGGTCTCCGGTCGTGATCGGGGAATAGAACTAGAGGGAGAGATGAGTAAATCCTTCGCTAGTGTGTCCTATCTAAGCATATTTGTTGGTCAGTCATAATATAGGGATATTATGTGATATGTTAATTTTCTTAATTAACCCTTGTTTTATGGCAGTATTTAAGAATGGCTGCTGAGAACGTTAACAATGGAGTGTATGAGACTGTGGAACAACCTTTAGTTACAAACCAGGAGAACGTGCAACAGGAAGGCAATATTCCTCTTGTAAACAACACTACCGAGCAAACGATGAATGATGGAATGTTTAGGAGCTTTTTGTAGTTCAAGCAAAATCAGACAAGAGAGACTCGTGTACAAAATACGGGTGGAAGTGATACTAATAAAGGTATTCGTCACGCCCAAGCGATTCAAGGAGTTGGGACCACCGTAATTTATTGAAAGTTCGGATTCGATCAAGGCGGAAACATGGGTCAAGAAAATTACAAAGATATTCGATGTCTTGGGATGTACGGAGGAACAGAAGGTTCCATTCGCCACCTTTATGTTCCGTAGTGAGGCAAACTACTAGTGGGAGTCTGTGAAGCGTACCCAGCCTGCCGCACTCAACATTTCTTGGGAAATATTTCAGAAACTGTTCAATGACAAGTAATTTCCTGAAAGTATTCGTCATATGAAAGAGGTAGAGTTTATCAGACTGGAAAAAAATCAATATGATGGTGTCCCAGTACGAGGCAAAGTTTGCTGAGCTATCGAGGTTTGCACCTCATTTGGTAGAGAATGAGGAACGAATGACAAAGATGTTTTTGAGAGGTTTAAAACCCGAGATTCGTCAATACCTTATCTCTCATAAATTTTCTCAGTATTCAGATGTTGTAAATAGGGCTCAATTATTAGAGCGAGATAATGAGTATGTGCAACCGAGGGACCACAACTGTGGTCATACCGGTATGCAACTATCTAGAGCAATGAAAACCAAAGACTAGGAGGAAAGCATTTGGACAAAAGGTAGAACCACTTTGGTGGTAATCGTGGTCGTGATAATAGAAGGAGCGAGTGGAGGTGATTTCAAAAAAGAGAAGGTACAACAATGATAACGTGAAGGCGCCAAAGACAAACATCAATCTGCTTTAGGGGAGAAGAACGAGCACCCATCGTTTTGTTACAAATGCAGTGAAAGGGGGGGACATCATCACCAAACTGCCCACAACAATCCAAGGTATGTTATAACTGTGGAAAGGAGGGCCATATAGCTCGAGACTATTCTGTAGCAAAACCAAGTTCAGCAGGGATGGTAACTCCAAAGGCTATCCCGGATAAGTCGAAATCAGCGGTTCCTGGAAGAGCATTTGTCGTGACTGGCCAAAACGCGAGAAACCCGAACGAGGTGATCACGGGTAAGCTAATCTTGAATTCTTGCGAAGTTTATACCTTACTAGATACTGGTTCTACCCATTCATTTATCTCTCCTGCTTGTGATCAACGTTTAAACTTGACTCCGGAGAAATTAGACTTTGATTTATCAGTGGAAACTCCGTTGGGTGAAACCTTCGTTACATCTACAGTTTATAAATCTTGCTTGATCCAAGTTGGCACTATCACATTACCTGTTGATCTTATCTCTTTAAAGATGCATGTTTTTGATGTGATTTTAGGAATTGATTGGTTAACCACTCATCAACCTAAAATTGATTATTTTCGTAAGGTTGTTAGTTTTCATATTCCTAACCAACCTGCAAACTACTAAACCACTAAAATCAGTCACTGTCATATCAAGCCACAAAGCTATTCGTTTATTGAAAGACGGATGTCAAGCTTTCTTAGCCCATGTTATGGATTTGAACAGAGACAAGTCAGATTTGAATAATATTTCTGTGGTTAGAGAATTTCCTGATGTATTTTCTGAAGAGCTTCCCGGTCTACCCCCAGAACGTATTGTTGAATTCTTTATTGACCTTAAACCGGGTACAAATCCCATTTCTAAAACCCCATATCGAATGGCTCCTATTTAACTTCAGGAGTTAAAAGTCCAACTACAGGAGTTATTAGACATCGGTTTCATTCATCCTAGTACATCTCCTTGGGGTGCTCCTATTTTATTCGTAAAGAAGAAAGACAAAAGTATGCGACTTTGTATTGACTACCAAAAATTAAACCATGTCACCATCAAGAATAGGTATCTATTACCTCGCATTGATGACCTATTCGACCAGTTGCATGGAGCACAATTCTTTTCAAAGATCGACCTTCGTTCTGGATATCATCAGCTGAAGATTAAAACTGAGGATATTCCAAAGATCGCCTTCGTAACTCCCAGACGGGCATTATGAATTCTTAGTCATGTCTTTTGGATTGACTAATGCTCCAGCTGCTTTCATGGATATGATGAACCGTGTATTCAAGGAATATTTGGATCAGTTTGTTGTTGTCTTTATTGATGACATCCTCATATATTCCAAAAGTCGTGAAGATCATGAGCACCATTTGAAGCTGATACTTGAAAGGCTTCGTGAAAACAAGCTATATGCCAAGCTGAAGAAATGCGAGTTCTGGCTTGAGGAAGTACCATTCCTTGGGCACGTGGTGTCAAAACATGGAGTATCTGTTGACCCGGCGAAGATTGAAGCAATACAAAGTTGGGAGCAACCGAAGTCGGTGATCGAAGTACGCAGCTTTCTGGGCTTAGCTGGTTATTATCAAAGATTCGTGGAAGGATTTTCTCGAATCGCTACTCAGTTAACTCAGCTAACTTGGAAAGATACAAAATTTGTATGGAGCGAGGAATGCGAGAAGAGTTTCCAAGAGCTCAAGAGGAGACAAATTTCGGCACTTGTTCTGCCAATACCATCTGGTTCGGATGGATTTGTTATATACAGCGATGCTTCAGGCAAAGGGTTAGGATGTGTTCTCATGTAACATGGGAAAGTCATAGCATATGCCTCGCGACAACTCAAAGAATATGAGAGGAATTATCTTACTCATAATTTGGAGTTGGCAGTAGTCATTTTCGCGTTGAAGATCTGGAGACACTACCTGTATGGGGAGAAAGTGGAGATCTATACAGATCATAAAAGCCTCAAATATTTTTTCACCCAAAGGAACTCAACATGCGGCAGCGATGTTGGCTTGAGCTGTTGAAAGATTACGATCATACCATCCAATACAATCCTGGAAAAGCAAATGTGGTAGCTGACAAATTGAGTAGAAGATCATATGTGAGTACAAGTGCAATGTTGTTAACACAAAGGTCCATTTTGTATGACTTACAAAGGATGGAGATAGAGATGAAGGCTCCAAATACCCACGTGATGATATCAAACATACGAGTAGAACCGACTTTAATCGATAAAGTTAAAGCTACTCAAGCTACGGACATGGAGCTGATGCGTATGAAGAAGAAAGTGCAAGAAGGAGCTATTCCAGAAGTGAGAATCGATGAAGAAGGAATACTTAGATTCAACTCCAGACTTTGTGTTCTTAACGACTCTGATTTGAAGCATAGAATCATGATGGAGGCACACAACACACCGTTTGCAATCCATCCTGGGAGTACCAAAATGTATCAGGATATTCGACATACATTTTGGCGGAATAATATGAAGAGAGAGATCACGGAGTTTATCTCGAGGTGTTTAACCTGTCAACGTGTAAAGGCGGAGCATCAAGTGCCAAAAGGTCCATTGCAACCACTTGAGATTCTGGAATGGAAGTGGGAACACATTACCATGGATTTCGTTACAGGTCTTTCCAAAGTTTCTCAAGGCATAGATGCGATTTGGGTTATTATTGATAGATTAACCAAGTCTGCTCATTTCTTGCCAATATGTGAGACTTATTCATTTGAACATCTTGCTCGTATATACGTGAATGAGATTGTGAGATTGCATGGCATGCCAGTATCCATAGTTTCGGATCGTGACCCAAGATTCACTTCACGATTTTGGGTTAGCTTCAGTAAAGCTACGGGCACGGATTTATTTATCTGATTCAAAGATACCATCCTCAAACCAGACAGACAATCGTGAGGACTATTCAAACTCTTCAAGATTTATTAAGACTACGGTCCTAGATTTAAAAGGTAGTTGGGATAAGTACTCTACCATGGTGGAATTCTCCCACAACAACAGCTTATCAAGCTAATATAAAATGGCTCCATTCGAAGCGTTGTATGGACGAAAGTGTCGTTCTCCATTATGCTGGGACGAGGTGGGAGAAGCAACGTTGTTGGGACCAGAATTAGTACGCATTACTACAGAAAAGATCCAAACGATTCGACAACGTATACAAATGGCACAGGATCGACAAAAGAGTTATACGGATCTTAATAGAAAGGACGTGGAATTTAATATCGGAGATCATGTACTGTTACGTATTGCTCCATGGAAGGGAGTTACAAGATTTGGGAAGAGAGGAAAGCTAAATCCACAATTTGTTGGTCCATTTGAGATTCTTGACCGAATAGGAAATGTGGCATATAGACTCGCATTACCTCCAAGTATGTCTCGTGTTCATAATGTTTTTCATATATCTATGCTTCGTAAATATGTGAAAGACCCGAACCATATTATTTCTATAGAACCAGATGAGATAGCCGAAGATTTAACGTACGAAGAAGTACCTATTAAGATCTTGGATAGGAAAGAGCATGTCCTACACACGAAGGTTATACCACAAGTTAAGGTTTTATAGAGAAACCATGCTATTGAAGAAATGACCTGGGAGTTGGAATCAGAAATGAAAGCAAGGTATCCTCACCTTTTCGAAACACCAAGTACGTAAGTCAATTTTGAGGATGAAATTTCATAAGGAGGAGAGGTTGTAAGTGTAAGACCCCAACTTAATATTAATGAAATTTAATTTTCTCTATTTATTATTTTGAAATAGTAAGGGTTGATTTGATTAATGTGGATAGTTAGGGATAAAAAACGCAAATATTTCAAAATAAGCAAGTGGTTATAAAATATTCATTGTTTATTTGGGAATATTCGTTTGGTCGTGGAATATTCAGATCGTCAAGGAATATTCGCATTTACTACAAGATAAACCCACGTGTGGGCCCCATAACTGAAAAGCGATTGGATGAAGAAAATGATAAATATAAGTTGTTTAAAAATAACAACGTAGTTTGTTACCAATTAATACGTTAAAATACTCGGTGGTTAAAACACAAGAAGACACTCAGATTGCACCAATTATTGATTCTTACGTAAGAAGGCACTACTCAATAATGGTTACGTGAATTATCGCTCAAAGATTTTATTAATTTAATAATTGCGTTGATATTTTATATTGTTGTTGTTTCAATAATTGTCATTACACAAGATTTTTTATTATCGCTAATAATTCATATTATCTCTAATAATATTATTAGATAACATTATTGGCAATGTCTAGAAAGTTTCATCTCAAGGAGAGGTTTGGTCACCTAATCTTGCGCCAAGAAGGAGAAATTCTTATTGAAAGCCCCTCTTCCTGGAACCGCTCCGGGTCACAATATTTGTGATTTCAGTAATATTATTTGTGAACAATTAATTATTGATTCATATGATGAGAAAAATATTGATTTTATGTGGATATAGATGGAGAAAATTTTTAATGTGACAATTGTTGAAAATTGAAATTTTATCTTTTTCGATAAAATAATTCATTTAAATATATTATTATATTTTAATAATATAATAATGGTGATATTTTTACAACGAATGTGGGATATATGAGTATATGAGGAGAGAAGAGTATTTTTGTTGCAATAAATGTTTAAAACATGTTAAACATGCTCTATGGACCCCATTTATCGACCGAAATTTGATTATACACGTAAAATCGCCTGCTTGTGGATTTTTGGCCAATTTTTGTTTAGAATTTGGAAAAAATTTCTTCTGCAAAGTTGTAGAGAATTGAATTTCCTATATCAAGTCGAGAGTTTTGAATTTTCTGACGAAAGGGCTATTTATTGTGAATTATTGAATTTCTGAAACTCCGAAATAATTGATTTTTGGAAGTTTAAATTATTTTACATTAGAAAAACGTTTTTTCTTACTTTTTCTAGAATGTGGCATGTGCTTATTGAGCTAAAATCAGATTTCAAGAGTGGAGTAGGAATTTTGATATATATAATAATATTAAATTAAATTTTCGCTTTGGTGTTCTAAGCAATTTCTATAAATAGTGTGCTTAGGTTAGAATTGAAAATTACAATTTAAATCAAGTTTTTTTCTCTATATTATCGAGTTTATTCTTGTGAGTATTTTGAGTATACTTTGAGTATTGCTATACTATTGCAAGTTCAAGTCATAGCCTATATCCTGTTTCAACTGTAAGTAATCGCCTTTGTGAGGTAAGGGATATTATTTTATTTTTTCATAATGACATTATTTCTTCAATATCATTATGTTGAAATATTGATCCAAGTTTTTAACAAATTTGGAACTTTTGGTGTGTCTGAGTTAATATTCACGATATCAAGACTATTCACGATACAAGATTATTCATTTAATACAAGACTATTCATCTAAAAATAAAAAAAAAAATTTCGTCAAAATATCTATTCTCGGATACTAGCTTTGATTGTATCCATGTTTTGATCATTCTTGAATTTTACACCACTATAATTATTTTTGAGGTATTTTTGGACATGGATAAAACAAAGTACTAATCCTTAATCCTTAATCCTCGTCATTTTGTTTCAATGGATTCGCTTTTAAAATTATATTTTCATCATCCTCGCCTTAAATGATGATATTATTGAATATCTTTGGCCAGAAGTAAGGCAAAGATGAATGATTTCGAAGAATATCTTTGTCCGTAGTAAAAGATGAACAGTGTTTAGATGATGAACATGACTAATCGATGAATATCTTCGGCTCGTAGTGTAAAAGATGAATATTTGATTCCGTATATATATTGATTGATGTTACAGGATAAAAGATAGACGATGAACTTTTAAATTCATACATAAGATAGTAGTTTGCATTCTCTACTTAACTCTTCTAATGAATTATTATTTCCCATGTAATATTGATTTAAAATTTGTTGTCTATTGTATTCTATTAAATTTTTTCCTCGTTGAAGACTAACGATAATTTGTTGTATATTATCTTAGTCATAATATTCTTTATCGGGCTAGTTGAGCTCACCCTTTTCCTTTTTGTTCCATTTTCTTAACAGAGGCGAGAATATAAGCGAAAGTATTTAGCTCTGGGTATGGAATGAAGGTTCTAGAGAGAGTTGTTTAGTAGTCCTCACCATTTTGTAAAATAATGTATCAATAAATGTGATGAGGATTTATTTGAGTATAGATATTGTCTAGAAGATAATATTTGTATTCAAACTCACGCTTTTACTTGTTGTAATAATAAAGTTGTAGTTGTTTCGCACTCATGTATTGACAACTCGTAATGGGTGATGTATACCTATTTTGGGGGCATCACGGGTTGGTATCGAGCTTAGGATATGATCTCCATGAGATCTAGAATAGAACTCAGAGGAGGAGAGACGAGTAAATCCTTTCGCTAGTGTGTCCTACCTAAGCTTATTTGTTAGTTGGTCAAGATATAGGATATTATGTGATATATTGATTTCCTTAATTAACCCTTGTTTTATGACAAAGATTTGAGAATGTCGATCGAGAATATTAACAATGGAAATGAGACCGTGGAGACGCCTTTGACTCACCAACGAGGAGAAACGTAACAGTCGGGCAATGTTCCTCCGTGAACAACACCACTAAGCGAGATGATGAACGAGGGGATTTTGAAGCTTTTTGCAGCTCATGCAAAATCGACGAGGAGATTCCTGTTCAAAATATAGGAGGAAATGATAGCAATTCACGGGTTGTCACAAATGCAAGCGCTTCAAAGAGTTAGGACCACCGAATTTAAGGGAAAGCCGATCCGATCATGGCGGAAACACGGGTCAAGCAAATTACCAAGATATTCGATGTCTTGGGATGCACCTGAGGAACAGAAGGTTCCATTCGCCACCTTTATGTTCCGTGGCAAGCGTATCATCGGTGGGAGTCTGTGAAGCGCACCCATCCAAACCGCACTCAAAGATGTCTCTTGGGAGACGTTTCAGAACTATTTAATGACAAATACTTTCCCGAAAGTGTTTGTCATATGAAGGAAGTGGAGTTCATCGATTGGAACAAAACAACATGATTTTGTGTCTTAAGACGAGACAAAGTTTGCAGAGTTATCTGTGTTTGCACCTCATTTGGTGGAGAATGAGGAACGATGACGCGGATGTTTCGAGAGGTTTGAAACCCCAGATAACGACAATATCTCATTTCATAAATTTTTCTCTATTCAGATGTTGTTAATAGGCTCAATTGTTAGAGAGCGAGATAACAAGTATGTTCAACCGAGGGACCATAACCAGGATCGCATCGTAGATAAAAGCCAATGTAATAATGATAACCAAATGGAGAAAGAAAAACAGACGGACAAAATGGTAACCACTCGGTGGTAATCATGGCCATGAAAATAGAAGAAGCGAGTCGGGAGGAGATTTTAAAAGAGGAGATTTAACAACGACTATGTGAAGACGACAAAGGCAGCAAAGAATCGGTTCTAAGGGAGGAGAACGACCACCACCCATCATATGCTATAAATGCGGAAAGAGGGACATATCACCAAACCGCCCACAACAATTCAAGGTATGCTATAATTGTGGAAAGGAAGGACATATCGCCGAGATTGTACGCAGAGCAAAACCTAGTTCATGGGAAGGTGACTCAAAAGATCATTCCGTAAAAAAGTCAAAGTCAACGATTTCGAGAAGAGCGTTTGTCAGGATCGGGTCAAAATGCGAGGAACCCAAACGAGGTGATCACGGGTAAGCTATTTATAAATTCTTGCGTAAGTTTATACCTTACTTGATACCGGTGGTTACCCATTCATTTATCTCTCCGCATGTGCTCAACGCTTAAACTTGACTCAGGAGAAATTAGACTTTGACCTATCTGTGGAAACTCCATTAGAGAAACTTTCATCACATCCACATCGCTTATAAATCTTGTTTGATTCAAGTTTGCACCATCATCTTACCTATTGACCTTATCTCTTTAAAGATACTTGCTTTTGATGTGATTTTAGGATTGATTGGTTAACTACTCATCATGCCAAAATTGATTGTTTTCGTAAGGTTGTTAGTTTTCATATTCCTAACCAACCCGTTGTATTTAATTCAAGCAACTAAACCATTAAAATCAATCACCATCATATCTAATCATAAAGCTATTCGCTTATTGAAAAACGGATGTCAAGCTTTCTTAGCCCATGTTATGGATTTGAATAAAGACACGCCAAATTTGAATAATATTCTGTTGTTATCGACTTTCCCGACGTATTTCAAGAACTTCCCTGGTCTACCCCTAGTAACGTGAAGTTGAATTCTTTATTGATCTTGAACCCGTACAAAGCCCATTTCTAAAACCCCATATCGAATGGCTCCTATTGAACTTCAGAGTTAAAGGTCCAACTACAGGAATTGTTGGACATCGGTTTCATTCGCCCTAAGACATCTCCTTGGGGTGCTCCTATTTTATTCAGTAAAGAAGAAGAAAGACGGAGTATGCGACTTTGTATTGACTATCTGGAATTGAACCATGTCACCATCAAGAATAGGTATCCTCTACCTCGTATTGATGACTTGTTTGACCGATTGCAAGGGGCACAATTCTTTTCAAAATCGATCTTCGCTCGGATATCATCACCAAGATTAGAACCGAGGATATTCCAAAGACCGCCTTCGAACTCCCGGTATGGGCATTATGAATTCTTAGTCATGTCTTTCGAACTAACTAATGCTCCTGCGACTTTCATGGATATGATGAACCGAGTATTCAAGGAATATTTGGATCGCTTTGTTGTTGTCTTTATTGATGACATCCTCATATATTCCAAAAGTCGTGAAGATCATGAGCACCATTTGAAGTCGGTACTCCAAAGGCTTCGTGAAAACAAACTATATGCCAAATTGAAAAAATGCGAAGTTCGGCTCGAGGAAGTAGCATTTCTTGGGGCACGGTGTCAAAACATGGAGTATCCGTGGACCCGGCCAAGATTGAAGCAATACAAAGTTGGGAGCAACCAAGTCGATGATCAAGCACGTAGCTTTCTCGGGTCTAGTGGTTATTATCGGAGATTCGTGGAAGGGTTTTCTCGAATCTCTACTCCATTAACTCAAACTAACTCGAGGAAGGATACAAAATTCGCTTTGGAGCGAAGAATGCGAGAAGAATTTCAAGAAGAGTCAAGAGGAGACTTATTTCTAAGACTGTTTCTAACAATACCATCCGGTTCTTGGATGGATTTGTTATCTCTGCCGATGCTTCCGCGCAAAGGGTTAGGATGTGTTCTCATGCAACGTGGGAAAGTCATAGCCTATGCCTCGCGACAACTTAAAGAGTATGAGAGGAATTATCCTACTCATGATCTAGAGTTAGCAGCAATCGTTCAAGCGCTTAAAGATATGGAGGCACTATCTATATGGGGAGAAAGTGGAGATATATTCGCACCATAAAAGCCTTAAATATTTCTTCACTCAAAAAAGAACTCAACATGCGGCAAATGACGTTGGCTCGAAAGCTATTGAAAGACTACGACCACACTATTCAATACCATCCTAGTAAAGTTTAACGTGGTAGCCGACGCATTGAGTAGAAGATCATATGCGGAATGAGTGCGATGATGTCAAGTATACGACAGAGCCAACTTTAATAGAAAAAGTTAAGGTCGCTTCAAGCCACCCAATCTTGCCGAAGCAAATATGCGTATGAAGAAGAAAGTACAAGAAGGAGCTATTCCTAAGCGAGAATTGATGAAGAAGGAATACTTGAGTCCACTCTAGACTTTGTGTCCCTAACGACTCGATTTAAAGTACAAGATTATGATGGAGGCACACAATACACCATTTGCAATCCATTCGAAGTACCAAATGTATCGTGATATTCGACATACATTTTGGTGGAACAATATGAAGAGAGTGATTGCAAAGTTTATCTCGATGTGTTTAACTTGTCAACGTGTAAAGGCGAGCATCTAGTACCTAAGGGTCCGTCTGAAAACCACTTGAGATTTCGAAATGGAAGTGGGAACACATTACCATGGATTTCGTTCATGGGTCTTCCTACGGTTTTCAAGGCATCAATGTTATTTGGGTTATTATTGATAGATTAACCAAGTCCGCTTCATTTCTTGCGACACACGGAGACTTATTCCGTGAACGCCTTGCTAGTATGTACGTGAATGAGATTGTGAGGTTACATGGCATGCCTGTATCCATAGTTTTAGGATCATGACCCAAGATTCACTTCAAGATTTTGGGTTAGCTTGCAAAAAGCTATGGGCACGGATTTCATTTACGATTGGTTAAGATACCATCCTCAAACCAGACGGACAATCGAAGGACTATTCAAACTCTTGAAGATTTATTAAGACTCTATGTCCTAGACTTCAAGGGCAGTTGGGATAAGTATTTACCATTGGTGGAATTCTCCTACAACAACAGTTATCAGGCAAGTATAGGTGTGGCTCCATTTGAAGCATTATATGGACGAAAGTGTCGCTCTCAAATATGTTGGGACGAGGTGGGTGAAGCAACATTGTTGGGACCCGAGAAGTACGTACGTGACTACTAAAAAGATCCAAATGATTCGACAACGATACAAACAAAGACAAGATCGACAAAAAGAGTTATGCGGATCTTCATCGAAAAGAACGTGGAATTTAGTATGTGGGGATCATGTATTGTTGCGAAGTTGCTCCATGGAAGGGAGTTACAAGATTTGGGAAGAGAGGAAAGCTCAATCCACGATTTATTGGTCCATTTCAAATTCTTGACCGAGTAGGAAATGTAGCCTATAGACTTGCGTTACTCTCAAAGTATGTCTCGTGTTCATAATGTGTTTCACATATCCGCATTTCAGTAAATATGTGAAAGACCCGAACCACGTTATAGAGTTAGAACCGGACGAGATAGCCAAGACTTAACGTATGAGGAGGTACCTATCAAGATCTTGGATAGGAAGGAGCATGTCCCTACTACAAGAAAGGTCATACCACAAGTAAAGTTTTCGTGGAGGAATCATGCTATAGAGGAAATGACTTGGGAATTGGAACGGAAATGAAAGCGAGGTATCCTCACCTTTTTGAAAACACCAGTACGCACGCCAATTTCGAGGACTAAATTTCATAAGGAGGAGGTTGAAGACCCCAACTTATTATTAATGAAATTTAATTTTCTATTTATTATTTTGAAATAGTAAGGGTTGATTTGATTAATGTGGATAGTTAGGGGTAAAATACGCAAATATTTCAAAATAAACAAGTGGTTATAAAATATTCATTGTTGTTTGGGAATATTCGTTTGGTCGTGGAATATTCAGATCGCTTTTGGGAATATTCGCATACGGCAGCAAAATGACCGTGTGTGGCCCCATGTAAAAAGCGATTGGATGAAGAAAATGACAAATATAAGTTGTTTAAAATAATAAACAGTAGTTATTACCATTAATATCGTTAAAATACTCGGTGGTTAAAACACAAGAAGATACGGTATTACACCAATTATTGATTCTTACGTAAGAAGGCACTACTCAATAATGGTTACCGTAATTATCGCTCAAGATTTTTATTGATTTAATAATCATTGCGTTGATATTTTATATTGTTGTTGTTTCAATAATTGTCATTACACAAGATTTTTCATTATCGAAGCTAATAATTCATATTATCCGAATAATATTATTCGATAACATTATTGGCAATATCTAGAAAGTTCGCTCTAAGGAGAGGTTTGGTCACCTAATTGCGCCACCAAGAAGGAGAAATTCTTATTGAAAGCCCCTCTTTCCGGAACTACCCGGTTGTCAATATTGTGATTTCGTAATATTATTTGTGAATAATTAATTATTGATTCATATGATGAGAAAAATATTGATTTTATGTGGATATAGATGGAGAAAATTTTTAATGTGACAATTATTGAAAATTAAAATTTTATCTTTTCTCGATAAAATAATTCATTTAAATATATTATTATATTTTAATAATATAATAATGGTGATATTTTTACAACGAATGTGGGATATATGAGTATACGAGGAGGAAGAGTATTTTTGTTGCAATAAATGTTTAAAACATGTTAAACATGCTCTGGTGGACACCATTTATCGATCGAAATTTGATTATAATTGTAAAATCGCCTCGCTTGTGGATTTTGGTCAATTTTCGTTTAGAATTTGGAAAACTTTCTTTCGCAAAGTTGTAGAGAATTGAATTTCCTATAAAACCTCGCGAGTTTTGAATTTTCCGATAAAAGGGCTATTTATTGTGAATTATTGAAGTTTCGAAACTCCGAAATAATTGATTTTTGGAAGTTTAAATTATTTTAAATTAGAAAAACGTTTTTTCTTACTTTTTCTAGAATGTGGCATGTGCTTATTGAGCTGAAATCAGATTTCAAGAGTGGCGAGGAATTTTGATATATATAATAATATTAAATTAAATTTTTCTTTGGTGTTCTAAGCAATTTCCTATAAATAGGTGCTTAGGTTAGAATTGAAAATTACACAAGAAAATCAAGTTTTTTCTCTCTATATTATCGAGCGTATTCTTGTGAGTATTTTGAGTATACTTTGAGTATTGCTATATAGGCAAGTTCAAGTCATAGCTTTATATCCTGTTTCAACTAAGTACATCTTTGTGAGGTAAGGGATATTATTTTTTTTTTTCAGAATGATATTATTTCTTCAATATCATTATGTTGAAATATTGATCTGAAGTTTTTAATAAGTTTGGAACTTTTGGTGTGTCTGAGTTACTATTCACGATACGGCAGACTATTCACGATACTGATTATTCACTTAATACTTAAGACTATTCATCGAAAAATAAAAAATTTCTTTTCATTCAAAATATCTATTACGGATACTAGCTTTGATTGTATCCATGTTTTGATCATTCTTGAATTTTACACCACTATAATTATTTTTGAGGTATTTTGGACATGGATAAAACAAAGTACTAATCCTTAATCCTTAATCCTTGTCATTTTGTTTCATCGGATTCGTTTCTTTAAAATTATTTTTCATCATCCTCACCTTAAATGATGATATTATTGAATATCTTTGGCCAGTAGTGCAAAGATGAATGATTTTCAAGAATATCTTTGGCCCGTAGTGCAAAGATGAACAGTGTTTAGATGAACATGACTAAATCGATGAATATCTTCGGCCTCAGAGTGCAAAGATGAATATTTGATTCGAGATATATATCGATTGATGTTACAGGATAAAAGATAGACGATGAACTTTTAAATTCATACATGTAAGATAGTAGTTTGCATTCTCTACTTAACTCTTCTAATGAATTATTATTTCACATGAATATTGATTTAAAATTTGTTGTCTATTGTATTCTATTAGTTTTTTTCCTTGTTGAAGACTAACGGTAATTTGTTGTATATTATCTTAGTCATAATATTCTTTTATCGGGATAGTTGAGCTCACCCTTTTCCTTTTTGTTCCATTTTCTTCTCGTGGAGGGGAGAATATAATAGTACGTAGTCTGGGTATGGAATGAAGGTTCTAGAGAGAGTTGTTTAGTAGTCCTCACCATTTTTATAAAATAATGTATCAATAAATGTGATGAGGATTTATTTGAGTATAGATATTGTACAGAAGATAATATTTGTATTCAAACTCACAGCTTTTTCTTGTTGTAATAATAAAGTTGTAGTTGTTTCGCATGCATGTATTTTGACAACTCAGAATGGGTGATGTATACCTATTTTGGGGGCGTCACAGTAAGACCCCAACTTATTATGAATAAAATTGAATTTCCTCTATTATTATTGTGAATAATAAGGTGTTAAATTGATATAATGTTTTGGTTATGGGTGAAATGTGAAAATTTTGCAAAATAAGCAAGTGGTTATAAAATAATCATTGTTGTCGGGGAATATTCATTTGGTCGTGGAATATTCTTGTTGTCGGGGAATATTCGTACGACGGCGTAGTCATTTGTGGGCCCCATAACAGAATAACTGTGGGATGAAGAAAATGACAAGTTTGAGTTTTTATAAATAACTGCAGTAGTAGTTATTCGCTATTAACTTCGTTAGAATATCGGTGGTTAAAATACGATGTCTGGGTCGGTTGCAAGATAGATTACCATTTTTTATAAAGTATTTTGAATTATTGATTCTTATGTAAGAAGGCACTACTCAATAATTGTTACAGTAATTATTGTTCATTATTTTATTTTATTGATTCAATAATTGATGCGTTGATATTTTATACTATTGTTGTTTCAATAATTATCGCTGCACAATATTTTCCATTATCGATCAATAATTCATATTATTTGAATAATATTATTAGATAGCATTATTGGCAATGTCTAGAAAGTTCTCATCAAGGAGATGTTTGGTCACCTAATTACGGCACGCCCGAGAAGGAGAAATTCTTATTGAAAGCCCCTCTTTCACAGGGAACTACTGGTTGTCATAATTGTGATTCTGTAATATAATTTGTGAATAATTAATTATTGATTTATATGATAAGGAAATATTTATTTTATGTGGATATAAATGATGGATATATTTAGTTTTATGTGGATAAAAATGAAGAAATTAATGCTGAGGTATTTTATCAGTATTTTGTCGGTGTGGAAGTATTAAAAATCACCCGTTTGTGGATTTCAGATATTTTATGTTTGGAATTTGGAAAAACTCCAGGGTACAAAGTTGTAGAGAATTTGGTTTCGTGTGGAATGGACATAATATTCGTATTTTTCTGATAAACGAGCTATTTTCTAGGAATTACTGAAGTTTTGGAAAATAAAATGATTTTTATTAAATTATGGGTGGGACCTACTTTTGTTTTAACATGTGGGCTGCTGGGATTTTTTTTCAGAATTGAGGTGCTGGTCTTGGTTGGTGAGTATGCGTAGGATTGATATAAGAAATAATATTATTTTATTATTTTAGTCTCCTTTTTGGCGTTTCTAAAGCATTTTCCTATAATAAAGCGCTTAGGTTATAATTGAAAATCACACCGTAAACAAGTTTTTTTTCTCTAGATTATCGAGTATTTTTGTGAGTATTTTGATACTTTGAGAGTTCTATTATTCAAAGACAAGTTTCACAAGACTATATCTGAAATTTAGTCAGAAGTACGGTTATTTTGAGGTAAGGGATGTTATTTTCTTCATAAATGATATTATTTCTTTCGATATCATTATGCCAAAATATTGGTTTGAACTTTTTATCAAATTTAGAACTTTTTGTGTCGGGGTTACTATTCACGTATACGGCTTTATTCACGTATACGGCACTATTCATGAATACGGCACTATTCACCGAAAAATGAAATTTTCTTCTTTTTGTCCAAGATGTCTATTATGGTTACTATCTTTGATTGTATCCATGTTTTGATCTTTATTTTTGAATTCTGTTACAAAATTGGTTATTATGGGGTATTATTGATCTTGGATATACTATTATAAGAATCCCTACTATTTGTCCTTCCATCTCCTTTGGATTCGCTTTTCTTTAAAATATTTTCATCATCCTCGGTCCTAAATGATGATATTATTGAATATCTTTGGCCCGTAGTGCAAAAGATGAATGATTAATCGATGAATATCTCGCCCGTAAGGCAAAGATGAACATGTGTTGAGATGAACATGACCAACTGGTGATACAAATGAATATCTTTGGCCTGTAGTGCAAAGATGAATATTTGATTAAAGATGTATATTGATTGTTGTTACAGGGATAAAATGTTGATGATGGACTTTTAAATCTTAGAAGATAGTAGAACTCTTTCTCTACTTGACTCTTCTAATGGATTGTTGTTTCCACTGAAGTTGTTGATCTAAAACTTGTTGTCTATTATATTTTATCAGATTGTTCCCTGTTGAAGACGAATAATAATTTGTTGTATATTATCTTAGTCATAATATTCTTTACTGGGCTAGTTGAGCTCACCCTTTTTCTTTTCGTTCCATTTTTCTTCTCAGGATGTGAGAACATAACATGATCTAGTTGGGGTATGGAGTGATGGTTCTAGAAAGATGTTTTAGCAGTCCTCGATATTTCTGTAAAATAGTGTTTGAATAATTGTAATGAGGACTTATTTGAGTGTGGATATTGTCTAGAAGACAATATTTGTATTTAAACTCACAGTATGTGTTGTCGTATTTTGCACAACAATTGTATTATTGAAGTTGTAGTTTGCTTTCTGTACCATGTATTTGGCGACTCAGAATGGGTGTTGTATACCTATTTTGGGGACGTCACACTACGGACCAAAGATAATCGTGTTTTCATCAACGGTCCTGATCATGCCATAAAAGAATTCATCTTTGCACCCTTGGCCGAAGAGAATCCATAGCCATAATCATACCAAAAACTGTCCATCAATGCATTACGGGCCAATGAGGATTTTTTCCACATCATTTGTAACATTACGACCATGATTATACTGAATAATCCTTGGTCATAATCATACCAAGTCCATCTGTGCACTACATGCCACAGATGACTTTCAACATAATATAAACATGAGGATGATGACAATGACATAATAATTCAATAAAACAAGTTCAAGAATTCATTTATCCAGGAACTAATAACGTCCAAATTGTCAACATGATACTTCTTTGTAGAGTAAAATTCAAGAATGCTCAGAAGAATATTTCTATGAAAAGATACTGGATGAAGCGCAAATATCAAGGATATTCCACTAATTTCATGGAGTATAGAAGTCAAAACTTTAACCAACTGAGTATAATAAAGAATGGAATAACAAAAAAAATCACCAGTCATGCGATAGACCGCAAAGACATGTTGTTCCAACAGAATGATAAAGAACGGAACCAGGTCATGCGTAAATGCACGTATGTGATATTCCAAATGTAATAATAAATAATGGAACGAGTTAGAAGCGTAAATGCATGCACAGGATGTTCCAATGTAATAATAAAGAATGGAATAATGAAGAATTTCACCATGTATGCAGATTTCAGATAGGCAAAGTTATTCCAACAAAATGATAAAGAATGGAATAACAGAAGAATTTCTCCAAGTATAGGGTAGACCGCGTATACAGGTTATTCCAACAGAATAATAAAGAATGGAATAACAGAAGTCCTCTTCATGAATAAGAAAGAAAGAATACTCTTTACGAGTACAACAAATAATATCCATTACCTTTGAAAGAAGAGTATTACGACTGGTAGGGCGAGGATATACTCGAAGAAAACTTGTACTACGCTCAAAGCTTTCTTAAACTCTAAAGAAATACGCTCAAGATTATAGAAAAAGAACTCTCTCTATAGTTTCTCTCTCTAGAGTTTCAATTGAATTCGTAAGAAATAATGAAGGAATGAACTTCTATTTATAGAAGAAGAATGGATCGCATAGTAACTAATTCATGAACGGTCAAGATTGATTTAATTTTAATCGGACGATCCATATTTAAAGCAAAATCTTTTAAATAAAATATAATATATTCTATTTATAATCTAATAAAACGAATAACTTTATAAAAGTATTCTGCTTTTATATAAAAAAGATTTTACCATGCAAAACACTATGCAACACTATGCATAATAAAATATAATATATTCTATTTATAGAATAACTTTATAAAAGTATTCTATTTTATATAAAAAGATTTTACTATGCAAAACACTATGCATAATAGAATATAATATATTCTATTTATAGAATAACTTTATAAAAAATTACATTTTTACATAAAAAGCTTTTCTCGCTTTTATTACATTAATTATACTAATAAAACAAAATTGAGTGACTTATCACGTAAACATCAATAATCAATACTGAGTGTGTTACTATGCAACCACGCCAGACATCGTATTTTTACTACCAAGTAGTTCAACCAGGTAAATCAGTAAAACTTCCACCGTTATTTTCATAAAATTTTTTTGTCGTTTTTCAATCCAAATAATAATTCCGTTATGGGTCCACTAATGATTGTCTTGTCGCATGATATTCCCCGATAAAAAGAATATTCTCCGACCAATCGAATATTATACAACAACTTGCATACTTTTCAAAATTTATAAATACTACCCACAACTATAACATTATCTCAAATCCATACCATAATATTTAAAAAAATATTTCGAGAAAATTAAATCTTTATTCATAAAATCTGTGGTCTCACACTACAATTATGAACAAGTTACATAGCCATAACATCACTAAATTGCCAGATCCAATCTCGAAACGTTACTGTCAGAGGCCTGCTGGGTTTTCTGGGTTACCTAGAAACCCAGACAGGTTCGAGCGACCACCTAGTGACTTAATTTTATACATGTTGCAGTCATGTTTCATGTGATGTTAAGGTTCAAATCTATAGTCGTTATGTCAAGGTACAACAAACAATCACTAGATCAACTTAGCAACATCAAAACCGTAAGATTTAGGTCGGTCAAACTAGGACACAACAACTGTTCTTGAACATTTCTGCGAAACCCAGAAATGTTATTGAGCAATTTGGTCAACGGTGGTTTGACCACTAATAAATTTGACTCTGAGCAAGATCTGAGGGATCTAATGGTTTGGATGTATAGCATGCATGTCAGTCTACAATATACAACCAACAAAATCACATAACAACTTAAACATAGAAAGATCTAGCGCTTGAAATATCTTGTCAGAGGACTTACGGAATTAAGAATTCGGGTCATTTAGAATTTCATTTCGTGAACGGTCAACGAGGTTTGACCGTCAGATCTCTCAAAGATATTCATGATCCGGTCGTGTTTCGATTTGAGATCATAGCCTACATGACATACTACATGGATATATAACTTTAAACACACATAACTCTTAACACACAAGAATCTAAGAGCCCCGACATCGCTGTCGGACAACAAAATTAGGGTTCTTGACCAGTTTTAAAAACTTGATTTTCGTGCCTCTAGATGTTATAGATCCATGATCTATCAACCCAGATCACTCAAATACACCCTCTAACACATTTCTAACCAACAAATAACAACATCAAACATAAGATCATTGATTTTCAAAATTTTAAGTTTTATACCTTTGATGCCATGATCTTTGATTTTCTGACCCATGATCTATTTTTGGAAAGCTATAAACTGAACTTGGCTAAACTTTTCACTCTATCTCACTCTAGATTTTGAAATATAGAGATAGAATGTCTTGGGAGAAAATGAAAGTTAAAGTGACCACTTTCTCTCTCTTAATCTATTTATTTGATGACTTGTTGCTATGATCTTTCAAAAATTCGGCTGATTGGTGTTATTTAAGTCACATGGAGTGGGTAGGGTTGTTCAACAACTCAATTATTGCTAGATTTGCAAGTCACACTAAATAATGCACATAAGGGCATTTTAGTCTTTTTGCTTTTTAATTTAATGGCATTCTAGTAAATGGTCAAACCCTTGGGGTTTAGGGTTTGGGTTAGGGTTTATGGTTTGGAAAAATAATTTTAGAAATTTTAAATTAGGTTTTAAAAATAGAAAATTAATATTTCTAAATTATAATTAGAATTTTCTAATTATATTAAAATTTAGTAATCATAATTTAAATCTTGCTAATTAGGATTAGTATTTCCTAATTTAAAATTGCTAATTTAGCAATTAGGGTCAAAATCATGGATTAGGGTTTTACAAACCACTAATTAGGGTTTCTAATAGAAAATAAATTTTCTAATTTAAAAATTAGATTTCAGTAATTAGATTAGGTTTTCTAATTACTTATAACTTTAAAATTAGGATTAATATTTCCTAATTAACTTCAAAATTATTAAATTAACACTTAGGTTTTCCCTATTTATAAATTAGGGTTTCAAATCCATAAATTAGGGTTTAAAAATTTGAATTTAGGGCTTGCTAAATAATTAAGCTTTACCCTAATTAATATTATAATTAATAGCACTTAAGCAATATAATAATCCTTTAAGTTCCCAGATTAGGGTTTTAACTTCTGAATTAGGGTTTTGGATTCCCGGAACTGAAATTAGGGTTTTTAGAACCGGTTTCTAGGGTTTCTTATAATTCGTAAGAATTTTTTAACCGAACGTTGACGTTCTTAATATATACTTAGGGTTTGTTACATATATCGTTTATCTGGTCAACCCTTGACTCTTAACCACATATTGTACACATATACGACCATATACACATAACATATTCACATATTCCTTAATCCAGAATAATTCACCTAAATCCTTCACAGAATTTTGAAATCCTCAAAATTCTATCTTAAAAATATCAAACGCATACACTAATTTTATGTCTAGGTTCTAATGTTGAACCTTAAATTAATTAATAGAAATTTTAAAAAATTTCTAAATTCTCGGGTTGTCACAATACCAGTGGTAACAGTCATTGAAGCGGTGACAACAAACGTGGAGGGAATCAACATGCTAGAAATGGTAACAACTTTGGTGGAAATCATGGCCAAGATAGTAGAAGTGGAAATTTCAAGAAGAGGAGATTCAACAATGATGGAAAGACGTCATGACCAGCACCTGTTGTTAAGGAAGGGGAACGACAGCCAATCGTATGTTACAAATGCGGAGGGGAGGGACATATCAGTCCAAACTGTATGCAACAATCCAAAGCGTGTTATAATTGTGGAAGAGAAGGTCACCTTGCCCGATTTTGTCGTGCACCGAAGTCAAGTTCAGCTAGGATGGAGGCATCAAAGGTCGTCCCAGACAAGACAAAACCGATAGTTCAAGGGAGAACGTTTGTCGTAACCTCCCAAAAAGCGAGGAATCTGAACGAGGTGATCAGGGTAAGCTAATCATAAACTCTAGCGAAGTCTATACCTTATTTGATACCGGTTCTACCCTTTATTTTATTTTTCCTACTTGCGCTCAACATTTAAATTTAACTCTGGAGAAATTAGACTTTGACTTATCTGTTGAAACTCCGTTGGGAGAAACCTTCATTACATCCACTGTTTATAAGTCTTGTTTGGTTTAAATTGGTACCCTCACATTACCTGTCGATCTTATTTCCTTAAAAATACTTGCATTTGATGTTATTTTAGGGATTGATTGGTTAACTACTCATCATGTAAAAATTGATTATTTTTGTAAGGTTGTTAGCTTTCATATTCCTAACCAACCTATTATGCGAATTTAAGCAACCAAACCACTAAATTCAATCACTGTTATATTAAGCCATAAAGTTATTCGTTTATTAAAAAACGGATGTCAGATTTTAATGATATTTCTATTGTTAATAAATTTCCTGACGTATTCCCCGAAGAACTTCCTGGCCTACCCCCGGAGCGTGAAATCGAGTTTGGTATCTACCTTGAACCCGATACAAAACCCATTTCCAAAGCCCCATATCGAATGGCTCCTATTGAACTTCAGGAGTTAAAAACCCAACTGCAGGAATTATTAGACATCGGTTTCATTCGACCTAGTACGTCTCCTTGGGGTGCTCATGTTCTATTCGTGAAGAAGAAAGATGGAAGTATGCGACTTTGTATTGATTATCAGGAGTTGAATCATGTCACCATCAAAAATAAGTACCCGTTGCCTCGCATTGATGACCTGTTTAACCAGTTGCAAGGCACCAAATTCTTTTCAAAGATCGCTCTTCGTTCTGGATATCATCATTTGAAGATTAAAACTGATGACATTCCAAAGACTGCTTTCAGAACTCGGTACGGGCATTACGAATTCCTAGTCATGTCTTTTGAATTGACTAATGCTCCTGATGCCTTCATGGATATGATGAACCGAGTATTCAAGGAATATTTAGATCACTTTGTGGTCGTCTTTATTGATGACATCCTCATTTACTCCAAACGTCGTGAAGATCATTAGCAACACCTGAGGTTGATACTCCAACAGCTTCGTGAAAACAAGTTATATGCCAAGTTGAAGAAATGCGAGTTCTGGCTTGAGGAAGTAGCATTCCTTGGGCACATAATATCAAATCACGAAATATCTGTTGACCCGGCAAAGATTGAAGCAATTCAAAGCTGGGAGCAACCTAAGTCAGTGACCGAAGTACGTAGCTTTCTCGGCTTAGCTAGTTATTATCGGAGGTTCGTGGAAGGATTTTCTCGAATCGCTACTCCATTAACTCAGTTGACTCAAAAAGATACAAAATTCGGTTGGAGCGAGGAATGTGAGAAGTACATAGCTTTCTCGAAGGATTTCTGCACCTGTTTTGACAATACTGGCTGGTTCGGAAGGATTTGTCATATACAACAATGCTTCAGGCAAGGGTTTAGGATGTGTTCCCATTCAACATGGGAAAGTCATAGTCTATGCCTCATGACAAGTCAAAGAATATGAGAGGAATTATCCTACTCATGATCTAGAGTTGGCAGCTGTCATTTTCGCGTTTAAGATTTGGAGGCATTACCTGTATGGAGAGAAGGTAGAGATCTATACGTATCATAAAAGCCTCAAATATTTTTTCACTCAAAAGGAACTCAACATGCGACAACGACGATGGCTTGAGCTATTGAAAGATTACGATCATACCATTTAATACCATCCTAGAAAAGCGAACGTAGTAGATGACACATTGAGTAGAAGATCATATGCATGTACGAGTGCGATATTGTCAACTCAAAGACCCATTTTGTATGACTTACAAATGATGGAGATAGAGTTAAAGACTCCAGGGACCCATGTAATGATGGCGAATATACGAGTAGAACCGAATTTAATCAATAAAGTTAAAGTTGCTCAAGCTACAGACCTGGAGCTGATGCGTATGAGGAAGAAAGTGCAAGAATGTGCTATTCCGGAAGCAAGAATCGATGAAGAAGGAATACTTCGAGTCAACTCCAGACTTTGTGTTCTTAACGATTCTGACTTGAAGTATAAAATCATGATGAAGGCGCACAACACACCGTTTGCAATCCATCTTGGGAGTACCAAAATGTATTGTGATATTTGGCATACATTTTGGTGGAGCAATATGAAGAGAGAGATAGCGGGGTTTATCTCAAGGTGTCTAACTTACAACGAGTCAAGGCAGAGCATCAAGTGCCAAAAGTTCGATTGTAACCACTTGAAATTCCAAAATGGAAGTGGGAGCACATTACCATGGATTTCGTTACTGGTCTTCCCAAGGTTTCTCAAGGCATAGATGTAATTTGGGTCATTGTTGATAGATTGACCAAGTCTGCTCATTTCTTATCGATACGAGAAACTTATACACTTGAACGTCTTACTCGTATATACATAAACGAGATTATAAGATTGCATGGTATGCCAGTATCCATAGTTTCTAATCGAGACCCAAGATTCACTTCACGATTTTGGGTTAGTTTGCAAAAAGCTATGGGCAGGGATTTACGATTTATTTCAGCTTATCATCCTCAAACGGAAGGGCAGTCAGAGAGGACTATTCAAACTCTTGAAGATTTATTAAGACTTTGTGTCCTTGACTTCAAAGGAAGTTGGGACAAGTTCTTACCATTGGTGGAGTTTTCCCTATAACAACAGTTATCAAGCAAGTATTGGCATGGTTCCATTTGAGGCGTTGTATGGAAGAAAGTGTCGTTCTCCAGTATGCTGGGATGAGGTGGGTGAAGCAACGTTGTTGGGATCGGAGTTGGTACGTATGACTACAGAAAAGATTCAAACAATCCAACAACGTATAAAAACCTCACAAGATCGACAAAAGAGTTATGTAGATCTTCATCGAAAGGACGTGGAATTCAATATTGGAGATCATGTGTTGTTACGTGTTGCTCCATGGAAAGAAGTTACGAGATTTGGAAAGAGAAGAGAGCTCAATCCTCGATTCATTGGCCCATTTTTAATCCTCGATAGAGTAGGAACTGTGGCCTATAGACTCGCCTTACCGCCAAGTATGTCTCGTGTTCATAATGTTTTTCACATATCTATGTTACGTAAATATGTGAAAGACCTGAACCACATTATTGAATTAGAACCAGACGAGATAGCGGAAGATTTAACGTATGAAAAGGTACATGTTAAAATCTTGGATAAGAAGGATCATATTCTACGCTCCAAGGTTATACCTCGAGTCAAAGTTTTGTGGAGAAACTACGATGTTGAGGAAATGACCTGGGAGTTAGAATCTGAAATGAAGTCAAGGTATCCTCACCTCTTCGACATACCAGGTACGTACCCTAATTTTGAGGATGAAATTTCATACGAAAAGTAAAGAAAGCAGTAAAAACGATCAACCGCCACGAAGTAAACTCCAGGCAAGACGGAATGTAAATATATATATATATATAAAGGCGGTAAATGCACCGGATGTAAAATCCAGGCTCATCGAACAGAGTTCGACAACAGTTGATATATATAGGTATATATATATATATATTAAAGCAGTAAACGCTCTGGATGTAAAATCCTGGCTCATCAAACATAGTTCGACACACAGTTCATATATATAAGTATATATATATATAAGAAAGCAAATAAACACTCCAGACGTAAGTCTAGGCTTAATCGAGGCATAAATCGATAATGTTAGTCCATATATATATATATATATATATATATATATATATATATATATATATATATATACAAACTGAAATGAAACCACGGACCGAGGTCCGGGCATACACACGCAACACGACTCTCAACGTGAAGAATGGTGTGTGTAAAGATGAAGAGAAAGGCTTCAAAGTGTATAAGAAGGCTTACAGTGGACTACCAAAGAAGACTTCAATAACTTTAAATGGATGAACACAAGGTTCCCGTCGGTAAAAATATGACAGAATATAAGCTAAAAAGTGTTTGAAATAAGAAAGCACTTAGTTTATAGTGTGCACAAAGCAAATTGGATAGGGTTTCCTCGCTATTTCTCTTGCAAATAAGGCCACCCCAAGCCCACTATATATAGAGCGGGGTGCCGCAAGTCTACCTGCGGCTACCTGGGATGCCCAGGGAAATATGGGTCCCACCGTGTCGAAGTACGTACACTCGGACAATGCGTTGTTCGCTCGGACCTTCATAACTTTCAATCTGGGAGTTCGATGGAAACGTGTCATACCATTCCGGAAAGCTCTTTCCGAGAGCTACACAATGACATAGGATTTGTGTAAGACCCCAACTTTTATGAATAAAGATTAATTTTTCTCGAAATATATTTTTGAATATTATGATGTGGATTTGATAAAATGTTATAGTTGTGGGTATTATTTACATATTTTGCAAAGTAAGCAAGTGGTTATATAATATTTGATTGGTTGGGGAATATTCGTTTTAACAGAGAATATTCGTATGATGGCACAATCATTGGTGGACCCCACAACGGATGTATTGTCGTAGTTAGAAAACGACATAATTATCTTTTTATAAAAATAACGGCGAAAGTTTTACCGTTAAACTGTTGAACTACTCGGTGGTAAAAGTAAAGTAATACGCGTGGTTGTATAGTAGCACATGATATTGATTATTGATGCTTACGTGAGAAGTCACTCAGTTATACTCAATTATTGCTACAGTAATTACTGCACAATATCTTTCATATTATTGATTCAATTATTGTCACAGTATCATCTGCATAATATTTTATATTATTAAATCAATAATTGAGACGACAAAATTATTCATATTATTATTTGCAATATTGACAATGTCTATAAAGTTCTATCAATGAGAGGTTTGGTCACCTAATTGTGCGCCAATAGGGAGAAATCCTTATCGGAAAGCCCCCTCTTTCCTGGGAATGATCTAGTTGTTAAATATTGTGAGTTTTAATATTAATGATGAATAAGTTCGTGTTGATTAAAGATGAAATTGATATTTGCATTATGATTATTAGTGTTAGTGGAAATCGACATCTATTTCGATAATAATAGATGTTTAGAGGTTATATTGACCAATCGTGTAATTAATCGGATAAATGAACAATTAATTGCAATTAATTCACATGCTTATAACTATTTATTCACATGTGTGTAGTATTGATTCACATGGATGTACTATTAGGGGAGGTGGTGCAAGATTGATAATACTTGAATGACTAAATTAAAAATGGAGGTATAGATGAAGGTATTATACTATAATTATTTTTTTCACATGATTGTACTATTGATTCACAAGATGTACTATTAGGGGAGGTGGTGCAAGTTTGATAATACTTGCAAGACTAAATTAAAAATGAAGGAAAAGATGAAGGTATTATAATGTAATATTTCGAGCCCCAAAGCGTGCAATTATCAAAACTATGTTTTTTTATAAATAGAAGCTCATTCTTCTTTCATTTTCACCAATTGACTAAGACTCACAAGAGCAATTATAGAAAGAGAAGCCATAGAGACAGAAGCTTTAGAGAGAAAGTAGAAGAGAAATATGCTACCTCACTATTCCAGTATCCAATCTTCTTCTGAGGTAAGGGGTATTATTTATTTTATATCCAAAAGAGATATTATTTTTCGTATTCGTATGGATATTATCTTCGTTCAATATTCGTATGAAATAATATTTTCTTCCATACTTTGTAGTATGTAAGTAATATTATTTCGTTTCGTATTCCTACTTCTACACTCATTTTGTTAAAGTATGGCTTCTATACTCTGTGAAATTAGTAGAATATCCTTGAAATTTGTGCTTCATCTAGTATCGTTACACAAGGATATTTTTTACACATTCTTGTTAAATTTTAAGTTTTTCATGTCGGAGTACTGTCCATGAGTAGTATTTACGTTTACGGTACTATTCATAAAGTACTATTCACGGGGTGCTATTCATAAAGTACTATTCACAAAGTACTATTCATAAAGTACTATTCATGGGGTATTATTCTAGAAGTACTATTCACTGGGTACTATTCCCGAAGTACTATTCACGGGGTACTAATCACTCAAGTACTATTCACCCGGGGGATTATTCATGACAAAAATTGATTTCTTTGCTGTCCAAATCATTTTTGATACAATATTATTCTTGAATTTTACTCCACAAAGTAGTATCATGTTGACAATTTGGAAAATATTGAATTCTGGATAAATTAAATTATAAATCTTATATTATGATAAAAGTCATCTGTGGCTTACGTGCATAGATGTACTACTAATTGTGGTATGATTATGACCAGGGATCATTCGGTATAATCATGACCCGTAATGTTACAAATGATGTGGTAAAAGTCCTCATTGGCCTGTAGTGCATTGATGGACAGTTGTTGATATGATTATAACCAAGGATTATTCGGTATAATCATGACGATTGATGATTACATGAATATCCTTGGCCGTAGTGCAGTTATGATTCGATGATGTGATTTATTTATTAAAATTTGAGTCTCAAATGATAAAATTGATGATAAACTTTTAAATCATGTAAGATAGTAGATATCATGCTCTACTTGACTCTTCTAATGGATTGTTTGTTCCGCTGCACTTAAACTTGATGTTTATTATATTTTATCAGTTTAACACTGTTGAAGGCTAACGATAATTTATTCTGAATTATCTTAGTCATAATATTTCTTACTGGGCTAGTTGAGCTTACCCTTTGTTTTCATTATTCTTTTCAGGAAATGAGAATATAGTTGGGACTAGTCGGGGAATGGAGTGACGGTCCAGATGTTTGCATTAGTAGTCCTCACTATTCAGTGAAATAGTGTGATAGTAAATATATTGAGGACTCCATTTGAGTTTGAATATCGCATGTAAGAAAAATATTCGTATTAAAACTCTCGAAACATATTTTTGTCGATTTTTACACTGCGGTTGTATAATTAAGTTGTATTTGAATTTTATACCATGTATTTGGCGACTTAGAATGGGTGATGTGTACCTATTTTGAGGGCATCCCAATTTGCCCTTTTTGATTCTGGGAAGATGGGTCCATGACTGAAATAGCATTTCTGGGTTTCTGTCAGGCAATCCGGTGAGTTATTTTGCGTAGTTTGCGCTCTGAAGTTAAGATATGGTTCTTGTGGGACTTCTTTTGAAGAATTTTGAGTTGAAATGAGTGTATTTGATTTGAATTGAAGTTGAGTTGGCAAAATGACCATTTTGCCCCTCCCGGGGTTATCTCCGGTCTTCGCACAGTTGTTGCGGGTTTTTCCCAAGGTTATCTCTGAGAATGTCATTTTGTTGACTCTGAATGTCCTCAGGGTTATCTCTGAGGTTGGCTTGACCTCCCGGGGTTGACTACGGGAATTAGACTTGATCTTTCGGGGTTATCTCCGGGGTTGGGACCTACTCTCTCGGGGTTATCTCTAGGGTTGGAAACTGGATATCACGGGGCTATCTTCGGGTTTGGAATTGATGTTGTGGTCCTCCAGAGTTACCTCTAGAGTGTGAAAAAGACGATTTTGCCCTCCTGCATAGTTAGTACAGGAAAAAAAATTTTGAGTGTCTACACCCTTGTTACCCCCGCTCGACCCAGCTACACTCTTATTACTTGAAAGGAATTGTGAAGCAAAAGGGTGAGCACTACTAGCCCAGTAAACAATGTCATGACTAAAGATAATTAAATTATCAATAGCATTCGTCAGTAATAAATCAGAGATTTAGAACATATGGTACATGATAAAACTTTTCAACCATAGTGGCAGCGGAATGAGCAATCCATTAGAAGACTCAAATAGACCATAAAGTCTATTATCTTCTCCATGTTAAAAGTCCACCAACAATGTTTTATCCCAGTAACATCAATCAACAGTTCCTGTCCACAATCATGTGAATAACTCATAATCATAATTGTGATTCTAAATTCCTCTTCACACCCAGGACGAAGATCATGGTTTTACCAAATCACAGTTCATGTTCATAATCATACTAATAAATTCATCTTTGCACTACGGGCCAAAGATATTCATTAACAGTTCATCTTTGCACTACAAGCCAAAGACATACAACTGTATTTTAGAAGAGTCAAGTAGAGCATGATATCTACTATCTTCTGTGATAAACCGGGATTTCGAATAATTAAAATTTCATGAATAATTCTTTTTTTTAATATTGACTTTGACTGTTAATATTGTACTGTGTATCTATGATACGAGTCTGAAGAATTAATCAATTGGTGTATTGACTGAGAAATTAGAGTAGAGTTGTGCTTAACAACTTTAGAAACACTAACCCTAATTTCTGGATAGGAATTCGGTAGAAAATATAAATAAAATAATTATATTGATGAGTATGTGTTTGTACTGTATAGAAATGTTGATCAATAATTGATCGTATAAGGTTTAAAATTTATAAACCCTAATAAGAGATTAGAAACCCTAATCTCAGGATTAGAAACCCTAACACGTAGTTAGAAACCCTAATCGAAAGCCGGGAAACCCTAATTTCATATTCGAAAATCCTAAAACCCTAATTAGAAAAACCTAATTGTAACAACCCGATATTTTCTATATAAATAAATAAGAAATTTTTACGTATAATTTTTTTATATATATTTTATGGATGAGGATTTGTATAAGATATTGTGTATATATATTTATTACATAAATGTTTACAAATAATTTTATTTTAGAATTATTGATTATTATAAAAGTATATTACTTTTATGGTACAAATGTTTTTATTAATTATTTTCCATGAAAATATAATCATATATTATTTAAATAATATATGGAGTGATTTTTAGAATAAATATAATAATTATTTTATTATATGAATTTTAGTACAGATTATTAAGTTAATTATTTTACCTTAATTATTAAGGTTAAATAGGAAGAATAAATCAGATATGGAATCCAAACCCTAATTTTGGATTATTGTCAAGGTATGTGGATAATAATATAATATTAATTATATTTTTATTTTTCAGTGCTATAAATATGAACTGTATACGTGGACCGATAATGGTTGGTCAATTATGGTGTTATATGACAAATCCTAATTTTACTATGAAACCCTAATTTAAAACTCGAATACGAGTTCGAAGCTATTTGGTAACTGCGAATTGTGAGTTTAAGACTATTATATAACTGTGTTATATGATTTCTGTTGTGTGTTATATAATGTTATGATAATTAGAAAACCCTAATTGTAAATTTAAAACCCTAGTTTATATTTGAATTTCTAATAATTAGAAACCCTAATTGGAAACCTAAACTAGAGATTTTGATTAGTCAGAAATTGTGTTACTGTGGATAATAATGCGTATGATAGATTTTATTGCTAATTAAGGTAAACCTAATTAGTAAATTAAAATTATAATGATTAGAACCCTAATTAAAGATCTAGAAACCCTAAATTATTTATAAAAAAAAAACCTAATTTTCTATTAAAACCCTAATTTTTAATTAGTAAGTTATAATTAAAATTTTATTGAACTTTAGTCTTAATTGTTCAAACCCTAAAAATTATTTGGGATACCTTAAGGATTAAAATCTAGTGATTAAAACCTAGATTCAAGCGCCATGTACAAATATACCCTTAAAATAATAATACAAATGACCAAATTACCCTTTATTTAAAAATGGAGTGTTCTAGAATTGCATGACTCATCACTTGTGTTTATCCCATGTGTGTAAAACCAGCCAATCCTTATCCATATTGACACCTTGCATGATAGATACATTGCATCTATGTTATATAAATAGATTAAAGGAGAGAGAAAAATCATTTGCTAGCCATTTTTGTACACAACACCCAAGCATTTTCTCTCAACCCAAAACCCACGAAAATATAAGCTAAATCAGTTCCATAAACAAGCCCCACGATCAGCTATAACAAATCAGAAGCCTAAGATCAAGATCGATCAAAGTAAAGGTATTAAACCCTAATTCAAAATCTGTCCAAATTTTGGTTGTTAGATGTTATGTTTGAGTGTTAGAATATGTTGTCAGTAGTGTATAATGATGATCTGGGTTGATAGATGTTAGATCCATAACATCTATAGGCTCGGATTTGAGTTTTTGCAAAATCTGGAAAAACTTGGTTTTGTGGTCTGACAACGAATGTCAGTGGCCACAGATCCTTGATCGTTTATGATTTGTGTTATTTTTAAGTTGTTACATGTAGCCTGTTTTGTGGTCTGTAATCTTCAAGTGGACTCAAGGTCATTTGATGTCTAGAATAGAAGTTATTCTGGTCGAAAAGTAGTTGACCAAGCCATGACCGGAGTTTCGGGTAACCCAGAAGCGATCAAGAACCTACCGACAAGCTTTTTAAGTGGTCGTATCTTTTAGTGTATTTATGTTTTGTTGTTTGTGTTGTATCTAGTCTATAGCTTGATATTTGTACTACATGTTTATGCCTTATAATATCCTAAGAATCATATGGAGGAGAGTCGGTGCATTTGGTCAAAGCAGCGGATGATCATTTAATCGAGTTTCGGGTAACCCGAAACTTCTAAGTGATCTCTGACAAGGTTTGACCAGCATAGATCTTGTTATGTGGTTGTTTTTTTGTTGCTTTTATGTAATGAATCTCTTCCCTGTTATGTTGGCTACATAATTCATGTTTTAAAGCACAAAAACATTACAAGATCAACAAGTTGTGGAAGCCCAAAACGACCCAGTCGAACTGTTCTTCATTTCTGGGTAACCCAGAAAATGAAGAACAGCTCTGACAGCTTGTTCAAGGCTCCAGATCTTGTTAGTTAAGCATGTTTTGATGATGTTGTCTGTTGGATCGTGTAGTCTTGTACTTGTACTACATTATCTGACAATCAACATGTCCAGAAACAAATTTAGTAGCGTTTAATCAATGGTCAAAGTGGTACCCATGAAACTGCCTTATGAATGCTCAAGAACATGAAGAACATCTATAGCGACAATTTTGTCAATATAGGTGACGTTTAGCGACAGACAGTATTTTATTTTCCAGAAATTAATTAATAAATAGAAAAAAATAGTTTTTAATTATTAAAAATACCAAATAAATTATTAAAAATTATTTTAAATTCCAAAAATTAATTTTTAATTATTTTAAATAAATTTCATAAATATTTAATATTTTTAGAATATTAAAAGTATTTAATTTATTTAATTATAATATTAAATAAATTATTTAAAAATGATTTTAATATTTGAAAAATCATTTAAAATTATATTATGACATAAGAAAATATTTAAAGTTATTTTTAATGACTTTTAATATTTTTTGATAAATTTCATTAATAAATAAATATTAATGATAATTAAGTTATTTACTAAATGAATTAAATTAATTAATTTTATTATATTAAAAATCATTTTAAATAATAATAAGGTATTTAAAAATATTTTAAGTTATAAAATATAACTTTTAATATTTAAAGATAAATTTCATTAATTAATTATTATTAATGATATTAAAGTTATTTAATAATTATATTAAATAATTAAGTTTAAAAATGATGTTAATATTATAATAATCATTTTAAATGAAAATAAAGTGTTTAAAGATATTTTAAGTTATAAAACATAACTTATAATATTTAAAGGATAATTTCATTAATAATTTAATATTAATAATTATTAATTTATTATTAATGATATTAAATTTATGTAATAATTATATTAAATAAATAGTTTATAAATGGTTTTATTTATTTAAAATCATTTAAAATAGATATAAATGAATTAAGATTATTTTAAGTTATACTTAATGACTTTTAATATTTTGATAAATAAAACATTAATACTTTAATATTAATGATATTTATTTGAAAATGATTTTAAATATTTTAAAAAATCATTTAAGGGTAATATAAATACTTTAAAAGTATTTCAAGTTATTATAAATAACTTTAATATTTTAGAAATGATTTCATTAAGAGTTTAATATTAATTAAATATTAATGATAATAGAATTGATTTAATAATGATTCTGATGTTTGAAAATTTATGATAAATTATAATAAATGTTTTATAATTATATTAAGTCATTTAAAAATAATATGGTGATACTTATAGATATTGAGTTACGGTGATGAGTCTTAGACTTCAGTAATTACTCGATAAAAGTCGGTGAAATAGACCGACATGTTTCAAAAATTGATCTGGACTTAGATAATTTGATTAGATAAAGTGATTATTTGTGATTCAATGGTTATTAAACATATGTGTCAATGTGATTAGGGTATGTGCTGACTGCAATAAGTAGTGTTATGTGTTATAATATGTTATTCTAATCAGTAAAATGATTTGATTAATGATAGGTCGTGATATAAATGATAAAACTCAGTTGCAAATTATAAGCAGCGCATCAGGCAAGTATTTTACCTTTGCATTTTATTTATGCAATGGACACGAGTAAGAATATTTATGAATTATATTATTACTGTACAGATTATTAACCTTATATTATATAAGCTCATTGATTATCAACATGTTAGTATATGGTAACTCAGATATATATATATATATATATATATATATATATATATTCATTCAATTAATTTCTAGAAATGGTTAAACAAGTGTCCCCACTTGGATAATCATTATATTTAATCACATGTTGATATACCTTTGTCAATTACCCGTATACATATATGTTGAATTATAGATTATTGTTGAACAAGATAAAACCTTTGATTTGGAACCCGCATAAGTATGAACATCCCTACACGAGAAAACTTTTATGCGCCATAAATGACAGAGTGAACGATACCCTCGTTCTTACATGTAGTATTGATCAAAGCGAGGCATAATGGCCGATCACCCCCGTGTCGTAAGTTATGATGGTTCTGGATGAATTCTGTTTAACCTTTTCGAAAATGAAAACAATGTTCATAGTATGCCACATTAACCCTATTTATAGTCAGTACGTAGTTTCAAAGATTTGATATAGAATTGATATATTATTATCATTGGTACAGATTACTTCACAACTATTGAATCGTTGTAGAAGGGTAGTATAAAGAAAACATTTAAATTCTTTCAGCTTATATATATAATTGTTATTACTTACTGGGCACTCAAATGCTCATCCTTGCTTAATTTAAATGTTTTCAGCTAAGTGTGAAGAACCGAGAGCTAAATGCGAAACAAAGGAAAAGGAAAGCTAACAAAATAAGATTTGTGGTAGTTTATGTAATAGTTTGATATTATTAAGACAAGTATGACATATATTATCTATCATAGGTTGTAATGAATGTATTAAAGGTTACGTACTTGGGAGCTAGACTCTGATAATTATGTAAATTAAGTTTGACTTTTATATTATTGTTATTATTATTAGTATTATTCTGCTCATAGAAATGGTCTCGTAAAGCACCGAGTTCGGGTTTCAAGTACCCCGATTTGGGGGCCTTACACTAATCCTAATTAGTTAGCTTAATGTGTTTAATGAATGTTAATTTGATTAGGAACCCTAATTGTAATTTAGAATTTTTAATTTTTAATTTTTCTAATTAAAAACCCTAATTAGGAAACCCTAATCCTAATTAACAAGCCTAAAGTGATTAATATATGTTAATATAATTAGGAAACCCTAATTGTACTTTAGAAATATTAATTTCTATTTAAAACCATAATTACATTTTCGAAATTCTTAATTTTCTATTTTTAAACCCTAATTGGAAAATTTAAGAATTGGAGTATTTAAAACCTAAGGGTTAGGACCTTAGGGTTAAACCCTAAGGGTTAAAACCTAAGAGTTTGTGAAATTGGCAAGAATACCATTAAAATTATTTTGTAAATGACCAAAATGCCCTTTTAGTTTATTTTAATATGTAACTTGCAATATATGCTAGCAATTTTAGTTGGTAACCTAATATTGACTTTGTATAACCTACAAATACAGCAAATCAGCCTATTTTGCTAGAAATCTTAGCAACATGCAGTGAATCAAAGTAATATATATAGATTCAAGAGAGAGAAAATCATAAAACTTGCTCACTTGGCCAACTAGCTCTCACCAACTCTCTCTTTCCCTCCTAGCATCCGAAATTCTTAGGCAAATTAGTTCCATAAACACTCACTTGATCACCTAGATCAGATTTGGAGAGCAAGAATCAAAGATTGAATTAGAAAGGTATAAACCTAATTTTTATTTTTGATCCAAGTTGCTAAGAAAACTTTTATGTTTATGTGTTTAGATCTTCGCTAGATGATGTTTAATGATGATCTATGTTGATATAACATAGATCCGTAGCATCAAAATGCTTTAAAATTGAGTTTTTCTAAAACTATCAAGAACACGATTTGTGGTCTGACAAGCTAATGTCAGGAGCCACAGATCCATGTCTATTTTTGATTTTTCTTGTTTGATGTTTTGGATCTGTAGTATGACATGAGGGCTATAATCTGGAAGTGGAATCACAGCCATTACATGTCCAGATTGCACGATATTCATGGTCAAAGTGAGTTGACCGACGTTGACCAGCTGCATTGGGACGCCCCAAAAATAGGTATACATCACCTATTCTGAGTCGCCAAATACATGGTACAGAATACAAATACAACCTTAAACATACAACATGAGCTGTGAGTTTTAATACAAATATTGTCTTCTAGAAAGTATTCAAACTCAAAATACGACAAAACATAAACTGAGAGTTTAATCAAGAATGTTGCCTTCTAGACAATATCCACTCTCAATGGAGTCCTCATAGACACTATACAAACTCAAATTCAGTCCTCATTATATTTATTATCACACTATTTAACAGAATAGTGAGGACTACCAATACTATCATCTGGACTGTCACTCCGTTTCCCGACTCGTCCCAGCTATATTCTCATTTCCTGAAGAGAACAGTGAAAGAAAGGGTGAGCTCAACTAGCCCAGTAAGAAATATTATGACTAAGATAATGTAGAATAAATTATCATTAGCCTTCAACAGTGTTAAACTGATAAAATATAACAAACATCAAGTTTAAGCTGCGGTGAACAAGCAATCCATTAGAAGAGTCAAGTAGAGAATAAAATCTACTATCTTCTATGATTTAAAAGGTTTTTCATTACTTTTATCGCTGAGACTCAGCTTAATAAATATTCCACATCATTAAATCATCCCTACAGTACAGGCCAAGGATATTCTTTAGTATCACGACCACGAATTATTCATGCACTACAAGCCAAAGATAATCGTGTTTTCATCAACGGTCTTGATCATGCCATAAAATAATTCACATTTGTACCCTTGGCCGAAGAGAATCCATAGCCATAATCATAGCAAAAATTGTCCATCAATGCATTACTTGCCAATGAGGACTTTTTCCATATCATTTGTAACATTACGGTCATGATTATACCAAAATAATCCCTGGTCATAATCATACAAAGTCCATCTATGCACTACAAGTCATAGATGACTTTCAACATAATATAAACATGAGGATGATGACAATGACATAATAATTCAATAAAACAAGTTCAAGAATTAATTTATCCAGGAACCAATAATGTCCAAATTGTCAACATGATACTTCTTTGTAGAGTAAAATTCAAGAATGCTCAGAAGAATATTTCCATTAAAAGATACTGGATGAAGCACAAATATCAAGGATATTCCACCAATTTCATGGAGTATAGAAGTCAAAACTTTAACCAACTGAGTATAATAAAGAATGGAATAACAAAAGAAATCACCAGGCATGCGTTAGACCGCACAAACAGGTTATTCCAACAGAATAATAAATAACAGAACCAGGTCATGCGTAAAGCACAGACAAGATGCTACAACAGAATGATAAAGAACGGAACTAGGTCATGCATAAACGCACAGACAGGATATTCCAACAGAATAATAAATAATGGAACCAGGTCAGGCGTAATATGCACCGACAGGATATTCCAACAAAATAATAAAGAATCGAATAACAGAAGAATTTCACCATGTATGCGGTAAGATTGCGATAAATAGGTTATTCAACATAATGATAAAGAATGGAATAACAGAAGAATTTCACCAAGTATAGGGTATCCCGCGTATACAGGTTATTCCAACAGAATAATAAAGAATGGAATAACAGAAGTTCTCTTCACGAATAAGAAAGAAAGAATACCCCTTACGAGTACAACAAATAATATCCCTTACCTTTGAAAGAAGAGTATTCCGACTGGTAGGGCGATGATATACTCGAAGAAAACTTGCACTACGCGCAAAGCTTTCTTAAACTCTAAAGAAATACCCTCAAGATTATAGAAAAAGAACTCTATATATAGTTTCTCTCTCTAGAGTTTCAGTGAAATTGTAAGAAATAATGAAGGAATGAACTTCTTTTTATAGAATAATGGACTGCATAGTAACTAATTCATGAACGGTCCAGATTGATTTACTTTTAATCGGACGGTCCATATTTAAAGCAAAATCTTTTAAATAAAATATAATATATTCTATTTATAATCTAATAAAATGAATAACTTTATAAAAGTATTCTGTTTTATATAAAAAGATTTTACTATGCAAAAAAACTATATATTGAAGCACTATGCAACACTACGCATAATAAAATATAATATATTCTATTTATAGTCTAATAAAACAAATAACTTTATAAAAGTATTACATTTTTATATAAAAGATTTTACTATGCAAAATACTATGCATAATAGAATATAAGATATTCTATTTATAGTCTAATAAAACGAATAACTTTATAAAAGTATTCTATTTTATAGAAAAAGCTTTTCTGTTTTATTACATTAATAATACTAATAAAACAAAACTGAGTGACTTATCACGTAAACATCAATAATCAATATCGTGTGCTACTATGTAACCACACGTATTACTGTACTTTTACTACCGAGTAGTTCAACAGTTTTAATGGTAAAACTTCCGCCGTTATTCTCATAAAAATATTTTTATCGTTTTCTCCATCCGACAATAATTCCATTGCGGGGTCCACCAATGATTGTACCGTCGTACGGATATTCCCCGACAAAAAGAATATTCCACGACCAATCGAATATTATACAACAACTTGCATACTTTTCAAAATTTATAAATACTACCCACAACTATAACATTATCTCAAATCCACACCATAATATTCAAAAAAATATTTCGAGAAAATTAAATCTTTATTCATAAAATCTGGGGTCTCACAATCTCCCCTCCTTATGAAATTTTTTCCTCGAAATTTACGTACGTACCTGGTATGCTGAAGAGGTGAGGATACCTTGACTTCATTTCAGATTCTAATTCTTGAGGTATAACCTTCGAGTGTCGAATAAGCTATAGACTTCGTAAGCGTTTATGATTAACTTACACGTGATAACTTTGTTCGGGTTCCTCGACAAACGCTCTCACTTAAACTACCGGCTTTGACTTGTCTGGGACATCCTTTGGCATCACTATCCCAGCTGGACTTTACTTTGGTGTACGATAAAATCGGGCTAGGTGACCTTCTCTTCTTGAATTTTCCACTTCTACTATCTTGGCCATGATTACCACTGAAGTCGTTACCATTCTTGGCATGATAATTTCCCCCACGATGGTTATCATTGTTCCGATGGTCGTTGCCACTGGTATGATTATTATCGTGTTGATGCTTGTTATCCTAGGTATTGATCGTTGGTGACTCAACGGTCTCATGTGCTTCATTGCTGATCTCAACATTTTTAGATGCCATTTTCAAATACTGTCACAAAACAAGGGTTAATTAACATGCCATATATTATCCCTATACTCTCACCGACCAATTAAATAGCACATTAACTTAGGTAGGTCATACTAGCGAAGGAATTCCCCGTCTCTCCATTCCTAGTTCTTGTCTCACATCTCAGCCAGGGATCATATCCCTAAGCTTTAATACCAACTGTGATGCCCCCAAAACAGGTATACATCACCTATTCTAAGTCGCCAAATACATGGTACAAAATCCAAATACAACCTTAAACATACAACATGAGCTGTGAGTTTTAATACAAATATTGTCTTCTAGAAAGTATTCAAACTCAAAATACGACAAAACATAAACTGAGAGTTTAATCAAGAATGTTGCCTTCTAGACAATATCCACTCTCAATGGAGTCCTCATAGACACTATACAAACTCAAATTCAGTCCTCATTATATTTATTATCACACTATTTAATGAGAATAGTGAGGACTACCAATACTATCATCCGGACTGTCACTCCGCTTTCCAGACTTCGTCCGGCCTATATTCTCATTTCTCGAAGAGAAAGAAGTGAAAGAAAGGGTGAGCTCAACTAGCCCGAAGAAGAAATATTATGAATAAGATAATGTAGAATAAATTATCATTAGCTTTCAATGATGTTAAACCGATAAAATATAACAAACATCAAGTTTAAGCTGCGGTGAACAAGCAATCCATTAGAAGAGTCAGTAGAGAATAAAATCTACTATCTTCTATGATTTCAAAGGTTTTCATTACTTTTATCATTGTGACTCGACTTTAAAAAAAATATTCCACATCATCAAATCATCCCTGCACTACAGGCCAAGGATATTCTTTAGTATCACGACCACGAATTATTCATGCACTACGGGCCAAAGATAATCGTGTTTTCATCAATGGTCTTGATCATGCCATAAAATAATTCATATTTGCACCCTTGGCCGAAGAGAATCCATAGCCATAATCATACCAAAAATTGTCCATCAACGCATTAGTGGCCAATGAGGACTTTTTCCACATCATTTGTAACATTACGGTCATGATTATACCGAAATAATCCCTAGTCATAATCATACGAAGTCCATCTATGCACTACAGGCCACAGATAGCTTTCAACATAATATAAACATGAGGATGATGACAATGACATAATAATTCAATAAAACAAGTTCAAGAATTAATTTATCCAGGAACCAATAACGTTCAAATTATCAACATGATACTTCTTTGTAGAGTAAAATTCAAGAATGCTCAGAAGAATATTTCCATGAAAAGATACTGGATGAAGCGCAAATATCAAAGATATTCCACTAATTTTATGGAGTATAGAAGTCAAAACTTTAACCAACTGAGTATAATAAAGAATGGAATAACAAAAAAAAATCACCAGGTATGTGTTAGACCGCACAAACAGGTTATTCCAACATAATAATAAATAACGGAACCAGGTCATGCGTAAAGCACAGACAGGATGTTCAAACAGAATGATAAAGAATGGAACCAGGTCATGCGTAAACGCACAAACAGGATATTCCAACAAAATAATAAATAATGGAACCCGAAGTCAAAGGCGTACGCTGGCAAAGCGGGATATGCCAATGTAATAATAAAGAATGGAATAACAGAAGAATTTCACTATATATACGGTACTTCGCATAAACAAGTTATTCCAACATAATGATAAAGAATGGAATAACAGAAGAATTTCACCAAGTATAGGGTATCCAGTGATACTGAGTTATTCAACAGAATAATAAAGAATGGAATAATGAAGTTCTCTTCACGAATAAGAAAGAAAGAATACCCCCTTACAAGTACAACAAATAATATCCCTTACCTTTGAAAAGAAGAGTATTCCATTTGGTGGTAGGCGAGGATATACTCAAGAAGAAAACTCACACTACGCTCAAAGTTTTCTTAAACTCTAAAGAAATACGCTTTCAAGATTATAGAAGAAGAACTCTCTCTATAGTTTCTCTCTCTAGAGTTTCAGTGAATTCATAAGAAATAATGAAGGAATTAGTTTCTATTTATAGAAGAATGGACTGCATAGTAATTAATTCATGAACGGTCCAGATTGATTTACTTTTAATCTGACGGTCCATATTTAAAGCAAAATCTTTTAAATAAAATATAATATATTCTATTTATAATCTAATAAAACGAATAAATTTATAAAAGTATTACATTTTTATATAAAAGATTTTACTATGCAAAACACTATATCTGAAATTTATGCAACCTTATACGAGGCACTATGCATAATAAAATATAATATATTCTATTTGTAGTCTAATTAAACAAATAACTTTATAAAAATATTATGTTTTATATAAAAAGATTTTACTATGCAAAATACTATGCATAATAGAATATAATATATTCTATTTATAGTCTAATAAAACGAATAACTTTATAAAAGTATTATGTTTTATATAAAAAGTTTTTCTGTTTTATTACATTAATAATACTAATAAAACAAAACTGAGTGACTTATCACATAAACATCAATAATCAATGCAGTGTGCTACTATGCAACCACACGTATTACTGTACTTTTACTACCGAGTAGTTCAACAGTTTTAACGGTAAAACTTCCTCCATTATTCTCATAAAAATATTTTTGTCGTTTTCTCCATCCGATAATAATTCCGTTGCGGGGTCCAACAATGATTGTACCGTCGTACGGATATTCCCCGACAAAAAGAATATTCCCCGACCAATCAAATATTATACAACAACTTGCATACTTTTCAAAATTTATAAATACTACCCACAACTATAACATTATCTCAAATCCACACCATAATATTCAAAAAAATATTTCGAGAAAATTAAATCTTTATTCATAAAATCTGGGGTCTCACATGCATTCTAAGTAACCTAGAAAGTGATAAACAGTGTCTGACAACATTTTTCGAAGCCCAGATCTGTCAGTGTTTAAGTGTGTTAAAGATGTTGTTGTAACATACTTGTAGCCTGTTATATGTTCTTTGATTCCATGGTTTTAGATCATTTATAGCATCAACAGATCAAGTGCTGTTTTTGGAAAGCCCGGAAATAGTGAGAACAAACATTCTGACATAGTTTGACCGAATTAAATATGGCGATTTGGATGTTGTTGAACTGAGTTGTTGAATTGTAACTGTACCTTGACATTAGTAATATGGCTGTGAACCTTAATAACATCCATGCAACAACCAGAACTAGAAGCGAATCGAGCCACAAAGTAAGCGTAGTCGAAGGTATGCGGGTTTCTAGGTAACCAGAAAGCCCGAAGCTTCGAGCGACTACTTTGGGGCTTCAGATCTTGCATCTGTGATGTGTTATGACCAAGTTGAGAATTTATATTTGTAATACTACATGTGTATTACAATATGGAACCCTAATGTAGCCCAGAAACAAGTTCGTTTGAGATTTAAAACCGGTCAAAGTTGACCCCTTGTAATGCCGGTTGTCAGTGTTCTTGAGGCTCAAGAACACCAACAGCGATGCTAAGTGTCGCTAAAGGGCTATAGCGACAGTTTTATTTATTTTATTTTCTGAATATTCCGAAAAATGCTTAAAATAGAAATAAATTATAAAAATTACCAATAATAGCTTTAAAAATTATTTTATATTATGAAAAATACTTTCTACTATTTGGAATATTTTTCATTAATAATTATAATTATTTGAATATTAATGCTATTTAATTTATTTAATTAGTGTATTAAATAAATTAGAGAAAAATGATTTTAATTAAATAAAATCATTTTACATAAGAATAAAGTATTTAAAAATATTTTGATTTAAAAATGTGACTTTTAATATTTTAGAGAATTTTTATTAATAATTTAATATTAATGATATTAGATTTATTTAATTATTATATTAAATAAATGAATTAATAATGATTTTATTGATTTAAAAACATTTAAAATGAAAAAATATTTTAAAAATATTTTAAGTTATAATTAATGACTTTTAATATTTTGATAATAATTTCATTAATATTTAAATATTAATGGTGTTGGTTTAAAATAATTTTAATTAATTTAAAATCATTTAATTAGAATATTAATGATTTAAAAATATTTTAAGTTATTAATAATAACTTTTATATTTTGACAAATATGTTATTAATATTCTTATATTATTAAATATTAATAATGATAAGATTATTTGATAATTAAATCATTTAAAATGATTCCGATGTTTGAAAAATTATTATAAATTATAATAATTATTTATAAATTATTAAAAGCTTCAGAAAAATATTATTATTGATAATTGACTTATCTAAATTAATATTGAAGCTTAGAAACCAAATTAAAATTGACAATCAACGTGTTAATTGTCGGATAAGGTGACCAGAACACCAAGAATGGACCGAAGTCCAACCAGACCGAAATAATTAGACTTGATAAGTGTTTATATAGGTTATAAACACTAATGTGGCTATAATGGTAAGTAATAATACAGAGCGGATTATTTGTGAATTACAATGTTACGTGTTATGAATTATTGTGCTAATTGTGAGACCGATATTATTGGTTATATTTCGAAAGTAGATAAGTATATTGTGTAGCTGTAATCAACGCGGAAGGCAAGTTTCCTAAATCAACCTTGAGTTAACATTGTTCAAATATTATGGTGGTTAATTATTGCTGATTATGCCACGTCCAAGAATTTATTGTTGATTATTAGCAGTTAGTGCATGTTTAATAATTCAAATTGAATTACTGATTCGAAGAATATACAATTGTAGAATAACTGTTGTTGGATATTCATATTCGTAGAAGATAGAATTGACAGTACAGATAATTCATGTTTATTGTCAAACTATGTTGAGAAATGTCTTAGCTAATTATTCTAGCTAGACGAACATTTGTTAGAACTTGATAAATTCGAGAAGAGAATTCAATTGTTATTGATAGATCGATGCCAATTATTTTGGCTAGATCGATATGTAAATAGAAATTGAAATCATTAAATTTCGTTGTTAGATCAAATCTTGATTCTGAGACTGAGAAGAACAACCTTTTATATAAAGGGAACATTTTAGGTCGTATATTCGACCATTGCGCACTGTTAAGTATTATGCATATTATAGGGTATAATAAAGCTGATCATATGTTATACTTGCAGAGGGGTATGATTTAATCTTTATGGTTATCTGATACTCCTGCGTATGTATCAAAGTAAATCTTTGATAGATACCCGAGAAGAGAAGTTCTAGATCTAATGGATCGCTCAGCAAAAATCTGGAAAACATTCAACTTTTTTATTGCGTAGAATTGATTCTTGTTTATTCAATAGAATATCGTAGAAACTTTGAAAGCGTTGTACTCTTTCATTATCAGATTATTGTGTTGCCTAGAATACGAGAAGACTTGTTATTGATTAACGATTTGTTCAGCTATTTCAAAGTTCCCCGAACTTTGGTGTCATTCTATCAAAATAGATAGTCTATTATTCTGATACTTATACATTCATTGTATATCTTAACTTGTGGGGCAAATTTGTTGCTCACCCTTGCTAAATAAAACTTTTTAGCTAGGGACGAAGTTGCAAAAGGTGTTGTGAAGAATAAAGGCAAAGGCATAGTGATAAATTAGTTATGATGAAGCATATTTATTATGTTATTTGTAAACCCTTTTTGTATATCTAAGGGGTATGTTTATAATGTTAACGTTAGTTGTGACGCCCCCAAATCCGGGTCTCTTCCAACCCGACATATGGTGCTCCACGGTGCTACAGTTCACACAAACATTCAATTGAAATGCCTCAAAGAACGAATATGTCTTATATATATTCCAAAACAATACTACCATTCCCCAGGTTCTTTATAACCATTACATTTGTTCTTGTCATAATATCAAATATTATCATTATAAACCTATACTATTATATAGGTAATCTACAAATTCTCTTTAGCCATCTCTTTATCCTTGTCGAATCCTTTGGTCCATTCGGTCTAAGCTGCATTCATATAGTTCAAGCAAGAGTGAGCATAACAAGCTCAGCAAGTACAACAATTTCTTTTTAAAAGCATGTTTGAAACATAGGTATCGTATATCTTCTATAAGACCCCAGCTTTTATAAATAAAGATGAATTTTTCTATAAATATTATTTTTGAATATTATGGAATAAATTTGATATAATGTTATAGTTGTGGGTAATATTTATAAATTTTAAAAAGTATGCAAGTTGTTATAAAATATTCGTTTGGTGGAGAATATTCTTTTTGTTAGGAATATTAAATACAATGGCTCAATCATTGGTGGACCCATTAATGTAATTATTGTCGGATTGAGAAAGCGACAAAAATATTTTATAAAAATAACGGCGGAGGTGTTACTTAATTAAAAGCATTGAACTACCCGGTGGTAAAGAAATGCGATGTCTGGCGTAGTTGCGTAGTAGTACACGGTATTGATTATTGATGCTTACGTGAGAAGTCACATTTATGCTCAATTATTACTCTGATAATTTTGCATCATATCTCTTATATTATTGATTCAATTATTGTCACAAGATATCATACGTATAATATGTTATAGTATTAAATCAATCATTGAGGCGACAAGTTATAAATGATTAAAAATTGTTGAAAGATTAAATATGTGTTGATGAAAAAAAATGATTTGTGGTAAGTTTGATTATTTTATGGGGGCTCATATGTCATCATCTAAGAGTCTCTTCATCAATAGTATTTACCTTCGTCAATAGTAATTACCTTCATCAATAGTAATTACCCTTGTGAATAGTAATTACCTTCGTCGATAGTAATTACCCTTGTGAATAGTATTTACCTTAAATCGATAGTAATTACCTTCGTCGATAGTAATTACCCTTGTGAATAGTATTTACCTTCGTCGATAGTATTTACCTTCGTTAATAGTAATTACCTTTACCAGACGTCGAACCACTTGTCGTTTCACATTACAAAGCGTCAAACCGATTCGTTGCAAGCCACTTGCCTTTTCACACGGCGGTGCTAAGCTAGAAATCTTCTATAAATAGAGGCCTAGGGCTTCATTATTTTCACGAATTCATTCAAGCTATAGAGAGAAAGTATAGAGAATAAAGAGAAAGAAGAAGAGTATTTTGTTACTACTACTGCTGCGATATTCAATCTCCTACCAAATGTAAGGGGTGTTATTCTTTCTTATTCATGAAGAGAAGCATTGTTATTCCATTGCTTATTATTACATTGGAATAACTTTTGTATAAGTGGTTTACCCTATACTTGGTGACATTCTTCTATTATTACATTTGGAACATCACATGCATGTGTGTTTTTACAGGACTGGTTCCCGTTTTTTTATTATTACATTGGAACATCACATGCGTGTGTTTTAGGACTGGTTAAAATCTTTATTATTACATTTGGAACATCCATGCATGTGTGTTTTACAGGACTGGTTAAAATCTTTATTATTACGTTGGAATATCCTATACGTGTGTTTTACAGGATGCGGTTCCATCTTTATTATTACATTTGGAACATCACGCCGATTGTGAATTTCACGACGGTTGGTTCCGTTATTTATTATTATACATTGGAATAACGTGTATGCATGCGGTCTATCGCATGCATGGTGATTTCTTTTGTTATTCCATTCTTTATTATACCCAGTTGGTTAAAACTTTGACTTCTATACTCCATGAAATTAGTAGAATATCCTTGATATTTGCGTTTCATCCAGTATCTTTTCATGGAAATATTCTTCTGATCATTCTTGAATTTTACTCTACAAAACAGTATCATGTTGATAATTTAGACGTTAATAATTCTTGAACTTGTTTTATTGAATTCTTATATCATTGTCATCATCCTCATGTTTATTTTTTTTGAAAGTCATCTGTGGCCCCTGTAGTGCATAGATGGACTTGGTATGATTATGACCAGAGACTATTGATTGTAATCATGGTAGTAATGTTACAAATGATGTGATAAAAATCCTCGATGGGCAGTAGTGCATTGATGGACGATTGTTGGCATGATCATGACCATTAATGAATACACAAATATTCTTGGCCCGTAGTGCATGAATAATTGTGGTCGTGATCTTAAAGAATATCCTTGGCCGTAGTGATGCGGGGTGATTCGATGATGTGAAATATTTATTAAAAGTGAGTCTCATATAAGCAATGATGAAAAACCTTTTAAAACCTAAAAGATAGTAGACTTTATTTTCTACTTGACTCTTTTAAATGGATTGCATATTCATTGCAGATTAAACCGGTTGTCTATTGTATTTTATCGGTTTAACATTATTGAAGACTATTGATAATTTATTACGTATTATCTTAGTCATAATATTTCTTCTTGGGCTAGTTGAGCTCACCCTTTCTTTCCTTTGTTCTCTTCAGAAATGATAATATATTTGGGGACGAGTCGGAAGCAGTGATGGTCTGAAGATAGCATTAGTAGTCCTCACTATTACGTAAAATAGTGTGATAATAAGCGTAATGAGGACTTTTTTGTTTGAGTTTGTATAATATCTAGTAGAGCGATATTTGTATTTAAACTCACGTTTTATGTCGTATTGTACCACAGCAGTTATGTTAATAAGTTGTATTTAAATTCTGTACCATGTAAGTGTCGACCCAAGATGGGTGATGTATACCTAATTTTGGGGGCGTCACAGTTGGTATCAGAGCTTAGGGATATGATCCCTGGCTAAGATGTGAGAATAGTACTAGGAGGGGAGAGATGGGGAATACCTTCGCTAGTATGACCTACCTAAGTTTATGTGATATTTTATTGGTTGGTTAGAAGATAGGGATAATTTGTTACATGTCAATTAACCTTTTGTTTTGTGGCGATGTCGAAAATGACATCCGAGAATGTTGAGAATAGCAATGGGCGCTTGAGCGATTGTTGATTCACCACATATCAATAATCGAGGATAATGTGCATCGAGGAAGGCGACAATCCTCATGCAAACAACAACACCGACCAAATGACGAATGATCAAATGTTCGAGAGGCTTTATGCAATTTATCTGGCAAAAGGCGAGCGACTCTGTCCAAAGCGTAGGTGGAAACACGAAAAAAACTCTCGGGCGGTCACCGCTAAACAAATTAAGGGCTGGGACCACCGGAGTTTAAGGAGAGCCAAAACCACTTACGGCGGAAGCATGGATAAAGCAGATTACCAAGATATTTGATGTCTTGGGATGCTCGAGGAGCAAAGGTTCCCTTCTTGCCGCTTTTTTATGTTGCTTGCGGAGGCGGATTCTTGGTGGGAATCGGTAAAAGCGTACTCAACCAACTGTCTTGAAGATATCTTGGGAGAAGTTCCAGAGTCATTCAATGACAAATACTTTCACGAAGTATTATTCGCCACATGAAGGAGGTGGAGTTTATCAAGTTGGAACAAAACAATATGGCCAGGTATGTCGCAATACGAGGCAAAATTTGCGGAGTTATCACGGTTTCGTCCCACTTGGTGGATAATGAAGAGAGAATGGCGCGAATGTTTTAAGAGGTTTGAAGCGGATATCGTCAACATCTTATTTCTCATAAAGCGTGTTTGTATTCGAGATGTTGTAAATAGGGCTCGATTAGTGGGAGTAGCGATAATGAGTCAACCTTAACTAAAAGAAGCAACGGCAAAATTATAATACCGGCGAGAATAGTCATCGGCGGTGACAACAAGCGTGGAGGGAATCAACGAGGCGGATATGGTAACCACCGGTGGTGTCGAGGCCAAAACAATAAGAATGGACATTTCAAGAAAAGGAGATTCAACAATGATGGAAAGACGTCAAGACTGGCACCCATTGTTAAGGAAGGAGAAAGACCACCTATCATATGCTTCAAATGCGGAGGAGAGGACACATCGATCCAAGCTGCGTCATGTAGTCAAAGCATGTTATAATTGTGGAAGAGAAGGTCACTTAGCTCGATTTTGTCGTTCTAGAAGATAAATTCAACTAGGATGGAGGCACCAAAGGCCATCGGAAAATTCAAAGCCAGTTAGTCTGAGGAGAGCATTTGTTGTGACCTCCCAAAGAGCAAGGAATCGAATGAGGTCATCACGGGTAAGCTTATCATAAACTCTAATGAAGTCTATACTTTATTTAATCGGTTCTACCCATTCTTTTATTTCTCTACTTGCGCTCATCGATTAAATTTGACTCGGAGAAATTAGACTTTGACTTATCTGTGGAAACTCCGTTGGGAGAAACCTTCATTACATCCCTTTGTTTATAAGTCTTGTTTGGTTCAAATCGGTACCCTCACATTACACTCGTCGATCTTATTTCATTAAAAATACTTGCATTTGGCGTGATTCTAGGGATTAATTGGTTAACTACTTATCATGCAAAAATTGATTGTTTTCGTAAGGTTGTTAGCTTTCATATTCCTAATCAACCTATTATGCGAATTCAAACGACCAAACCATTAAAATCAATCACGGTCATCTCAAGCCATAAAGCTATTCGTTTATTGAAAAGCGGATGTCAAGCTTTCTTAGCTCATGTCATGATTTAAATAAAAATAATCGGTTTTAAGCGATATTCCTATTGTTAATAAATTTCACGACGTATTCTCAGAAGAACTTACGCCTACCCCAGGCGTGAAATTGAATTTTGTATCGACCTTGAACCCGCAGACAAAACCTATTTCCAAAGCCCCATATCGAATGGCTCTTATTGAACTTGAGGAGTTAAAGACCCAGCTGCAGGAATTGTTAGACATTGGCTTTATTCGTCCCTAGTACTTCTCCTTGGGGTGCTCTGTTCAATTCGTGAAGAAGAAAGATGGGAGTATGCGACTTTGTATTGATTATCGGGAGTTGAATCACGTCACCATCAAAAATAGGTATCCATTGCCACGTATTGATGACTGTTTGACCCGATTTGCAAGGAGCCAAATTCTTTTCAAAGATTGATCTTCGTTAGGATATCACCAATTGAAGATTAGAACCGTGACATTCCAAAGGCGGCTTTCGAGAACTCGATGCGGGCATTATGAATTCCTAGTCATGTCCTTTGGATTGACTAATGCTCCTCCGCCTTCATGGATATGATGAACCAAGTATTCAAGGAATATTTAGATCACTTTGTGGTCGTCTTTATTGATGACATCCTTATTTATTCCAAAAGCCGTGAAGATCATGAGCAACACTGAGGGTGACACTCCAAAAGCTTCGTGAATATAAGCTTTATGCCGAGTTGAAGAAATGCGAGTTCTGGCTTGAAGAAGTAGCATTCCTTGGGCACGTGGTATCAAGTCATGGAATATCTGTTGACCCGATAAAGATTGAAGCTATTCAAAGTGGGAACAACCTAAATCGATGGCCAAGAAATCGTAGCTTTCTCGGTTTATTTGGTTATTATCGGAGATTCGTGGAAGGATTTTCTCGAATCGCTATTCCATTGACTCGGTGACTCGGAAAGATACAAAGTTCGGTTGGAGGCGAAGAATGTGAGAAGAGTTTTCAAGAACTCAAGAGGAGACTTATTTCAAATTTTGTTACGACAATACCATCGGCTCGGAGGATTTGTCATCTACAGATGATGCTTTGGCAAAAGGTTGGGATGTGTTCTCATGCAACATGGAAAAGTAATAGCTTTATGCCTCGCGACAACTCAAAGAATATGAGAGGAATTATCCTACTCATGATCTAGAGTTGGCATTTATTGTCTTGCACTTAAAATTTGGAGGCATTACTTGTATGGGGAGAAAGTGGAGATCTTTACGGATCATAAAAGTCTCAAATATTTCTTCACTCAAAAGGAACTCAACACGCGACAACGACGTTGGCTTGAAGCTGTTGAAAGATTATGATTATACCATCCAATACCATCCTCGAAAAGCGAGCGTGGTAGGTGGCGCATTGAGTAGAAAATCATATGCAAATACTGAGTGCGATATTGTCAACGTATGAGCCCATTTATGTGACTTGCAAAGGATGGAGATAGAATTAAAGACTCGAGGGGACGCGTGTGATGATAGCGAGTATCTGAGTAGAACCGACTTTAATTGATAAAGTTAAAAGTGCTCAAGCTACGGACACGGAGGCGATGCGTATGAGGAAGAAAGTGCAAGAAGGTGCTATCTTGAAAGCAAGAATCGATGAAGAAGGAATACTTGAGTCAACTCCGGACTTTGTGTTCTAACGACCACGATTTAAAGTATAATATCATGATGGAGGCACACAACACACCATTTGCAATCCATCTCTGGGAGTACCAAAATGTATCATGATATTTCGTCATACATTTTGGTGGAGCAATATGAAGAGAGAGATGGTATTTGTTTATCTCAAGGTGTCTAATTTGTCAGCGAGTTAAGCGGAGCATCAAGTACCAAAAGGTCCATTGCAACCACTTGAAATTCCGAATGGAAGTGGGAGCACATTACCATGGATTTAGATTCTGCACGGTCTTCCTAAGGTTTCTCAAGGCATTGATGCGATTTGGGTCATTGTTGATAGGTTGACCAAGTTCCGCTCATTTCTTCTACAAATACGAGAAACTTATACACTTGAACGTCTTGCTCGTATATACATAAGCGAGATTGTAAGAGCGCATGGTATCCGGTATCCATAGTTTACGATCGAGACCCAAGATTCACTTCACGATTCGGGTTAGTTTGCAAAAAGCTATGGGCACGGACTTACGATTTAGCTTCGGCATATCATCCTCGACGGACGGACAATCGGAGAGGACTATTCAAACTCTTAAAGATCTATTAAGACTCTGTGTCCTTGATTTCAAGGGAGTTGGGACAAGTTCTTACCATTGGTGGAGTTTTCCTACAACAATGCAGTTATCAAGCAAGTATTGGCATGGCTCCATTCGAGCGTTGTATGGAAGAAAGTGTCGTTCTCGGTATCTTTGGGATGAGGTGGGTGAAGCAACGTTGTTGGGGCCGGGAGTTGAACGTGTATGACTACGGAAATGATTCAAACGATCAAACAACGTATAAAAACCTCACAAAATCGACAAAAGAGTTATCTTGATCTTCATCGAAAGGACGTGGAATTCGATATAGGAGATCATGTGTTGTTAAGAGTTGCTCCATGGAAAGGAGTTACAAGATTTGGAAAGAGAGGAAAACTTAACCCTCTATTCATCGGTCCATTTTAATCCTCGATCGAGTAGGGCGTGGCCTATAGACTCGCTTTTTTTCTGCTTAAATATGTCTCGTGTTCATAACGTTTTCACATATCTATGTTACGTAAATATGTGAAAGACCCGAACCATATTATTGAGTTAGAACCAGGACGAAATAGCGGAAGATTTGGCGTATGAAGAGGTTCTGTTCAAATTTTGGATAAGAAGGAACATATTCTACGCTCAAGGTTATACCTCAAGTCAAAGTTTTGTGGAGGAACCACGATGTTGAGGAAATGACTTGGGAGTTAGAATCGAAATGAAATCAAGGTATCCTTACCTCTTGACATACCAGTACGTACCCTAATTTGAGGGCGAAATTTCATAAGAAGGGAGGTTGTAAGACCCTGACTTTTATAAATAAAGATGAATTTTTCTATAAATATTATTTTGAATATTATGGAATAAATTTGATATAATGTTATAGTTGTGGGTAATATTTATAAATTTTACAAAGTATGCAAGTTGTTATAAAATATTCGTTTGGTGGGGAATATTCTTTTTGTTAGGGAATATTCGCATAATGGCTCAATCATTGGTGGACCCCACAACAGAATTATTGTCGGATTGAGAAAGCGACAAAAAATATTTTATAAAAATAACGGCGGAGGTGTTCTGAATTAAAAGCTGTTGAACTACACGGTGGTAAAAGTACGATGTCTGGCGTAGTTGCATAGTAAGTAGACTGCGGTATTGATTATTGATGCTTACGTGAGAAGTCACTCATTATGCTCAATTATTGCTACGAAGAATTAACGCATCATATCTCTTATATTATTGATTCAATTATTGTCACGGTATCATACGTATAATATGTTATAGTATTAAATCAATAATTGAGACGACAAGTTATAAATGATTAATAATTGTTGAAAGATTAAATATGTGTTGATGAAAAAAAATGATTTGTGGTAAGTTTGATTATTTTATGGGGGGCTCATATGTCATCATCTAAGAGTCTCTTCGTCGATAGTATTTACCTTTCGTCAATAGTAATTACCTTCATCAATAGTAATTACCCTTGTGAATAGTAATTACCTTCGTCAATAGTAATTACCCTTGTGAATAGTATTTACCTTCGTCGATAGTAATTACCTTCGTCGATAGTAATTACCCTTGTGAATAGTATTTACCTTCGTCGATAGTATTTACCTTCGTTAATAGTAATTACCTTTTACAGACGTCGAACCACTTGTCGTTTCACATTACAAAGCGCCAAACCGATTTAAAATCAAGCCACTTGCCTTTTCACACGGCGGTGCTAAGCTAGAAATCTTCTATAAATAGAGGCCTAGGGCTTCATTATTTTCACGCAATTCATTCAAGCTATATAGAGAGAAAGTATAGAGAGAATAAGAGAAAGAAGAAGAGTATTTTGTTACTAATCTGCTGTAAGTATTCAATCTCTCCTACAAAATGTAAAGGGGTGTTATTCTTTCTTATTCATGAAGAGAAGCTGTTGTTATTCCATTGCTTATTATTACTGTTGGAATAACTTTTGTATAAGTGGTTTACCCTATACTTGGTGACATTCTTCTATTATTCTGTTGGAACATCCACATCTCATGTGTTTTACAGGACTGGTTAAAATCTTTATTATTATTCATTGGAACATCCATGCTCGTGTGTTTTACAGGACTGGTTCCGGCTCTTTATTATTCTGTTGGAACATCACATGCGTGTGTTTTACACGGACTGGTTAAAATCTTTATTATTCTGTTGGAATATCCTATCTCGTGTGTTTTACACGGATCCGGTTCCATCTTTATTATTACATTGGAACATCACTGTCGGATTGAATTTCACGACTGGTTTTAGATTATTTATTATTACATTGGAATAACACGTCTGCATGCGGTCTATCGCATGCATGGTGATTTCTTTTGTTATTCCATTCTTTATTATACCCGGTTAGTTAAAACTTTGACTTCTATACTCCATGAAATTAGTAGAATATCCTTGATATTTGCGTTTCATCCGATATCTTTTCATGGAAATATTCTTACGATCATTCTTGAATTTTACTCTACAAAAGCAATGATCATGTTGATAATTTAGGCGTTAATAATTCTTGAACTTGTTTTATTGAATTCTTATATCATTGTCATCATCCTCATGTTTATTTTTTTTGAAAGTCATCCGTGGCTGTAGTGCATAGATGGACTTGGTATGATTATGACGAGAGACTATTCGATTGTAATCATGGCCGTAATGTTACAAATGATGTGATAAAAATCCTCGATTGGTAGTAGTGCATTGATGGGACGATTGTTGGCATGATCATGACCATTAATGAATACACAAATATTCTTGGCCCGTAGTGCATGAATAATTGTGGTCGTGATACTAAAGAATATCCTTGGTAGTAGTGCGAGGGGTGATTCGATGATGTGAAATATTTATTAAAGTGAGTCTCAAATTTATAAATGATGATGAAAAACCTTTTAAAACCTAAAAGATAGTAGACTTTATTTTCTACTTGACTCTTTTAAATGGATTGCATATTCACCGCAGATTAAAGCGGTTGTCTATTGTATTTTATCGGTTTAACATTATTGAAGACTATTGATAATTTATTACGCATTATCTTAGTCATAATATTTCTTCTTGGGCTAGTTGAGCTCACCCTTTCTTTCACCTTTGTTCTCTTTGAAATGATAATATATTTGGGACGAGTCTGGGAAGCAGTGATGGTCACAAGATAGCATTAGTAGTCCTCACTATTACGTAAAATAGTGTGATAATATCGTAATGAGGACTTTTTGTTTGAGTTTGTATAATATCTAGTAGACGATATTTGTATTTAAACTCACAGTTTATGTCGTATTGTACACGACAGTTATGTTAATAAGTTGTATTTAAATTCTGTACCATGTAAGTGTCGACCCAAGATGGGTGATGTATACCTAATTTTGGGGGCGTCACATCTTCAATAACTAGATAATAGTTACAAAGTACTATACATAATTCAAAATAGCATTTCTTTTCCTTCAAAACATTTTAAAACAACAATATTCAGCAAAACATCAATTATGGTCCAAGAACAAGAGTATTTCATAATTTCTTTGAAAAGGACAACCCGACACGAAGTCCGTAAGCCCGGCATAGCTTACGAGCACTTCTAGGTGATCAGCCTATAGTACTCTATGTTGATCAACACTACATTCATTAAACGTGTGTACGTTTAAGTTGTGGCAACCTCACGTGCCCATCGAATACTCGATAAAAATACATTTGTTTATTCATATTCAGGCTTACCTTGAATCCGTACCAAACAATTGGCGTAGGATAGCGTTATCAATTCTATATAGAAAACTTGTAAAGAAATCAATCAACTCTTTCGTAAAACCATTCATGCATCTCATAACTTGAATCATTTGAAAACTTGACTAACACGAAGGTTAGACAAGTGTTCAAGAAAAACTTGCCTTCAGCGTCTGCTACAGTAAAATTACGTTTCCTTTGAGTCTTTACGGTGTCTACAACACATAATGACATAACATACCACATTAGGTCATGAATGAACATACATAGTTCCTAAAGAATCTTACCCTTCTTCTCAATCTAATCATATATTAGATTTGTTATTTATTGGTTCCGGCTTTTCGTCATTCTTTTACATCGTTCTTATCAACTTCTTTCCTTTCTATAACTTAATTAAAATTATTCCATTATTACAACTTGGTTCGAGTTAGTTGTCTTTCATCACGGCTTACTAACTTTATTATTAATCAAAACTCAATCGTCATTGGTTTAGTACACTTATTGCACACCGTTCACGTTCACGTTCACGTTCACATTCAATTAACTTTCTTTAACTCTAAGTGATCACACTTGAGGTTTAGCTATGACTTAAAAATGTTTTATTAAGTACCTTTATTTAAATGTTCATCAATTACTACTTATGTTCAACATGTAAACATTCTTTATTGTCTAGGTTATAAGGCTGGCGCTGCGGCGCCGGCTATTACTCTTTGTTTCGCACTGCGGCGTCACCAGTTATTGCCTAGAAACTGGACTCGGCTCTGCGGCGCGAGTCCCTTCCTTACGGGTCGCGTTGCATCACGAGTTTGCAGGGGCTGAGGCTCATTTTGGCGCTGTAGCGCCGGATATTTGGCTTGGAGTCGCGCCGCGGCGCGGACTCTGTGCCACAGATTATTTTGACAGATTTTTCAAATGGTGAGATTCCCAAACTCTTAACTTCTTCAGTATAAGTCCGAATTGGCTCGTTCAAGAGCCTACGGTTCACAAATTACATACTCTACGTGTTCATGCAAGAATTTTATCTATTCAACTTCGTTTGCTAAAATTTCACCTATTAGTCCATTTTTAACGAAAAGGATAAACGTTCGTGAACGTTCAACACACGTTTCTTCGTTTTAAGTCAGAATCCGGTCATTTTCGAGTTTGCAACTCTATAATGCCAAATAAGACTTGTCTCCATTGAAAACCAATGTTTCCAAGCTCAATATCAAAATTCGACTTCCATTCTAAGAATTTCAAAAATTCGACGATTATCGTCTAATCGTGTCAATTTCGGTGAAACTTCGTTACTTAAAATTTGTTCATCGTTCTAAATGAATTCAATTCATTATATAGACATCTCCACCTACATATTACAACATCTTATTTTCATGTGAAGTCATTACATGTTCTTCATGAACTTATTTACTTATTACGTATAACATACTTATTTTCATTGCTTATGACTTATTAACGAGTTAAGTCCTTTAATCATTATTCTTACATCTCATTAATCATACTAACTTCTTGAAATACATACTTAATTAACTTACATACATGATAAGGTATTACTTATTCTTTGTGAGTTTGTAACTTATTTAGGTTTGATTTACTCATTCGTGACTTACACGGCTTAAGTTCATTGAGTTGTTCATTCTCTTCATTTCTTAGCATACAAATCCTACCACTACCCACTTCTCTAACAATGGAAGAGAAAGAGAATCATGGTTCAAGATTGCTTACCATTGATGATCACTTGGTTAATCTATGATCTTCTTCTTGCTTCTTGAAATATGTAATCTAGCTTTTCTAGCTTATTATCTCTAACCAATAAGCTCTTAACTTGTGGGATGAAATGAACAACCCACAAAATGAAATCCAAGCTCTCTATTTATAGGAAAACCAAAGTTAGGGCATAATGGTCATAAAATCACTCCATCTCCTTACTATTCTTAGCTTAAGCATTAAGTAAACTTGCTCCCCACATTATTTACTTAGCCATTAAGTTATCTTACTCCCCACAACACTTGGCCATTAAGTATACTTGGTTATCACACTTACTTAGCCATTAAGTTACTTGCTCCCTACTTTGGATCATCCATGGTTTGCCCCATGGGTTTAAACCATCCCATAACCCATTGGTTCTTACTTTGGGCCTTTAGTTTTAATTAGCTTAGCTTAAGTTTTGGGCTTTACATTTAATTAGTTTAACTAACTTAACTTATACGTTGGGCTTGCAATTAAACAAACACTTGGGCTTGTTCATTAATTTACATTGGACTTAACCATACTTACATTTGGGCCTTATCACACTTCCCATTGAACAATACAATTTCCTACATAATTTAACAAATACATTACAATTTGCTTAAAGCCTTGGAACATATACTATACATGTAATTCTCGTATTCTAACTTATATACTTATTCATCATATACGATATACCATCATTCATACATACTCGTATAATACTTCGTATCATACTCGTATACTCTACCTCGCACAATACCTACGTATCATACAATCATTACCCTAACTTCTTAACGCTTGATTTTCCTAATGTTCTCAAATTAAGTCCATAGGCGAAATATTATGTTTTCCATAACTGAAATATTATTGGATATTCCATCTCACCTTGATATTCTATCGTTATGTATTTCTCGGAAGTTCAAAAATAATTCCCGAGCAGAAATGTGTGAATAGTATTTTTCGGAAAATTTCTCAAAAAGCTTTTATTTTTGTCTTGGAAATTTAAACACTTTAATTCTATCACGTAGCCAAAATCCTACGACGTTCTGATATGTTTAGGTCATCGAACGACCTTCAATTAGCTTGCTCCCATAAATAATCAATTAAATTCATTTAATCCACATAATTAAATAAAATTTTAATTTTCCTAAAAATCCGATTTTCTCGGGCGTTACATTCTTCCCCCCTTATAAGGATTATGTCCCCAGAATCTCGCTATACTTATATAACAAATGAGGAAAAGTTTTCTTTATTTTAATCTCGAGTTCCCACAATGCTTCTTCGACATTGTGATTCTTTCATTTCACCTTCCCCGAATGTATTATCTTATTTTTCATGACTTATCACTTCTACCAATAATCTAAGTTGGAAGTTAACCACTTACCAACATATTACGCTATCTTTCTTTTATTAGTTCTTTTTTTCTAATAATTTGGAACTCAAATTCTTCCTTCAAAACAAGACTATACTTAGTCTTCTATTTATCCTTCGTCCCCTTCTTCATTTGCTTGTACTCCTCGTTACTTAGTTTGTACTTAATTAACTCGTTCCATTATCATGGATTGAGTCTATATTGTGAATAACATTTCTACCGCTTCTTTCCATAATTTAACTTTCAACTCTGTTCTTGCCATCCCCGTTATTAACTCAATCTGAGTCGTTAACATCGATAGTTTTTTCGTCCTACTTAACGTGTCGGCTTTATACGTTAACTTTCCCTGTACGATATAAGATATCACCTTCATTCTCTACCGCATATTCCACTGCTTCTGTGTGAGGATATATTTCATACTCTTAGAGTCCGTGTATATCGCACACTTCTCTCTGTATGAATACTATCTTTAGATTTTTAATTCAAAAACTACAACTGCCAATTCTAGATCATAAGTAGGATAGACCTCCTCATAATCCTTTAACTGGCGTGATGCATACACAATGACATTGACATGCTACCTGAGCATGCAACCTCGTCATCCATGCGAAGCATCGAGATACACTACAAAATTCCTCGGATCATCTAATAAAGATAATACAGGTGCCTCACTTAACCTTCCTTTTAGCTCCTGAAAACTATTTTCTCATTTCTCATTCCCAATATACTTATCAATAACATATCTGGATATCTTTTAAGCTAACATTCACACGTAATGAATTCCATAACCAACTTTTCTCTTCAGGAAATGAGAATATAGCTGAGACGAGTCGGGGAACGAAGTGATGGTCCAGAGGATAGCATTAGTAGTCCTCACTATTTTGTGAAATAGTGTGATAATAATTGTAATGAGGACTCCTTTTGAGTTTGTATAATCTCTAGTAGACAATAATTGTATTCAAACTCATAGTTTATGTTTTGTCGTATTGTACACGACAGTTGTATTAGTAAGTTGTATTTGAATTCTGTACCATGTATCTGGCGACCCAAGATGGGTAATGTATACCTAATTTTGGGGGCGTCACAGTTGGTATCAAAGCTTAGGGATATGATCCCTGGCTAAGATGTGAGATAAGAATTAGGAGGAGAGAGACGGGGAATTCCTTCGTTAGTATGACCTACCTAAGTTTATTTGGTATTTAATTGTTCGGTCAAAGTATAGGGATAATATGTGATATGTTAATTAACCCTTGTTTTGTGGCAGTGTTTGAAAATGGCATCTGAGAATGTTGAGATTATCAATGGAGCACAGGAGACCGTTGAGTCTCCACAAATCAATAATCAGGAAAATGTGCAACCAGAGGACAATACTCCTCATGAAAATAATAACACCGATGAAATGGTGAATGATGGGATGGTCGAGGCTTTATGCAATTCATGCAACAACAAAGCGGGCGCCTCATTCAAAAATGCGGTAGAAATATCGATAACTCTTGGACGGTCACCGCTAAGCGGTTTAAGGAGCAATTCATGCAACAACAGTGAAGGCGACTCGCATCCATAATACATGTGGAAACAATGGTAACCCACGGTTGGTCACCGCTAAGCAGTTCAAGGAGCTGAGACCACCGGAGTTTTTGGAAAAGCCTGAACCAATTAAGGCGGAGACATGGATAAAGCAGATTACTAAGATATTTGATGTCTTGGAATGCTCAGAGGAGCAAAAGGTTCCATTCGCCACCTTTATGTTGCGTGATGAAGGAGATCATTGGTGGGAATCTGTAAAACGTACCCAGCCTGACGCACTCAAGATGTCTTGGGAGAAGTTCCAAGAATTATTCAACGACAAGTACTTTCCTAAAAGTATTCGTCACATGAAGGAGGTAAAATTCATCAAGCTGGAGCAAAACAATATGACCGAGTCGCAGTACGAGGCTATGTTTATGGAGTTATCCCGATTTGCATCCCATTTGGTCGATAATGAGAAGCGAATGACACGAATTTTTTTGCGAGGTTTGAAACCCGATATACGTTAATACCTCATTTCTCACAAACATTGTTTATATTCAGATGTTGTGAATAGGGCTCAGTTATTGGAGCGCGATAATGAGTCAGCACAACCAAAAGGCAACGACCAACAACACGATAATAATCATCTGCGGTGGTGGCAATCTGGCCGGAACAACGATAACCATCGTGGGGAATATTATCATGCCAAGAATGGTAACCATTTCGGTGGTAATCATGGCCAAGATAATAAGAATGGACATTTTAAGAAGAGAAGGTTCAACAATGACGTGAAGACGCTTAGACCAAAGACCCATTTCAAAGGAAGAAGAACGCCCATCTATTCGTATGTTTCAAATGCGGACAAGAGGACACATCCAGTCAAATGTGTATGCAACAATCCAAAGCGTGTTTTAATTGCGGAAGAGAAGGTCACCTAGCTCGATTTTGTCGTATGGTGAAGTCAAGTCCAACCGGGATAGTGATGCCAAAGGATGTCCCGGACAAGCCAAAGCCGTAGAGTTTAAGAGAGCGCGTTTTTTTTCTCATGACGAGGAACCTGAATAAAATTATCACGGGTAAGTTAATCATAAGCTCTTACGAAGTCTATACCGTGTTAGATACCGGTTCTACTCACTCTTTTATTTCACCTAGTTGTGTTCAATGTTTGTACTTAACTCCGGAGAAGTTAAACATTGATTTATCTATTGAAACTCCATTGGGAGAAACCTTCGTTACCTCCACTGTTTATAAATCTTGTTTGATTCAAATCGACACTTTCACGTTACCTGTCGATCTTATCTCTTTGAAAATACTTGCTTTTGATGTGGTTTTTTTTTAACGATTGGTTAGCTACTCATCATGTTTTTCGTAAGGTTGTTAGCTTTGATATTCCTAACCAACCTATTATGCGAATTCAAGCAACCAAACCACTAAATTCAATCATTGTCATATCAAGCCATAAGTAAAGAGCCCCGATCCTTTTGTTGATGACTTCCTTGTGTGGAATGCATCAAGCTAGACTTTTTTGTAAAGCGACGTCGTGAATGAAGATGACAAGTTGATAGGTATCATTGTGAGGTGCTATCTAGGTTAAGGGATAGAAGTCACAATTGGTATCAATGTGACGTACTATCCAAGTCTTGGATGAGAGTAACAGTTTTGAATGATATTTATACCATTAATAAATCTCTTGACTTATTCCTGAAGACTTCTTAGCCTACCCCAGAGCGTGAAATCGAATTTTTTATTGACACCAGTACAAAACCCATTTCTTAAACCCTCAAAATATTTCTTCAACTAAAACGAGCGTAAACGCGCCAAAGACGTTGACTCGAAATTTGTTGAAGATTACGATCGTATTTATTCAATATCATCGTGGAAGAGCGAACGTGGTAGCTGACGTGTTGAGTAGAAGATCGTATGCGTTTACAAGTGCGATGTTGTTAACACAAAGACTCATTTCGTATAACTTGCAAATGATGAAGATAGAGTTAAAAACTCTAGGGACCCACATGAAGATAACGAATATACGAGTAGAATCGACTTTAATCGATAAAGTTAAAGCCGCTCAAGATACACACCTGGGGCTGATGAAAGTGAAGAAGAAGGTTCAAGAGGGCGTTATTCTAGAAGCAAGAATCGACGAAGAGAGGAAATTTCAACCCTCGATTTAATTGGCCCATTTGAAATCCTCGATTGAGTAGGAACTGTGGCTTATAGACTCGTTTTACCGCCAAGTATGTCGCGTGCTCATAACGTTTTTAACGTATCAATGTTACGTAAATATGTGGATGACCCGAACCACATTATTAATTTAGAATCGGACGAGATAGCGGATGATTTAACGTATGAGATCTCGTGTTAAATTCTTGGATAAGAAGAATCGTATCCAACACTCAAGGGTTATACCTCAAGAGTTAGAATCTGAAATGAAGTCAAGGTATCCTCACATTGTTCTAAGATACTGTGTATCGCACGTAAATTTCGAGGGCGAAATTCCATAAGGAGGGATGATTGTGAAACCCCAGATTTTATGAATAAAGAATTAATTTTCTCGAAATAATTTTTTTTATATTATGGTGTGAATTTGAGATAATGTTATAGTTGTGGGTAATATTTATAAATTTTGCAAAGTATGCAAGTTGTCATATTATATTCGATTGGTCGGGGAATATTCGTTTTAAACAGGAAATATTAAATGCGACTCAAGACAATCATTGGTGGACCCCATAACGGAATTATTGTCGATTGAGAAAACGATAAAAATATTTTATTGAAAATAACGGCGGAAGTTTTATTGGTTGACATTGTTGAACTACTCGGTAGTAGTAAAAGTACGATGAATACGCGTTGTTGCGTAGTAGCCTGGTGATTGATTATTGATATTTATGTGAGAAGTCACTCGCGGTTTTATTCAATTATTGCTACAATAGTTCTTTGCATAGTATCTCACATTATTTGATTCAATTATTGTTGATTTAGAAGTTTTGTTTTATTCACGTAATAAAATAGAAACATCTTTTTATATAAAATAGAATACTTTATTAAAGTTATTCTATAAATAGAATATATTATATTCTATTATGCATAGTATTTTGCATAGTAAAATCTTTTTATATAAAACAAAATACTTTATTAAAGTTATTCTATAAATAGAATATATTATATTTTATTTAAAAGATTTTTCTTTAAATATGGACCGTCAGATTAAAGTAAATCAATCTGGACCGTTCATGGATTAGTTACTATTTATTCCATTTTCCTATAAATAGAAGCCCATTCCTTCATTATTTTCATACAAATTCACTGAACTCTAGAGAGAGAAACTATAGAGAGAGACTATAGAGAGATAGAAGAAAAGTTTTCTGCTACTTCACTACTCTTATATCAAGTATTATTTTACGGTAAGGGATATTATTCTTTTGTATTCAAGAAGAGAACTTCTGTTATTCCATTTCTTTATTGTTTCATTGGAATAACTCAGATACGCTGAGCTACCCTATATTTGGTGACATTCTTCTATTATTACATCTTTATTATTTCGCCGGAATATCACATCATGCTTATATATTTGGACTGGTTCCATTTTTATTATTCCGTCTTTATTATTTTATCGGAATATTCTGTCTGTGCTATACGCCGTACCTGGTTCCATCATTTATTATTCCGCATTTATTATTCTGTTGGAACATCCTGTCGGTGTGAATTTCACCTGACCTGGTTCCGTTATTATTATTCTATTGAAATAACCGTCATGTAAGTAATCGCATGCATGGTGATATCTTTTGTTATTACATTCGGTATTATACTCAGTTGATTAAAATTTTGACTTCTATACTCCATGAAATTAGTGGAATATCCTTGATATTTGCGCTTCATCCAGTATCTTTTCGTGAAAATATTCTTCTGAGCATTTTTGAATTTTACTCTACAAAATAGTATCATGTTGACAATTTGGACGTTATTGGTTCCTGGACAAATTAATTCTTGAACTTGTTTTATTGAATTCTTATATCATTATCATCATCCTCATGGTTATATTATGTTGAAAGTCATCTATGACCTGTAGTGCATAGATGGACTTGGTATGATTATGACCAGGGATTATTCGGTATAATCATGACCGTAATATTACAAATGATGTGGAAAAAGTCCTCATTGGCCCGTAGTGCATTGATGGACAGTTTTTGGTATAATTATGGCTATGGATTCTCTTCGGCCAAGGGTGAAAAGATGAATTGTTTTATGGCATGATCAGGACCGTTGATGAAAACACGATTATCTTTGGCCCGTAGAGCATGGATAATTCGTGGTCGTGATACTAAAGAATATCTTTGGCTGCAGAGGAGGATGATTTCATGATGTGGATTATTTATTGTTTGAGTCTCAAATGATAATGATGATGAAAAACCTTTTAAATCATAAAAGATAGTAGATTTTATTTTCTACTTGACTCTTTTAATGGATTGTTTGTTCACCGCAGATTAAACTTGATGTCTATTATATTTTATCGGTTTAACATTGTTGGGGACTAATGATAATTCATTCGCATTATCTTATTCATAATATTTCTTACTGGGCTAGTTGAGCTCACCCTTTCTTTCACTGTTTTCTTCAGGAAATGAGAATATAGTTGGGACGAGTAAGGGAACGGAGTGATGGTCCAGAGGATAGCATTAGTAGTCCTCACTATTTTGTAAAATAGTGTGATAATAATTATAATGAGGACTCCTTTTGAGTTTGTATAATCTCTAGTAGACAATAATTGTATTCAAACTCATAGTTTATGTTTTGTCGTATTGTACACGACAGTTGTATTAGTAAGTTATATTTGAATTCTGTACCATGTATCTGGCGACCCAAGATGGGTGATGTATACCTAATTTTGGGGGCGTCACAGGTACCTATCAATTTGTCAACGACTTGTTCGGTGGCCCTTACGGAAAATCTAACTTCAGTACATTAGTCAACCTAAATGACATAACCAGAAACTTGTCAAACTGTAACGAGTTCGGAACGTCATCTTAGGTACCTCCTCCTTCTTCCTTACTTTCAACCGACTATACCTCATACACAAATCTATCTTAGAAAAATTCCTTGCCCATTTCAACTGATCAATTAGATCATCGATCCTAGGCCATGGGTATTTATTCTCAACCGCTAACTTATTTCTATTACGATAGTCGATACGCAACCGTAACTACTCATCCTAGTCCTTAATGTCTTCCTAATTTAAGCCAAGTTTAGACGACAAGAGCGTTGCGGTGTTTTATTACAGTAATTTACTACCTTGGGTTTTCTGGAAAACTGAAAATTCATACTTTTCTTATAACAATTTATTATAGCTTTATGGTTAATCAACCCATTTATACCGAGAATTACTTCAAATTCTCTTAACTTTTATTAATACTTACTTACCGATACTTGCTTACCTTTATTATTCATGAAACAATTTCCACGAATATAATTAACGAAAGTTATTTCCTCCTCCTCTACCTTAATGTTTAAAGGTACTTATAATCCCTTTGATACTGACTCCTAGATGAGTTTTTTTTTCCATATGTCTTACACACTTTGATCATACGATTATGATCCCCTTATCCCACCCCAGTATTCCCGGAGTTAAAATTCTTTCTTTTCGGCATACTGCCACTGGCTCTGCCTTGGTTCCTCCATCTCCCTTGCTTTCCTTCTTCCTCTCTTTCTTTGTGGTATTGAGTCAACACCTCACTACCACTTTCTGCTATAAACACCTTCTCCAGAATGGTTCCATATGAAACCCTCTAGAACACCGCAATCCTACAATAGAGCCAGGGTTTCAGGCCCTGCTCAAACCTACGAGCCTTCCTCTCCTTAGTGTCCACTTGGTGTGGAGAAACCCTTGCCAATTCATTGAATTTGGCCGTATACTGGGGAACCATCATGTCCCCTAGTTTAAGTTCTAAGAACTTAATCTCCATCCTCCCTTGCATGCTTGTAGGGAAATAATTCTCAAAGAAAACCTTCTTGAATTGTTCCCATGTTACCACATCTGTTCTAGTCCCACCCTGGTGAACCTTCCACCAAAGGTTGGCTTCCCTTTTTATCCTGTAAGTCGCAAAAGAAGTCTTTTACGCCTCACTTATGCTTTTAATAATAAACTCCTTCTCTGTTTCTTTTACCCATGTCTGGGCCTCTATTGGGTCCGTCGTTCCTTTGAACTCCAACATCCCTACGCTTTTAAATTCTTTAAAGGTAGTCGTTCTAGCTACCCTAGGTTCCGCGGGTACTCTATCCCTGGTTTGGTTCAATGCAGTCATTAATAAATTAACGAACTCTTGGATAGGGTTGTTTTGACCCCATTAATTATCATTACATGATTCTGTTTCTTGATTACATTATCTTCTCCATGGCGGCATTTTCTAATTAAACAAATAAAATTTCATTATTATCTATTTACTTACTTCGTTATTATTTTCCACATATCAAATCATACCATAACAAAGCATATTAAAAGAAAACTTCTTTATATTCATATGCTGTTTTATAGTTTGAAACTATTTACAATTTGTTTTCCATAGCCAAAAGCTATTACATTTATATCCCGCGATTGAACTCCACAAAAGTTGGGATTTACAAAAAAAAGACTACCCTTTTAAACAAAAGAGGGTTTTACGCCACTACACACATATTTATAACTCTAACATTCTAATAATGCATAATAGCATCCTCGTATTTCTCATTTGCAATCGCCACTACAGTATCCCGACTAATAGTATGTCGAGTCTGTCCTGACTCATTGGAATAACAAGCAACTTTCAGCTTGAAATCCTTATGAGCACTCTCATGGATGTAAGACATCCGTGCTATCTTCCAGTCCTTCTCTCCCAGTTCTTTACGAAGCTCATCTGCCTCCTTCTTAAAATCCCTAGCCTTATTTATCATGAGTACCTTCTCATCATGTTCTAACTCAAAATCTGCTTCTGCAGACTCCTTCGCTACATAAAGAGCACTAATCTCTTCATTCGATTACGCATTAACCGCACTTTTCGGTTGCACATTTTTCAAAAGCTCGCCAGATACAATGATCTCATTGCATCTGGAGGTGATGACTCTAGTGTAGGTACCACCGCTTCAACCGATGTAACCTCCATTCCTTCCTCCACATCTTTCATCATACCAAAGTATGACGCTATATCCATATCTCCCTCGGAGTAGTCTTCCTCAGAAAAGTACTCCTCTGACTCCGACTCCTCTAAAACCACTAATGGTACCTCCGCCACTGGTATATGTACAAGCTCTACTCGGTTCACAATTTCTTCACTCGCCACGTGTATATCTCTATACATCAAGCTATCGATCGACATCCTACAATAACACATAACATGTTGATTAGTACATAATAAACAATAGTATAAGCACAAATCACATTTAATTTATTTAGGGTTACTTTCCATCTTTTAAATCTTTAGATCTTTGAGTTTCCTCAATACCTTATTGACTAATTCAACTTAAGTAAAGCTCGAGTTTACTTCTTTCAGACTTCTCTTCCTTAACGAGGTTATTAGCCTAAGGTTCTTCCCCCCCCCCCCCCTTAAGTTTTATAACCTACTGCTTTGATACCAACCTGTGACACCCCCAAATTCGGGTCTCTTCCAACCCGACATATGGTGCTCCATGGTGCTACAGTTCACACAAACATTCAATTGAAATGCCTCAAAAGAACGAATATGTCTTATATATATTCCAAAACAATACTACCATTCCCCAGGTTCTTTATAACCGTTACATTTGTTCTTGTCATAATATCAAATATTATCATTACAAACCTATACTATTACATAGGTAATCTACAAGTTTGCTTTAGCCTTCTCTTTATCCTTATCGAATCCTTTGGTTCGTTCGGTCAAAACTGCATTCATATGGTTCACGCAAGAGTGAGCATAACAAGCTCAACAAGTACAACAATTTCATTTTAAAAGCATGTTTAAAACATAGGTATCATATATCTTCAAGAACTGGATAATAGTTACGAAGTACTATACATAATTCAAAATAGCATTTCTTTTCCTTCAAAACGTTTTACAACAACAATATTCAGTAAAACATCAATTATGGTCCAAGACCATGAGTATTTCATAATTTCTTTGAAAAGGACAACCCGACACGAAGTTCGTAAGTCCGGCATAGCTTATGTGCACTTCTAGGTGATCAGCCTACAGTACTCTATGTTGATCAACACTACATTTATTAAACGTGTGTACGTTTAAGTTGTGGCAACCTCACATACCCATCGAATTCTCGATGAAAATACATTTGTTTATTCTTATTCAGGCTTACCTTGAATCTGTACCAAACAATTGGCGTAGGATAGCATTATAAATTCTATATAGAAAACTTGTAAAGAAATCAATCAACTCTTTCGTAAAACCATTCATGCATCTCATAACCTAAATCATTTGAAAACTTGACTAACACAAAAGTTAGACAAGCGTTTAAGAAAAACTTGCATTTAGCGCCTGCTACTGTAAAATTACGTTTCCTTTGAGTCTTTACGGTGTCTACAACACATAATTACATAACATACCACATTAGGTCATGAATGAATATGCATAGTTCCTAAAGAATCTTACCCTTCTTCTCAATTTAATCATATATTAGATTTGTTATTTATTGGTTCTGACTTTCTGTCGTTCTTATAAACTTCTTTCCTTTCTATAACTTAATTGAAATTATTCCATTACTACAACTTGGTTTGAGTTAGTTGTCTTTCATCACGTCTTACTAACTTTATTATTAATCGAAACTCGATCGTCATTGGTTTAGTACACTTATTGCACACCGTTCACGTTCACATTCAATTAACTTTCTTTAACTCTAAGTGATCACACTTGAGGTTTAGCTATGACTTAACAATGTTTTATTAAGTACCTTTATTTAAATGTTCATCAATTACTACTTATGTTCAACATGTAAACATTCTTTATTGTCTAGGTTATAAAATTTGTCATTGTATTGTATGGCTATTACTCTTAGTTTTAGCGTTGCTTGGCGTCACCGATTATTGCCTAGAAAGCTGGACTCGTGATTGTATGCTGAATCCTTATTCTGGTCATACAGTAATCACGAGTTTGCAGGAGTTGAGGCTCACTTTGGCGCCGGATATTTGGCTTGGAGTCACGCCGTGGCGCGGACTCTGTGCCACAGATTATTTTGATAGATTTTTTAAATGGTGAGATTCCCGGACTCTTAACTTCTTCTTTATAAGTCTGAATTTGCTCGTTCAAGAGCCTACGGTTCACAAATTACATACTCTACGTGTTCATGCAAGAATTTTATCTAGTCAATTTTGTTTGCTAAAATTTCACCTATTAGTCCGTTTTTAACGAAAACGATAAACGTTCGTGAACGTTCAACGCTCGTTTCTTCGTTCTAAGTCGGAATACGGTCATTTTTGAGTCCGGAACACTATAATGCCAAATAAGACTTGTCTCCATTGATAACCAATGTTTCCAAGCTCAATATCAAAATTCGACTTCCATTCCGAGAATTTCATGAATTCGATAATTATCGTCTAATCGTGTGAATTCCGGCGAAACTTCGTTACTTAAGATTTGTTCATCGTTCTAAATGAATTCAATTCATTATATAAACATCCCCACCTACATATTACAACATCTTATTTTCATGTGAAGTCATTACATGTTCTTCATGAACTTATTTACTTATTACGTATAACATACTAATTTTCATTGCTTATGACTTATTAACTAGTTAAGTCCTTTAATCACTATTCTTACATCTCATTAATCATACTAACTTCTTAAAATACATACTAAATTAACTTAAATACATGATAAGTTATTACTTATTCTTTGTGAGTTTGTAACTTATTTAGGTTTGATTTACTCATTTGTGACTTACACGGCTTAAGTTCATTGAGTTGTTCATTCTCTTCATTTCTTAGCATACAAATCCTACCACTACCCACTTCTCTAACAATGGAAGAGAAAGAGAATCATGGTTCAAGATTGCTTACCATTGATGATCACTTAGTTAATCTTTGATCTTCTTCTTGCTTCTTGAAATATGTAATCTAGCTTTTCTAGCTTATTATCTCTAACCAATAAGCTCTTAACTTGTGGGATGAAATGAACAGCCCACAAAATGAAATCCAAACTCTCTATTTATAGGAAAACCAAAGTTAGGGCATAATGGTCATAAAACCACTCCACCTCCTTACTATTCTTATCTTAAGCATTAAGTAAACTTGTTCCCCACATTATTTACTTAGCTATTAAGTTATCTTGCTCCCCACAATACTTGGCCATTAAGTATACTTGGTTATCACACTTACTTAGCCATTACGTTACTTGTTCCCTACTTTGGATCATCCATGGTTTGCCCCATGGGTTTAAACCATCCCATAACCCATTGGTTCTTACTTTGGGCCTTTAGTTTTAATTAGCTTGGCTTAAGTTTTGGGCTTTAAATTTAATTAGCTTAACTAACTTAACTTATACATTGGGCTTGTAATTAAACAAACACTTGGGCTTGTTCATTAATTTACATTGGACTTAACCATACTTACATTTGGGCATTATCAGACTTCCCATTAAACAATACAATTTCCTACACAATTTAACAAATCCATTACAATTTGCTTAAAGCCTTGGAACATATACTATACATACAATTCTCGTATTCTAACTCATATACTTATTCATCATATACGATATACCATCATTCATAGATGCTCGTATAATACTTCGTATCATACTCGTATACTCTACCCCGCACAATACCTACGTATCATACAATCATTACCCTAACTTCTTAACGCTTGATTTTCCTAACGTTCTCAAATTAAGTCCACATGCGAAATATTACGTTTTCCATAACTGAAATAATATTGGATATTCCATCTCACCATTATATTCTACCGTTACGTATTTTTCGGAAGTTCAAAAATAATTCCTGAGCAGAAATGCGTGAATAGTGTTTTTTAGAAAATTTCTCGGAAAGCTTTTATTTTCATCTTAGAAATTTAAACACTTTAATTCTATCACGTAGCCAAAATCCTACGACGTTCTGATATGTTTAGGTCATCGAACGACCTTCAATTAGCTTGCTCCCATAAATAATCAATTAAATTCATTTAATCCACATAATTAAATAAAAATTTAATTTTCCTAAAAATTCGATTTTCTCGGGCGTTAAATTAGCGGACCTGGGACTAATGTATTAACAATCTCTGTTAATGACATATGTATTAATATTCCTATATAAATGGCTAGTTAGATGTTATTATATTGTGGATCGTGAGCACCAAACTCGGGGGTCAGGTAACCCGGATTTGGGGGTGTCACATCTTCTACAAATTAAAAGTTTATTATCAATATTTTATCGCTGAGACTCAACTCAATACATCACCGAATTATCCATACACTACGGTCAAGGATATTCGTTAGTATCACATCCATAAATTATCCATGCACTACGGGCCAAGGATATTCGTTAGTATCGCATCCACGAATTATCCATGCATTACGAGCCAAATATATTCATGTTTTCACCAATGGTCATGATCATGCCAAACAACAATTCATCTTTGCACCCTTGGCCGAAGAGAACGCATGGTTATGATAATACCAATATGTGTCCATTAATGCACTACGGGCCAATGAGGAATTTTACCACATCATTTGTAACATTACGGTCATGATTATACCGAATAATCCCTGGTCATAATCATACCAATCAACAATCCATCTATGCACGTAAGCCACAGATGACTTTCATTACAATATAAGCATAAGGATGATGACAATGATATAAGCATTAATCAAACGAAATCAAGGATAAATATTAAAGACTTTAAATTTATCCAGAGTTTAAAAATATCCAAATTGTCAACATGATACTGCTTTGTGGAGTAAAATTCAAGAATAATATTCATGTATCAAAAATAATTTGGACAGAAAATATATATATTTTTCAGGTGAAAAGTACCCCGTGAATATTACCCTGTGAATAGTACTTTGGGAATGGTACCTCATGAATAGTACTCTGGCATGAAAAGTGCCCCAAATATCGAGTGAATAATATTCAAGTGAATAGTAACTGGGTAAATAGTAACTCGTGAATAGTACTCCGGCACGAAAAGTGCTCTGAATACCCGAGTGAATAATATTTGAGTGAATAGTAATCGAGTGAATAGTAACCTATAAATATTAACTCATGAATAGTAACTTGTGAATAGTATTCCGGCATAAAAAGATCAATAATTATCAAGAAAGCTCAGAATAATATTTCCATGAAAAGGTACTGGATGAAGCGCAAATATTAAGGATATTCTACTAATTTCACGTAGTATAGAAGCAATACTTCAACAAAATGAGTGTAGAAGTAGGAATACGAAACGAAATAATATTACTTACATACGAATATTGAACGAAGATTATCCATACAAATACGAAAAGTAATATCTCTTCTGGATATGAAATAAATAATACCCTTTACCTCAGAAAAAGACTGGATACTGGAATAGTGAAGTAGCACTTCTCTTCTTCTTTCTTTTTATAGCTTCTCTCTCTATAGCTTCGCTCTCTATAATTTCACTTGTGAGTCTTAGTGAATTGGTGAGAATGAAAGAAGAATGAGCTTCTATTTATAGGAAAATATAGTTTCGATAATTGCACATTTTGGGGCTCAAAATATTACAGTATAATACCTTCATCTTATCCTCCATTTTTAATTTAGTCCTGCAAGTATTATCAAACTTGCACCACCTCCCCTAATAGTACATCATGTGAATCAATAGTTCAGTCATGTGAATCAGTAGTTCTATACAGGTGAAAAAAATAGTTATAGTATAGTACCTTCATCTATACCTCCATTTTTAATTTAGTCATGAAAGTATTATCAATCTTGCACCACCTCCCCTAATAGTACATGCATGTGAATCAATAGTACATGCATATGAATCAATAGTACATACATGTGAACAAATAGTTATAAGTATGTGAATTAATAGCAATTAATTGCTCATTTATCCGATTAATTATTCGATTGGTCAATATAACCTTATCAAAATAAATGTCGATTTCCACTAACACTAATAATCCCCGTGAATAGTATTTTGTGAATAGTATCCTAAAAGTGAATACTAATCATGGACAGTACTCCGACATGAAAAACTTAAAATTTAACAAGAATGTGTAAAAAATATCCTTGTGAAACGATACTAGATGAAGCGCAAATTTCAAGGATATTCTACTAATTTCACAGAGTATAGAAGCCATACTTCAATAAAATGAGTGTAGAAGTAGGAATACGAAACGAAATAATATTACTTAAATACTACAAAGTATAGAAGAAAATATTATTTCATACGAATATTGAAGCGAAGATAATATCCATACTGAATCTGAAAAATAATATCTCTTTTGAATATGAAATAAATAATACCCCTTACCTCGGAAGAAGATTTGGATTTGGAATAGTGAGGTAGCATACTTCTCTTTTACTTTTTCTCTAAAGCTTCTCTCTCTATAGCTTCTCTTTCTATAATTGTTCTTGTGAGTCTTAGTGAATTGGTGAGAATGAAAGAAGAATGAGCTTCTATTTATAGGAAAACATAGTTTCAATAATTGCACATTTTGGGGCTCGAAATATTACAAAGATACTACCTTCATCTTTTCCTTCATTTTTAATTTAGTCCTGCAAGTATTATCAAACTTGCACCACCTCCCCTAATAGTACATCTTGTGAATCAATAGTACAATCATGTGAAAAAATAATTACAGTATAATACCTTCATTTATACGTCCATTTTTAATTTAGTCATGCAAGTATTATCAATCTTGCACCACCTCCCCTAATAGTACATGCATTTGAATCAATAGTACACACATGTGAATAAATAGTTATAAGCATGTGAATTAATAGCAATTAATTGTTCATTTATCCGATTAATTACCCGATTGGTCAATATAACCTCAAGACATCCATTATTATTGAAATAGATGTCGATTTCCACTAACACTAATAATCATAATGGAAATATCAATTTCATATTTAATCAACACGAACGTATTCATCATTAATATTATAACTCACAATATTTAACAACCAGATCATTCCCAGGAAAGAGGGGGCTTTCCGATAAGGATTTCTCCCTATTGACACGCAATTAAGTGACCAAACCTCTCCTCGATAGAACTTTCTAGACATCGTTAATATTGCAAATAATAATATGAATAACTTTGTCGTCTCAATTATTAATTTAATAATAATAAATATTATGAAGATGATACTTTGACAATAATTGAATCAATAATATAAGAGATATTATGCAGCAATTAATGTAGTAATAATTGAGTATAACTGAGTGACTTCTCACATAAGCATCAATAATCAATACCGTGTGCTACTATGCAATCACGCGTATTACTGTACTTTTACCACCGGGTATTTCAACAGTTTAACGGTAAAACTTTTGTCATTATTTTTATAAAAGATATTTCTATCGTTTTCTAACTACGACAATACTTCCGTTGTGGGGTCCACTAATGATGGTGTCGTCGTACGGATATCTCCTGACAAAAATAATATTCCCCGACCAAACGAATATTTTATATCAACTTGCTTACTTTGTAAAATTTTCAAATATCACCCTTATCTTTAACCTTTTATCAATTTAACCATTTAATAAATAGAATAACAATTATCAGAAAATTGAATACTTTCATTTCGTAAAATTCAGGGTCTTACACCACTAGTCTTGCTTTATTCATTGTTATTACTCCATCTTCATCCATCTTTTTTCTGAAGACCCACTTGGTGCCAATGACTAGATGGTTTCTTGGTCTTGGAACTAATCTCCACACTTTGCTTCTTTCAAATTGATTTAGTTCTTCTTGCATGGTTTTTATCCAACTGGAGTCTTTCATAGCGTCTTCTATCTTCTTGGGTTCCATTTATGATAGAAAGCCTAGATAGAAACACTCATTCTAGGTGGCAGGTCTTGTCTTGACTCTTGCATTTGGATCTTCAATTATTAAGTCTTGAGTGTGATCTTTTGCCCATCTATTTCCTGTTGGAACATCTGTCCTAATGCCTTCTTGTCTGAGGCCTTCTTGTCTGAGACCTTCAAGATCAATGTCTGCTTCTTGATGTGGAGGTTCGTTGTCTTGCGTAGTCCTCTCTACAATCTCATCTCCTTGTTCGACGATTTCATTTTCTAAAACTATGATCGTGGTGTTGAGCTCGATGACCTCGTTTGTAGTGTCTGAATTATCGTTCATAGTGTCTTGAGACACTGTTTTGTCCAAGTCTATTTCATCAAAGATGATGTGAATCGAGACTTCAACACTAAGCTTCTTCTTGTTGAACACCTTGTAAGTGTTGGTTTGTTAATATTCTAACCTTTTTTGTTTTGATGATGACTTAATATTATAGACTAATTTGTCTATTGTGAAATTTTAGGAAGTTGATGAAAAATCATTGTTGAAAGACTTTGAAGATTTGAGTCTTAAGAAAAATATGTAAGGTCATTGCAAATACTTAATTTTTCAATACAAGGCTCTAGGACATATTATTTGGGTATTAAAATAAATATTTATGTCATGATTAAATATGTTACTAAGTTGGTTAGTATTTGTATGCATGCGTAAAAAGGAATTTACTGTATTGTCCGGATTATGGTTAAATAATTTGTGCATGGCTAAAACAATTTTTTTTATATACATGGTTAGTATTTATATATGCATGTATAGAGAGTATTGCCCGAATTGTTTTAATTTTTCATGTGTATTGATATTTGTATAACACGTGTGAAAAATTTATATGTTGGAAATTAAAAAGTTGTTGAAGTGGGTTGGCAGAGATATGATTACTTTCTAAAATAGTGGGATAAGTATCTTGGAAATGTAAGGTAATCATTATCTTGAAAAAGTTGTTTTATACTATTTCCTCTATTAATGCTATATATGTGGCGGCAGACTTTAATTGCTATAGGAATTTGATAAGTCTCAAAAAAAAGATATTATCTTCTTTTTAAAAGAGTCCAACAAATCTTTATAACAACTAGAGATAATTGGTTTTGGTTATTCCTTGGCCATTAACGGAAATAAATATTGGAACGTTATTTATCTTCATCATTTTATGTTGGCTACGGAACTCTATAGCAACGGTAATAATATTGGGCTATAAAATGAAATTGATATCAGTGGAAAATTTACAACACTCGAATCAATTATTGCACTCATATACTTCAAAAGCAATTTCATTATTTTCGGTGCAATACTTCCAGCTGCTGTGCAAATTATATTCATGATATTCTCAGCTATTTTCGTGGGCTTCATATTGGTGATATCTCTTACTTTTACTACTTGATCATTGCATTCATTAGTTGAGCCTTGCATTGTTAAATTGCTTATTTGATTTGATCATTAGACCTCTATAATTGTAATCTTAAATTTTTAGACTAAGTGTTGTCTAAAGGATTTTAATCCAGGTGGATTAAGGTTTAGTTACAAATAGGTTCAAGGAAGCTTAGGTGCTTAAGGGGTGCATTGGTGCACAAGGAGCAAGTGTGCTCAAGTGAATTATTGTAATTCAATTTGATAGAATCTGTTTTGTAACAAGGGTTATTTAAAGAAATAAAAGTGAGTCTCCAATACTAGTTGGTATTGGACGTGGACTAGGCTATTATTATAGAGGGTAATAGCTGAACCACGTAAAAAATCTTGGTGTTATTTTATTACTTGTTTTACTTTAATATTTCTCAAGATAGTTAATTTTCTTAATAATTAAAATATAAACATTTGTTTCATCTTGAGATATTGTGTTAACACCAAGTATTCTATTTGACTTATAAATTCACCAAGATATTTTCTTAAACAAAAATTCAATTCGGTAGACTACATTCATTCAGCAAGCTGCAATCTTCAATACAGTAGACTATATTCAATAGTTTAAATTCAAAGGTTAAAAATTGGTCATAGTTTGTTCCCACACTTATTCAAACCCCCCCCCCCCCCTTTCTAAGTGTGCCTTATCTAAATTTCATTTGGTATCAAAGCAAGGCTCTACTTACCTGGTCTTAAAGGTGACTTGTAGGGAAAGATTCTGACATAGCACAGTTCGGGAACAACAATCAAGAAGGTCAATCAACCAATAGACCTCCTTTGTTGTATAGAACAGAAAATTATAACTTCTGGAAATTCCGAATGAGGATCTACCTTAAAAGAGATCCTTGGGAATGGTGGATTGTGGAAAATGGACCAGTTGTTCCACGAAGAGATGATGGGACACCAAAGATTCTGCTAGAAATGGATTCAACCGAGATCTACATGGTCTCCTATGATTCAAAGGCAATGAACACACTTCTTAGCAGCATGGTTCAATCCGAATTAGATAAAGTCTCTTCATGCAACACCTCCAAAGAAATGTGGGATACCTTAGTGGTAAGCCATGAAGGAACATCAAAAGTTCGAGAAGTTAAACTAAGTATGCTCATGCATAATTATGAAATGTTCAAACTCGAGAAAGATGAAACTATAAAGATGGCTCAAGCTAGGTTCCTTGTTCTTCTGAACTCATTAAAGCTACTAGACAAATCTATTCCATAAAGTGAGATTAACCGTAAGTTACTTCGGGCTATGCTCAAGAGGTTTGCTTCTAAAATCACTACTCTTCAAGATTCCTCTACTATATCTACTATGGATACATTAACCCTTTTTGGTGAACTTGAGGAATATGAACATCAGTTAAAGAGGTATGACGATGAGGACGAAACACCTCGAAGAAAGGTTTTAGCTCTTAATGTAGGAAATGAAGAAGAGCTTGATGATGATTCTGATGAAGAGATAGCCTTGATGACAAGGAGACTCAAAAGACTTCTTCAAAGAAAGAATAAACAAAAGAATATCTTCAAATTAAATAAAGGCAAAGGAAAGTAAACTGAGGAAACGTGCTTTGAATGTGGCCGTCCAGGGCACTTCAAGAAGGATTGTTTTCAACTAGAGAATAAAGGAAAAACAGGCTTCAAGGATAATAAGAGAAACAAGGCACTAGTCACCTAGAGTGATGAAGAAGAATCTGAAGTTGAGGTCAACCCCAAGGATGAGATAGCTCAAGTATGCTTCATGGGAATAGAAGGTGAATCAAACGAGGTATCTAATTTTGAGGTTAATTCTTTGAAACAAGAAAATGATAAATTAAAAGAAAAGAATGCATATTTGAAAGACTTGGTAAATACATTAATGGGCAAAATAGACTCTTTAATAGATGAAAAGAAAGATATTGACAAGGAATCTACATGTAAAGAAGAAGAGGTTTTGATTGCTAAAATTGATTATTTAGATAATTATAACAAAATACTTTTCAATAAGGTAAATTTTTTGAATAATGAAATCCAAAAATTGACTAATGAACTAACAATGAGAGATGTGTGTATTGATGCATTTAGTGATAAATCACCTGTTAAAACCTCTCCTAATAACGAACTTCAAAAAGAAATAATTTCACTAGAATCATCTCTTGCTAAATTCGTTCAAGGTGAAGAAATTTAAATGTCATATTATGTAAACAAAGACCTAGTTTTGAAAGACAAGGAATTGGTTATAGTTTTATACATAAAAAGGGTAATATGAAAATGCTAAAGTCAAAATCACGTTTTAGATTAAATTATTATTCACCCTTTACAACGTGTAGAAATTGTGGCATTAAAGGTCATTTGGACATAAATTGCTTTTTAAAAAATAAGATTAAAAAGGTTTGGGTTAAAAGGATGATTTTACTCGTTAACTAACATAAAAGGACCCAAAAGATGTGGGTACCAAAAGGATGAATTATTTTTTCTTGACAGGTATGTCTCAAGGCAAGGGTTCCATCTCAAAAATGAATTCTTGATAGTAGATGCTCACATCACATGACTGGAGACAAAACAAAGTTCGTGGAGCTAAAGATCAAGAAGAAAAATGGTACAGTTACATTTGGAGATAATCGAACCTGTGAAATAATTGGAAAAGGTAAAATAGGAAATGGTAAGGTCAATATTGATAATGTACATCTTGTTAATGGACTTGAATTTAATCTTATTAGTATCCATCAATTAATGGATAATGGTCATCAAGTTAGTTTTGATAAAGAAAAATGCACTATTTCTCATGGTACTAACAATATCACTCTAGTTGCACAAAGAGAAGGAAATATATATACTATTGATTTTGAGCAATAGGATGAAGAATTATGTCTAGCATATGTACAAGATGAGGCTAATTTGTGGCACAAGAGGATGGGACATGTTCACATAGATTTAATCAAGAAATTATCCTCAAAGAATCTCGTCAAAGGGTTGCCGAAAATAAAATATGAAAAGAAGGGAATTTGTGTTCCTTGTCAACTCGGGAAACAAGTAAGAACATCATTTACGGCAAAGAACATGGTATCAACCTCTTCTCCTTTACAACTACTTCATCTTGATCTATTTGGACCAGAAAGACATCCTAGTATAAATGGTAAGTTCTATGCATTTGTAATAGTAGATGATTTCTCAAGATATACATGGGTATTATTTTTTAGAACTAAAGATGGAGCATTTAAGGAATTTGAGAAATTAGTCAGAAACTTGGAAACAAAATATAGTCTAAAACTTGTAAGGATAAGAAGTGATCATGGTAATCGAGTTTTAAAAAAAGACTTTATAATATTTTGTGATCAAAAAGGAATCGTCATGAATTTTTCGCTCCTAGAACCCCTCAACAAAATGGAGTTGTAGAAAGAAAGAATAGGACATTACAAGAAAACAACTAGAACTTTATTACAAGAAAGTAAACTTCCTAAAAGTTTTTGGGTCAAGTCGTAAACACATCTTGTTATGTTTTGAATAGTGTACTTATTCGTCCAATTATTTTGAAGACTCCTTATGAATTGTTAAATAATAAGATTCCTAATATTAGTTATTTCAAAGTTTTTGGATCTAAATGTTTTATTATAAATACTAGTGATAACCTAGGAAAATTTGATGCTAAATCTTATGAAGGAATTTTCATTGGGTATTCACAAAATAGTAAAGCATATATCGTATTTAACATTAACAAGTTGAGTGTTGAAGAATCTATTCATATTCCTTTTAATGAAACTCGCAATGATCTTCCAAAAGAAAGAGATTAGGATACAGTACCTTGGAGATCTTAGTAAATCCAGAAAACCGGAAGAATCTATTCAGCAAACCAAATGAACAAATCCAGCAAGATGAATTGGAAAACTCGCAAGATATAGAACATGATACAACAGAAGAATTTGAAGCAAAGTTCCCTCAACAAGAAGAAGTGATACATGATGTACAAATGCCAAAGACTACGAGATATCTCAAGAACCATCCGCCAGAAAACATCATTGGAGATATAAACAAAGGAATCACTACAAGGAGAGGATTGCAAAATCAGTGTGCTTTTTCAGCATTTTTATCCCAAGTCGAGCCAAAGAATGCTAAAGAAGCTATTCTAGATGAAAGCTGGCTAATGGCAATGCAGGAAGAACTTCAACAATTTGAGCGATGCCAAGTCTGGGAACTTATGCCCCCTCCTAAAGATGTTTCTATCATTGGAACAAGGTGGGTATTCAAAAACAAGCTTGATGAGCATGGGACTATCACTCATAACAAAGCAAGGCTAGTAGCTCAAGGATACAATCAACAAGAAGGGATAGACAATGAAGAAACTTACGCTCCAGTTGCCAGACTAGAGTCCATCCGCATCTTGTTAGCATTTGCATGTTACAAGAAGTTTACACTTTATCAAATGGACGTAAAAAGTGCCTTTCTCAATGGATACATCAATGAAGAGGTGTATGTAAAATATCCTCCTAGATTTGAACATGAGAAGTATCCAAATCATGTTTACAAGCTAAAGAAAGCTCTCTATGGGCTAAAACAAGCTCCAAGGGCTTGGTACGACAGGTTGAGTAAGTACTTGTTTTCAAATGGTTTTATTAGAGGAAAAATTGATTCCACATTATTTATTAAGCATGAAAATAAAGATATTATTATTGTAAAAATATATGTAGATGGCATAATTTTTGGTGCTACTAATAATTTTCTTTGTGAGTGGTTTTCTAAGTGCATGCACAGAGAGTTAGATATGAGTCTAATTGGAGAACTTAATTACTTTTTGGGACTCCAAATCAAACAAACAAAGAACGGTATGTACATCCATCAAACCAAATATACAAAAGAACTTCTCAAAAGGTTTGGTTTTGAAGGATCTAATTCACAGGCTACACCAATGAGTACTTCAATAAAGCTTACGTTTGACGAAAAAGGTATAGATGTGGAGGTAACTAAATATCGAGGTATGATTGGATGTTTATTATATTTAACTGCATCTAGACCAGATATTATGTATAGTGTTTGTTTATGTGCACGTTTTCAAGCAAAACCTAAAGAGTCTCATTTACAAGCTGTTAAAAGGATTTTTAAATATTTAAGTGGTAAAATCAATTTGGGATTATTTTATCCAATCTGTAATCATTTTGCACTAATGGGTTATTCAGATGCTGACTTTGCAGGGTGTCAAATTGATAGAAAAAGTACCAGTGGTGCTTGCACATTTTTAGGTCACAGTCTTGTTACGTGGCATAGTAAAAAGCAAACTTTAGTTGCTTTATCAACCACTGAGGGTGAATATCTAGCTGCAGGGAGTTGTTGCTCTCAAATTTTATGGTTAAAACAAACTCTATGTGACTTTGATATTTTATGTGATAATGTGCCCATATACTGTGATAATTCTAGTGCTATAGATATTTCTAAAAATCCTGTGTTACATTCACGTACAAAGCATATAGAAGTTAGACATCATTTTCTAAGGGATAATGTTTCAAAAGGATTAATTAAATTAATTTTATTCCAATGAGAAAAAATAATTGGTCGACATTTTACTAAACCCTTAAGTGAAGAAAGGTTCTGCATGTTAAGAAGAGAACTTGGAATGTGCATGGTTTAATGTGATCACATACTAAAATAGCTCATGCATAAAATATCTCATATTTACAGTATATCTGCATGTTAGTATTTTAAATGTGCTCTAGCGATACACATTATCTTTCCATAACCAAAGATCAAAGGAGACGTATCTGACCAAAGGAGACGTATCTACCTTGGCACAATTTACGGTAACTATAATTATGGGTTTTGAAATTTGAAAAGACAGGAGTTGAGAAGAGTTTAGTGTTTCAAGATGTCTTTTCGATCTCCAACTCTTCTGTATTAAACACAGAACACTCACTCCTCTTTTTACACGCTTTCAGAGATCTCTTCTTTGATACTTCTTTACTGTTCTTCGTTGTTCTACTTTCGTCAACGATAATGAAGACTCGAGCAAATAAGCGTTCCTCCAGAATCACTATCAACGAAGGAAATCATCCACGATCTCCATATACCACACGTTCACCGAAGAAGTCCAAATGACAACCTCGCCAAACATCTGTTCGTGTTTCTTCTGACGAATTCGATGGGTATGATTCAAGTTTTTCTTTCTTAAAGACTTCTCCACAATCTCCTGGTTCAGAGCCTCCTCTTTCTCGACCAGAATCACTATCAAATCTGGTAAATCCTTTTTCTCTTACTTCTGATTTGCCGGATAATTTCTTTTGCGGTCAGAGTTTTGAAGCTCATTTCAAAACTTCTATTACTACTAAACAGTTTGTTTATGAGAAAATCTTGGATCTATTTTATTTCAAAAATTCGTCTTTGGAAAAACTTTTCACTTCTTCTGGTATTTCTTCTATGTTATTTCCTCTCACAAGGGCATATCCTCGTTTGGTACAACAATTTTACACAAATTTAGAGTGTAATGGGGATTGTTATATGTCTTTTGTGAATGGAAAGTCTCTATTTTTCACTGTTGTTGATTTTGGGAGTATTTTTGATATTCCTTCATCTGGTCCCTGTCCATTTACTCTTAAGGGTGCTGTCAATATACCCTTTCCTCCTCTTGAACAACTTCAAATTGTAATGAACAACTCATCTCTCACAACTCTATTTACTCCTAAAAATGTTGATGTCTGTCCACTTGCATGCGTTTTGCACAAAATACTTAGGTATAATCTGTTTCCACGAATAGGTGGTGGCGCAGATTTTACTTACCAAGATTTGGTGGTTATTGCAATGATTTTAAAAGGTGTTCATTTTAATTTTTCTCTTATGATGTTGTCCCACATGATGAGTTGTATTTGTCAAGTTAAGAAGTGTCTGCCTTATGGTCTATTTTTGACAAAAATATTTCAGCATTTTAACATCTGCCTTGATGATGAAATTGTGCTGTCTCAAAATGAATTCATTGATTCTGCTAATCTAAAATAGTCCCATACTAATTTTGTTGATGGCTTGTTTGTTCGTATCGTTCCTGATCCTATTCCTATTCCACCAAGTTTTATGTCTTCTGACTTACCTGCTTCTTCTATTCTTCCAACTTCATCCATCTCCTCTCCAGAAGTAATTGATATGTTGTCTACAATTCTCAAAAATCAGGAGCTTATGCGTTCTGATATTCTTGATGTAAAACAAAGGCTTTCGATTTTAGAAAATGGAAAATTGCCTATTCAGGAAAATGATTTGAATAAATGTTTTTCAAAAATCGAGGATGAGTTTATCGATTTACAAGCTGGTTTTGAGTTGCACACCATGGCTATGGTTGAATCTCTTCATCGCAAGATCAATAGAAACTCCTGTCAACTCAACCAAGAACTGAAGTTTGTAAGTCATCAGATTGGAGAGTTTGCTGATTTCAGCTCCTCGTGTGAATGACGTTGGTAGATGGTTACACTCTGACAGAATGATTTCTCCTGTTCCTGAGTGGCCTCGTTGTAATTGGATAGCCGAATATATTGGAGATTTTCTTGATTTAACTCTACCCAATGAAACTTTTATTCCTCGTCCTCCTAGGTTTGCTCATGATTTTTCTATAGAAGAAAAGCTTCATCGTCTTCTCCATCATCCCTATTTTACTAACCGTCCTCTGCCTGTGATTCACATTAACGATATTGATATTTGATAGTAGATTTTTAGTGATGACAAAGGGGGAGACAATGTTGTTGTTGTGAAGACATGACATGTTTTTGTTTTTGTTAAAAATGATTTGGTTGGAACCAATGTGTTTAAATTTTTTTTGTTTTTGATGGGTTGTTTAAAACAATATGGATGGAGCCAGTGTTAGCTATTATGATCATTTATGAAAAATTTATATTTTTTTCACTAACATATTTTTGAGGATAAATGTCTAAACAAATTCTTGGTGGATTAGTTATACCTAAACAAAATCTTATGGTGGAAATTAGTTTGAGGGGAGTTATTTTTAATATGCATGAATTCAGGGGGAGTTATAATTTTTGGTGTTGTCATCATCAAAAAGAGGGATAATGTTGGTTTGTTAATATTCTAACCTTTTTGTTTTGATGATGACTTAATATTATAAACTAATTTGTTTATTGTGAAATTTCGTGAAGTTGATAAAAGGGTCATTATTCAAAGACTTTGAAGATTTGAGTCTTAAGAAAAATATGTAAGGTCATTGCAAATACTTAATTTTTCAATACAAGGCTCTAGGACATATTATTTGTGCATTAAATTAAATATTTTTGGCATGATTAAATATGTTACTAAGTTGGTTAGTATTTATATGCATGCGTAAAAAGGAATTTACTGTATTGTCCGGATTATGGTTAAATAATTTGTGCATGGCTAAAACAATTTTTTTTATATACATGGTTAGTATTTATATATGCATGTATAGAGAGTATTGCCCGAATTGTTTTAATTTTTCATGTGTATTGATATTTTTATAACACGTATGAAAAATTTATATGTTGGAAATTAAAAAGTTGTTGAAGTGGGTTGGCAGAGATATGATTACTTTCTAAAATAGTGGGATAAGTATCTTGGAAATGTAAGGTAATCATTATCTTGAAAAGGTTGTTTCATACTCTTTCCTCTATTAATGCTATATATGTGGAGGCAGACTTTAATTGCTATAGGAATTTGATAAGTCTCAACAAAAGATATTATCTTCTTTTTGAAAGAGTCCAACAAATCTTTATAACAACTAGAGATAATTGGTTTTGGTTATTCCTTAGCCATTAACGGAAATAAATATTGGAACATTATTTATCTTTATCATTTTCTGTTGGTTATGGAACTCTATAGCAATGGTAATAATATTGGGCTATAAAATGAAATTAATATCAGTGGAAAATTTACAACACTCAAATCAATTATTGCACTCATATACTTGAAAAGCAACTTCATTATTTTTGGTGCAATACTTCCAGCTGATGTGCAAATTATATTCATAATATTCTCAGCTATTTTCGTGAGCTTTATATTGGTGATATCTCTTACTTTTACTACTTGATCATTGCATTCATTAGTTGAGCCTTGCATTGTTAAATTGCTTATTTGCTTTGATCATTAGACCTCTATAATTGTAATCTTAAATTTTTAAACTAAGTTTTGTCTAAAGATTTTAATCCAGGTGGATTAAGGTTTAGTTACAACACAGGTTCAAGGAAGCTTAGGTGCTTAAGGGGTGCATTGGTGCACAAGGAGCAAGTGTGCTCAAGTGAATTATTGTAATTCAATTTGATAGAATATGTTTTGTAACAAGGGTTATTTAAAGAAATAAAAGTGAGTCTCCAATACTAGTTGGTATTGGACGTGGACTAGGCTATTATTATAGAGGGTAATTGTGAGGGCCCCGAATTCGAGGTCCCGAATCACCGCGGATCCGGTTCGATCATTCTAACACTATTACTATGTTTGCGGAAGATATAAACATAAATTGTTTATACATTAAACTTACACATAATCCCCAAGGTCGAGTAACCTTAACTTAATACACATTTCATAACTTACTTGACTTACAATAACATTATATACATTACTATTACAATTCTAACTACAAACGTAAACTAAAAGTGGAACTGCTCTTGGACCTTTCCTCAGATCCCAACGATTCGCCTTTTTAATCAGTAATGTTTTATCATGATATAGCAAGGGTGAGCATGAAAGTTGCCCAGCAAGTTTAAATTCAACAATATAACGATATATCATGATTGAAAGGATTTGAATAATTGGCTGGCTATAATTCAACAATATAATTGTGAACTAGCAGGAACAAATTTATGACTGAATAAGTATTATACATGAACAAATATATCTGAACTAACCTGGTAATGAAGGTGATCGACCTTTCATACCGATTTATACATGCAATATGTACAGAGTACAATTCATGGCAACCAGCAATGATTAACCATGAGCTTATCCGAATGAAACAACTCTTAGTAGAGTTAAGTAAAAACAAACTTGCCTGAACCGTTGATTACCGCTACGCAATTTATATCGCTTTATCTGAAGACCTAATATTAGTAATATAGATCTCCAATATTAGAATAATATCATCACAATAATAATACTATTATATATATAAGCATAGAATAACCTAAACACATAACACATAACCCTATCAGTCTATAACACACATAGGACTCGGTATCAAGTCAAACTATTTCAGTCTGACTTGAGTTCGACAAAATTCTAACGCCCCGACGGTCTAGTTGGAAAATTCACGAGTTTAAGTTCAATTAAACTCTGCCTAACACTTAACAATTATCTCAGATAATTTTAATAATAGTCCAAATATTTTTCGTAAATTCGTAATAATTTTTAAATAATTATTACTATTTATCGTGAATTTTCAATCATTAAACACGTATTTAAATGAATTAAATACTACATAATTCTTTTATCATTAATATTTATTTATTATCAAATATTAATGAAATACATGTCATAATATTATAATATATTTATAATATATCCAAGTATTTTTAATACTTTAAAATCACATTTATATAATTTTATAATACTTAAATCCATTATCCGATAATTGCTTTTAATATTAAAATATTAATATTTTCATGACAAAATATCAAAAGTTATATTTTATAACTTGAAATATTTTTATAACACTTCAATCATTTTTATATGATTTAAAAATCATTAATTCTATTTTCCATACTTTATTTAATATAGTTATTAAATAAAATAATTATCATTAATATTTATTAATTAATGAAATTTATCACAAAATATTAAAAGTTACTAAATACAACTTAAAATATTTTATTATATCTTAATATTATTTTTCATGATTTTTCATGTATTTAAATCATTTTAAATAATTAATTCAATATTATAATTAAATAAATTAAATACTATTTATATTCCAAAAATATTAAATATTTATGAAATATACTCTAAATAATTAAAAACTATTTTTGAAAATTTAAAATAATTTTTCAGATTTTATTTTGTATTTTTAATAATTAAAAACCATTTAAGTCGATTTATTTAATTAATTTCTGGAAATTAGAAATTAAATAATAATACAACCGTCGCTAAAGGGCCCTATAGAGACAGACCCATCGCTATAGGTGTTCTTGAGGGTGTTCTTGAGCTTCATGTCAGTCACCGAGGTAGGTAGTTTGACCACCATTTAATCTTTAATTATTAAGTTCTTGGGCTTGCTAATGGGTTATTATTATAGTATAAGTGTAACACTACAATCTTGAACAAGTTCCATAGTCATAACATCACTTAATTGCAAGATCCAAGCTCGCAAAATTATCGTCGAGGCCTGCTTTGGTTTTTCGGGTTACCCAGAAACCCAGACAGGTTCGAGTGCTCACTATGTGGCTCAAATATCTTAGGGTTCTGGTCATTAGTTAAGTATTCTGAAGGTTTAATCATGTAGTAATGATGTCAGGGTACCATAATACATTATCATATCAACATAAAAATCACATTAAAGTACGATTTGATACGGTCAAAGTAGGCTAAAAAGACTGTTCTTGAGCGAGTTCTGGATTTCACAGAATTCTTTAAAGCTGGTGGTCAACGCATGTTGGACCTTGATTAACTTTCACCATGGTTATGATCTAAGTGATCTAATAGCATGGATTAGTAGTTTATATACCCGTCTATAACATCCGACCAACAACACGACCAAAAACATAAAACACAAGCAAGATTAAGGCCTGCAAAAACGTTGTTAGGCGTTCTAGGCAATCTGGGATGCCCAGAAACAGCAAGTCAATGCTGGTTAACGTACTTTCACCCTTAATAACTTGATATCTACTCATGATCTGGGCTTGATTCAAGTCCCAGATCAAAGCCCTTACTACAAAGAACAAATTTATAACATTAAACACCATAAATCATTAACACACACTGATCTATAGGGCCTGACATTAGCTTGTCAGGCCATATTTCCATCATTTCCCAGATTTCTTAAAATGACTATTTTGAGCACTTTTATGTTATGAATTCGCTATATAGTAACCCTGATCATCAAGTGACACCCTAATACACAACTTAAAACAATAAATTACATCATCTAACAAGATCTAGCGAATTAGGGTTCATATCACTTTGAAGCTTGATCTTGATTTCTGACTTTGATTCTAGCTTTCTGATTTGTTAAATGTGTTAGTAGGGCTGGTTTTTGTGACTGAACAACTATAAATTTCGAAAGTGAGGAGCTTGAGAGAGATAGGTTGAGTGTTGTACAAAACTTAAGTTAGTAAATAATTTTTCTCTCTCTCCCAATCTATATGTATTGTAGTATGTAATGAAATAGCTGGCAATTATGGCTAATTGCTGTGATTTTAAAGTCAATGAGTTGCTAGGGTTGTTCACCAACTCTCTCACTTGGCAAAAATCCAATAATGCACTAAAGGGTATTTTAGTCATTTCCATTTTGAATTTAATGGCAATTTGGACATTAGCTAAATCCTTAGGGTTTAGGGTTTAGGGTTTGGAACCCTTAAGGTTTAGGGTTTGGAAAAATAATTCTAGAATTTCCAAATTAGTTTTTAAAAATAGAAAATTAATATTTCTAAATTATAATTAGAATTTTTCTAATTATATTAAAATTTCTTAATCATAAATTAAATCTTGCTAATTAGGATTAACATTTTCTAATTAAAATTGCTAATTAAGCAATTAGGGTCAAAATCACGGATTAGGGTTTACAACAAAAAAATTAGGTTTCTAATATAAAAATAATTTTCTAAAATAAAATTAGATTTAAGTAATTAAGGTTTTCTAATTACTCATAATTTGACAATTATGATTAATATTTCCTAATTAACATTAAAACTTTTAAATTAACACTTAGGTTTTCCCCAATTATAAATTAGGGTTCCTAAACCAGAAATTAGGGTTTTCGAAATTTGAAATTAGGGTTTGCTAATTAATTAAGCTTTATCCTAATTAATATTTTAATTAATAACACTTAAGCAATATAATAATCATTTAAGTTCCCAGATTAGGGTTTCATACATCGAATTAGGGTTTCGAATTCCCAAAACTGAATTAGGGTTTCCAGAACCGGTTTCTAGGGTTTCTTATAATTTGTAAGAATTTTCTAACCGAACGTTGACGTTCTTAATATAACTTAGGGTTTGTTACAAATATTATTTATCTGGTCAACCCTTGACCCTTAACCACATACTGTACACATATAATAACATTTACACATAACATATTCACATACACTTAATTCTGAATAATTCACCTAAATCCTTCACAAAATTTTGAAATCCTCAAAATTCTATCTTAAAAATATCAAACGCATACACTAATTTTATGTCTAGGTTCTAATATTGAACCTTAAATCAATAAATTAAAATTTTAAAAATATTCAAAATTCTCGGGTTGTCACAGTAATAGCTGAACCACGTAAAAAATCTTGGTGTTATTTTATTACTTGTTTTACTTTAATATTTCTCAAGATAGTTAATTTTCTTAATAATTAAAATATAAACATTTGTTTCATCTTGAGATATTGTGTTAACACCAAGTATTCTATTTGACTTATAAATTCACTAAGATATTTTCTTAAACAAAAATTTAATTCGGTAGACTACATTCATTCAGCAAGCTGCATTCTTCAATATAGTAGTCTATATTCAATAGTTTGAATTCAAAGGTTAAAAATTGCTCATAATTTGTTCCTACACTTATTCAACCCCCCCTTCTAAGTGTGCCTTATTTGAATTTGCATATCCGAGAAAGATTTCTTCGTCTGACTTGGGTTGGAATTTTTTCATATACTGTTTCCCATTGTTGAGAATGTAGCATGCACAACCGAATACATGAAAGTAGCTGACACTTGGCTTTCTTCCTTTCCACAGTTCGTAGGGAGTCTTCTTTATCGTAGAGTGTATGAGCGATCTGTTCTAAGTGTAGCATGCAATGTTGATAGCTTCACTTGAAGTATTCAGTAGATGAGTCGCTAATAATAAAGTTCTTCCAAATTTCTATCAACGTTTCGTTTCTTTTCTCTCAGCTACTCCATTTTATTGAGGAGTTCGTAGAGCTGAGAAATTGTGACTGATGCCATTATCTGTGAAGAACTGGTCCATCTCAGAGAAGTCAAATTCCCTGCCATGATCACTCCTTATAGCCTTGATTTTCTCCCCTTTCCCGTTCATCACCAGTCTGAACATTTTGATTAGTTGGGAGCTCGTTTCATCTTTTGAGTTTAGAAAGAACACGCATGTGAATCTGGTGTAATCATCCACTACGACCAGAGAGTATCTCTTCCCTCCAAGGCTTGTTATTGGAATTGGCCCAAATAGATCCATGTGAAGCAGCTACAGAGGCTTGTCAATTGAGTTGACAGTTTTGCTCTTGAATGAGCTTCTAGTCTGTTTTCCAAGCTGACAGACATTGCATGGCCTTTATTTGACGAAGCTGAACTTGGGTAATCCTACTACTAGATCTTTGGAGGCCAGTTTTGACATGCTTTTAAAGTTGAGATGAGACAGTCTTATATGCCATAACCAACTCATTTCTTCAGATGCTTTAGCCAGAAAGCATATTGTCTCGTCCGAGCTCAGTTGACCAAGATTAACAGTGTAGTTGTTTCCTTCTCTTGTTCCAGTCAGCTTTATAGAGGATGTCTTCAGGTCTCTGACTTGACATTAATTATTGAGGAAGGTGACTTGATGACCCTTGTTGTAGAGTTGGCTTATGCTCAGAAGATTGTGTTGTAGACCTTCCATATAGGCTACTTTACTAAAGGACACTGCACCATTCCCAACTTAGCCATATCCTCTTATCTTGCCAGAGCCATTGTCTCCGAAGATGACTGAAGGACCCTCCTTCTCTATGTAGTTAGACAGGAGGGATTTGTTCCCGGTCATGTGCCTTGAGCTTCCACTGTCCAGATACCAGGTTATGATCGTGGAGTTCTGTTCCTGTGGTAAGATTAAATTCTCATTTTGTTACCCATACTTGCATGGGTCCTACTTTGTTAGTACCCTTGGGAACCCAAATTTGCTTAATTCTGGATCTCACATGCATAGGATTATGGTAACATATTGCAGCCTTATGACCAACCTTATTACATATAAAGCATCTAATATGATGCATGCTTGTGTGTGTATGTGGATTCTTCCTCCATTTGGACTTATATGGATTCTTAGTCATCCTTCCTTTATACTGGTTCTCCTTCTTCCATGTGTCCTTGTGTTTCATGATTTGTGAGGAATGAAGCTCACCTCTACTGTTCCTTCCCAGTTGGTTCGTGGAGTTGATTTTACTCGACTCTACAATCCTTCGAGGTTGGAAATTAGTGACTAAGTTACTCTTCTCTCTTCTGAAACCTAGGCCAGCATGGGATCCTTTATTCTTTGGAATATGGATTGGATCAGAAGAGCAGGGTTGGACTAGTTCTTCCTTCTGTGAGGATTTCATAAATGTAATGCTTCTACTAAAACTTAAAGCATTACTATAGCTAGTTTCCTTTATCTTTTCCACATATGGTTTTGAGGTGGATTCCCCAAAACCTAAACATGTTCTGTCATATGCACTTCTCTGACTGGAGATCAGGGAGTCCATGGATAAAGAGGATTTATTCCATGTAGAGATTGTCCTTTCTAGTTCCTCAATTTTGGAGGTTAGACTTGACTCTCTTTGTGCATTGTGTTCATTTGTCTGTTTTAAGAGCTTATTCTCAGCTTCAAACTTAAAGAGAGAGTCAGTACTTAGAAGGGCTATTTCCAGTTCTTTCTGAACTTTCTCTTTCTCTTTTTGAAGAAAAGAATAATATTTGGACAGAACTCTGAACCACTTCATGTATTGATGAAGATCAGATGTTATGACATGTAGTGCAGTTCTTAAATCATCAATGTCTACATCAAAAGAGTTAAAGTCAAATGCATCATCTATACTTATTTCATGAATATCAGAGCTCTTCTTATCCTTTGCATGTTTGGCCATCAGACAGAGATTTACCATTTGAGGATCTTCATCATCTCCAGATTCGGGAGTTGAGTCATTGTCTGAGTCACTCCACGATCCTCCAGCCATAAGACCTTTGTCTTTCTTCTGAGGTCTTTTGTTGCCTTTGAATTCTTTCTTTGAATTTGATTTCCTCTTCAGTTCTTCTCTAAGAGGTTTGTTGTAGTTTGCAATGAAATGGTCAGGCTTCTTGCAGTTGTAGCATAGGTCATTTATCTACTCCTGGCTGCTGTAGTTGTTGACTTTCTTTGGTTTGCTTATCCTGCCTTGACACATGAACCTTTTGAGTCTTCTTACCAGCATTGCAAAGTCCTCATCATCATCTCTGTCATAGTTAGAGTCATTTTCAGTGTTGGCTTTGGAGGTGTTGTCTGTTGCTTTGAGAGCAACCCCCTTATCCTCCTTTCTTCCTTCAGATAGAGTTTTTGCTCGTTGAGTCAGCTCCAGTTCATAAGTGAGAAGGTTGTCATATAACTGTTGAACAGTCATTTCATGAAGATTCTTTGATTCTCTTATGGCAGTGGTTTTGGCAATCCACCTGCTAGGTAAAGCTCTCATGAACTTTATTATTAGATCTTTATTTGGATAGATCTTTCCATAGGCTCGGAGAGAGTTTAGCAGTACATTGAATCTTTCGTAGGTGGAAGTGACATTTTCTCCTTGAACGAGTGCAAACATTTCATATTGTTGAGTCAAGAGAGATTACTTATTTTCTCTGACTTCTTTTGTTCCTTCATGCATGATGAGAAATGATTCACATACTTCCTTTGCTGTTTTGCTATTGACCACATTCTCGAACAGGTCATCTTCTAACGATTGGAACAAAATTTTCTTGGCTTTTTTGTCGAGTTGAACAGCTTTCTTTTCATTGTCAGTCCATTCTTCTTTAACCTTGATTTGAGTTCTGTTTGGGTCATCTGAGGTTGGTGAAAGCTTTGTAGGAACATAGGGCCCATTCTGAACAATTTCAAATAGATCTTCACCTATTGAATCCATGTATGCTTGCATACGAACTTTCTAGTTGGCGAATTTATCTTTGTTGCACATAGCTGGTTTGCTGCCTCCTCCAGTCTTTGATTCACTTATCAGATGTGCCATTGGATCTATTTAAGCTTTGTAGGCTATTTGATAGATCCTGCTTTGATACCAATTATTAGTTCCCAGAGGCACAATAGTTATCTAGAATGGGGGTTGAATAGATATTTTAAATTTTTTTCAAAATACTTGTCAGTTTTGATAATGACTTAAACACAACGAAATTGTGATTTGTTTGTTTTCCCTTTAAGTTATAACGAGTTAATGGAAGTTAAGCAGTTATGGAAATTATAGCAGTTATAGCAAGAATGTAAGAGACACGGTGTATTTAAGTGGTTCAGAGCACTTAAAGCTCCTAGTCCACTCTTCTACTCCTCTAGTAGGAAATCCACTAAGGATATCTTTACAGTTTCTGAATCTCACAGATTCCTTCAAGACCAACACTCTTGGAACTTCTTAGTTCACTTTTGAACTCTTCAAGTCCAGCAGACTTGATACTTCTCAGTTCACTTAGAACTCTTCAAGTCCTTCTGACTTGGAACTTATTACTTCACTTGATAATAATTGAGTTCTTGAATGGTGCTACTCAGTTTTCGTTAAGCTTGTATTCGAAAGAACTGAGTAGCTGAGCAAGCTTTCTTCTTGAGATCGTAGAGTTGATCGTTGAGTGTTCTTCAGCATTTTTGTTCAATGTTTGCTTAATCTTTTCATATGCTGATGTTTTGTATATATGATGCCTTTGAAATGTATCCGTTGAAGCATTAAATGTGTTTGACATTTCTAAGCTTTGATGGAGACATTTTGCACAACTTTCGATTTGACGGGCCCGCCCATCGACACGATGAGATCATTGTCTCACCTAACACCTGAAAAGATGTTTTCTGCTGACCCACAGTCCTTTCCTTAGCTTCTTCAATACGTTTCTTTGTTATATACTAAGGACGATTGTTGTGTCATTGAGGCTCCAGAGGACTTCAACGTTTATAACCTATTCCATATTTGTTGTGATTTATTCTTTGAACAACTGGACAAGGCTCGATGCTTCTGACACATACAGATGAAGCTCTACGATTCTGATCGTGGTGTCTTGCCACCTTGGTACTTGATTCGATACTAGCAAACGAGAACACTATGATTTCTCTTAAGGACTGGTACACTACGATCTTCACTTGCTTGACTTGCAGACTCTACGCTTCTGAGAGCACACTACGATCTCTAAGTTGGCTCGTCAAACGTTTGAACCACTTTACAATCTTGAGAGAGGCCCTCTAAAGCAGACACACTACGATTCTCGATGCTCTACGATTCTGCCTTAGCTTCTGCAATCTCTTGATTAACTCGATAGACTACGATTCTGTTGAAGCCTACCTATTACATCTTAAGATATAGATCAACCTAATAGCTTTGATCTCTTCATCTATACATTCATTTACAGAATGATAAACATTTATAGCTCATATCAACCCAACAATTTTGATCTATCACTAAGTCCGTGTACATATATTCCTTGAAGGACTTTACATATAATCATGAATATTTACTTTTAACATCAAATTTAAATATGCAATCTCCCAACAGGATTCTCTTTCATATTCACAAATAAATTCCTTTATTTTAAATAATATGAAATCTTATTCCATATCTAAATAAACTCCTTTATTTAAGGAAATATGAAATTCTATTTCAACTCCAATTAGTTATCATGGAATCAAATTACAACTCTAATTAGTTAGCATGAAATCTAATTTTAAAATTAAAATAAACTTTTTATTTTAAGATTAAAATTAACTTTTTTTATTTTAATTATAAAAAATTAAATATATATATATATATATATATATATATATATATATATTAAGTTAACATATTACTAATATATATACTAGTCGAGCAAGTAACAAAATTGGAACCGAAATCACTGACAAAAAACCGCACAAACCACTTTTCAATTAAAACCGCATTGTGATTCCAGTATGTGGCGGTTTTAGGTAGGTTGAATAACCAAATTTACGGTTCTGGTTTGGTTACTAGCCAAAACCGCACGTATAAAACCGAAATTGCACCATGTGTGTGTATGTATGTATTATCTCTAGTAAAATTTAAAGTTATTTTTCACTTGAACACACTCGGAGAAAACCCCAATCTTGCATTGTCATTTTTTCACCAATTGAAATAAGATGTTAGAGGTTATAGAGTCAAAAATTAAGCAATTGTGTTTTGGAATTTCAAATTTGTTTGATGCGTTATTGGAGGGGCTTATAGCTGAGGGGCTCGAGCACTTGATGCATTGGTTAATGACAATGCTATAATAGTAATAGTCTAATAGATTATTTTTAAAATTAGGTATAGTTAGGATTATATTCTATAAGTCCTCCCTACAATATATGAGATAGAATTTTCATTCTATCTCCAGTATATACTTTTAATATTTGGAAAACTAGATAAACATTCTTGCTTGTTATCGAATATATGGTCTCCGTTGTTTTATATAGCGTATATTTTAGTTATAAAGCATGCTTAATATATTTCACATTGCCGACTCTGTCACTAAGTTAATAGCTCGATGTAAGTTTTATGTTAAATTTTATTGAAGGCTTAGACTTTTTTGTTGTTTCAATTGGTTTTGGAACCGAAATCGCACCAATTAAAATCGCATCACACCAATCACAAGCGATTTCGGGTGTGGTTTTGAATTTTTCAAACTGCACCTAAGCGGTTTCGGGTGCGATTTGGACTTCAAACCGCACTAAACCGCATCATGCTCACCCCTAATATATACATATCCTGGATGCCATCCACTTTACCATCCTGGATGCTAACCACGTTACTTGCAGGAAACATAATATATATAATATTAACGAGAAGAAACTTTTTAACGAGAAGCATCAGGATCATTTAGTTTAGATTACATATTATACTTACCCAAAGTAATAAAACATAGTTAGCGAATTCGCGAAGAACATTTTATTTTTTTTTAAAATAAATTTTATACACCAAATTATGACCAATTAAATTATTCCAAAAACATATCAATATACATATTAAATTAAAATAATTAATAATTCGCATAAATGTTTGGCTCTGATGCCGCTGTTCGGTTTGTAATATTCATAAACGTAATCAAATTGCACAAAATAAGCGAAAACGTGATAAAAAAAGAGTTTTAAAATTTTACAAACCATATACCCGGATCATCCTTTATACACAATTATTAATTAAAAGAAAAGATAAAAAACAAGAATTATACCCTTGAATATTCGAGCTTCCTCAATTACAAGTTCACCTCCAATCCTTTCCGTGTTCAACTTGAATCTATCGGGTTTTATTACTTCCTTTGATCAACGTTAGCCACCTAATTGTTTGGCCTCCAGAGGTGATCCACCAAGGAAGAAGAAAGATTCAAGAAGATGGGTATTTGGCAAAAACCCTAGTTTTTTCTATCTCTTATAGAAAAGGGTGTACTCTCCCAACTATTAGAATTACGTATGTTGTGAAAAAAAGTCAATAATTACCACCCATAATAAGACATCTCTTATTTATAGATGTAGACAACCCTATTTAACAATTAAGGAATTAGGTTTTATTTTATTTAATTAAAATCCTTTAATTAATTAGGCTCCCAATCTTATTAGAAATAATTAATTAAACTCTTTTAATTAATTTGCCTCTTATCTTATTAGGAATATATGAGAGTACTTTTATTAATTAATTCTCAAACTCTTTTAGGAATTAAATAAGAATAGTAATAATAATAATAAGACTCCTCTTATTAATTTATATTTAACATTTTCAAAATATTAAATAATAATATTAAGTTATTTAATTTATTCTATCACCATAGATTAAATTAAATATACTTCACTTATTATTACGATTATGTCATTAACTTCTTAAATAATTATTCTTCCTTTTATGGTGTGACCCTTTAGGTTCTCCATATTAAACCGGTTGTGAATAAATCAATTAGAATAATTCTAATCTTATTTAAATAAATAAATTAAACTATATTAATTTATTTAAATAAATAATATTTATTCTACAATAAAGATAAGCCTCCCTAGCGATCAACGACTTTCCAGATAATATTCAACATTAATCATAAAAGAACCTTTGAGTAAATAGTTATCGTACAATTCAATCCTTCTACCATACAATGTCCCAATAAAATATAAGACATGGAATTATTGTCAAGTCTTATTTTATTTAATTATATGTATTTCGACTCTTAAATGCACAACTCCAAATAATGCAAATTAGAAACTCCTTTCTAATTTCATTCTGCCTTGGCCAAAGACTACTGAGTTGTCATTTATCGAATCACATTGGACATTTCTCTTCTTGTACTAGAAGCGGTATATTCTTTATTGATCATACATCATCTTCATGTACAACTTATTATACCCGATCATACCCTTTGATATACCCTAAGGGTCTTAAGGAATAAGTCAAAGTATAACTCATCATACACAAGATACTATGATGATCTCAAGTCCAAGGATCACTTGTACTACTATCACTATAGGAATTCTTATTGACAGACAAGTAAAACTCTATTAGGTATTCCTTAGCGAGCCATGTTCAGTGAACTTATTCTCTAATAAGCACCTACAAACTTGCTTTAGTGTCTCCACGCAAATGATCATGAGATCAATCATCCTCATTCAATGAGCAAGTAACGTATGTACCAATCTATCCAGATTCAATAATCCCCAATTTAGTAATCAAACTATTGGGAACTATTTTAGTTTTAAGCTTTCTAAGAATTTATATCTCATTAGAATGATCATCATCATTATTCTAAAAGCATTGCTTAAAACTATGGGTTTATCATATATTATAAAACAACATCATGTAGATAATTAAAAGCCTTTAATAAATTAATACTTTTTATTAATAAATGAATAAGATTGTTACAAAGTATATGCTTTATCATCAAACATGATTCGCTTGTGTGTATAATACTTTTAATTTGATACCGGTTCTACCCATTCTTTTATTTCTCCTACTTGCGCTCAACTTTTAAATTTATCTCCGGAGAAATTAAACTTTAACTTATCGATTGAAACTTCGTTTGGAGAAACCTTCGTTACATCCGTTATTTATAAATCTTGTTTGATTCAAATTGGCACCCTCACGTTACTTGCCGATCTTATCTCTTTGAAAATACTTGCCTTTGATGTGATTTTAGGAATCGACTGGTTAACTATTCATCATACTAAAATTGATTGTTTTCGTAAGGTTGTTAGTTTTCATATTCCTAACCAACCTGTTATGCGAATTCAAGCAACCAAACCACTAAAGTCAATCATTGTCATATTAAGCCATATGTAAAGAGCCCCGAGCCTTTCGCTGGTGACTTACTTGTATAGGATGCACCGAAGCCAGACTTTCCATAGGGGATGCCATGAATAACGGTGGCAAGTTGATAGGTATTAATGTGAGGTGATATCCAAATCTTGGATGAGATTCACAGTTTTGAATGATATTTCTATTGTTAATAAATTTCCTGACGTATTTCCCGAAGAACTTCCTAGCCTACCCCTAGAGCGTGAAATCAAATTTTGTATCAACATTGAACTCGGTACAAAACCCTCAAATATTTATTCACCCATAATGAATGTAACATGCATCAAAGACGTTGGCTCGAGTTGTTGAAGGATTACAATTATACCATTCAATACCATCCTGGAAAAAGTGAACGTGGTAGCTGACGCGTTGAGTAGAAGATCGTATGCGGTTATAAGTGCAACGTTGTTAACACAAAGACCCATTTCGTATGACTTACAAATGATAGAGATAGAGTTAAAGACTCTAGGGACCCACGTGATGATGTCGAATATATGAGTAGAACTGACTTTAATCGATAAAGTTAAAATTGCTCAAGCTACAGACCCGAAGCTGATGAATATGAAGAAGAAGGTGCAAAAAGGCATTTTCTAGAAGTAAGAATCGATGAAGAGAGGAAATCTCAACCTTCGACTTATTGGTCCATTTAAAATCCTCGATCGAGTAGGAACTGTGGCATATAGACTCGCTCTACCGCTAATTATGTCGCGTGTTCATAACATTTTTCATGTATCGATGTTATGTAAATATGTGTACGACCAGAACAACATTATTGAATTAGAACTAGACGATACAGCGGAAGATTTAAAGTATGAAGAGGTACCTGTTAAAATCTTGGATAAGAAGGAACATATCTAAGCTTTGGGAGGCTATCTCTCAAACTTTCTCTGTTTCTGGTGATATGTATAAGGCATATAATATTCATAAATGGATTTGCGAGCTAAGTTAAGGGGAGAAGACTGTGGCTCAGTATTTTGCAGAAATTAATTCTCTTTGGCAGGAGCTTGATCATTACCGGGTTTTTTCAGCCAAATGTCTGGAAGATGCAGTTGCTTATCAAAAGTTTGTTAGTGCAGATAGAGTTGTAGATTTCCTAGAAGGTTTGAATATATAATTTGATCAAGTTCGAGCACAGTTGATTGGTCAGACACCTTTTCGATCGTTACGAGAGGCTCATGTTAGGGTCTAACAAGAGGAAAGTAGGCGTCGGGTGATGGTTCTAAATTTTGTAGACTGATTCGCTATAGTTACTTTGTATCCTAAGTTTGGCTCCATTACTCAGTCTCTTGTTGAGAAGGAATCTCGTGAATGTGATTACTATGGGGGGAAAACCATACTAGAGATCGTTGTTTAAAGCTTCTTGGAAGTCCTAAAGGGTGATGGGGTAGGTTTGGTAGTGGTCGTGGACGTGGATCTTAGGCCTATGTGACTACTACAACACCTACTGTTGGTACCTCCAGTGCTTCAGACACTACTTCTGCACTCACTCCTGAAGAAATCTTAGCTTTTCGGAAACTCTATTCAAAATCCACTTCTTCTCATTACACCCAGTCAGGTATACAGTCTTGTGCTCTTAATGTTTCATCACCTTGCTCTAGTTGGATCATTGACACATGTGCCTCTGAGCATATGACCAGGTCCTTCACCATCTTTACTTCATGCACGCCTTATTTTGGAAAAGACAAGATTCGCGTAGCTGATGGTTCCCTCTCTTCTATCTCTGGGAGAGGATCTATAGTTTGTACCCCTTCATTGACATTGTCATATGTTCTTCATATTCCTTCATTCACTGCAAATTTGTTATCTATTCAACGCCTTTCTGAATCCTTACACTGTTCAGTAATATTTTTCCCATCTCATTGTGTTTTTTAGGACTTGGTGATGGGGCAGAAGATTGGCAGTGGTAGTGCATGTAACATTCCAGATTTTTAAATGTAAGTTATAAATATTTATTGATTTATATAAATATTTATTGGACGTGTTTATTATTGAATAAGTAATTGTTCAATTTGATTGAAATGTTTTAGTTAATTATTTATTTGTTAAATAATTAATGTGTTATGTGGATTGAGTTATGTTATTAAGTGATTTATTTAATAAATTGTTATTACATAAAGTGTGACAAATAACTATGTGATAAAGAGTTATTAAAATAAATTAAAGTAAATTTAAATTTAGTTTTGCCAAACAAGGTTTAAGTATTAATCCTTTAATTTTAAATGGTTTGCCAAACAAAGCCTTATGGCTTTTGGATTTCTTTTGAATTTAAATTATTAATTAAATAAATAAAATAAATATAATATATATTATTTTGGGTAACTGCTAAATTAATACGATCATTAGTGGAGCGTCAGTTTTATACGTTTTAGTTTTAAAGGTAAGCGTTGGTTTTTAGTTAATATTACGTATATGCTATTTTGGCTTAAGCTTCAATCAAAATTTGAAGTTTATTCGAGATAGTTGAGAGAGAGACGAGAGAGAGGAAAGCTCGAGATTATCATTATCGTTGAACAACAAAGTTTTCTAAAATCAACAAAAGGTAGGTGCTTATAACCTTAATTTATGTGTATGTAATCATATATGTTTCACGCTATATACTTACTATGAATTTGATAGTCTGTGTTCTTCAACTTCACTGTGTATAAGTTTTTTTACAAAATTCTTGTGAACTATGTTTTGGTAATTTTATACTAGCATATATATATTTGTATATAATTGTATGCTTAATATATAAATATGATGGTATGCTAAATTACGTATTCAAGAAATTGGTTTTTTTTCACAGTGAAAACATGTGAGTACGAACTTGAGTGTAGAATATATCAAAGGTTATATATATATTTGTATGCTAACTGAGAAATTGGGATATATATTAGTATGCTTGTATTTCAAAGGTATTAATTTGGTTATAAGTATGGAATTTCAGTCACTGTATATCATCAATGGAGTTTTGAGTTTTAAAAGTTTGGTTTTAAAGGAAAACAGTGTTTTCAAAGAATTAGTTCTCTGATATTGTTGTTTAGTTGTGTAAAATTCCGTACAAATGTTTCATAACTTTTATGTGTAATTTTCATGAAGTTGTACATGTTATTGGATGACATTGGCTGTTAAAAGTTAGACAGTAGCTTTGCTCTGTTTTTCTAGTTTGGTTCTGTGAGTTTCTACGTGAAGATCAAAATTTACGCCCAAATACAAGTTTCACGCCTTAGCGCCAAAATCGGCCTTGACCAGACATCATGGCAGCAATGCACTGGAAGTCGTGGCGAGCACCGGACTTCGTGCACATGTACGAGTCCCTATATAAGTCTCGCGCCAGAAGAAGCGTCATTACCGTAACGCAAATTTTACGATTCAAGCTGTGGCGTCATGGCGCCACTTAATAGAAAGTTCAGAAACGACTTTTGTCTTGCACAAAAGTCTGATTTTTTAAAAAGAATGATATATGATAAATGTTGAGTATGTATTTTGGTATTATAGTATATTAATACTATGGGTGAACATGGAATTACTAATTAACAAATATTGTTATTAGTTTTAATGGATAGAATTTGATTATACAAATTATAATCAAAGCATACGTGATGTAGAGATATAGTATGTTGTTACTGACTGATTATGTCATGTTAACATATGTATATAGGATAATTGTGATTTGGATTATAATGGTTTAATCTACGCGCAAGGCAAGTTTCTAAACCTATCTTTTTACATTAAGCAAGTTCTCTAACTCCATACTCTCGTTGAGTTAGTTGTGTTTATACAAGTTTTTTAATCATAAAGCTTCATTTTGCAAATTTCATATGCTATACTTTATTGAGTAAAGTATTTCCATTAAGCAACTTAATTGTATCCAGTTATTCATGATGATACAAGCTTCCCATCTCCACACTTTCGTTGAGATAGTTATTATGATTATGCAAGTTTTTCCTAACTCTAAACTTGTTATATTAGCATGCAAGTATCGTTATTCTGTTGAATCAGTTTATTGTTCAAGTTATTATTTGTTGTGCATGCTTGATAATAAATTTTAAGATATAACATTAGCTTAATATTGTTCAAAGCAAGGTATGATATATTATTCAATTGTTATGCTATTAGAATTATTCCTAAAGCATGAACTCAGAACGAAATGTTTATTCAGTCAGGATTATTCAATAACATAGTGTTATTATCTTTTATTCAACTAATCCTTAGTTGATGTCCGTTGAATTTCAAATTGCCTTGAAATGTATCCAAACCAAACTATCTTTGGGGCAGACTTGTACTCAAAATACTGAGATGAACAACCCTATTTATAAGGGCTACGCTTAGTTTTGTACTTTGCGTTGAAATGTTTGTATACAATACATGTACGAAGGGTTGATCCCCCTAAGTACCTTGAAGTCATTATAGTCGTATGACTGTAAAAGTTAAAGTTGAAAGTTTACTTATAATTGTGGACAAGGTTCGTGGTCATTAGACCCTCAGTTGAATGTTTAGGATGTTAATAGAATTTATTGTTCAATTCTATTGAGCCCCTGAATATGCAAGGAATGTTTCAGCTCTTTTAAGCTTCTGAATAGGCAAGGAATGTATAAGAAGTTAATAGAACTTATTGTTCAGTTCTATTGAGCCCCTGAATGGGCAAAGAATGTAGAAGTTTTATTCATTGATATTTCAAGTGAGCCTTGTTTGCTCACTCTTGCCTGTAAAATCCTTACAGCTAAAGATGGAAAGGGTGACGTACCTAGCACCAGTAAAGGAAAGGGAAAGATGAACAAGTACTGAAGACTTGTAATAGTTTTGATAGTTTTATTATCAGACTTTGGTTTAAAGATTGTAATGAAGTTTATTTAAATTTTCTGCATGAATGATTGTTTGTAAAGGTTAGATAACCTGGGAGATATTATTTTATGTAATTCCTGTATGGGCAGGTTTATTATTCAATTTTATTTAAGGATTGGGTAGTTATAAATGAATGTTTTGATTACGTGAACACCAAATCTTGAGGTAATGAAGTACCAAGATTTGGGGATGTCACATGTTGGTATCAAAGCTTTAGGTTATGAACCTTAGGTGGGGGAAAAAGGCTTAGGAAGTAACCTTTGAAAAGATAGTGGAGATAACTCTTATCGAGTTTTAGGGAAGAAGTAATAAAACACTTATGTGCTTATGTGTTTATAATTTATGTGCTCATGAGTGTCAAGTAGAATGATTAATAACCAAAAACATTAAAATTTTGTTGTCAGGATGATTAATGTCGGAGAATCCAGTCAAGCTAGGGAGGATGGACCTCAAATGCCTATAGAGGACGAACCTCGCGACATTCAGGTTGTTTGGGAACAACTACTACCACGGGAGTCAGCCCCGTTGGTCACAGTGGTTGAAGATGAGGATGATGATGTGGAGACGGATGAGGAGGATCCCGTGGAGTTGCCACAGGAGGATGAGGATGACGAGGACTAGGAAGAAGAGACTCCACTAACCTTGATGGCTGCTCGTATGTATGATGAAGTCTACGATCGTAACGTGGAACTTCGGGACACAGTTGAGGAGTTACAGGAGATAGTAGCTGAACAACAGACTGCAATGACACAAAAGGACGACGATATCCAGGATCGAGATGAACGTCTAACTAATGTTGAAGAGAAGCTTATGCAGACTGAATGGGCAAAAAATGTAAAAGTTTTATTCATTGATATTTCAAGTGAGTTTTGTTTGCTCACTCTTGCCTGTAAAATCCTTACAGCTAAAGATGGAAAGGGTGACGTACCTAGCACCAGTAAAGGAAAGGGAAAGATGAATAAGTACTGAAGACGTGTAATAGTTTTAATAGTTTTATTATCAGACTTTGGTTTAAAGATTGTAATGAAGTTTATTTAAATTTTCCGCATGAATGATTGTTTGTAAAGGTTAGATAACCTAGGAGATATTATTTTATGTAATTCCTATATGGGTAGGTTTATTATTCAATTTTATTTAAGGATTGGGTAATTATAATGAATGTTTTAATTACGTGAACACCAAATCTTGAGGTAATGAAGTACCGAGATTTGGGGGTGTCACAGTGCAATTGGTGGTCTCTATTACTTAGACGTCCCTCGTTGAATATATTCCCTACTCAGGCTCTTCACTCTACTTCTGACTTAAGTTTGACTTCTCTCCATCAGTGGCATTGACGTTTGGGACATCTCTCTTTTTCTATATTCGGGTCTTTGTTTCCATCTTTAGTTAAACATTGTAATAAATCTTACATTTTATGTGAACCATGTGAATTGGGGAAACATAAACGTTCTATTTATTCTGCTATTAACAGTCGACATTCAGAATATTTTGCTGTTATACATTCTGATGTGTGGGGACCCTCTCGAGTTGTTTCCCGTTCTAGTCATAGATGGTTAGTTAGCTTTATTAATTATCATTCTCGTGTCACTTGGATTTATCTTCTTCGTTCTAAAGATGAGGTGTTTGATTATTTCCAAGAATTTCATAAAATGATTTAAACCCAATTTGAAGCTAAAGTAAAGATTCTCCACAGTGATAATGGTCGTGAGTATAGTAATAATAATGCTTTTGCATCTTATCTCAAAACTCCAGAACAAAATGGAGTGGCGGAAAGAAAGAACCGCCACTAACTAAAGGTAGCCCGCACTCTTATGTTCACTATGAACACCCCTAAATTTCTATGGGGAGATGTTATTTTGACTGCTACTTTTTTGATAAATCGACTTCCTTCTAGAATTCTTGGGAACAAAAGTCCAACCTCTTTGTTTTGATACACGACAGGACCTTGTCCTTCGCCTCGAGTCTTTGGTTGTGTGTGTTATGTTCATGATAAATCTCCCACTCGAGGAAATTAGATCCCAAGTCTCTTCGGTGTATTTTCATTGGTTATTCTCCAACCTAAAAAGGGTATAAATGTTATCATCCTCCTTCACACAAAGTATTCGTCACTCGGGATGTATCCATTTGGGAATTGGAACCTTTTTATTCGTCTTCACCTTCTCCTCGGGGGGATGATGTTATTGATAAGGAGAAGCTTCCTCCTGAGGCTGACATTACAAGTTCTATTATACCCTCTTTTCCTGTTCCATCTTTTCTTGTTCCTGTTGATGCTTCTGATAATTCTACATAGGGGAGTTATAGAATGAGCCTGAGTTAAGAACCTATGTTTGAAGAGGTAAGCATAAGGTCACCATTTCTACACCACTACTCTAACCCTGCTTAGAACCTAGTCTTGATAATGCTAATAGTGAGAATCATAATCCTACTTGTTCATCTGATGATACTGATATTCCTGTTGCCCTTAGAAAAGGGGTTAGAACTTGTACTCAATATCCGATCTCTAATTTTGTAGCCTATAATAAATTATCTGCATCATATCTCTCTATTATTTCTTCCTTGTCTTCAATATCTATACCTCAGAGATGGAAAAAAGGAATGAGTGATGAGAATTGGAAATAGGATATGATAGAGGAGATGAATGCCCTGAAAAAAGAATGATACATGGGAACTAGTCTCACTTCCTTACGAAAAAAGACCAGTTGGTTACAAATAGGTATATACAGTCAAACAGAAGCCAGATGGGATAATTCAGCGACTCAAAGCCAGGCTAGTTGCAAAAGGGTACACTCAAACTCATGGGATTGATTACCAAGAGACATTTACTCCTGTGGCAAAGATGAACTCTATTCGTACCATAATCTCATGTGCAGCAAACTTCGGCTATGATATTCAACAGTTGGATGTGAAAAATGCATTTCTTCATGGTGACTTCGAGGAGGAAGTATATATGGAAATAATCTCTGGTTTTGCTTAATATGCCACCAAGGGTAAGGTTTGTAAACTGCGAAAGGCTTTATATAGGTTGAAGTAATCTCCCAGAGCTTGGTTTGGTAGATTCCACAAATCAATTATAAAATTTGGGTAAAAGCAGAGTAGAGCAGATCATACTCTATTTGTCAAATAGATAAACGGTAAGACTACCATTCTTATTGTTTATGTTGATGATATTGTGGTGACAGGGGATAATATAGAAGAGATAGTTAATCTCAAAGCAAGTTTGGCCAAAGAATTTGAGATCAAAGATCTTGATCCTTTGAAATATTTCCTTAGTATTGAAGTTGCAAGATCTACCAGTGGGATTTTTCTATCTCAAAAGAAGTATGTCCTTGATCTTTTAACAAAAATTGGCATGTTAGGATGTAAGCCTGCTGATTCTCCTATTGAAGTTAATCATCTAGTGAGTTGCACATGACCTACGATTGATAAAGAAAGATATCAACATTTAGTGAGACGATTGATATATCTTTCTCATACTAGACCTGATATATACATGATCCTTGACATTGTCACATTGAAGCTGTTTAAAAATTTCTGAGGTATCTCAAGTCTGCTCCCGAAAAAGGGTTATTATTCGCATCACATGGTCATATAAGAGTTGAAGCTTTTTTCGACTCAGATTGGGCTGGCTCTATAGAGGATCGTCATTCTACATCAGGTTATTGTTCATTTGTTGGAGGTAATCTTGTTACTTGGCCTAGTAAGAAAGAATCTGTGGTAGCAAGATCTAGTGCTAAAGCGGAATATCGAGCTATAACCTTGGGTATATGTGAGCTAATGTGACTTCAAACCTTGTTAAAAGATTTAGGTGTTATAATTAATACGTCTATGCAGATATTTTGTGATAATAAGGTAGCCATTAGTACTACGAATGACCCAGTAAAACATGATAAAACGAAGCACATTGAGATTGACAGGCATTTCATCAAAGAAAAATTAACTAGTGGTCTTATTTGCTTACCTTTTGTCAAAACAGAAAATTAGATTGCTGATATTTTGACTAAGGGTCTTAGTAGTAATGTAAGACCCCAACTTTTATGAATAAAGATGAATTTTCTATAAATATCATTTTTGAATATTATGGAATGAATTTGATATAATGTTATAGTTATGGGTAATATTTATAAATTTTGCAAAGTACGCAAGTTGTTATATAATATTCGATTGGTCGGGGAATATTCGTTTTAATACGGAGTATTCGTACAACGGCACAATCATTGGTGGACCCCACAAAGGAATTATTGTCGGATTGAAAAAATGACAAAAATATTTTATGAAAATAACGGCGGAAGTTTTACCGTTAACTGTTGAAACACTCGGTGTTAAAAATACGATGAATGGCGTGGTTGCATAGTAGCACACCGGTATTGATTATTGATGCTTACGTGAGAAGTCACTCGGTTTTGTTCAATTATTGCTACAAGAATAATTCTTGATAGTATCTCACATTGTTTGATTCAATTATTGTCAATATTTTATATATTATTAAATCAATAATTGAGATGACAAAGTTATTAATATTATTATTTGCAATATTAATGATGTCTAGAAGTTACATCAAGGAGAGGTTTGGTCACCTAATCATGCGCTAATAGGGAGAAATCCTTATTGAAAGCCCCTCTTTCTCAGGAGCGAATTTGGTCGATTAATCACTGTGAATTATAATAATGATGATAAATTTTGTTTTATTAGTATTATTAATGTAATAAAATGTAAAACTTTTTATATAAAAATGTAATACTTTTATAAAGTTATACATTTTATTAGACTATAAATAGAATATATTATATTATATTATGCATAGTGTTTTGCATAGTAAAATCTTTTTATATAAAACAAAATACTTTTATAAAGTTATTTGTTTTATTAGACTATAAATATAATATATTATATTTTATTATGCATAGTGTTGTATAGTGCCCGATAGTGTTTTGCATAGTAAAAAATTTTTTTATAAAATGTAATACTTTTATAAAGTTATTTAATTTATTAGATTTTAAATAAAATATAAATATATATATTATTATATATTTAGAATATATTATATTTTATTGCATAGTATCCTTTCAATTCTCCTATAAATAGGATGCTTAGTTAGAATTGAAATCACACCAGAAATTCAGAGAATTCTTCTTTTATAATCTTGAGCGTATTTCTTTAGAGTTTTCAGAAGCTTTGAGTGTAGAAAAACAATATAAGTTTTCTTCAAGAATATCCTCGCCCTACCAGTCGGAATACTCTTCTTTTAAGGTAAGGGATATTATTTGTTGTACTCGTAAGGGGTATTATTCTTTCGTATTCATGAAGAGAGTTATTTTCTTTCAATACTAGTAAGGGTTGTTATTCCTTTCTTTATTATTATGTTGGAATAACCTCTCTATGCGAAGTACCGCATACATGGTGAAATTATTCTATTATTCCATTCTTTATTATTCTGTTGGAATAACTTTCGTCTGCGGCGGATCATCGCATGCCTGGTGAATTCTGTTGTTATTCCATTCTTTATTATTATGTTGGAACATCCTGTCTGTGCGGATTACGCATGACCAGGTTCCATTCTTTATTATTCTGTTGGAACATCTTGTCTGTGCGGATTACGCATGACCAGGTTCCATTCTTTATTATTCTGTTGGAATATTTTGTCTGTGCGGATTACGCATGACCTGGTTCCATTCTTTGTTACTCTATTGAAATGATCTGTCTACGTGGATTACCGCATGGCGGGCAAAAATCCATTTACGGTTTCATATATTCTATTATACTCAGTTGGTTAAATTTTTGGCTTCTATACTCAATGAAATTAGTGGAATATCCTTGATATTTGAGCTTCATCCAGTATCTTTTCATGGAAATATTCTTCTGAGCATTCTTAAATTTTACTCCACAAAGCAGTATCATGTTGACAATTTGGACGTTATTGAGTTCAGGATAAATTAACTTATAAATCTTTAAAATTTATTCTTGAACTTGTTTTATTGAATTTTCATCATCCTCATGTTTATAATATGTTGAAAGTCATCTGTGGCATGTAGTGCATAGATGGACTTGGTATGATTATGACCAGGGATTATTCGGTATAATCATGACCGTAATGTTACAAATGATGTGGTAAAAATCCTCATTGGCCGTAGTGCATTGATGGACAGTTGTTGGCATGATCATGACCATTGATGAATACACGAATATCCTTAGCCCGTAGTGCATGGATAATTTATGGTCGTGATACTAATGAATATCTTTGGCTGTAGTGCAGGGATGATGTGAATTATTTATTAAGCTGAGTCTCAGCGATAAAAGTAATGAAAAACCTTTTAAATCATAGAAGATAGTAGATTTTATTCTCTACTTGACTCTTCTAATGGATTGCTTGTTTCGCTGCAGTTAAACTTGGTGTTTGTTATATTTTATCAGTTTAACACTGTTGAAGGCTAATGATAATTTATTCTGCATTATCTTAGTCATAATATTTCTTACTGGACTAGTTGAGCTCACCCTTTTGCTTTCATTATTCTCTTCAGGAAATGAGAACGTTTCATTTCTAGTCGGGGACTAGCGGGGACTAGTCGGGGAACGGAGTGACGGTTCAGATGATAGCATTAGTAGTCCTCACTATTCTATGAAATAGTGTAAAAATAAATGTATTGATGACTTATTTTGAGTTTGAATATTGTTTAGAAGACAATGTTGTATTAAAGCTCATAGCTTATGTTTTGTCGTATTTTACACGACAGTTGTATAATTAAGTTTTTATTTGTATTTTGTACCATGTATTTGACGACTCAGAATAGGTGATGTATACCTATTTTGGAGGCGTCACAAATATGACGAGATTTTGTAAATTTATTTTAATATTTATTGAATTAAATAAATATTTTTGATGATTTAATTATTGGATTAAATAATTAATTGATGCAATTGTGGTAGATTAATTTAATTATATGTATTACATTTATTAAATTAATGTAGAGAATATTTATTATTCAAGTATGTATTTATGTGAGCTTATTGAATTAAGTGAATTATGTAATTAAGCATGATGTTATTTTAATTAAATTAATTATTAATTAGAGAGTTAATAATTTGACATTATTAATTAATGAGAAAATTAAATATATGACTATGTGAATTTATGAGAAGTTATTATATTTTATTTATATTAAATAAGATATATGAATTATTGTGAAAGGGTGTGACATGAATTAACTATGTGATAAAGTTTTATTAAATTAAATGGTTTTTGAAACCTATTCTAGCTAGGCAAACATGGCACTAAAGGGAGTTGGGGCCAGTTAACCCATGACTGGGTAACTGACCACCAACGCGTCAGTTGTTCATTATTTAGTTTACGTATTCTTTTATTTCTTCTTCATTATTTGCCTAAGTCTAGAAAGCATATGAGAGAGAAATACTGAGAGAAAGAGTTGAGAAGTCGAGTTGTTAAGAGGAGGATTGTGAGAGTCATCTTAGAAGGAATTCATCTTCCATTAATTATACTGGGTAATTCTCTTCCCAAATTCTATTTTACGTCATTAAGTTTTTATAAGAAAATGGCTTTCAAAGTTTACGTAAAGCCTCTGTGATTGAGAAAGGAGTAATATTTATGAGTTATTTATGGGTTAAGATGTATCAAATTTATTATATATATATATATATATATATATATATATATATATATTGCATGATTCCATATCATAGTTTCATAATATTACATCGTATATGATTTCTACAAAATTATAGAGTATGGGTTTTGGCCTTATGGCCTTATATCGTGATATTTTATGTATTGATCGTATATTATCCCTAAATTTTATACTCGTATATTATTATGCATGTTGATCTGAAGAGACCAAAGTTTAAATAAGCGGATTGGTGTTATAACTTGAATCCAGTAGTGACAATTTTCATGTTTTATTTTCAAAACCTCCAAGAACATCAAAGTCGTTGAAATTCACATATTTTAGTTACTGTGATTATGTGTTTTAATGGGTTAAAACCATTCTATAAATGTTGGTTATGATTATACATGAATTATAACATGTGGGTATGATTAAATTAGTGTAGTGATAATTTAATTGGAATTTTTTTTGTTTGTGTTACGCAATTTTCGTGAATTGCGAGCAGTTTTGGTTCAGCGCGTCGCACGACGCCATGATCCAACAACTTAAAGGCCGCATAGCAGCTATGCGCATGCATGAAGGCAGATGATATCCATAGCATGTACGCTGATGCTTGATTAAGACAAGACTGAAGACTTAGTAAAAAGTAGGTATGCATGACACTCTCAGAATGTCGAAATGAAAAATATTTTAATATTCAAGTCTAGCAACGTGATAGCAACTTGATTTAATGAACATAAAACTATGTTATAAGTATAATGAGATGTTAAAATAGATACTTAGCATGTAAATAACATAATTACATGTGGATTGAATTATTGAATACATAATTAGCTTGTTATTAATGATGATGTGTAAATTATGTGACAAAGTGGTAAATTAACTAAGTATAGTTAATAATCAAAGTAGACAAAGAGAATGAGTTTATGATGATTAGTTAAGTTATAATTAAGCTGGTATTGTGAATGTGAATGGTATGTAGGATTAAATCAAAGAGCGTGTTTAGTTAAAGTGTAATCTACGCATGCGAGGCAAGTTTCTAACCCTACTTGTCATTATTGTTCAAGTTATTAGTTACCTCGAGTAAATTATCATTACTATTATTCAAGTTCAATTGTTATATTAAAGATTTATTATCTTTTCAAAGCATGATTGAGTTATACAATAATTGTCCTATTGTATACTTCTTGAGATTATTATTCAAATTGAATATCATTATTGTTAAACCTTATTAGACTAGTGAACTTTATTGATTCAACTAGTCCTTAGTTGATGAACGTTCTAAATTTGAACCCTTATTGAATTATCAAACCAAACTTCCTTTAGTGCGGACTCGAATGTCAGCCGAGATGAACAACCTGCTGAAAGGATTTACTTATGCGTTAGCGTTAAGATATTGTGCGCGATATGGTACTAAGAAATTTGATCCCCCAAAATCACAGTAGAAAGGTCCATAGTCTTATATTATTAAAGGTTTCAAGTATAACCCTTGATAACCTAGGACATAGTTCAAGGTCTTATGACCCTCGAATTCTTTTGATTCTTGTTATTCATTCTTGATTCAAAAGTTGAGCTTTTATTGAGATGTCTTTGATTTACTCGCATGTTATTATATTGTTATTTCATTATTATACTTGTGGGCAATAGTGTGCTCACTCTTGCTTAATAATAACATTGTAGTTAAGAACGAAAAAATGATGAACCTTCCACTAGTAAAAGGCAAAGGCAAAGTTAGCAAGTGATGAAGACTTGTTATTTTTATTAGATGATGTATTTATATTTAAGACTTGAGTTAATGATGTTGTTTAAGACTTATTTGTTTATGATTCATACAGATGTTTAAGGTTAGTTTAAACTTTGGGATTGTATTATTATTATTAGGATGTTTGTAACCCTTAAGGGAAGATTTTTATTCTATCTATTGCATGGCTTGCATTTATTATGGGTAGATAGATAGATGATATTTGTATGAGTGAACACCAAATCCGTGGAATTGAAGTACCGGATTTGGGGGTGTCACAAGTTAGTATCAAAGTAGGTATAGGTTATGAACCTTAGGTGGGGAACAACCTTAGGTAGTAGCCTTATAGAAGAAGATAGTGATGGAAAACTCTTATCGAGTTCTAAGAAATGAATTTCTGTAATTCATTGAAGATAATAAAAGACCTTATGTGTTTATGTGTTAAAGTATCGTTAGATGATTCGACTTAGTAACTAAAACTTAAAATTTTGTTGTCGGGATGTCGAATGTTGGTGAAGCTAGTCAAGTTGGGAGGAAAACCAGTGTGTACCTATGGGGAGGAAGAACCCCGTGTACCTATATAATGCAAGAGCGGAGGAGGAGCCAAGAGACATTCATATCGTTAGGAAGCGGTAGTGATAGAGGAGGAGTCATCTCCATTGATCACCGTTGTTGGTCGGAGCATGAGGCTGAGGCCGATCTGAGGAGGATCACGAGGAGGAATTTGTTGAGGAAGAGGAAGAAGAAGAAGAGGAGTTACCACGGTACACCGATTGATCTTTGAGATGTATGACGTTATCTGACCAAGTAGCGTGGAGATTACGAGATGAGGTCGAGGATTTGGTGAGCGAGCTATTATTGATGATTACTCTAGAGGAGAAGGAGAGGAGATTTCGACTCTTCACTCACGGTTGGGAAATGTAGAATGGGATTTGGTCCATGAGAAGGGTCAAAGCGAAGAAGATAAGGCCAGGAGATAGAAAGCTGAAGAAAGGCGAAGGAAACCTCCGAAAGACTAAAAAATAGAGAGGAGGAAGGATGGGTAAGAGAATCACGTCGAGTGATCATGCGAGAAGATGATGATGGTCGTGCAAAGAAGGCGAAGATTGAGAGACATATTCTACACTTAACAAAGGCGATGAATGAGACCCAAGATCGAGTTTTGAGGTACCCAATCCAATTCGAAGGACTACCATTGTACATGATGGATCGCGAGGACGATGTATCGCATCTTAGAAGAAGAGGGCGTAGCAAGGCTAATCGATTACCTTGAATGAAAGCGGTGATATGATTTATTTAATTATGTGAAGAACTTAATTAGTTTTAGATGTAAATTCGGCGTGTTTATGAGCGAAGGAATATTTAAATGTTTTAAATCTGTGGATTCTTTATTCGAGGATAGTTGATGTAAATAAGCGTTGATGCTTTATCGTTTGATGTTAAAACTTTTGATTTGAATGAAAATATATCAAGTTGTTTGAGATGATGTGTTAAATGAGTATGTTAAATTGTTAAGTAATGCCTTAACTATTTAGAGAAATAAATAAAGTTCTAATAAGCGTTTATTTAAACGAGAAAAATGCCATGAGGAGAAGACAACAACGTCAAATGGCTCGGGAAAAGTCGACCAATAATAACAATAATGCCAACGCAAATCCCGTTCAATGCAGTTAGTTAACTTATTGATTGGAGCAATGAACAATCAACCTCAAGCTCCACCAAACACAACGTTTAAAGACTTCAAGGTGGTGGGACCGCTTGAGTTCAAAGGTTCCATGAACCCGATCGAGGCTCAAACATGGGTTATGGAAATGGAGAAGGTTTTTCGACGTTGCTAGGGTTAGAAGAGAGAAGAAGACCGCTTTTGCAGCGTTTATCTTTGAAAGTGCGAGGCTAGCTCTTGGTGGCAAACAAACAAAGTGCGAGGAGGTGAAGGTGTAATTACGTGGGAGAGATTTAAAGAGATGTTTTTGAAATGTATTTCCCAACTAGTTCGCGAGAATCGGATGGAGGTTCAATTTCTAGAGTTGAAAGAGGAAACATGGCGTACGACGACTACGGTGGCTAAATTCAACGAGTTAGCAAGAGTTTCGCCCGTATCAAGTACACACGGACGAAAAGAAAAGCGGAAGATTGAACAAGGACTAAAGCCTTGGGTGTCAAAAAAGGTATCGATGTTTGAGATAAACACATTTTGCGGAGTTTTGGAAAAGGCCATCCTCATTTGAAGGAGGAAGCGATCACGGTGACCAAGTACAATCAAGATCAAGAAGAAGAAGAAGAGTGAAGGTGAAATTAATAACAAAACCCGGTGGAAGTAGCACGGGAGGTGGAAATTTCAATCGAGAAGAAAAGGTGGAGCGATGACTCATCATCGGGGAATCGGCAAGGTAAGTCGGAAGAAAAGAATCGAAGCATGCATGCGAGCTTGCGGGAAAGCCCATCTGGGAGTTTGTATGAAAGAAAAAGAGTGTGCTACAATTGTGGTCGGGAAGGCCACATAGCACCAAAGCTATCAAACCCAAAGAAGGGTGCTTGTTTTACTTGTGGTTGAAGGACCATCTGGCAAGAAGATTGTCCCAAGAAGGGATCGGGGAGGTCGGGATCGGGGGAAAGCGGAAATAACGGTGGAAATGCCTTAACCATCCGGACCAACCACAACAAACCGGAATAAGCCTTGGGACTTTCAACATGGCGGTGCAAGATGCGATTCGATCCGTGATGTGGTGTCGGTATCATTCCGATCAATAAAATTAATGCTTACGTTTTATTTGATTCGGGTGCTACTTGTTCCTTTATATCAGATGATTTTGCCAAGAATTTAGATTTGCCTAAGAATGAATTGGATTACCCATGAAACATAAATTGCGAATAGAGAAATAATCCTGTTAAATGCGTACATAAGAATTGTAGAGTGGATATTAAGGGTAATATCATGAGCGTAGATCTTATCCCTATTCGACTTGGGGAATTTGCGTTATATTGGGAATGGGTGGTTATTCAATTACGGTTTGTAATTGATTGCCAAAAGAAGCGTATTAACCTTATGACTCCATCAAAGGTTGTGTTTTATGGTAGTAAGTCGCCTGAACAAGCGAGTTGTCGGCGATGATCTGAGCGAGGAAGTTATTAAGACAAATTTGTGTAGGATACTTAGCTTACATAGTCGACGATCGAAAAGAGAATCAGAAGGTAGAAAGAATCTGATTGTGAGGACTTCATCGAGCGTATTTCAGACGATTTGCGGGACTTTCACGGGAGAGAAGTAGATTTTGTGATCGATTTGGCGCGGGCCGCTCTCAATATCGAAGGCACCATACCGAATGGCACCGAGTAGAGATGAAGGAATTAATGGTACAACTACAAGAATTGTTGGACAAGAAGTACATTCAATAGAAGCGTATCATCCGTGGGGGGGGCGCTTGCCGGTGTTATTTGTGAAAAAAAAGGGACGGATCGATCGACTCTGCATTGACTACTGAGAGGCTGAATAAAGGTCACGATTAAAATAGATATCCATTACCGAGGATCGACGACTGTTTGATCAATTGAAGGGAGCGAGATACTTTTCAAGATAGACTGAGAAGCGGTTATCATCAATTGAAGGTGAGCCGGAGGATGTACCAGAAGGCGGCGTTAGAAGCGCGATATGGTCACTCTGAATTTTTAGTAATGTCGTTTGGTCTTACGAATGCTCCTGCGGCATTTATGGGACTAATGAATGGTGTGTTCAAGCCGTTTTGGACAAGTTAAGTAGTGGTATTTATAGATGACATTTTGGTATATTCCAAAACCAAAGAAGAAACACGAAGAACATTTGAGATTAACATTGGAAGTATTGAGAAGGGAGAAGTTGTATGCGCTAAGTTTTTGAAATGCGAATTTTGGATTGAGCAAGTACAATTTCTTGGTCACGCGTGATCGATAAAAGCGGAATTTCGGTAGATCCATCAAAAGTAGAAGCCGTGATTAAGCGGGATCGGTAGAGAACGCCGTCGAAAGTAAGAAGTTTTCTTGGATTAGCGAGGATATTATAGAAGATTCATACAAGACTTTTTCAAGATCGCAACTCAGTTAACGAATTTAACTCAAAAATTTGTGAAATTTGTTTGGGGACGGATAAGTGTGAGAAAGTTTTCAAGAATTGAAGAAGAGGTTGAGTCTGCCCCCTGTGTTATCTCTTAGGATGATACAGGAAATTTTGTTGTTTATAGTGATCGTCGCATAAAGGACTTGGTTGTGTCTTGATGCAAAAGCGGTAAAAGTCATTTCGTATGTATGCATCACGACAATTGAAGGATTACGAGAAGGATATCAGACCCATGACTTAGAGTTAGCTGCAGATTGTTTTTGCTTTGAAAATTTGGAGGCACTATCTCTACGGGGAGAAGTGTGAAATATATACGGACCATAAGAGTGCGAAATATATTTTCACGTGAAGGATTTGAATATCGTCAAAGAAGGTGGTTGGAGTTAATTAAGGACTACATTTGTGAGATTTTATACCATCATCGGAGGTAAGGCAAATGTGGTTCTTAAGCGCCTTAAGTAGAAAAGGTCGGGAGAAATTGATGATGTTATTTGCTCGGGAGGAGCTAATTACGAAATGGAGAAACTAGAGTTAGAAGTGAAGTATCCTATAGAGATTGATGAGAAGCTATTTCGGATGCAATCTGGTACAACTCTACTAGATAAAGTGAAGGAGGCTCAGCTTCAGGATGATGAATGCAAAAAGGTGACAAAGAAGATATCTGAAGGAACCAAACCAAGATTTAAGATGGATAAGGAAGGAATATTGAGATTTGAAAGTAAAATTTGGGTACCACCGGATCTGAGAGATTAAGGAAGATATTTTAAGCGAGGCTCATAGTTCACGATATTCGATTCACCTGGTAGTACCAAGATGTACCAAGATCTGACAACAACATTTTGGTGGCCAAATTTAAAACGAGATGTTGCAGAATGTGTTGCCAAGTGTCTTACCTGTCAGAAAGTGAAAGAAGAACATCAAAGACCAAGTGGGTTGCTACAATAGTTAGAAATCCCGAGAATGGAAATGGGAACATATTACAATGGACTTCGTGGTTGGCCTTAAGCGACTCGAAAGGCTACGACGCAGTATGGGTTATCGTTATTGGTAACAAAATCTGCACACTTCCTTCCAATCAAATTAAGATTCAACCTAGATCAGTTGGCGAGGCTATACGTAAAAGAGATTGTTTCGAGGCACGGAGTTCGGTATCAATTATTTGAGATAGGGATCCGCGCTTCACATCAAATTTACGGAAGCGTCTTGAGGAATGCATGGAGTGCAGCGATTGCGAATGAGTCTGACTTATCACCCTCAAGCAGAGCAGACGGAGAGCGAACGAACAATTCAAACGTTAGAAGATATGCTAAGAGCACGTGTGATGGACTTTAAAGGAAATTGGGATGATCACCTACCATTAGTAGAGTTCGGCTCTGACAACAGTTACCACGCTAGTATTGGCATGCCGCCTTATGAAGCGTTTATCTGGTGAAAGTGAGAACTCCACTTTATTGGGATGAAGTTGGTGAAAGACAATTGTTGGGGCGTAATTGGTACAATGAGATGGCGAGAAATAGTCAAAGTGATCCGAAACACGATTTAGTAGTGGCTCAAGATCGACAGAGAAGAAATCTGTTGATCCACATCGTAAAAATATCGAGTTTGAATCAGGTAGTTATGTTTTCTTGAAGGTCTCTCCCTGGAAGGGGAAAATCAGGTTCGGAAAGAAAGGAAAATTGAGCCCAAGATTCATTGGACCCTTTGAAGTACTGAGAAGAATCGGAGAAGTTGCGTACGAGGTAGCCTTACCTCCAGCACTCGAGAATATCCACAACGTTTTCCATGTTTCTGTATTACGACCATACAAAGCCGATTACAAGCATGTAATTGAATACGAACCCCTTCATTTTGAGAAAGACTTATCTAACGAAGAAATTCCTGTCCAAATTATAAATGAAAAGAACAAGTTCTCGAAATAAAGTAATACCTTCTGTTAAGGTAATTTGGAGGAACCACAACGCTGAAGAAGCTACGTGGGAACTCGAAGAGAATATGATGAAGAACTACCCTCATTTATTTACTTAATTATGTGTAAGCGATTCTGGGGACAGAATCTTTGTAAGGGGGGAGAATGTAACGGGTTGAAATTATTGAGTCGTGATTACGGGGATGAGAATCCTTTTAAGGGGGAAAGATGTGATGACGAGATTTTGTAAATTTATTTTAATATTTATTGAATTAAATAAATATTTTTGATGATTTAATTATTGGATTAAATAATTAATTGATGCAATTGTGGTAGATTAATTTAATTATATGTATTACATTTATTAAATTAATGTAGAGAATATTTATTATTCAAGTATGTATTTATGTGAGCTTATTGAATTAAGTGAATTATGTAATTAAGCATGATGTTATTTTAATTAAATTAATTATTAATTAGAGAGTTAATAATTTGACATTATTAATTAATGAGAAAATTAAATATATGACTATGTGAATTTATGAGAAGTTATTATATTTTATTTATATTAAATAAGATATATGAATTATTGTGCAAGTGGGTGTGACATGAATTAACTATGTGATAAAGTTTTATTAAATTAAATGGTTTTGAAACCTATTCTAGCTAAGCAAACATGGCACTAAAGGGAGTTGGGGCGAGTTAACCCACGATTTGGGTAATTGACCACCAATAGCGTCGATTATTCATTATTTAGTTTACGTATTCTTTTATTTCTTCTTCATTATTTGCCTAAGTCTAGAAAGCATAATGAGAGAGAAAATGAGAGAAAGAGTTGAGAAGTCGAGTTGTTAAGAGGATTGTGAGAGTCATTCGAGAAGGAATTCATCTTCCATTAATTATACTACTGGGTAATTCTCCTTCCCAAATTCTATTTTACGTCATTAAGTTTTTATAAGAAAATGGCTTTCAAAGTTTCTGTAAAGCCTCTGTGATTGAGAAAGGAGTAATATTTATGAGTTATTTATGGGTTAAGATGTATCAAATCGTATTATATATATATATATATATATATTGCATGATTCCATATCATCAGTTTCATAATATTACATCGTATATGATTTCTACAAAATTATTAGAGTATGGGTTTTGGCCTTATGGCCTTATCGTGATATTTTATGTATTGATCGTATATTATCCCTAAATTTTACACTCGTATATTATTATGCATGTTGATCTGAAGAGACCAAAGTTTAAATAAGCGGATTTGGTGTTATAACGAATCCGTAGTAGTAACAATTTTCATGTTTTATTTTCAAAACCTCCAAGAACATCAAAAGTCGATTGAAATTCACATATTTTAGTTACGTGATTATGTGTTTTAATGGGTTAAAACCATTCTATAAATGTTGGGTTATGATTATACATGAATTATAACATGTGGGTATGATTAAATTCGTGTAGTGATAATTTAATTGGATTTTTTGGGGCGTGTTACGCAATTTTTGAAATTGCGAGCAATTTATTTCATTGCATGGCCTTGCGCCATCTCAATGCCTAAACATGCCTTATGCGCATACATGCTGCATATCAGCCATGCATGTATGCCCATGTCCTTGCGGCAACTTGTGCTTGAAGATAAAAGAAAAGTGGTGTGCATACTCCTCTCAAGAATGTCGAGAAATGAAAATTTTTTAATATTTAAGTCTAGCAATGTGATAGTAACTTAATTTAATGAACATAAAACTATGTTATAAGTATAATGAGATGTTAAAATAGATGTTTAACATGTAAATAACATAATTACATGTGGATTGAATTATTGAATACATAATTAGCTTGTTATTAATGATGTGTAAATTATGTGACAAAGTGGTAAATTAACTAAGTATAGTTAATAATCAAAGTAGACAAGAGAATGAGTTTATGATGATTAGTTAAGTTATAATTAAGCTGGTATTGTGAATATGAATGGTATGTAGGATTTAAATCCAAAGAGCGTGCTTAGTTAAAGTGTAATCTACGCACGCGAGGCAAGTTTCTAACCTACTTGTCATTATTGTTCAAGTTATTAGTTACCTCGAGTAAATTATCATTACTATTATTCAAGTTCAATTGTTATATTAAAGATTTATTATCTTTTCAAAGCATGATTAGGTTATACAATAATTGTCCTATTGTATACTTCTTGAGATTATTATTCAAATTGAATATCATTATTGTTAAACCTTATTAGACTAGTGAACTTTATTGATTCAACTAGTCCTTAGTTGATGAACGTTCTAAATTTGAGAACCCTTATTGAATTATCAAACCAAACTTCCTTTGGTGCGGACTCGAATGTCAAGCGAGATGAACAACCCCGCAAAGGATTTACTTTATCGTTAGCGTTAAGATATTGTGCATGATATGGTACTAAGAAATTTGATCCCCCTAAGTATGAGTAGAAAGGTCCATAGTCTTATGATTTATTAAAGGTTTCAAGTATAACCCTTGATAACCTAGGACATAGTTCAAGGTCTTATGACCCTCGAATTCTTTTGATTCTTGTTATTCATTCTTGATTCAAAAGTTGAGCTTTTATTAGGATGTCTTTGATTTACTCGCATGTTATTATATTGTTATTTCATTATTATACTTGTGGGCAATAGTGCTCACTCTTGCTTAATAATAACATTGCGATTAAGAGAGAAAGAAGCGATGAACCTTCCACTAGTAAAGGCAAGGGCAAAGTTAAAAGGCAAAGTTAGCAAGTGATGAAGACTTGTTATTTTTTTATTAGATGATGTATTTATGTTTAAGACTTGAGTTAATGATGTTGTTTTAAGACTTATTTGTTTATGATGATTATAGATAGATGTTTAAGGTTAGTTTAACTTTGGGATTGTATATTATTATTAGGATGTTGTAACCCTTAAGGGAAGATTTTTTATTCTATTTATTGCATGGCTTGCATTTATTATGGGTAGATAGATAGATGATATTTGTCTGATGAACACCAAATCCGTGGAATTGAAGTACCCGGATTTGGTAGACAATATTTAAATGCGATGGTGCAACCATTTGTGGGCCCATAATGTGAAAAAACTATTGGGATGAAGAAAACGACAAGTTTGAGTTTTTACAAATAACGACGTAGTTGTTACCGTTAACACTGTTGGAATACCCGGTGGTTAAAATACAGTAATGTGCGTGGTTGCAAAGTAGCACATGGTATTGCACAGTATTTTTGAATTATTGATTCTTACGTAAGAAGGCACTACTCAATAATTGTTACAGCAATTATTGTTCAATATTTTATTTTATTGATTCAATAATTGTTACGTTGATATTTTATATTATTGTTATTTAAATAATTGTCACTACACAATATTTCCCATTATCAGATCAATAATTCATATTATTTGAATAATATTATTAGATAGCATTATTGGTACTGTCTAAGGAAGTTTTGTCTAGGAAAGGAGTTTTTCAACCTAATTGCGCGTCAGTAAGGAGAAATCATTATCAGAAAGCCCTATCTTTCCTAGGAACGACCTGGTTGTCAATATTGTGATTCTGTAATATTATTTATGAATAATTAATTATTAATTTATATGATAAGAAAATATTTATTTTTATGTGGATATAAATGAAGGAATTAATGCTGAGGTGTTTTATCAGTATTTTATCGGAATGGAGGTATTAAAAATCGTTCGAATGTGGATTTCGGGCATTTTCTATTTGGAATTTGGAAAAACGTTCTTCTATAAAGTTGTAGAAAATTAAATTTCCTATGGAATGGACATAAAATTCGTATTTTTTAATAAAAGGACTATTTATTATGAATTATTGAAGTTGCTGATTATTGTTTAAATTTAACATATTTTGGAAATTTTCTAGAATGGGTGGGCCCCACTTTTGGTTGGTAAGAAATGTGCTAAAATTTTATTTCAAAAGTAGTGGGCGTGAATAGTAGCAGGTAAAGCCATCAGGTGGCAGGTTAGTTTGCTTTGGCGTTCTAAGAATAGGGTGCTTAGTTAGAATTGAAAATCACACCAGAATCATAAGTTTTCTCTCTCTATATTATCGAGTGTATTTTGTGAGTATTTAGATACTTTGAGAGTTATTATTCAGTGCAAGTTTCCTTCAGCCTTATACCTAATATTTCAGTCGAAAGTACTGTTCTTTTGAGGTAAGGGATGTTATTTTCTTCATAAATGATGTTATTCTTTCAATATCACTAAACAGAAATATTGGTATGCATTTTATTATGAAATTTTTACCTTTTCATGTCAAGGTTACTATTCACGGATACAGTACTATTCACGTATACGATACTATTCAAGAATATGGTACTATTCACGAAGTATGATTTTTCTTGTGGAATTTCTACCTTTTCGTGTTAGGGTTACTATTCACGTATACGACATTATTCACAGAAAAATAAAATTTTCTCTTCTTTGTCCAAGATATCTATTATGGTTACTATCTTTGATTGTATCCATGTTTTGATCTTCATTCTTAAATTTTACTCCACTATGGTTTACTATGGAGTATTTTTGAACTTGGATTATCTAAAGTATGAATCCCTAATCTTTGTCCTTTTATCTCACTAGATTCGTTTCTTTAAAATACTTTTCATCATCCTCAGTCCTAAATGATGATATAACTGAATATCTTTGTCCAGTAGTGCAAAGATGAATGATTACCTGATGAATATCTTTGGCCCATAGTGCAAAGATGAATAGGTGTTGAGATGAACATGACCAACTGGTGATACAAATGAATATATTTGGCCCGTAGTGCAAAGATTAATATTTGATTCAAGATGTATATTGATTGATGTTACAGGAATAAAATATTGATAATGGACTTTTAAATTCATAGATGATAGTATATTTCATTCTCTATGTAAACTCTTCTAATGAATTATTATTTCCGCTGCGAATATTGATCTAAAACTGGTTGTCCATTATATTTTATCTGATTTATTGAAGGCTAACGATAATTTGTTGTTTATTATCTTAGTCATAATATTCTTTACTGGGCTATTTGAGCTCACCCTTTTCCTTTTTGTTCTATTTTTCTTCTTAGGATGCGAGAATATAGCGGGACCTAGTCGGGGTGTGGAGTGATGTTCCCAGTCAGTTGTTTTAACAGTCCTCACTATTTTGTAAAATAGTGTTTCAATAATTGTAATGAGTACTTATTTGAGTTTGAATACTGTCTAGAAGACAATATTTGTATTTAAACTCACAGCATATGTGTTGTCGTATTTTACACAAAAATTGTAATAATGAAGTTGTAGTTATTTTCTGTACCATGTATTTGGCAACTCAGAATGGGTGATGTATACCTATTTTGGGGGCATCACAATCATGCCAAATAACTGTCCAGCTATTCACTACGGGCCAAAAAGGACTTTCACCACATCATTTGTCTATAACATTACAGGTCATAATTATACCAATATACAATTAATGGTCATAATCATACCAATAAACAGTCCATCTATGCACTATGGGTCAAAGATGAATTTTACCATAATATAAGCATGAGGATGATGACAATGATATAAGGAATTAATCAAGTGAGATCAAGGATAAATATTAGAGATTTATAATTCAATTTATCCAGAGTTCAAGAATGTCCAAATTGTCAATATGACAATTAATTGTGGAGTAAAATTCAAGAATGATATTCATGTATCAAAAATAATTTGGACAAAAAAGAAACTAATTTTGTCATGAATAATACCCGAATGAATAATACCAAATGAATAGTACCCCGTCATGTAAAGTACCCTGAATAAATAGTACCCGAAAGAATAGTACCAAATGAATAGTACCCCGTCATGCAAAGTACCCCGAATAAATAGTACCCCAAGTGAATAGTAACCCGTGAATAGTATCCCGAATAAAAATATTGAAATTTAATAAGAAAGTTCAGACCAATATTCCAATGAAACGATACTAGATAAAGCACAAAACTCAAGGATATTCTACTAATTTCAGAGATTATAGAAGCAATACTTACCATAGTAAGTTTAGATTTATGAATATGAAAAGAAATAATATACGAAACTGCAAATGAATTTTCACCCGTCATGCGGTAATCCGCGTAGACAGATCTTTTCCACAAATAAAGAATGAGTACGAAGGGTTATTCACCATTCATGCGATAATCTGCGTAGACAGGTTATTCCCACAAATTAAAGAATGAATATGAAAAATAATTAATATTCCTTACGAATACGAAATTAATAATACCCCTTACCTTAGTTGTGACGCCCCCAAAATAGGTATACATCACCCATTCTGAGTCGCCAAATACATGGTACAGAATACAAATACAAACTTAAATATCTGACATGAGTTGTGAGTTTAAATACAAATATTGTCTTCTGAGCGATATTCAAACTCAAAATAAGTCCTCAATACATTTATTATCACACTATTTCACGAATAGTGAGGACTACTAATGCAAACATCCGGATCATCACTTCGTTCCCCGACTAGTCTCAAATTTATATTCTCATTTCTCAAGAGAACAACAATGAAAGAGAAAAGGGTGAGCTCAACTAGCCCAAATGAAGAAATATTATGACTAAGATAATGCAGAATAAATTATCGTTAGCCTTCAATAGTGTTAAACTGATAAAATATAATAAACATCAAGTTTAACTGCATCAGAATAAGCAATCCAATAGAAGAGTCAAGTAGAAGCCAAAACTTTAACAAAACGAGTGTAGAATTCGAAATCTGAAATAAAATAATATTACTTATATATTACAGAGTATGAAAGAAAATATTATTTTATACGAATACTGAACAAAAATAACATCCCTTACGAATATTAAACGAAAATAATATTCCTTTTGAATATTGAATGAATATAATATTCCTTACGAATATTAAATGAAAATAATATTTCTTGCGAATATTGAACGAAATAATATTCATACGAATACGAAAAATAATATCTCTTTAGAATATGAAATAAATAATACCCATTACCTCAAAAATAGAGCAATTCCAACTGGTATAGCAGATATATTCTTGAAGAAAACTTTCACTATTTTCTACACTCAAAGCTTTCTAAAACTCGAAAGAAATACGCTCAATATTATAGAAGAAGAATTCTCTTATTCTGGTGTGATTTTCAATTCTAACTAAGCATCCTATTTATAAGAGAATGGAAAGGATACTATTTGAAAATTTTAATCATGGACCAACAGTAGATTTCAGACGAAACAATCAAGGGCGAAAGAAAATAAAAATCAGACGACCGTTTTTTTTCAAAATCTTCAACTAAAAGAAATTTATAATATATATAACCTTTGCCTTACGGCAAAGGCAAACTCACACCCCCCCCCCCATATAATTTCATACACACACACACACATTCCCTTATCTCCAAGGCATCTTCCTCCACCCCCCTTTCTTCCTACCACACACACACACACACTCACACACTAAATTCCATACACACATGTCAAATATATATATACATATAATATATATTCCCTTCCTCCCAAGGCAACCCACCCCCTTTTCTTTTCTTTCTTTCTTCCCACATGTGGCCCCCACCTTTATTATATTAAATAATTTTCTACCGATTATTTTGAAGAATGGGTAAATGGGGGTCCATAAAATAAGCAAAATTTACATCAAATACTTCATAAAAATCTCCTCAATATTTTTAACAACCTTTATTCATATTATTATAACTCGTAATATTAACAACCAGATCGTTCCCAGGAAAGAGGGGGCTTTCCTATAAGGATTTCTCCCTATTGGCGCGCAATTAGGTGGCCAAACCTCTTTCCTCGACAGAACTTTCTAGACATTGTTAATTATGCATATAATAATTAGAATAACTTGTCATCTCAATTATTGATTTACTAATATATAAAATATCGACAATAATTGAATCAAATAACGTGAAATACTATGTAGCAATTACTGTAGAAATAATTGAACAAAACTGAGTGACTTCTCATGTAAGCATTAATAATCAATACCATGTGCTACTATGCAACCACGTGTATTACTGTACTTTTATCACCGGGTGATTCAACAGTTAACGGTAAAACTTCTGCCGTTATATTCATAAAAAGATATTCCTGTCGTTTTCTAACTCCGACTATAATTCCGTTGTGGGGTCCACCAATGATTGTGCCGTCGTACGAATATTCCCCGACCAATAGAATATTTTATAACAACTTGCTTACTTTGCAAAATTTGTAAATATTACCCACAACTATAACATTATATCAAATCCACACCATAATATTAAAAAAAATATTTTGAGAAAATTAAATCTTTATTCATAAAATTCGGGGTCTCACAATCTCCCCTGTGACACCCCCAAATCCAGGTACTTCGATTCCACGGGACTTGGTGTTCAATGTACAAATATCATCTATCTATCTACCCATAATAAATACAAACCATGCAATAGATAGAAATAAATCTTCCCCTAATGGGGTTATGACATCTAAATAATAAACATAATCCCAGGTTAAACTAACCTTAAACATCTGTGCGGAAACATAAACAATTAATAAGTCTTAAACAACATCCTTAAATTAAGTCTTAAACATAAATATGTCATCATATAAAACAACAAGTCTTCATCACTTGTTAATCTTGCCCTTACCTTTGCTAGTAGAAGGCTCGTCGGACCTTTCGTTCTTAACTGCAATGTTATTATTACGCAAGAGTGAGCACTATTGCCCACAAGTAAAAATAATGAAATAATAATGTATAATAACATGCGAGTGAATCAAAGACTTCTGAAATAAAAGCTCAACTTTTGAATCAAGAATGAATAACAAGAATCAAAAGATCTCTGAGGGTCATAAGACCTTGAACTATGTCCTAGGTTATCAAGGGTTATACTTGAAACCTTTAACAGTCATAAGACTATGGACCTTTCTACTCATACTTAGGGGGATCACCCTTAGTACCATAATCGTGTAATAATATCTTAACGCTTAACGCATAAGTAAATCCCTTTACAGGGTTGTTCATCTCAGTTTGACATTCGAGTCCGCACCAAAGGAAGTTTGGTTTGGATAATTCAATAAGGGTTCTGAAATTTAGAACGTTCATTAACTATGGACTAGTCGAATCAATAAGGGTTCGCTAGTCTAATAAGGTTCAACAATAATGATAATTAAATTGAATAATAATCTCAATAGGTATACAATAGGACAATTATTGTATAACAGAATCATGCTTTGAAAAGATAATTAATCTTTAATATAACAATTGAACTTGATTAATAATAATGAGAATAACTCAATAATGATAACAAGTAGGGTTAGGAAACTTGCCTCGTGCGTAGATTACACTTTAACTAAACTCGTTCTTTGTTTTAACTCCTACATATCAATTACGTTCACAATACCAATCAATTATAACTTACAAAACATCACATGTTTATTCTTTATCTAACTCGAATTCAGGACTATACTTAGTCATATTACCAAACTTATTGTCAAAAATTAGATTTCACGAACAATAAGCTAACTATGCATTCAATCATTCCATTCACACGTAATTGTGTTATGGACGTGTTAAGAATTTATTTGAACACCTCATTATATGTCTAACAAGTTTTCATGATCAATAAACTAAGTTAATAACACATTGCTAGACTTAAACATTTCAAAAACTCATTTTCGGTTAATACGCTAAGTGGCTATATTTCTTTGTTATGTACTAGTCTTGGCTCATTCATGGCAGTAGTCTCGGCATCATGCTTGGCGCGGTGGTATGGCTATAATGATGAATTGTACTTGGAATTGGTGCCGCGGCGCGACACTCCAGTTTTTGATTTCCAATTCGCAAAGAACATAGAATCAGGCGAAAAAACACTATATAGTCATTAAATTCACCAAATTAAACATACCCACATGCTAGAATTCATACATAATCATTACACAACACTTATGGAGTGATTTTAACCCATTATAACATATAATTACATAATTAAGTAATGCAAATTGTACTCTTCTTGATGTTCTTGAAGTGTTGAACACAAATCCTAGAATTCAACGCCAGGAATTCGTTATGAGGCCAAAACCAACCATTCAAGTTTCGTTCTGTTCGTTTTATCATGCATAATCACATACAAGTATAAAATTTAGGGATAATATATGATCAACACATGAAATACCACGTATAAGACCATATGGCCATATAACATACTCTGTAATCATATACTATATAATTTCATGAAACTGACTGTGACGCCCCCAAAATTAGGTATACATCACCTATCTTGAGTCGCCAGATACATGGTACAGAATTCAAATACAACTTAATAATACAACTGTCGTGTACAATACGACAAAACATACACTGTGAGTTTGAATACAAATATTGTCTACTAGAGAGTATACAAACTCAAAAGGAGTCTTCATTACAATTATTATCACACTATTTCACAGAATAGTGAGGACTACTAATGCACCATCTAGGACCATCACTCCGTTCCCCGACTCATTCCAGCTATATTCTCATTTCCTGGAGAGAACAGTGAAAGAAAGGGTGAGCTCAACTAGCCCAGTAAGAAATATTATGACTAAGATAATGCAGAATAAATTATCATTAGCCTTCAACAGTGTTAAACTGATAAAATATAACAAACATCAAGTTTAACTACAGCGGAACAAGCAATCCATTAGAAGAGTCAAGTAGAGAATAAAATCTACTATCTTCTATGATTTAAAAGGTTTTTCATGACTTTTATCGCTGAGACTCAGCTTAATAAATAATCCACATCATCGAATCACCCCTGGACTATGGTCAAGGATATTCTTTAGTGTCACGACCACAATTATCCATGCACTACGGGCCAAGAATATTTGTGTATTCATTAATGGTCATGATCATGCCAACAACTATCCATCAATACACTACGAGCCAATGAGGAATTTTTCCATATCATTTGTAACATTACATTCATGATTACACCGAATAATCCTTGGTCATAATCATACCAAGTCCATCTATGCACTACAGGCCACAGATGACTTTCAACATAATATAAACATGAGGATGATGACAATGATATAAGAATTCAATAAAACAAGTTCAAGAATTAATTTATCCATGAATCAATAACGTCAAAATTGTCAACATGATACTGCTTTGTAGAGTAAAATTCAAGAATGCTCAGAAGAATATTTCCATGAAAAGATACTGGATGAAGCGCAAATATCAAGGATATTCCACTAATTTCATGGAGTATAGAAGTTATAACTTTAACCAACTGAGTATAATAACGAATGGAATAATAAAAGAAATCACCATGCATGCGCAGATTTCAGATAGACAAGTTATTCCAACAGATTAATAAGTAAGCGGAACCGAAGTCGTCGCAAAATTCGACCAAGCGAGGATGTTCCAATGTAATAATAAAGACGGAATCAGTCCGGTAAACGCATTTATGAGGATATTCTAATAGAATAATAATAAAGACGGAACCGAAGTCCCAAGTACACCGCATGACATGGATATTCCAATGTAATAATAATAAAGACGGAATATAAGAAGAATGTCACCAAGTATAGGTAGTGGTCATGATATCTTGGTTATTCCAAAGAGAATAATAAAGAATGGAATAATAGAAGTTCTATTCATGAATACAAAAGAAATAATACCCCTTACGAGTACAACAAATAATATCCCTTGCCATAAAAGAAACTGAATATAAGAGTAGGGAAGGAGCAAAATACTTTTCGATAGCTTCTCTATAATTTCTCTCTCTAGAGTTTTAGTGAATTCGTAATAAATAATGAAGGAATGAGCTTCTATTTATAGAAAAATGGACTGCATAGTAACTAACTCATGAACGGTTGAGATTGATTTACTTTAATCTAATGGTCCATATTTAAAGCAAAATCTTTTAAATAAAATATAATATATTCTATTTATAATCTAATAAAACGAATAACTTTATAAAAGATTTTACTATGCAAACACTATGCAGGCACTATGCAAATACTATGCATAATAACATATAATATATTCTAATTATTGTCTAATAAAAATGATAACTTTATAAAATATATACATTTTATATAAAAAGATTTTACTATTAGCCTAATAAAATGAATAACTTTATAAAAGTATTCTATTTTATATAAAAAGCTTTTCTGTTTTATTACATAATAATACCAATAAAACAAAACTGAGTGACTTATCACATAAGCATCAATAATCAATACTGTGTGCTACTATGCAACCACACGTGTTACTGTACTTTTACTACCGAGTAGTTCAACATTATTAATGGTAAAACTTCCGACGTTATTTTTAATAAAATATTTTTGTCATTTTCTCAATCAGACAATAATTCCGTTGTGGGGTCCACCAATGATTGTACCATTGTACGAATATTCCCTGTTAAAACGAATATTCCCCAACCAATCGAATATTATATAACAACTTGTGTACTTTGCAAAATTTATAAATATTACCCACAACTATAACATTATATCAAATCCACACTATAATATTCAAAAAATTATTTCGAGAAAATTAAATATTTATTCATAAAATCTGGAGTCTCACACTGATGATATGGAATCATGCAATATATATATAAAACATGCTATACTACTTGAATTATTACATATATTCACATAATTGTTACCCTTACCAACTACAGAAACTTTACAGAAGACTTTAGGCCATATTCATGAAAACTTTAAAAGACGTAAAATAAGAATTTGGGTTGAAGAGAATTACCCAAGCGTAGATGAACAAGGATGAGAATTCTCTCTACTTCAAATACAGAGTCACAAACTTTCTCAAAAATTTCTCAAACTCTCTCTCTTTTCCCTATCTGTTTTCTGCCAGAATTAGCCAAATAATGAAAAGGAAGGAAAAGAAAGACGTATAAAAAGAAATGAAATGACGCAGTAGAGGTCAGATACTCGATCATGGGTAACTGCTATCAACTCCCTATAGGGTCTTGTTTGGCTGGCAAGAATTGGTTTCAAAACCAATTAATTTAATAAAACTTTATCATATAGTTAAAATAATGTCACACTCCTTTATAAAATGAATCAATATCTTATTTAATTTATTTTAAATAAAATATAATAATTTCTCATTAATTCACATAGTCACATAATTCAAATTCTCATTAATTAAAAATGTCAAATTATTAAACCTCTAATTAATAATTAAATTAATTAAAATAACACTAGGCTTATTAAATATGTCTTTTAATACAATAAGCTCACATAATGACATACTTCGAATAACAAAATTTCTCCATATTAATTTAATAAATATAACACATATAATTAAATTAATCTACCACAATTTCATCAATTAATTATTTAATCTGATAATTAAATCGTCGAAAATATTTATTTAATTCAATAAATATTAATCCCCAGAATCACGACTCAATAAATTCAACCTGTCACATTCTCCCCCCTTAAAAGGATTTTGTCCCCAGAATCACGACTCAATAAATTCAACCTGTCACATTCTCCCCCCTTACAAAGATTCTGTCCCAAGAATCGCTTACACGTAATTTAAGTAAATAAATGAGAGTAATTCTTCATCATATTCTCTTCGAGTTCCCACGTAGCTTCATCAGCGTTGTGGTTCCTCCAAATTACCTTAACAAAAGGTATTACTTTATTTCTGAGAACTTGTTCTTTTCTATCAACAATTTGGACAAGAATTTCTTCTTAAGATAAGTCTTTTTCAAAATGTAGGGGTTCGTATTCGATTACACGCTTGTAATCGACTTTGTAAGGTCGTAACATAGAAACATGGAAGACATTGTGGACATTCTCGAGTGCTGGAGGTAGGGCTACCTCATACGCGACTTCTCTGATTCTTCGAAGTACTTCAAATGGTCCAATGAATCTTGGGCTTAATTTCCCTTTCTTTCCGAACCTGATCTTTCCCTTCCAGGGAGAGACCTTCAAGAAAACATAACTACATGATTCAAATTCGATATTTTTACGATGTGGATCAGCGAATTTCTTTTGTCTATCTTGAGCTGCTACCAGTCGTGCTCGGATCACTTTGACTATTTCTGCTGTTTGTTGTACCAATTCTGGCCCTAGCAATTGTCTTTCGCCAACTTCATCCCAATAAAGTGGAGTTCTGCACTTTCTGTCGTATAACGCTTCATAAAGCGGCATGCCAATACTAGCGTGGTAACTGTTGTTGTAGCTGAACTCTACTAACGGTAGGTGATCATCCCAATTTCCTTTAAAGTCCATTACATAGGCTCTTAGCATATCTTCTAATGTTTGAATCGTTCTTTCGCTCTGTCCGTTTATTTGAGGGTGGTATGTTGTACTCATTTGCAATTGCGTACCCATGCATTCCTGTAGACGTTTCCAGAAATTCGATGTGAAGTGCGGATCCTTATCGAAAACAATTGACACCGGCACTCCGTGCCTCGAAACAATCTCTTTTACGTATAACCTTGCCAACTGATCTAAGTTGAATCTGATTTTTATCGGAAGGAAGTGTGCGGATTTCGTCAGTCGGTCAACGATAACCCATACTGCGTCGTAGCCTTTCTGAGTCGTCGGAAGGCCAACCACGAAGTCCATTGTAATATGTTCCCATTTCCATTTTGGGATCTCCAACGGTTGTAGCAATCCACTTGGTCTCTGATGTTCTGCTTTTACTTTCTAACAGGTCAGACACTTGGCAACACACTCTGCAACTTCTCGTTTTAAATTCGTCAACTAGAAATGTTGTCGAAGATCTTGATACAACTTGGTACTACCAGGGTGAATCGAATATCATGAACTATGAGCCTCACTCAAAATGTCTTCCTTAATCTCTTGTACTGGCGGAACCCAAATTCTACTTTCAAATCTCAGTATTCCTTCCTTATCCATCTTAAATCTCGGTTCAGTTCCTTCAGATATCTTCTTTGTCACCTTTTTACATTCTTCGTCCTGAAGCTGAGCCTCCTTTACTTTATCTAGTAGAGTTGTACCAGATTGCATCTTAAATAGCTTTTCATCAATCTCCATAGGATACTTCACTTCCAACTCCAGTTTCTCCATTTCTGCAATTAGCTCCTCCTGAGCAGTCAACCTCATCAATTTCTCATGACCCTTTCTACTTAAGGCGTCGGCAACCACATTTGCTTTACCGGATGGTATAAAATCTCATAGTCGTAATCCTTAATTAATTCCAACCATCTTCTTTGGACGATATTCAAATCCTTACGTGTGAAAATATATTTCAGACTCTTGTGGTCCGTATATATTTCACACTTCTCCCCATAGAGATAGTGCCTCCAAATTTTTAAAGCAAAAACAACTGCAGCTAACTCCAAGTCATGGGTTGGATATCCCTTCTCGTAATCCTTCAATCCTCGTGATGCATATGCAATGACTTTGCCATTTTGCATCAGCACACAGCCAAGTCCTTTATGCGACGCATCACTATAAACAACAAAATTTCATGTATCGTCTGGAAGAGACAACACAGGTGTTGTACTCAACTTCTTCTTCAATTCTTGAAAGCTTTCCTCACACTTCTCCGTCCAAACAAATTTCACAGCTTTTCGAGTTAAATTCGTTAGCGGAGTTGCGATCTTTGAAAAATCTTGAATGAATCTTCTATAATATCCTGCCAATCCAAGAAAACTTCGTACTTCCGACGGCATCCTCGATTGATCCCAGTTAATCACGGCTTCAACTTTTGATGGATCTACCGAAATTCCATTTTTATCGATCACGTGCCCAAGAAATTGCACTAGTTCAATCCAAAATTCGCATTTTGAAAACTTGGCATACAACTTTTCCCTTCTCAATACCTCAAATGTTAATCTCAAATGCTCTTCATGTTCTTCTTTGGTTTTTGAATATACCAAATTGTCGTCTATAAATTGAAAGTATTATGCATACAAGCCAATCATGTATGATGATAAAGCATATACTGTGTAATCAATCTTATTTATTTATTAATAAAAGAATTATTTATTAAAGGTATTTATTATCTACATGGTGCTGTTTTAATAATATGTGATAAACCCATAGTTTTAAGCAACGCTTTTAGAATAATGATGATGATCATTCTAATGAGATCTAAATTCTTAGAAAGCTTAAAACTTAAATAGTTCCCAATCATTGGATTACTAAATTGGGGATTAGTGAATCCAGTTAGATTGGTACATACGTTGCTTGCTCATTGGATGAGGATGATTGATCTCATGATCATTTGTGTGGAGACACTAAAGCAAGTATGTAGGTGCTTATTAGAGAATAAGTTCACTGAACGTGACTCGCCAGGGAATACCTAATGGAGTTTTACTTACCTGTCAATAGGTATTCTGTAGTGATAGTAGTACAAATGATCCTTAGACTTGAGATCATCATAGTATCTTATATATAATGAATTACACTTTGACTTATTCCTTAAGACTCTTAGAGTATATCAAAGGGTATGCTTGGGTGTAATAAGTTATATATTAAGATAATGAATAATCAATAAAGAATCTACCACTTCTAGTAAAAGGAGAAATGTCCTATGTGATTCGATAAATGACAACCTGTGAATCCTTGGCGAGGTGGAATGAAATTAGAAAGTAGTTTCTAATTTGCATTCATTAGGAGTTGTTCATTTAGGAATCGAAATACATATAATTAAATAAAATAAGACTTGACAAGAATTCCATGTCTTATATTTAATTGGGACATTGTATGGTGGAAGGATTGAATTATACAGTAACTATTTACTCAAAGGTTCTTTTATGATTAATGTTGAAATCTATATTATCCGGAAAGTCATTGATCGCTTGGGAGGCTTATCCCTATTGTAGAATAAATATTATTTATTTAAATAAATTATTTGTTTAATTTATTTATTTAAATAAGATTAGAATTGTTCTAATTGATTTATTACAACCTAGGTTTAATATGGAGAACCTAAAGGGTCACACCATAAAAGGAAGAATAATTATTTAAGAAGTTAATGGCATAATTGTAATAATATGTTAAGTATATTTAATTTAATCTATGGTGAAAGAATAAATTAAATAGCTTAATATTTATTATTTAATATTTTAGAAATATTAAATATAAATTAATAAGAGGAGTCTTATTAATATTATTATAATTATTATTATTTTAATTTCTAAAAGGTTTAGGAATTAATTTAATATAAGTATTCTCATTTATTCCTAATTGGATTAGGAAGGAAAATTAGTTAAAGGAGTTTAATTAATTACCCCTAATAGGATTAGGAGCCCATTTAATTAAAAGAGTTTAATTAAATAAATACTACCTTATTTTAATTAAAATAGGTTACATGATATCTTTATAAGAGGAGTCTTATATCGGATATCTAATATACGTAATTCTAGATTGGAGAGTACGCCTTTTCTTATCTGAGATAGGAAAACTAGGGTTTGAGCCAACATCCCTTCTTCTTGAAAAATTCCTCTTCCTTGGTGGATCACCTATAGAGGTCATACACTTGGGTGGCTTACATTAATCAAAGGAAGGAATCTACAGGAGATTCAAGGAGATCATGAGAAGTAGGAGGTGAACTCGCACTGAGGAAGCTCATTTCACAAGGGTATGATTTCATAATTTCTTATTCTTCGTTTAATTAATAATATGCATAAAGGATGATCCGTAATTGGTTTGTGAAAAATTTTAAAATCTGATTTTATCTCGCTTCCGCTATTTTTGCAATTTTGATTGCTACTTTGATTTTCATAAAACCCAACAGTGGTATCATGAGCCAAACTTTATGCGAATTATTAATTTTTTGATTCCATGTATGTATGGGTATGAATTTAGAATTATTTATTGGGCATATTTTGTTGTATAAAATTATTATTTTATGAAAAAAAAATAATAATAATTTTGCAGAAAACATTTTTTTTTTTTTTCGAATCCGGCGTGATTGTTTTTTTTTTTGGTCAAGTGGTTGACTCCTTCACACATGATAGCAGCAGGTTACGAAATTTTTTTTTTTTTTTAAAAGGCATGATTGCCGAAAAAAAAAAAAACAAAACAAAACAAAACAAAACAAAACAAAACCGTACGGTCCATACCTGCTACCTTTTTTTTTTGGTCACCTGTTAAGTACAAAGTGTGGGTATTATATATTATATATATATATATATATATGTTATATAGATCTAACAGATTATACATATATAATATATATATATATATATAAACCGTACGTCCTTTTAAGTACGGTTAATATTATATTATATTATATATATATATATTATATATAATATCTTAATAATTTTATAATTAAAATAAAAGAGTTTATTTTAATCTTGAAATTGGATTTCATGCAACATAAAATTGCCCATTAAATGATATTCATATATATATGGAATGATTTAATTTATTGATACATATGATGATATGTATGATAATAAATGGGATTGATTATGGACAATTGACCAATATGATTGGATTTATTTTAGTTGGATGTTTGAATGAATGGGTTTTATTAAATGGGGTCTGCACAGACTACCGCCTTCTTTCGGTTTTCTTCTTGATGTAAATTCTATCTCTCTCCTATGTATTTCCCTCGATCACGATCAAGGTTTCTATTTAAATTAAATAGTTTATGTAATAGGACTAGTTAGAATTTTTCAAGAACCAAGATCAAGGAGCAAGGGCGCTTAAAAGACCCGATTTGTAATGGAGCCCGGGTTTAAATGTAATAGTTATATTTAAATGTTTATTCTTTGCACCTGGGGGTTTGACCTTTTGGTTCACTTGGTGGCTCTAGTGAACCAAACTAGAATAAAAGTCCATAATCAATCCGGGTAGAATATAGTATTCTATATGTGCATGCTAGTATTATATATTATATATTATAAACATGCTTCGCATGTTTAATAATATGACGCGTATTTTATATATATATTTTGCATATGCGCTAAACAAGATGAGACAAATAATAACAAATCCTCAAAGTTTTTATTAAGTCTTAAGCGTTCAAAGATATTTAGAATATCGAACGTCGCTTTCTAGCATGATAAAATTAATAGAGTATTAAATATTTAATATGAGTTTGTTGTGTCACCACAAGGCAAGTATTAAGTATTTAAGATGTTAATTTATCACATTTGATGCTTATAAAGAAAATTGAACAATATTGTTTTGTTGTGTCACCACAAAGGCGATATTTTTCTTTTTGAATATATGGAAGTGCTAGGTTGGACTTAACTTAGATAATTTTGATTCGGATGTGCCACCACTTGTTCAAAATAATCCAAGAGGCAAAACATAAGGAGTTACATGTTGATGTAATTGTGAGGAGTTGTCTACCTATTTATTTATATATAGTTTGTTGTGTCACCACAAGGCTATATATATTTGAAATGGGATCCTTATTCTCACTAGCAAAAACTTTAATTAGATTTTGCGAACTATATAAATGAGGGTAATATAGTTTGAAGAAAATAGTGAGAGATACCAATATAAAATAAGACCTAATTTATTTTTGGTAATTAATTAAATGAATGTTTGCTAAAATATTGTCTTTTACATGCGTAATTTTGAAAATGTCACATTCACTAATTTCACTTCAAGCATACTTGATGCTAACAAACCGAATTTGATAGAACTACATGGATTTGGTTAAGGAATCGAGAATTGTTCTCACTTCTTTGAAAAGATTTCTTATGTCCTAAATTCGCCTGTACTGCAAAAAAGTTGCGAGACAGACCTCCGAGGAAGAGATTGCTACTTTTAAGCAAGTGGCAAGATGATGCATCCGTGGCTCAATGCATCATGCTCGCATCCATGAGTAACGAGCTTTTAGCGTCAAGATGAAAACATGGATGCTCCTACTATGCTAACGCGCACCTTGGAGAGTTGTATGGTGAGCAAAGTAGGACCGCTAGATATGAAATATCTAAGGAGCTCTTAGATCTCGGATGACCGAGGGCACTACTGATTGAGACTCATGTCCTAAAGATGATCAATCTGATTGAACGTCTTGGATGACTTGGGTTCATCATGGATGGGGAGTTGAGTCAAGATTTAGTCTTGCAGTCACTCCGGACACCTTCTCACAATTTGTTGTGAATTTTCACATGAATAAGTTAGATGTCACCGTCGAATTACTTAACATGTTGAAAATCGTCAAGGTCACTTCCCATCCAAGAAGAACCATGTCTTTATTGGTGGATGATTCTTCCAAGAAAAGGAAGAGGCCCAAGGTATCTTCTGAAAGGAAGAAATCCAAGAAGGCTAAAGGAAAGGCGAAAGTGAAGGATCAAAAGAAACCTGATCCAGCTAGCAAAGGAATTTGCTTCCATTGCAATAAGCCGGGTCACTAGAAGAGGAACTGCAAGGATTATCTCGCAGAACAAAAGAAGAAGAAGCTTGGAGAAGCTTCAAATCCTAATCAAGGTTTGTTTATGATTGAAATTAATTTTTCTGAAAGTCAATCTTCTACTTGGGTATTGGATACCGGATGTGGTTCTCACATATGTAATAATATCTGTGGACCGGTCAAGTAGAAAGTCGAAAGAAGGATGAGGTCATCCCACGAGTGGGAAATGGAGCAAAGGTTCTTTGCATTAGGCTGTAGGGGACTTATTGTTTAGCAACGCTTACTGCAAGTTCATTAATTTAAATAATTGTTATTTTGTTCCAAATATCATTAGAAACATTATTTCTATCTCTCGTATTGGATATGGATGGTTTTAATATTATAATAAAGAACAACAAGTTGTTCCATTTATAATGATAATGTTTTATATGGTGTTGGTAATTTGTAAATGGACTTTATATACTTGACTTGCATGAAAATATATTTCAAATTGAACAAACTAAGAAAAGGAAAGAGATGATGTTAATTATACCTTCATGTGGCATTGTAGACTACATTCATATTAATGAAACAAGATTATCCAAGTTGCATAAAGATGGGCTCCTAGAGCTATCGATTATGAATCATATCTAACTTTGTGAATCTTGTCTCATGGGTAAAATGACTAAATCTCCTTTTAGTGGAAAAGGAGAAAGAGTTCTAGAGAGTTGTTAGGGTTGGTACACACAGATGTATGTGGACCTATGACAACGATCGCGCACGAGGAGGGTATTCTTATTTTATTACATTCACTAACGACCACTCAAGATTTGGATATGTGTATTTAATGAAATACAAATCAATCATTTGAAAAGTTCAAAGAGTTGAAGTGAAGTTGAGAAGCAAACTGGTAAGAGTATTAAGATTCTTGATCCGATCGAGGAGGAGAATACTTAAGTGGTGAGTTTCTCAATTGTCTCAAAGAAAATGGTATAATCTCACAATGGACTCCACCAGAACGCCACAGATGAATGGTGTATCTCGAAAGGAGAAATCGAACATTGTTGGACATGGTTCGATCTATGATGAGTTTTACCGACCTTCCAGCTTCTTCGAGGATATGCCTAGAATACAGATACCTACTTAACAAGGTACCTACAAAATCCGTCCCCAAGACCCCATATGAGTTATGGACAGGAGGAAACCAAATCTTAAGCATGTTAAGACTTGGGGTTGTCCAAACTTATGTCAAAAGTTTGAAAACGATAAGTGCAGACTAGATCGATAAATGTAGATTTGTGGGATACCCTAAAGAAACATCGGGGTATCATTTCTATCATCCAACCTGATCAAAAGGTGTTTGTTATGAAACATGCCGCCTTCTTGGAAAAGGAGTTTATCCTTAAAGGGGTCAGTGGGAGTAAGATATATCTTGAAGAGGTTCAAGAACCACAAAATACTACTGATCAAAGTGAGGTACCTAATCAAGTAGAGATTCTTCTATACCACACCCTATTCATAAAACGGAAGAGTACCAAAGATGCAGACGGTATGGACTTGTCATAGAAGATGATTAATGAGGTACGATCATAGATGATGATGATCCATTGAATTACTTAACAAAGCTATGAGTAGTAAAGACTCAGAGAAGTGGCAAGAAGCCATGAAACCGAGATGGACTCCATGTATGAGAACCAAGTATGGACTTTGGTCTCACCACCAAGGCATTAAGCCTATTGGGTGTAAATGGGTCTTTAAAAGAAAGACTGGAGCAGGCGACAAGGTAGAGACCTATAAGGCCCGATGGTTGCAAAAGGTTTCAAACAAAGACAAGGAGTTGACTATGACGAAACCTTCTCACCAAAGAGCAATGCTCAAGTCCATTCGGATTTTGCTTGCGATTGCGACTTACCATGACTACTTAAATCTGGCGGATGGACGTGAAAACGGTCTTCCTCAATGGGAAACTTGAGGAAGATGTGTATATGACATTAAACCAGAGGATTTGTTTCAAAGGTTGGAACAAATCAAGTCTCATAAGCTTACAACAATCCATTTATGGATTAAAGCAAGCTTCTCGTAGTGGAACATCCGTTTTGATGAGACAATCAAAAAGTTTGATTTTATCAAAATGAGGATGAACCATGTATACAAGAAGGTTAGTGGGAGCGCTTATTTCATTCCTTGTATTATATGTTGATGATATATTACCGATAGGGAATGATATTCCTATGCCGCAAAACAATTAAAATCGGTTATCTAAACACTTCTCCATGAAGGACTTGGGAGAAGCATCCTATATATTTTGGGGATAAAGATCTATAGAGATAGATCTAATAGGATGCTTGGCTTATCCCAAGGAACGATACATTGACATGATGCTAAAAGGTTTAGCATGGAAGATTCAAAAGAGGTCTCATCATGCCGATGAGCCATGGAATACATCTCTCCAAGAAACAAGCCCCAAAGACACACGAGGAGAAGAAACCGTATGAGTAAGATTCCTTATGCTTCAAAGAATAGGATCTATCATGTACTAAGATGATATGTACTAGACCGGATGTCGCTCATGCACTTAGTGTAACAAGCGAGATATCATCGAATCCGGTGAGAAGAACATCGAAAGGCGTGAAAAATATCCTAAAGTACTTAAGAAGAACTAAGGATGTATTTCTTGTCTACGGTTGGTCCAATTAAAACTAAAGGGCTTCACAGACTCAAGTTTTCAAAGCAGACCAAGATGATGAAGAACTCCGTTTGAGGTATGTGTTTACCTTAAACGGTGGCGCAGTTGAGTTGGAAAAGTTCCAAGCAATAAACGATTCTTGACGATTTAGTGACAGAGGCGTAGTACATAATCGCAAGTGAAGTCGCAAAGGAAGCCATTTGGATGAAGAAGTTTATTACCGAACTTGGTGTGGTTCCTAGCATTAAAGGACCAAAGGTTTTTATTC